>JAJHPF010000005.1:63300-714133 GCA_024447775.1 Carex cristatella | reverse complement strand
TTGCGAAACAGCGGAGGCTCAGAGAAGAGGGGAGGCGGTGCAGCCCGAGGGTAGGGGTGGCGAACGGAGGAAGCGGCGGAGAAGAGGCGGCGTTGGTTGGATCTCGGGGTGTGGGTCAAGAGCTGTCGGGCGGGGGGGTATAAAAAGGAGGACCCCCAGACGAAAGGTCGCGAAAAAGGAAGGGATGCGTCTCTTCAGGATTCTGCGTCGATTGGGATCTATACAGTTCGTATAGAATTACGTATGGACCGTACAACCCAAAAATTTTAGAAAAATGCCTCTGGATGGAGAACAAGTAGTGATACGGCCTGTATAGATTGTGTGCAGACCGTATAGCCTCCAGAATTCTCTGCTCTTCCTATCTGATCAGAAATAAAATGCAACTAAAAATTGAAAAAGTAGAATTAATTAAAACAAATTTAAACATGCAAAGTAAATAATCTAAAAACTAGAGATTGAAACAAAAATAAAAAAGTGCTTGGGTTGCCTCCCAAGAAGTGCTCGTTTTAGGTCTTGAGCTCGATCACCTTTCTCTACGTTTCTACGGAGCGGGATCAGAAAGAAATTGAGTACACCACTCATTCATCGAGTGGTCACCAATGTAAGGCTTGAGACGCTGACCATTGACCTTGAAGGTCCCACTCTCTCTACTTCAAATATCAACTGCACCAAAAAAGGTACACTTTCTTCATTTGAAACGGGCCGGACCATCTTGACTTGAGTTTACCTGGAAAAATTCTCAATCTAGAGTTAAACGAAAGTACAAGATCTCCTTCTTCGAACTCTCGAAGCAAAATGCGTCGGTCATGCAATCGCTTTGTCTTCTCCTTGTAAAACCTTGCATTCTCATAGGCGCAAATGCATTTTCTCCCACTCATGCAAGTCAAGGATGCGCTTCTCTCCAGCTGCGAGCAAGTCCATATTGATCGCTCTTGTGGCCCAGAATGCCTTATGCTCGATTTCGACCAGAAGGTGGCACGGCTTGCCATACACCAGCTTGTAAGGACTCATCCCAATCGGTGTCTTGAAGGCGGTGCGGTAAGCCCAAAGTGCATCATGCAACTTGAAAGTCCAATCCTTCCTTGTCCTCGCCACTGTCTTCTCTAAGATCAACTTGATTTCCCTGTTAGAAATCTCAGCTTGGCTATTAGTTTGAGGGTGATAAGAGGTAGATACCTTGTGAGTCACCCCATGTTGGCTCGAGAGATTGTTGAATTGTCGATTGATGAAGTGCTTGCTTCCGTCACTAATGACAGCTCGAGGCACACCAAAACGAGGGTAAATGATCTCATTGAAGAACCTTTTGACCGCATTTGAGTCAGCTTTGCGGCATGCCATTGCTTCAACCCACTTCGACACATAGTCAACTGCCACCAAAATATACTCATTCCCTCGAGAGGACGGGAATGGGCCCATGAAATCAATGCCCCAAACATCAAAGATCTATACTTCAAGGATAAAGTTGAGAGGCATCTCGCTTCTTCGCGTCATGTTTTTGGTCCTTTGCCACCTGTCACAAGCTAGAACAAAAGATCTTGCATCTTTGAAAAGAGAAGGCCAAAAGAAACCAGATTGTAATACCTTGGCAGTGGTCTTGGAGAACGAGGAATGTCCTCCATAAGCGGATGAGTGGCAATGTGCAAGAATGGAACCCGTCTCTTCGTATGGTATACATCGTCGGAATATGCCATCAATTCCAATTTCGAAGAGGTAGGGCTCATCTCAAAAGTAGTACTTAGCATCAGACTTGAGTTTCTTCTTTTGCTGGGAGGACATTGTGGCAGGCAATACTCTAGAAACCAGATAGTTTGCGATATCGGCGTACCAAGGAACTTGCTGCATCTGATGGGTGTTTATACTGTCCGTATGGCCTTGTGTACGGGTCCATATGTTGGATCGCATAGGCCGTATGAACTTGTGTATGGGCCGTATGGATGTCCTCCAGGTCAGAACTGATTGCGAAGAGTTGTTCATCAGGAAATGAGTTATTGATCGACAATTTAACCGTAGTATCCTCCTCCCAATGAAGCCGGGATAGGTGGTCCGCCACAGAGTTCTCGACTCCTTTCTTGTCCCTGATTTCAAGATCAAACTCCTGCAAAAGAAGAATCCATCTTATTAGTCTAGGTTTTGCATCTTTCTTACTCAAAAGGTACCTTAGTGCGGCATGGTCCATGTAGATGATGTGTATTTTGGGTATATAATTAATTGGTCTATTTCGTACACTTTTTGCTTTAAATTTATAAAACCCTAAATACGCAAAGTAGATTGAATTGCAAGCGCACAATCTATCATTGTAGTAATTATGGGTATCGATCCACAGACTAAGGTAGTTATAGTTTTCACTAAATTAATTTATCTCAAATTGAATGCAAATAAGTAAATTGGGGGGGGTTGTTGCTAAACTAACGATTGTTGGGTTCAATACCCGAGAAGAGTTTGTTTGTAGCAAGTACTAATTAAAATCAAAATAAGAAAATGGGGTTGTGATCAAATTAACAAAGTCTAGGGGCATTTGGTCTACAATCCCTTGGTTAACTCAATGCTTGGTTTATTCTCTTGATTCATACTTTGTTTTGATGAGAGTTCCAACTAGGTTGGCCTATTTCATTTAGGATCAATACTTTTCATGTTTCAAGCCTATCATATTAATGTACCTCGTCTTAGGGCTGTCACTACCCAATAGGGTTATTTAATTGAAGGCTAAATACTCCACTAATTCATATCGATCACTAAGTTTACTCTAAGTATCCCGATTGCGAAGTACTCGTAAATTGGTTTCCCACAACTTTCCATGTCCAATCTTTAGTTCTCATGATCAGGGGTAGACTCGATTTGGGCCATCTAATCTATTATCCCTAAGGTAATTTGTGTACAAGACTCAGTTTTATCAATGGTTTAAACACCCTTGAAGACAAGAGGGCTGTCACCACCTCCGCAAGGTGTGGTTTCAAAAACACAAGTAATGCATAACTCACAAATTTATAAAATAAGAACTAAACATCAATTCAAAGCAATCATCATTCAAGAAAATATTCCAAGCAATTAAATTAACACAAGTTCATGATTCGCGACCTAAGCCCCTAGAAGAGGGATTAGCCGCTCATGTTTGCAACAACAGAAGCATTCATGATTAACAATTCAATTAACTAAGCAATTAAACTAAGAAAATAACAAGGAAATAGAATACACCAATTCCCAAGCTATGCTTCCGTTCTCTCTTGCTAAGCGTCCTTAAACAGTCGTCTTGATCCCCTTTCTTTGCCCTTGAACACTTCAGAGATTAATGGAGAAGTTAGGTTTTGAATGGAAGATGGATTATGAGCTGTGGTGAGATGCCTCTCCTGGTGTTCCTTGCCTCTTTTATAACCCATTTCGTGACTTGGGAAACAATCGGGCAGGATCTGGAAGAAAATCTGGCGAAGATTGCATCTCAAAAATTGATTTTTTCCATTTCAGGGCATTGGTGTGGCCAGCCGTGCGGCCAGGGGTGGAGGCACAAAGTTGCAGCGCTGAGGAATTAGTTTGTGCAGCCTAGGGAGGCCGCACCTTGGGCCGCATTATCCCCCTGATTCGTCCAAAGTTCTACTTTATTTTATGCGGCCGGCTGTGCGTGCCAAGGGGGCCGCACCAGTCTTTTTGAGAATACATTACGAGGTTGTGCGGCCAGGGGTGGCCGCATGCATGCCCGCATTTCTGCACTGAGTTGGCACTTTTCCTTTTTGTTGGTTTGTGCGGCTAGGAGGGGCCGCACATATGGCCGTATTTTTGCTATGAGTTGGGAATTCTTCGATGGGATTGGTATTGCAACTTCAAAAATAGTTGTACGGCCGCACATAGTGCCCCAGAGACCGTACATGATGTCGAAAAGCTCCAAACTTAAATCAAAATAGAATAGAAGCGTAACTTGGTTCTTGGGTGTAAATCTAATTAAATTAATCTAAAATGCATGGGAATTGGTTACAAAATCAGAGTAAAACCCGTGTTAAAAGTGTATATAATTTAGACTCATCAAAATCCCCCAAGCTTAAACCTTGCTTGTCCTCAAGCAAAATCCAAACTTAGGTATCGGGCCAATCTCTAATTCCAATCAAATCTAAAATTTGAAACTAAATGCGGAAAATTTTTATGATCTTGCTATCGTTAAAAACTTCTCAAATCCTTTTGCGAATAAATTGGACTTCCTTGATCAATTCTAATTGACTCCACAATTCAATCAATCAAATTTCATACTTTGAAAATGTCTCAAATTTTGTAAAAACTAATTAATTGGTTTTATCAATATTTCATTCATCTTCTAAAAGCATGCCCTCATTTGGTGGTGATTTTCTTCCCCCCCCCCCAAGCTTGGAACAAGCTTGGGCTAGAAAGTCAAGAATTTCGTGTGTTGATATAATGCAAAATTATATTTCATTTTGTTGCTGTTATTATGACACTATTGGCTTTATCCTTATTACAAAATCGGTTAGTTATAAGTAGTGAACCATACTCAACCGTTCTAATTCAAAAGTGCTATTGCATGCTCTTAGTTCAACCCTTCCATGAGATAACCCTACATTTGCGATGCAAAACTAGTCATTTTATCGGGCAAACTAGCGGAGCAAAGTGTCAAAGACTCATTGCCATAAGTACGTCATGACGCCGTAGCATAGGCAAGCGGAGTCCATTTTTTTCAAAAAAATTCAATTCAATTTCTTTTCAACATTTTTGCAAAAATATCATGCATACACACGTCCAAGGGCATTCTTTCATACCTATGAACATCTCGATCTTTCTATCATTTTTAAATCCCAAATTCTTAATTTAAAAGGCAACTTTGTTTTCAAAATGTTTTCTCAATAAAATCTAATTGTTTTCATTTTTTCAAAATTTAAAACATCTCTATGCAATTCATTGATCAAATATGGGTTTATTTTAAATTGTTCAAAGTCATCCAAATCATAGGTAAAAATTTTCAAACAAGTCCTTAATTCAAGCAATCACGAAAATTTGCCTCCTAAAAATGCAATTTTGAAAAATAAACATGACCTAAATGCAGATACAATTTTCTTCTATTCCACCCCCCCCCAAGCTTGAATTGAGCATTGTCCTCAATGCATAAATTCACACAAGAAAAAGTTAAATAGAAGAAAACATGAAAACTTACGAGACATGGAGTGGCGAAGGAGGCGGGGGCGCCTCATTGTTCGGCGGCGAATTGGTAAGAGCAAAAGCTTCCTTATCGCCCATGGGGTCATTGTGCCAGTTTTTTCGCGCCAAATGTCAATGGCGCCATGAGGGTAGACCTTCACTACTCTGTACGGGCCATTCCATCGAGATTTTAACTTGCCCGGAAAGAGTCGCAAGCAGGAGTTGAACAATAACACACTGTCGCCTTCATGAAACTCCCTCGTAACAATGTGTTTGTCATGCCACCGTTTTGTTTTTTCTTTGCACAACTTTGCGTTTTCATAAGCATTAAGGCGTAGCTCGTCTAGCTCGTGGAGGTCGAGTATTCGTTTTTCGCCAGCCCTTTTCATGTCGAGATTGAGTGCTTTGATCGCCCAATATGCCTTGTGTTATAATTCAACAGGTAAGTGACATGGTTTGCCATAAATAAGTTTGAAAGGGGTCATACCTATTGGAGTTTTGTTGGCTGTCCGATATGCCCAAAGTGCTTCGTCTAATTTCATGGACCGATCCTTTCTTGATGCATTCACCACTTTTTGCAAAATGCTCTTTATTTTCCGGTTGGAGATTTCAACTTGGCCACTTGTTTGGGGGTGGTAAGGAGTAGCTACTTTGTGAGTGACTCCAAATTTTTGCAAGAGATTATCTAATAGGCGATTCACAAAGTGAGATCCTCCATCGCTAATCACAATTCGAGGTACACCAAATCTAGGAAAAATAATTTTCTGAAAGAGTTTCCTTACCGTGGCGGAATCCGCAGTTGGACTTGCGATGGCTTCAACCCACTTGGAGACGTAGTCTACTGCGACAAGAATGAAGCGGTTGCCGCGAGAGGTCGAAAATGGCCCCATAAAATCAATTCCCCAAACATCAAAAAGTTCAACCTCGAGAATGCCATTGAGAGGCATCTCAAGCCTGTTGGAGATGTTACCTGTTCTCTGACATTTGTCGCATCGTCGGATAAATGCATGAGCATCTTTGAAAATTGTAGGCCAGAAGAAACCTGCTTGGAGCACTTTTTCGGCAGTTTTTTTTTAGAAAGCATGACCGCCATAGGGAGAAGAGTGGCAGCAATGAAGAATGTCTTCTACCTCGTCATCTGGTACACAACGCCGATGAATTCCATCGACCCCCAGTTTGAACAGCAAGGGCTCATTCCAGAAATACAGTTTGACATCGGATAGAAATTTCCTCTTTTGGCTGGTATGTTAGGTCGGGCGGCAAGATTCCGCATGCAAGATAGTTTACAAAATCTGCGTACCAAGGTGTGGTGGTGGTTGATACGCGAGGAGGTGTTCATCAACGAATGCATCATCAATTGGTAGGTAGTTTTTGTTTGGTTCACATTTTAGGCGAGATAGGTGGTCTGCTACCGAATTTTCAGTTCCTTTTTTGTCTTTTATTTCCAAGTCGAATTCTTGGAGAAGGAGGATCCATCGGATGAGGCGAGGTTTGGCATCTTTTTTGTTGAGGAGGTAACGGATAGCCGCATGATCGGTGTAAACAACGACCTTTGATTCAACCAGGTAGGATTGAAATTTAGTGATTGCGAATACTACAGCGAGGAGTTCCTTCTCAGTGGTTGTGTAGTTTATTTGTGCCTCATCAAGAACCTTGCTAACGTAGTAGATGACATGAGGTTTGTTGTCGATGCGATGTCCTAAGACTGCTCCGACTGCATAATCGCTGGCGTCGCACATTATCTCGAATGGCAGATCCCAATCTGGTGGTCGGAGAATTGGCGCAGAAATGAGTGCCTTTTTTATCCTGCAAAAAGCATCAACACAATTTTCGTCAAAATTGAAATCCACATCTTTCATTGTCAAATTTGTTAATGGTTTGCAAATTTTTGAGAAATCTTTAATAAAACGGCGGTAAAATCCTGCGTGCCCCAGAAAACTTCACACATCCTTAACACAAGTAGGATTTGGTAATTTTTCCATTACTTCAATTTTTGCTTTATCAACTTCCAACCCTTTGGATGAGACAACGTGGCCTAGGACAACTCCTTGTTGCACCATAAAATGGCATTTCTCCCAGTTGAGCACCAGGTTGACTTCTTCGCATCTGCCTAAAACTTTAGTCAGATTAGTCAAGCATTCATCAAATGAGGTTCCGTAAACTGAAAAGTCATCCATAAAAACCTCCATTGATTTTTCTATTAAATCGGAGAAAATTGCCATCATGGCTCTTTGAAATGTTGTTGGTGCATTGCATAAACCAAACGGCATACTACGGTACGCAAAGGTACCATAGGGACAGGTAAATGTGGTCTTTTCTTGGTCATCGGGGTGAATTGGTATTTGAAAGAAACCACTATAACCATCTAAATAACTTGTGGGAATTTGATGTCTCCTTATTTTGCCTAGTTTGCGACCCAAATTTACATCAGAACTTGTGCCTTAAAGCCTAAAAATGTGGATTTTTCGTTTAAATATCATTAGAATGTGGTACTGCTATGTTTGTTTCTTGTTTCGCAGAAAAAGGGCGAAATTATGGATCTGACAACTCTCCATACGGTCCGTATAGGTTTACATACGGTCCGTACAAGATTAGCCCAACCACACAGAAGGTTCCACAGCAAGAGGCAAAAATTCTCCAAGGCAAGGACAAGTATACGGTCCGTATAGATTTTTCATACGGACCGTACAAGCTATTTCGGAAACCCAGGCTAGAATTGGAAACAGAGACAGCTTGGGAGGCCGAAAAGGAAGGATTTCAATACGCGATTTCGGGCATTAAGGCAGATCATTCCAGATGAGAAGGCTATCTTTCATTCATTCTTGGTGCTTGGGAGAGAAGAAACAACTTTGAGAAGAAGAAGAAGAAATTTTGCAACGGATCTTCGGATTTTCTATTGTTTTTCTATGAACTCTTTCATAATTCTTGATTTGTGTTATTTTGAGAACATGAGTAGCTAATTTTACTGTTTCTAGGGTTAAGATGTAGTTGACGTTTGGTTTTACTTGTATGCTACTTGATTATGTGTTGAATGCTTAGTTTTCATCTTGTTGTGTAGTATTTTAATTGCTTGGTTTTTGCTTGCTTGAGTTTGATTAGTCATCCCGTTAGATGAATGCACACGTCTAATTGCTAGCGGCCAAGTCTATGATACTTAATCCAACTGAACCAAGTATATGAGGTAGATCTACGGATCAAGGAGTACTGAAAGGAAAACTTTCCTTGAGGCGAAAGTCCTTGGATACATTTAGTAAACCAACAAGTGACTTAGATAACTTAGTCCAAAATTACGAAAGTTGAGGGTTAACGCATCTAAGAGGGGAGTAGTTGAGTCCGGTAAATCGGGGTCTAAGCCAAAATTGCGACAGCTGAGGTGAGGAACTTAGAGCCGGTCGATGGAAACCCTAGGCAAAAGCACCAACACAGAAACAGTAGCTGCAGTATTCACCTGGGGGCCCATACGGACCGTATAGATGCTGTACGGGCCTTATGCCATGGGGCCAGACAGATACGAAGTCTGAAATCCTGGAAATCCTTTTTATAATCTGAAAAACAAACTTTTAATCTTCTTTTCATTGTTTTTAGTCATTGCTTCAATCGGTAGAATTGTTAGAAACAACAAACCAACTTCTCTCACTTTTAGGATTTTTGTAATTTTAAGTTATGTCTGGTTATTTTCCTTCCGTCCCTGCGGATACGATACCCGACTATACCAACGGTAGGACTGTGCACTTGCAGTCTTGACCAGAGGTAAAACTCGAGTTTTAAAAGATACAGCTCGCTGTACTGAAACTTGGGAGTACGCTTTTGGTGCGAACAAAAAAATATGGTCAAAAACAGTTTAGACAATTCTCTCCAAGTGGTAATCGAATCCCTTGGTAATGACCCTAACCACTTCTTTGCCTTATCCCTAAGAGTGAAATGAAATAAAGCAAGTCTAATATAATCAGCTGTTGCGCCATTGATCTTAATGGTGGCACAACACTTAAGAAAGGTTTGAACATGGGCATACGGATCCTCATGATCCATGCCATGGAATGTGTTCTGCTGGATGATGTTGACAACGCCCGGATTGAAGTTGGGTTGGTTGCCGACAATCCTTGGAAGTCTGATTGCCCCTCTGACATCTCTAGCTCTTGGGACATTGAACTCTCGCAATGTCCTCGGCACAAAGTCTTCATCATCCGAGAATTGTTCATTAGGTGGATCGATGGATGGATCATCTCCGTCCTGACTCATGGTGCCTGGTTCTGTCTTTATCTCTGCCTGGCCTCTGGTGGCAGTGTATACGGTCCGTATAAATCTTGTACGGGCCGTACAGAGAGGTGACAGATGCGGCGGTGCTGGAACAACTGAGTTGGAGGTCTGCCCTTTGCTTCTGAGATTGTAGTGGTTTTTGGGTTGTAAACCTTCCAGTATGTTCCTGAAAAGATGGAAAAAGAAAAGTAAAAATTAAAATCTATAATTAAGTAAAAATAAAAAAAAAGTCTAGCAATTTTAGTTGCCGTCCCCAGCAATGACGCCAAAAACTTGTTCGCACAAAAGTGTACTCCTAAGTTTCAGTACAGCAAGCTGTACCTTTTAACCTCGATTCTACTTTTGATTAAGACTGGAAGTGCACAGTCCTATTGTTGATAGTGTCGAGTATCTTATCCACAGAGACGGTAAGAAAATAACCGGACTTTACTTAAATAAACTAGAATTCTATAAGTGAGAAAATGTTGGTTTGGTTTTGTTCTAACAATTCTACTGAGGAATAACAATATTAAAAACAATAAAAGAAGATTTAAAGTTGTTTTCAATTAATAAAAGGTGTTTCCAGGGTTTCAGACTTCATTTCTATTTAGCCCCGAGGTATACGACCCGTATAGATCCCTATACGGTCCGTATGGACCACCGAGTTAATGCTACAGTTACTGTTTCTGTGTTGATACTAATGTCTAGGGCTTTTATCGACCAGATCTAAATTTCTAACCTCAGCTGTCGCAATTTTGGTTTAGAACTCGATTACCGGACTCAACTATTCCCCTCTTAGATGCGTTAAAGCTCAACTTTCGCTTTTTGACCTAATTTATCTAAGTTCTTGTTGGTCTACTACAAGTATCCAAGACTTTCGACTCGAGAAAAGTTTCGCCTTTCGGGTATTCCTTGGTTTCACCTTTCGGGTCACAAACCTACTTCATGTACTTTATTCGGTTGAATTAAATGTCATAGACTTGGCTCATAATACTTAGATGTGTGCATTCATCTAACGGGATAACTAATCAATTCAAGCAAGCACAAATAAAACAATAGAAATACTACTCAACAAAGTAAAAACACAATATTCAACACATAATCCAAGTAAAATGTAAGCAAAACTAAATTAGAAACTACATCTTGACCCTAGAAACTACAAGTTTAGCCAAGCATAGTCATAAAACAGCACAAAACAATAGTAATGAAAGAGTTCATGGTAAAACTATGAAAAATAGTGAAGATCTGTTGCAAGAACTTCTCTTCTTCTTCTCTAAGTTCTCCTTGTCTCCCAAGCACCAAGAAAAATGAGTTAGAATGAGAATGGATGCCCTCTCAGATTTGGAATATCTGCCTTAATGCCCGAAATCGCGAAATAATAGCTTTCCTTTTCGGCCTCCTCAGCTGTCTCTGTTTCCAATTCCAACATGGGTTTCCGAAATAACTTGTACGGTCCGTACAAAATCCTGTACGAACCGTATATCTGTGTCTTCTCTTGGAGAATTGCTGCCTTTGTTGTGGAACCTTCTGTGTGGTTTGGCTGATCTTGTACGAACCGTATGGAGAGGTGTCAGATTCAGAATTTCGCTCATTTCCTGCAAAATAAGAAACAAAACATAGCAGTACCACATTCTAATGATATTTAAATGAAAAGTCCACAGTTTAGACTTTAAAGCGCTAGTTTCGGTGTAAATTGGAGTCGCAAACTAGGCAAAATAGAGAGACATCAAAGCTTTAGACATATCCCTAATCTTTGTAATTAGTAAGGAACACTAATTGCATATAAGATTAGCGTGATGATTAAATATTGATTATGTTTCACAAATCAATCGATAGAGATCGGTTTAATATCACGAATGTATATAAGAGTATATGGTATTGTAATGACCTTATGTTGAACGTTATAAAATGAGTTTGTGTACAAATGTCATTAATGTTCACATGGTGTATATATCTGAAGTTCTGAGATAATTCGATTCTTTCATTTGAGGATGTGTATGTGATATTGTTTCAATGTTTTCTCCTTTGTAGAGAATACAAAGGCTGATTTTCCACATACAATCTCATTTGAAGTAGTTCGCCAATGAGTCATTTCGATCAGACACGAACTTGCACAAACTCTTCATTATACCTCGTACCAGCATGGTACCAAAAACCTTAGAAGTATCGGGAGCATTTTAGCTACAGATTTAGTAAAAGCTTAAAAATAAGCAAACAAAAGAAATAAAACAAAACCTAGTATGCATCATATCCAATATTATAAAGTAAAACAGCACATTCACTATGGTGTTAATTTTAAATTCTAAAATCAAGTTCACAGAAAAGAAAAGATTAAAATGAATTTACTAATAAAATCTAAAATCAAAGAAGAATTGCGACTTTGATTTAGGCAGCAGCCATGATGCAACCAATTGCTTGTTTGCAAATTCCAGTCATTGTTGCCCTCTGGTCCAAATGCCTACATTGTCACAAAAATTCTAGAGATGTCAGATACTATATTTATTTTATGCCTCAGATTAGTCCCAAATTTATGGAAATTAATTTAGGCTGGTTCTTAGGTGGAATACTGGCAAGACTATATTACTATGTAAAAAAATGCTATATTTCATAAGTGGAATACTGGTAAGACAGGTACTTAGGTTGTGCTCTACAACGGGAAGGAAAAATCTCATTAAAGAGAAGAAAGGATAGGGACGACGGGGGGAGGCTTCCCTCTGAACAGTAAATTTACATCACGATTTGGGAGTAACAGATTTCGTCCAAACTTCACGTAGAATTCTCTTCTCTTCTCCTCCGCACAGTAGCTCGTACCGTCCGCTCTCCACAAGCTCGGTCAGAGACGGACTGGCGATCTCTTTCCCTCGGCACAATATTTTATTCTTCTCCTCTCTTTGCGTATCCTCTTCTGGAGCTGACCCTTAATTAAGTGATAAAGTCATGATGTTTTGGTGGGACATGAGAACCATGAACAAGGTAGAAAAGATACATATATACACCCAGGATAACACTAGCATACTGTAAGACCTCATCCTCTTTAGGGGCACCATTGTGAATAATTCCCTACTTCAGAAGCATATTCCAGATCACCAACCTAGCTATAATTGAAAAGAAGACGTGAATAATAAACTAAAAATACTAATTAATTAATTGATTATGAGATGTTGCAACCATGCAAACCAAGATAGACGCCACAACATCCCTCATCACTGTATGCATATTGTACGTATATTTATTATTTTATGCAAATGGTGAACAAATTTATATCGTTGTATTTGATCATATCAAGTTATACATCTAAATATTAATATTTTATTTTATAGGTTTTGATATCTACATACTGAAGTATTTATATTTATGATGTCAACTATTTTGTTATAAGAATGTTGATGCGGGGATATAAGGTCCCCACTAATTATTGGAGGACAGGAAAATAGGATCATTACATTAAGTTACGCATGCAAGTATTAATATCTTATTTTGCAAATATTAATCTGTTATTTTTCAAGTATTTATATCTATGAAGATTGATGCGGAACAAGTGCAAAAAATGAAAAAGGGGACTATATAATTAGTAGAGATCATAGTGCAATCTTACTCTACTGTAGCTGCGGGGACAAAGAGAAAACTGAAGTGTGAAAATGAATAATTATTCATTACAAATAGAGAGACGGGACATTAATTTATCTCTCTCTCTCGAAGCAAAACATGAAAAAATAGTACAAGTTGAATAAAGAATAATTAAAAAAACTAATCCCTAATTTAATTAAGAAAGTAATTCAAACTTTTTTTTTCCTATATTAGAAGTAAGATCATGCTGAGCAGGGGCGGAACTGAGGGGGTGCGAGGGGGGGCCAAGCACCCCCCATAAAATCAGAAGTTATAGGCCAGGCACCCCCCAGAAAAAAAAAATTGCTTATTAGAATTTAGAAAGCCCAATAGCCCAACCCAATATGATTAAAAATATTTTCCAAAGCTCTGCCGTAGGAGAGAGAGAAATGGAGACAGGAGGAAAGATTGAAAACCCTTCGTAGTTCGTCCTTCGTTGGCTCTGAAATTCTTAGCGGCGAAGAGAAGAGAAGGAAAAGCAACATGCGAGGGAGTCTCTGAAACTCACAGCAACTCGGCGACTCAGCTCACACTTCAAGTATCCCTCTGCGGCTCCGCTCCGCCTCTTCTTCCTCTTCAGACTTCAGCCGCGACTTATCCTCTTCGGCTCTTCAGCCGGCAGCCGCGAGCAAGCCCGCGACCCTTTGTTTCTGATTTGTATGTCAGGTAGTATACTAGTGAATTTAATTTCTCAACTGGAGAGTACTTGAACAGTTGAACCGATGAGTTCACTGTTCACGTTCTTGATAAATTAAAGCATGTAATTTATGATTTGTATGACACTATGATTTGTATGTTTTTTTTTTTTTTTTTTCGTTTTTCAGATTTAAAACCTTCAATAATGAAGCGAAAAACAATTGAAATTTTTTTCAAACCGATCGAAAGTGGTACAAGTTCACAATCTGAGTCTCAGGCGAACACAGAACTTGTTAACCCTACTCAAGTGCAAGAACCTGAACAAAATCATGCTACATCTGATACAGTTGCACAAGAATCTAGAATTGGATCTTTAATGTATGAGAGAGATCCAGGCAAACGCTGTCCAATTGGGGAGTACTCAGAAAATGAAAGAGATGCAGTTCGAAGATTTTATATAACTGAAGGACCATATCAACCACACTTGAAAGAGTATCCATTAGCAAGACCAGAAAGTCACCGTCGTCGGTTTCAATTTCACTGGTTTAAAAGTTTTCCATGGCTAGAGTATTCACCTCACACACACCGTGCCTATTGCTTGCCTTGTTTTCTTTTCACAACAAAGCCAAAAGGAAGGTGCGGCTCAGACACATTTACCGTCAAGGGTTTCCAAACATGGAGGAAAGTTAATGAAGGAAAAGAATGTGCCTTTCTAACTCATATGGGTCAAGATTCAAACTCAGCACATAATTTTGCGGTAAGGTGTTTTGTAAATCTCAAGAATAACATGGGCCATATTGAAAATGTGATGGTAAGGCAAAATGAGAAGTAGTGCTCGCTTCGAGACTTAGGCTCAAGGTTTCGATTGATTCCATCAGGTGGTTGACATTTCAAGCATGTGCATTCAGAGGCCATGACGAATCTCTAGAATCATTAAATCAGGGAAATTTTTTCCAAATGATCAAGCTTTTGGCCTCTTATAATAAAGATGTGAATGAAGTTGTGGTAGATAATGCTCCAAAAAATGCAAAGTACACTTCACCATTGGTTCAAAAGGAAATCCTTCACATCTTGGCTCGAAAAGTGCAGGTAATTAGAGATGTATAGGGTTAAAGATTTCAATTTTTCAATCTTTATAATCTTTTCTTATTTTCTTGTACGAATTTAACTACTTTTTTATACAAATTTGTAGACATCAATTAGAGATGAAATTAGTGAAAGAAAGTTTTGTGTCCTTGTTGATGAAGCTCGAGATGAGTCTAAAAAAGAGCAAATGGCCCTAGTTCTTCGATTTGTCGATAGAGAAGGATTGATAAAGGAGCGGTTTCTGGACCTAGTTCATGTGAGAGATACTACGGCGTTAACTCTCAAGAACTCAATTTGTGCTATTTTATCGGATAATAGCTTGACTGTGCAAGATATTAGAGGTCAAGGATATGATGGTGCAAGCAATATGCGAGGGGAGTGGAACGGGCTGCAAGCTCTTATACTCCGGGGAGTGTCCTTATGCATACTATGTGCATTGTATGGCTCATCAATTACAATTAGCACTTATTGCAGCATCAAGAGAGGTACGCGAGGTGCATAACTTCTTCCAAGATGCAATTTTCATCGTAAATGTTGTTAGTGTTTCTCCTAAGCGGAATGATGAGTTATTAGCTAGGAGAGCTGCTGAAATTGTGCATGATATTGATTTGGGAGAACTTGATACTGGTAGAGGAGCGAATCAGATTGGGTCTTTACAAAGGCCAGGAGACACCAGATGGAGTTCTCACTACAAGACCATCTGTAGTTTAGCAAAGATGTTCGGTGCTACAACTGAAGTCCTAAGGAATGTAACGCATGATCGTTCAATCTCGTCCGCATCTCGGGGAGATGCTAGTGGTGCTCTCAAAAGGCTTCTCTCATTTGACTTTGTGTTTATTATGCACTTAATGAAAGAGATTATGGCAATCACCAATGTATTGTGTCAAGCTTTGCAACAAAAATCTTTGGACATCTTAAATGCCATACGTCTCATTTCAACTACTAAGGAGTTGATTCAAGATTTGAGAAATAATGGTTGGGAACCCCTTTTTGAGAAAGTCAAATCTTTTTGTGCAAAGCATGAAGTTGAGCTCCCTGAGATGAATCGTAGGTATGTTGATTTTATAATTTTAAGATTGCAACTTTTTTTGTATAAAGCATGATATTGTGTTCTTTAATATGAATTGTAGGTATGTTGATCTCACTAAATCTCGAAAGAAGCATGATAACACTACAGTAGAGCATCATTATCGAGTGGACATGTTTGCGGTTGCAATTGATCAACAATTGCAGGAATTAAATGCTCGATTTAGTGAGCAATCTACAGAGCTTTTAACACTTAGTGCCTCCTTGGATCCAAGATATGATTCCTTTAACATCTCCAATATATGTATTTTGGCTGAAAAATTCTATCCTGCTGACTTTTCTTGATCAAGAGAGAGCTCAATTGGAGTGTCAACTACAGCATTTTCAGCTTGATATATGCAGCGATCCAGATCTGAAGGGCTTACCTTCACTTGCTGATTTGACTTCTGGATTGGTTAAAACTGGTAAAGCTTCAATATATCCGATGGTTGATAGAATAATGCGGTTGGTGATAACTCTTCCTGTCTCTACTGCAACGACGGAGCGTTCATTTTCAGCCATGAAGCTCATCAAGACGTGGCCGCGAAACAGAATGGGGGATGGTTTTCTTCGAGACTACATGGTGGTATATATTGAAAAGGAAATTGCAGCGAAGTTCACTTCCAACGAAATTATTAATATGTATGATTTGTTAGGAAGTCGTAGGGCTAAATTGAAATTAATAGAAATGTAGAGTTTAATTGTATTTCAAAAAAGCAATTGTTATGCATACAACATACTTTTTGAGTTTTTGTTATAGAGATGTTATAATTTTGAATCTATTTAGTATTTAATATTGTTAATGATTATTGTTTAATTAATTTTTATATTTGCGGTTGTTATTTTGTCTTGGGCGGCTTGGCCCCTCCCAAGCTGATGCTGAGTCGTGTAATTCACGCACATTAGCGGAAGCAAAAGGTAATTAACTGATTTTAGTTGCGAGGTTCAAATCTATCTTAATATAGTTCTCAACAATAAAGAGATCTTAAAAGACAGCTGCTTAATTATGTATTATTCCTTTTGCAAGCTGTCGACCACTCACCAGTCACCACTGCAACTTGTTATGTGCTGACCATAACTTGTTATTTGTCTATTGTTAAAAGCGACATTTTAACAACAATAAGCAGACAATTAATGTCCATCAATAAACAAATAACAAGTTGCAGTGGTGAGTGGTCGACAGCTTGCAAAAGGAATAATACATAATTAACAAGTTATGTGCTGTCGACCACTCATCACTGCAACTTGTTATGTGCTGACCATGACTTGTTATTTGTTTATTGATGGACATTAATTATCTGCTTATTTCATATCGATCCTTTCAATGTGGAACATGGTGCATGTGCAATTTAACTGCAACCTAATTGAATTCCATTCGTAGTTGGCGTACTCGGTCAAGTCATTTATGAGCCACTTTGCTGAAAAAATTATTTGGTTATATATACATGAGGACGGATCAGATTACACTCTTTTTACTGACATATTTTGAAGCTAATTATTTTCGAAGTCTAAATAGTCGATCCAAACCGTTCAACATAATTGATATATTAAAATGTGCTTGGAGATGAAATTTTACATTTTTCTGAATTTTTTTACTATTTATTAAGATGGGTACAAAAAATATCAAATTCAGACCATTGAATTTTGTACCCATCTTAATAAATAGTAAAAAAAATCAGAAAAATATAAAATTTGGTCTCCAAGCACATATTAATATGGAGAACAAGATGAACAGTTCGGATCGACTATTTGAAATTTGAAATTAAAAATATGTTCATTTTACAAATAGGTCCTTATGTCTATAGAAGACACACTCTCTCTCTCTATATATATATGGGAATAGCTACGGTGCTATGGATAGCATAGAGGACTCCGTGCAACGGCTCAAAATTTGAGTTTTTAAAATCCTAATGGTCGATCCGAACCATTAGATGTGTTCTCCATATTGAAATGTGCTTGGAGACCAAATTTTACATTTTTTGAAATTTTTTTACTATTTATTAAGTCACTTTGAAAATCGCTGATCCGATAGTCCAGAAATTTTTACTGTTCACCCGTTTTTTTAGATTTTCAAAGTGGCTTAATAAATAGTAAAAAAATTACAGTAGAAGAAGTGAAATAGAGAGAGAGAATGGTACAGTATGGAGAGGAACGTTCTGCAGAGTTTTTGCGAAATCCTTCACCTCCAAATCGGGTGGAGACGAAGTGAAATTTGCTTGTTCTCTTCTCTTCTCTTCTCATCAATAACGGTTCTCTTCGTGTTTATGAAGCATAGCCTACATTTCCTTTGTAAATTTATTTAGATATATCTCGTTGGATATTGAAAGGGATATATATTGTTAGTTATAATCATGGTTGTTCGAATAAGGGACAGTTTCATATTATTTTAATGTATTGGACTGAATAAATTACAGACGAGTGTATCAAGATCTAGATGGTATAATTCTAGTTAATTTATTAATATTATTTTATTCATAGAAGCTATGGCAATTTTATTTATAGTTGGTCGAACACTTTGAAAAATAACCAAGACAGCACTGCCCATTGAAAATGAAAAATCTACCAATAATTGTTTGTTAAATTTAAACTGCAGCCAAGCTCTCTCTCTCTATATATATCTATAACTACTCATGATGCTCGTCTATCAATCACTCCCTTGGAACACACTTAAATTCACTTTGAATTGAACCCGAATCCCCGCACCATTTTCCACAAATAAAAAGAAAAAACAGAAAGAGCTATGTGTTGGGCAAGCTTGTGTTGGGCAGTGGCAGTGGCAGCTGCTGTGAGCTATGTGTTGGCCAAGCTTGCTGATGCAGCAGGAGCTTTGCTCAATAAAGCTCAGCAACTGCACGGCGTGCGTCAGCAGATTGAACAGATGCCGGAGGAACTTATCTCAATCCAAGAATCGCTAAAATCAGTTGCCGATTTGAAGTGTAACAGGAATGCTTGGGTAACAGAGTGGGTTAGCCAGGCTAGAGACATGGCCCACAGAATAGAAGATGTGGTTGATACCTTCCTGGTGGAGATTGAAGAAAACCGTCCAGAAAGTTCCAATTGGTACAGAAAAATTAAAATCATCTACAAAACGTACAAGCACGGCCTGCATAAAGAGCTCGAAGATATCACAAAGAAACTTAATTGGATTAAACAGCGCGCAACCGTCTTGGGAATAAACAGTGTTCATGGTGTTCTCAATGATATTGATCCAGAACCTTCTGATAAGGTTGATGATCCTGAACCTTCTGATTTGGTTGTTGATCCAGAAGTTGTTGGCTTCGAGGCTGACAAGGAGAAGATTATCATGCAACTGCTTGATAGTAACATTTCAAGGCGCACGGTGCTCTCGATTGTTGGTACCGGTGGCCTCGGAAAGACCACCTTGGCCCGAAATGTATACAAAAGGTGCATGTGCTCTCTTTTAAATGACAATTCTATAAAATTTTCGTAAGTTTTGTGGAAAAATCTATAAAAAAATAAATATATTTTCATATCCGAAACCAATTAGTTCTAAAGAAGTCAACTGACCAATTTCCTTCGTTTAGTTACTTTTTCCCTTCTCAAGAATTGAGGAAATACTTCAATTCTTCAATCTAATCAGGTAAGGAATAGAGAGATTTTGTGATGAATTCTTCAATTCTTCAATCTAACATGATATGTTTTTAGTTTTAATGGCGAACAAAATCCAGCCTGTTCGTTCAACAGAAATATAAATAATATATTAGAAAACTTCATGACCGTGGGTTATGTAAAGGGATTACTTTGTAATTTAATGGGATCAAGAAAATTAAGTTCGGATGATTTGCCAACATGCACGTAGAATCACTGAAATGTCCCTCAACTACACCAAATATATGATTCTGATAATTTCTTCCATAAATAATCAGTATTTCAAAAAAGATAATTCCTTCCATAAATAATCAGTGTAATATGTACGCTTCATCAAAATTAGCCTTGATATATTGGGTAATAGAATTTACAATTTGGTAATAATATCTCCAAATGTTCTTAATTAGCTTCATGGTATTTATGCCAAAGACGTGGTTCAAATAGCTTTATTTCTTCTCCATATATAAATTTGTTAAAAATGGGGTCCGAATCTTCTTAGCAATACAGATTTCTAATAAAATTTTCTCTTTCTGCTAATTTTTTTAACACATTCATTTTTTGTAACCACAGTGCGAAATTGGAGCATTTCAAATGCCGTGCATGGTTGAACGTTTCTCAAAAGTTCAATGTATCTGATCTCTTGAGAAAAATCCTTTACTCAATCAAACCTAGAATGAGGCAACAAAATCCACCAGTGACAGATGAGGATTTACCTGTGGAGCTTAAGAGCTCCTTGTGCTCCGAGAGATACTTAATTGTCCTAGATGATGTGTGGACGATTGATCTTTGGGAGCAATTGAAAATAGCATTACCCGATACGAAGAATGCAAGCCGTGTAATAATTACCAGCCGATTGATGGATGTTGCTAAGGTGGCAGATTGCAATACAGAACCATACAGACTCCGTTACCTAGATGACAGTGAGAGTCTAGCTCTCCTCTTCAGAAAGGCCTTTCAACAACTTATACAATCTGAGAATTACCCTCGTGATCTCTTGGAAGTTGCCAAAAGATTAACGAAAAAATGTGATGGGCTACCCTTAGCATTGGTTGTACTAGGCAATTCCCTCAGAAGGATAGAGCGCAATTACACTGCTTGGTGCACGTTGGAGAAGACCATGGATTGGCATGTTGGAGAAGATGGGATGAAGTGCTCGCAGGTCCTGGCTATGAGTTATGAAGACTTGCCATATGATCTCAAACCATGTTTTCTTTATCTTGCTGCTTTTCCTAAAAATTATGTGATTTCGGGAAAACATCTCACTAGAATGTGGATTGCTGAAGGATTCATACCAGAAGATGAATTTGCAACAATGGAGGATACAGCTCAATCTTACCTTGAAGAGCTAGTGCAAAGGTATAACCCTTTTCAGTCCTATTTTTGGTATGAAAAAAAACCTGACGTGTTTTAGTCCAGGCCCAATCCTAATTGCCACCATTTTGCAAAAAAAAATAAAAACTAAAATTACCAGGTCCAAAACTAATAGCTAGGAAACTACCAGCAGGTTGCCCAGCTAAGTGAAATTCGATTGGTCCCCCAGCTATTAGGAATCGAGATTAAGTAACTCAATTTTTGGGTTTTAAATTGGGACCTTCTGATTCGAGATGATTGCACGAGATGGAGTGCCGGATTCGGGATGGAGCACACATTCGAGATAAATTGTGCGAGATGGAACGTTGGATTCTAATTGGACAGTCTCAATCCAAAACTCAAAAATTGAGTTATATTAGGGGATCCGGACCTAGCTATTAGGGTCATAACTATCTTATTGCATGAAATTTTATTCACGATAGTAAGGGATGTAGCACAGCTAGTTAGAAAAAAGTTCTAGGAAAGGTCGATAGTTCAATTTTTTCTCATGACTTCGCAACTTTTCAAAAAGTTCTAAGAAAGGTCGATAGTTCAATTTTTTCTCATGACTTCGCAACTTTTCAAAAAAAAATTTATTCATGATATGTGCGTGTGGGACCCGCCTAAAGAGGGTTTCTCATTATTAAATAATGTCATGCAGATATTAGGAATACGTATCCTCTGCATTAACTCAAAAGAGACAACTCTCAACCATCCTATCTGCTTTAATGTCTGTGTTGATTAGATCCGCATTAATATTAACAAGTCCTTGTGGTTAAAATTAGACGGCCGGATTGACTCTTTTTAAAATCAGAACCGGTTAGATGCATTAACTCAAAAGATTCCTTTTTGAGTTAATGCAGAGGATACTTGTTCAGATGTTAGTTGTGTTTTGGATATTTTAGCAAATGTCCGAAGGTACGTATTAGCTATAGGGGTGTAAACGGAGCGGATTCGGAGCGGATAATGCTGATATCATATTCATATTCTTTTTTTCAATGAGCAGATACGAATACAGATACAAATAGTAAACGAATGTCAAAATTCAAAACCAAATCCGCCTTAAACAGATACAGATACAGACTAGATAATTCACTAATAAGGATTCAAATACTAATACAAAACGAATAATTATCAGATAATAGTCATATAAATTTTATAATATAATTATGGCTTTAACTACATTCAAATATAAAAATAAATATAATTTTAATGCTCGTCTTTTTAAATTCCAAATGCATGGTATCAGACGGATTTTTTTTTATCTATCACTCTAGAAAACGATTTAAAAATAAATACTATCCGGAATCAGATTAAAAAATAATATTTCTAAGAACTCAATCTGCGTATCGAGAAAGACAAGATACAGGGACAGTATGTAGATCTAGATTCGCGGATTCAAAGACAAGATACAGGCACTGAGTATGTAGATCTAGATTCACGGATTCAGTCCGCGCATCCGCCTGATTCGCGGAATTCGTATTCTCCGCATTAACTCAAAAGATTTTTTTTAGTTAATGCATCTAGACAGTACGATCTATTTAAGATTCGTGTGGACCAAATTCGCATTAATATTGAAATGTTTCTGCATTATAGGCAGATGCTGGATTAGCTACTTTTAAAATCAGACGGTCTATATGCATTAACTCAAAAGATGCTCTTTTGTGTTAATACAGACGATGCACGGACTCCAAGACACTGAGCATCTTTTTCTGTACGATCAACTGTGAACTTTTTTTTATATTATTTCGGTATTAAAATCTTTACATAAACTCAAATTTATATTATCTGAGTGCCACACGACAGAGTACACGGATTTAGTTGCAGAAACCAATCACCTGGTATCCTATGATATTTACGGACGTCAGATGCAAATCTGAAGGTTACGGATCGAACAAGATAATTAAGCTATCTACAATTATTGTAGCACCAAACTCGGGTACGCGGACTCGCAAATCCGCAGTTCTGCATGCTCAGTCCGTGAATTCAGATTTGCGTACTTGGTCCGTGCATCTGGTCTCTTTGTATACGCGGATTAAGTCTGCGAAAGTGTTATTTTTGATAAAATCTAATTCCGGATGATATTTATTTTTAAACTACTTTTTAAGGTGGTAGATAAAAAAAAATCCGAGTCAGAAGTTGTCAAGATTTTAGACTTTTATATCAAATCAGACCCAACAAGAAACAGGCCTTTCATAATTTAAAAGGTCCACAACAGTACGTCTCCATGTAGCAATTCATGTCACCAGGCACCCTATCCGATTCTCAATATTTGCGATTGTTTAGTCCCACACGAGAATATTAAAAGGAGTGGTTTGGAGGAGGGCTATAAAAAAAGCAGGGTGTGGACTGTAGAGTAGAGGGCACTTGCCTGGTCCTCAAAGATTGACTACCCGCTACCAGCGGAGGAAAAAGAATTTAGCGGGTCCGTGTCCGGAGCCGGATGGATATGGACATTCGCTCTGTTTAGATTTTATTGGAATTATCCGAATCTGTATCTGAATTATTTCTTCATATTGGAATTATCCGAATCTGTATCTGAATTATTTCTTCATATTGGAATTATCCGAATCTGTATCTGAATTATTTCTTCATATTCAGTAAATATCTGAATTTGTATCTGGAATATCTCTATCTATTTAAATTCGTCTCTATCTATTTAAATTCGGAGCAGATATTCATGAACGAATATCCAGCTCCGTTTAGATCAAAATATTTATATTAGCTGTGTTTCGGAATTTTTTATTGTTAAAAATTATTATTAATTATTAGTAAAATAAATGGAGTAATTTAATTAGAATTTGAATTTACTCGCAGGATCGTGACAAATGATCCGTAAGTTTGGACATTGTGGACAGGAATCAATGGCTTGGATTAAACAAATTTTATTTTCTTCAAGTAACACACCAAGCAACATTATGGTCAAAATATTAGCCACACAAAAAGCGGTGTGAAAAATATTTAAATCCAAACAATTGATCTCGATCCAAACTTTGGATCGGTTGTTTGTTAGTCCTTTTAGAATATTCAAATTTTAAAGTACTTTATCTATTTTTCTATATTATTTAATAATAATTTTTATTTTAAAATATTTCAATTTATTTTTACAAATTATTATTAAATAATTTAGAAAAATTGATAGAGTATCTTAGAATTTGGATGTACTAAAATGACTGCAAAAAATGACCGTATCAATTGCTTGGATCCAAACATTTTCTTTTCAGCAATAAAATATGGTGAAAATGTTGACCACAAAAAAAATCTAGTATGAGAAGTATTTGCATACGGACCATTTATAGCTGTTCAAACTTTGGATCTCGATCATTTGTCACAATACTTCAAGTGCATTCAAATTATAAGGCATTCCATCTATTTTGAAAAATTATTATTAATTAATAATTATTTTTTATTCTTCTCTTCATATCCCTCTGAATAAAAAGAAGGTACTAAATGCAGAACCATTTTGGTTGGTATCGGACTTCGTTGCTTGCCATATAGGCTAGCAGGATCTTGTTTTTCCAAATCAAACCGTTGATTTTTTCATGCATGAATCTCAACACAAATTAATGGTTTGATTTGAAAAAGCAGAGTCCTCCTTGCCTAGCTATCTGGCAAGCAGCAAAGTCGGATCCTTTTGGTTGCGTAGCTGCGTAAATAGATTTATTGGTATCCTGCAGTTATTAGCTGTAGATTTATATCCAAAACGGAGGCGGCTTGGTTTATTTTTTTTTTAAATGGCAAAAAAAAAAAAATTAATTGGGAGCCCAGTCTCATCACATTCAGATAGGGGTGTAAACGGAGCAGATTCGGAGCGGATAATGCTAATACCATATCCGCATCCGTTTTTCAACATGCGGATACGGATACGGATACGGATAGTAAACAGATATCAAAATTGAAAATCATATCCGTCTTAAACGGATACGGATACGGAACGGATAATCCACGAATATGGAGCGGATAATTGTCGGATATTGAGTAATTCTACTAAATTTCGTAATTTTAAATTACCTAATTTGATTATCTAAATTGACAAAAATTTAATAGTCTTTTTAAGTTTGCACAGTGATGATTATGCATGACTAATTGTTTATTGGTTCAGAGAACCAATTCATTATCCTAATAGATTATACGATTTTTCTATCAAGATTCTTGAACTTAAACGAATATGTATGTTTTTTTGAAATTTCGCAAGGGTGAAATGAATTGAAAACTACTGAAAGATTAAATTTCGGATGCGGATATATACGGATATCCGCTCCGTTTATATCCTCATGGAATTATCCGTATCCGTATCTACATTATTTTTCCATATACTAAAATTATCTGTATCCGTATCCGCAAGTATCCGTATCCGTTTAATCCGAATACGGATAATAAGCAGATTCAGAGCGGATTATCCGTATCCGTTTACACCCCTACATTCAGACCAAAATTAGAAAAATGAAATTATAGATCCAATTAAACCCAAAGCACAGTAATTATTCTCAAACGACTACTCCCCCCTATGTTGAGGAGCTCTTGTTTACCTCAATTCCAACAATCTCCCAAATGTAAACTTTTTTATTGTAATTTCTAATATAATTTAGGAAGGTTAAAGTTTTTAAAGAGACGCTGTATGTAATGAATAGTTTTAGCAGAAATTGAAAATTTGTTTATCTTAACTATTAATATATATAATATATTATAGTAGTTGCTCATTAATCATTATGGTAAGAATGGAACAGTATCCGCGAGGGTCTACCGACAATATATATCCCTCTCTAATATTGTTCCATTCTTGTAGTTAAAGAAATAATTTGCAGTTATAATATATACCAAATTAAATATATGTAATTAAGAATATTTGCATGAAATTTAGTACCTTTTAATGAACAAAGGTCACGAATTGTAAGCAAAGAAATCTTGTGTAGTAGAATTTCTTTCTCACCTCCAAATTTGTACACTTGTCGTAATTTCTTTCACGCTTCAATCGGAGCGCAACAAAACGACATACTCTGTATCCATCCACAAATTAAGCGAAAGTGTTTTTTTACGACGTATTTTTCAATAAGTGGTTTAGTAAAAATAGACCACTTTTTTAAATATACTGGTTGGATTAGACAAATATTTTGGTTCCATAAATAATTAGCTGCTATCTCTTAATTAATAGTTATCTATATATTATAAAAGCTGAAGCGTGCCAAGCAAGAAAATGTTTAACAGGAAAAGAGTGTTAAGATCGATTTAATATCTGATGAAATTATTATAATATTAGTAATGGAAGAGAAAAACACTGTTTTGTTGAAAATTTCTCAGATCCGTGTCGACGGTGTCGTGTATGATTATAATTTTTGTAGTTGTGTATCATTGACCCGATTTTGATTCCATGGTCAGCTAATTACTTCTGCTTTCAATTTCGATTTTCAGAGCGATGACTTGCATCTACATCTTAATTTATATAGGCGAACGTTCATCTTTAATCATTTTAATTTACCTTTTGGAATACCTACTTATTCGTAAAACAATATTTTCCATCTCTTATGTGTGAATTTGTATGGCAAAATATGTTGCAGGTGCTTGATTCAAGTCACTGAAAAATCTTGGAATGGCTATTGCAAATATGGCACTATGCACATCCTTACACGGGACCTAGCTATTCATGAAGCCAAAGAGAAGAACTTCTTCACCGTATTCTCAAAAGCAAAAGAATATGATAACCAGCTGGCTGCAGGAAAGCCGCGCCGTGCAGCGCTACAATTTTACACTCCTTCAGGTGATGGTGTTTATTTAGATAACACTCGTTCGTTACTCTGTTTTGGTTTTGGTTTTGGTGGAAATTCATCAAATGATGGTGGCTCTAGACTACTAAAATATAGATGCTTTAGACTACTTAGAGCATTAACTATTGAGCATGTTGATATGAGAAATTTTGCCAGTCTAGAGGGCTTGATACACTTGAGGTACTTGGGTATCAGACACTGCGCTATTCGACAAGAAATATTTATGAAGATGTCCTTCTATAATCTAGAAACCATTGATTTAAAGGGATCATGTATAGAAGGAGAAACTACATATTGGTCTGTCATAATTCCAAATCTGAGACATGTATATGGTTACAAAAAATTGGAACGTATTTTCCCGTTAAAATGGGATGACCATACAAATCTACAAACATTAAAAAGTGTAGGACAGGCACAAGTTCATAGTTTAGAATGTTGTACCAACTTGCGTACATTAGAGATTTCCTACACAAAAGACAATGAAAGGACTTGGTGTCCTTTAACAGAGTGGCAAACTCTGAAGGGTGTGCTGAAAAGGACAGAGCAGTTGGTCTCGCTCAGTATTGAGGTAACGTTAGGTGATGGGTGCTTGGTACCATTTGATAGTACAGAAAACCTACCTTGTCACAAGAAGATACAAAGTTTACGACTTTGTGGAAAGTGGGAAATCAGTCAACAATTTCCAAGTGCTGACTTGTTCCCAACATACCTCACAAAATTGACTCTCGAAGAAACTCGTCTTCAGAAAGATCCAATGCCCATATTTGAGAAGCTCCAGAGCCTCAGGAGACTTCGTTTAGGGCCATACTCATATGAGGGAACAGAGATGACCTGTTCAAAAGGAGGGTTTCCTAACCTCGAAAAACTGGAGCTTAAAGTGCTGCCAAAGCTACTTCAATGGGACATAGAAGAGGGAGCTATGCCCATCCTTAGCCACCTCAAAATTGATCAGTGTGATGAGCTGCATGCACTTCCTGAGCTTCAAAAGATGCAGACTCTTCAAGAGCTATTACTAAATCGCCCCTCAGAGGAGCTACAACAATGTAAGCAACGAAAAGATTGGTACAAAATTGTGCATATCCCATTTGTACGTATAACAACAGATCTTGGTGCTCAACCTGCTGTTAGTGAAGAAAATCCTCACCTAACTTTAGGGACGACAGAAACTTCTCTTCATACTGATGATTTAGAAGTTGTTTGGAATGAGCAATATATGGGTCGTGATCTTATTGGGCAACAGCATTCATGCCTGACAAACCCTTCTGTGGTTGATGATATAAATAGAAAGAGAAAATTGCTTCAGATGTATACCAAAAATATATATAGTTTCAAGTGAGAAATAAAATATGAACCATATTGATTTAATATTTAAATTTTATTATATGTTTTCAATTGTAGCAATTGAATATTTAATTTTCCTCTGAAATATACAAGGTGTATAATATATCTCCAATATGCACTAAATTGATGTTTTTATTATACTGATTGAACTTTTAATTACAATTTGAACTTATAATCAATCTATTTTAGTATCATGAAGATATTGCTGAAGATATTGCTGAACAATTATTATTTTCATTGATCAATTTGTTTTTTTATAAAAATATGTTATTTTGTATGTATTTTTTTCTATTATAATATGTTCTCGTTGCAACGTACAGGTACAATACTAGTATATGTGTGTGTAGATATGGAGCCTGTGTAAGGTACTGTATACCAGTCGACAACAGGGGTGGTACTTAGCTTGCCTCGGTGTACATACTAACATAACTTGGTTTAAAAAATTAAGCAATAAAATTTACAAGGATGACACCTACCCATTCAACTAACAACCTGCTTGGTTCATAGAATGGAAATGAACGAAGTCCCAAATTAATTACTATTTTTACGGGCTCTTATTTGATTGGTCTTGTTTACCTCTGTTCCACGATAATTTGAAGAGTAAAAAATAAAGAGTGAGGCTATGGTACTATGCATAGCGCGGATTGGTCCGTACAATGAATCAATATTTATTTATTTTTAAAATTCTAATGGTCGGTATGAACCGTTCAGTAGGCATACATCATTTTTCATTTTAATTTGACTTAAATAAATATTGTTGTAGGAATATCTACTTATTCGTAAACAAATAATTACCCTTTTTCTTTGATGTCAATTTGTCTGAAAAATATTGTTGTAGGTGCTTGATCCAAGTTACTAAAAATTTTTGGAATGACAACAACAAAAATTGTAGCATGCACGATCTTCTACGAGACCTGGCTATCCGCAAAGCCACAGAGGAGAATAATATTTTAAGTATAGGGTTTTGGCGATATATACTTAATGAAGGGGTTGATTGCAAGTGCACAACCTATTAAAGTAGTACTTAGGGTGTCGAACCGCAGAGAGAAATGTAGAATTTAGTTTAAAGCTTTAATGATTAAAATCAGAATTAGTTGTTTCAAAATTCGGTTTGAAGTGTGTTTACTAATAATCCTAAGGTTGGTGGGTTCAATACCCAAGGAATTGAGAGATTAAACAAAAATAAAGAAAGAGTAAAATGAGATTAGGGTTTTAACAAAGATTGGAGAATCTATGGGCTTTCGGTCTACAATCCCTTGTTTAATCTTATCTATTCGGTTTGTTTAAATTCATGTTTGATATGATGGAGTTTATAACCTAATATGTTAAAAAAGGTCACTTCCGTGAATTAATAACGTGTCTAAATAATTATATTTATCTAGACCATGAAGTTCTTTGTTAGTCTATCATCTCCTTAGATATTGATACTTAATAGTTTAGCTGGCCAAAGCAACTCATACCAATTTCTAAGTTGATGCAAGATGTCCCGACTTAGGGTTTTGGTTCTACCAGTTAAGTTTCGACCTAAACCCTAACCTTAATTCCTGTAGTTCCGGCTTAGATTAAAAGATTTGTATACTCTTAACCTAAATCCTAATGGCTTTGTGACATAATTGATACTATCATATATGATCCATTCTACCTTAAAGTCTAAAAGACCTAAAACGGAATAACTACAATTCAAGTACAAATTATGAGAACCACAAAGAATAAATCACAGAAATTAACAATCAAATCAAACAATCATAATAAAAACAAAGATCCGAATAGAATTGAATGAAACAAGTTCATGCAATTGACCTACACCCCTAGAGAGGAAATTAGTCTTTCATGGGGATGCAAAACTTACAAAGAAGACTCATTAAAAATTGGCTAAAGCAAAAAAAAATTGAAAGAGAAAATAATTACAACCCTTACAACAACGAAGGTCTCTTGCTAACTTGCTTTGCCCCGAAAATCCTGCTCCTCTTCTCCAAGCCTAAACTCTAAATCTCACTTTTTACTCTAAGAAGATGTGTAAAAAATAGAATTGTATATAGTAGTTGGTGAATGCCTAATGGAGCAGAATTTTCTTCTTTTTATAGCCTATTTTACACCCTAGAAATATGGGGAACAATGCCCACACGTTCTGTATAATTAAACCCACTAACTTTTGCCAACCGGGCGTAATCTGGCTTTCTAAAAATAGCGAAACTGCATTTTTAGTCTGAATGTGGGCCGCACTGCGGTTAGTGCGGACCGCACTGTATTTTACATTCCGAATTTGGATTTTCCTCCTTCATGAAAGTCATAGATCTTCTCGTTAGCTTTCCAAAAAGTGGTCATACGTCCAAAATGGAGTTCGTATGACCAAGTTATGCCCAAAATACAAAACTGTGTCGAAAATTGAAAAGCTGAGTGCGACACGTATTGGTGTCAATGCGACCCGCACTGCGCTCGGACTTTTCTGTTCGTCCAGAATGCGGTCCGCATCAAGATCCGTGCGACCCGTATTGGCACGAATTTTGATGAAAACCTTATTATATGTTAAAAAAATTGGCGCACGTTCAGAAAATCCATCTGAGGACTTATTTTGGATGTATCGAAATCCGTGCGACCCGCACTGACAATAATGCGTCCCGCACTGGGCTCAGTTTGTCCTGAAAATTGCTGAATTTGGCTAAGTACCCAGTGTGACCCGCAGTGCGACCTGGGGAGGCCGTAGTGGCTTAGTGTGACCCGCAGTGTGACCTGGAGAGGCCGCATTTTGATATGTTTTCGCTATTTTCTGCAATTTAAAGCAAACAAAGGCAGTAACTTGATTCCAGGTGTAATATATGACATTTATATATCAAAATACAATATATTTAGAGTATTTTTCAGAATAAAATCTAGATCGAACATTTGTAAATGTGTATATATTTTATGTCTATCAAATAACTTTAGCTGCTAATAGGAGTGTTCTAATGGTCGGTTTGGTTAAAACCAAAATAAAATAATCAAATCAAATTTTTTTTCGGTTTTTAAAAATAAAACTGAACCAAACCAATTAAACCTTCAACTGATTAAGAACCGAACCATATAAACCGAAATTTATTTCGGTTTATTCCGTTGTAACCGAAGTAGTGCCATTATAGACGAAATTCAAAAAAATATTTTTTCTTTCGTTTGTGTTAACAAAAATTTAGAAACAAAGAAAGGATTGCAACGATTGTCTTAACAATAATTTAGGAGATTTTTGTCTTGACAGAAATTCATAAAAAGATTACAAAGATTAACTTGTCAGAAGACTCATAACAAAGAAAATACAAAAGACTGCAACTAAGTCCCTATTATTTGTATTATTACATTTTTTCTTTAAAATAGCTTATTTACAGAACGCAAAAGGAATTCTCAAAATACATATATTTAGAAATTAGAATAGCGATTAAAATTGAAGCTTTTATATATAAAGAATCAAAAGATACAGAAAGATCTAAAGAAAATTGAAGCTTTTATATATAGCTGGAGTCTTCCCTCTCCGCATCTCTTGATCAGTCTCCAAAGTGCGAACTTACGAGCCCAAGCAATAAAAAAACTCCTAAAAATCAGTTGGAGAAATGGGAAGAGCAGTAGATAGGAGGAGAGTGAAATCCTTATATCGGCTTTCTTTTGTGAAATGGAAAAGAACAAAAGAAAAGGAAAGTGAGAGAAAGTGGGAAATCGTACAAGTAGGAGTAGGGGTTGGTGAGATGGGACTGCTGGACATCATTGCGATAACAGGAGAGAGTCAGAAGGCTAGGTTCGGCGATGACAGGGGTAGGAGCAGGAATAGGTGAAGCTAAGGGACAGGAGCCAGCACGAGCGTGAAATGAGAGAGACAGGAAGAGGCGTAACCTAAACCGGTGCTCAATAATGGTCAGGATTCGGTCAGTTCGGTTAATACGGCTTTCAAAATATTCAAACCGAACCAAATAAGCTAAACCGAATTAAATCAAAAAACAAACTGAACCGATCCATTTAACCGAAAAACCGAACCAATTAAACCAAACTTTCATAGTGCGGTTTAAAACCGAAAAAACCGAACCGTTTGAACACCCCTAGCTGCTATAAAGCTGCTCCGTGCAGCATTGGAATTTTGCACTCTCACAGAGGATAGTGTTTATTCAGAAAACACTCGTTCTTTACTCTGTTTTGGTAATGCATGAAGTTCATCAAAGGATTGTGGCTTTGGACTACTAAATTATAGTGGCTTTAGACTACTTAGAGTGTTAAGCATTGAGGGTGTTGATATGAGCAAATTTGCTTTGGGACAATGGCCAAAGGAATGGATACTCTTGAAGTACTTTGGTTTAAGAGGCTGCAATATTCCACGAGATATATTTAAGAAGATTTCCTTCTATAATGTAGAAACCATCGATTTAGAGGAATCATGGATATATGATGAATTAACCAGTGATTGGTCTGATTCAAAGGAACCAAGGATATATTCTGATGAATTAACTAGTGATCGGTCTGATATCATAATCCCAACTCTGAGACATGTATATGGTAGCATATATATCAATCAACGTTTACCATTTAAATGGGATGAACATACAAATCTACAAACATTTCAAGATGTGACACTACGGATTGAATTAGTTGGTGAATTAGGATCTTGTATCAACTTGCGCACGCTAGTAATTCACAATGTCGGTGGTTTAGGTAATGAACAAACTCTAAAAGGGTGTCAAATCCTCAAGGGTGTGCTGAGAAAGACAGAAGAGTCGGTCCATCTTGGTATTGATGCAGAAGTTGGATTCCTACTATTTGGTGATACAAAAGACTTACCTTATCACAGTAAGATACAAAAACTACATCTCAGTGGAATATTGCCATGTGTTCCAAGTGTTAAGATGTTTCCAACAAATCTCACCAAATTGCTGCTCCAATTTTCTTGGCTCCGAGAAGATCCGATGCCCATATTGGAGAGGCTACAGAGCCTGAGGATACTTCATTTACAATCTAACTTGTATGTGGGAAGAGAGTTTATCTGTTCAACCGGAGAGTTTCCTAACCTTGAAAAACTGGACCTTATACAGCTGCCGAAACTATGTCATTGGGATATAAAAAAGGGAGCTATGCCCATCCTTAGTCACCTCAAAATTACTGATTGTAGAGAGCTGCACACACTTCCTAAGCTACAAAGGGTGCATACTCTTCGAGAGCTACTAGTAAGCTACCCCTCACGTGAGCTCCGTGAATGTATTGAACAAAATAGTCTACACAAAATTAAGCATATCACATCTGTGCGTTTGGAAAGGTGAGCTCTCATGCTTTTTTTTTGTTTGTGAAACTTCTTTACAGTTTTCCCACTTGATTTTTGCTGCTCATATACTTTGTGTGTGGGCGCAAGGCTTTATTTTAAATTGATAAAATATGAGCAATGAAGAATAATTCTTATTTTACCAAAGTATTACACGAGCATTTAAAACTTTCCTGAAATACAAGATACTGGATTTGCTAAATAGCTGTGATTAAAGTTAGGTTCCTAATTTAGCTTTAACGACTATATTATGAATGTTAGGTAATTTCCTTTCTAAATAAGCCTATAATAATTTTCTGATATAATTTCCCTATTTCTCAACATCAATTATCAATACTTTCCTATTCTTTTGTTGTAATTGATCTACTACTAATTATTGTATGGATTATGTTGACCAGGGCTGACTAGGACATTTGACTTTAAAACAAACTACACTAAATCTTGAAGATGAAGAATTACGGAACAGCTCACGAAAATCAGAAAATCGGGAAATGTACCAATTCTACCTTTATTTCTTAGAATATTTGATTTGTTGTATTAATAGTTGTTGCAATCAGCTGAATATGGTATTTAATAAATTGCAAGGAAGGCAATATTAGGCAAAGAGCTCCAATGGCTCCTTTCACAGTAAATCTTGCGTATCCTCTGTTTAGGTACTATAAAGGAGCTTGATAAGTAAATTGCTGTGGGACACAAAAGGGTCGGGGTGTATTTAATCTTCTGGCACCTTTCACAGTTTCACTGAAGTGGGAAGGAAGGTAGGCATGCATGTGGAGGTTCTGAAAACATCACGTCAAGGCAAACTAAACCGTGATAAGAATTAAGAGGGGACATGTGATGTGCATGACTTTATTAAGGGAGAGGAAGGCAATGGGACAACGCATACACTTCAACAAAAATATTAGTAATGAAAAAATAATTGGCAAAAATGCTTTCTCAGACAGCATTTTTTTCTCAATATTTTTCTCCGACAGAAATGCTTGTCAGAAAGTGCTTTCTCAGATGGCATTTTCTCTGAGAGAAATGATTCTCAGAAAAAATTACTCAAAGGTTTTGAGGATTGTTTTTTCTACTTTCAACTCTGTTACAAAACTCACCGGTTTAAATGAATCAAATGTGGATTTGACTCACATATTTCCTCAAAAAAAAAATGATAAAGTACATTTGTGGTGTTTTAACTTTTAAGCTTGCAATTTGAGGGGTGTGGATGCAGTTTGTTCTCCATTAGTTGAATTGATTTTAAAATTGGTGTAACTGATTTTATACCAGTCTGACTAATATGTAGTTTTATTTATTGGCAAAATTGAGGGTAAATTATGCATTTTTTAGTTAAATCAAATACTAAATGCAGTGGAGAGTTGTTTGAGGCTAAATTGTTGAATTGTTGTCTATTGGGAATTATGATTTCCAATGTAGAAAATTTTCATTTTTCATTGTCTGAACAACATCAAGTTGTAAATTTGGATTTAAAACATAAATTAAATAATTCTACACAAATTTTTAGATCTGGCCTTTGAACCAGTTGATAAGAAAATACCTCCTTTTTTTATGTTAGTGCGCACAAAGAAGACAAGAAGTGTATGGTACCAGTGTATGCTCCCAAGGGAGTTCAGGTATGGTACCAATGTACCAGTATAATATGGTACCACTTAATTCTGATCTCCTTGCTGATATAAGGACAAAATAGTCACATTTAACTAAAATCTATTTTGAAATCAAAACTTAACTGTTACTGAATTTTCAAATAAATAAAAAATGGTTTTCCGGTTCAGAACCAGTATAGGCTTCTCAGAAAGCCCAAACCAGATTATTAGGCCGTTTCCCTTGAAATCAAACGGGCCTTGAACTTGAATGAACTAAAGTTGTATTAATGTGCTCCTTTCCGAGATTGATATTTTTGGTAAGGCGGATTATGGCCTCGGATTACGGCCTTGAAAAACCCTTTTAAGGGTTATTTTTGCTTAAATTCCTAGGAAGGCTGATTTATGGGTCTTGCTTTTTCTTATTCGGGCCTTTTACGTTTTGTATTTCAGGCCCAACTAGGCTCCATTTCATAAATCTCTCTCATCTCGCCTCTCTTCCCTTCTTAGTATTCGTGCGAAAGAAGAAAAGGCGAAGCACAGCACGCAGCTCCTTCTTCACGATCCAGCAGCCATGGTGAGTTCTCTCTCTTTCTCTCGATCTATCTTCGTACTTCGCACTTTGGGTTTCCTTCAGAAACTACGATCCAGCCATGGTAGCTCCAACTTGCGGTCTAGATCTACTTCACACTTCGGGTCATTTTCGTTAGTGATTGAGGATTTTCTTTTTTCTTTTTTCTTTTTCTTTTTCCAGTAATTTCTCGTAAGGAAGTTAAGTCATGTGAACTTGTTAATTTCTAACTCTTGGTGTTGCAATAGATACTACTATAATATGCTTCAATTCTTTTACAAAATCTGAAGAGCTTGAAATTACCCAATTGAAAGAAAAAAACCTGAAACCAGAGTAATTACAGACCCAAAATTGACCCGACCCAAAGTTAATCAAAGCGTAATTGACCTAAATTCAAGCTCACCAAATACGATTGCAAGAGCTTGAAATTACCCAATTTGGCTCTTTCTTGAGTAATGATAATGCTAGTACAGTAAGAAAAACCTGTCTGGAACGGCTAAATAATTTCAAAGGAACAATGCCATAAGATCTTTCCGGATTTGCCTTGTCTAACTGTATTCTAAGTTATTTGTGTGTGTTTTTTTATGGGCAAAACAGGAAGATAATATGTCCCTAGAAGGAAAGATAGAGGCTTTGTTAAATGTAGAAAAGCAAATGCGGTTGGCCGGTGATGTGGCCGGCACGAGAAAAGCAGCGATGGACATTGTGGAGCTCTGTTATCAAGCTAAGGCTTGGAAAACTCTAAATGACCAAATTGTCCTTTTGTCCAAAAGGAGAGGCCAACTTAAACAGGTTTGTCTTATCATCTGTTTTTAAACTGACTTGTTAGATTTTATTTTTAATTATTTAACTAAAATTTCGGTATAACAATGTTCACTTGGAGTTAAAAACCTATTCCAATTATAAGAAATTGCACTTTTACGTTGAACAGTTTTGTTTCTTTTTTTTGTACTCATTTTATCTAACAAATATTTATGAATTTTAGATATTGTGTTGCTTCTTCAGAAAGAATGAGAAATTGTATATTCGAGGAAGAGTTTTATGTTCCAGTGTATGAAAAATTAAGAAATCTCTACCATTTTAATAACAGTTATTGGTTCACTAATTATGGGGTTTCCTTGCAAGAATTTACTGTGGGATTTCTGTATACTGCAGTTTGCCAGCTCATGAAATAGTCCTGTAAAAAACTAGCTATTTTGTGCCGTTTCATGAAATAGTCCTACTCCTATAAGAATTAGCTATTTTTGTGATGTTTTCTTTCTCAAAGGATGTATTCATCTAGTTATATCTTTTTGTTTGTTTAATTATGAGTTTTGTTGCTTCTTTCTGTAGGCCGTGACAGCTATGGTGCAAAAGGCAATGGAATACATAGATGAGACAGCTGATTTGGATACTCGTATCGAACTCATCAAGACACTCAATAGTGTCTCTGCTGGCAAGGTATACCTGTACACATTTTGCATCTCTGCATTTTGTAATTTCATACTGTATCTTGGTTTCTGTATCAGGTACAAGAAAGTAACATTTTTCTTTCCTTTTGTGCGATATACACTTATGTGGGGTTTATAAAGGAAAACCAATAAAATATAACGAACCGGTGTTTTCTCGTCTTTTATCAGATATACGTAGAATTAGAGCGGGCACGGCTTATCAGAAAACTAGCAAAGATAAAGGAGGAACAGGGGCTTATATCTGAGGCTGCTGATTTGATGCAAGAAGTTGCAGTAAGTATTGGTTTTGGCATTTGTATATATATGAAAAATGTTCATTTATATACAAATAGTTGACCACATAGATATAAATACTACAATATATAGGTATAAATACTTGGAACACTTGATATTAACACTTTCAGATATCATCCAGTTCCATATTTAAAAAATACTGCAAGTGTAGGTATAAATACTTGTGTGACGACGAGCTCGAAAGTACGTCATCATGGATCTCACTTGAAAGAGAAAATTGCGTAGAAGACGTTGGTGGTTTTAGATTTGCAAAATTCCTCACAGATCGTCAGAAATATGGACGAAAATGAATAGAGAAAAAAAAAACCACCTCTAAAAATGTGTATGGTCCCCCATCTAGTTTGAGTGGTCCCCACCATGCATTTATAGTGCGGGTACGTTTGAGAAATTTAGATGAAAAAATAATTATTTACGTAAAAATTGTTCATCTCATAGATATAAATATTTCCGTGCATAAGTATAAATACTTTCGTGTATAGACATTAATACTTTGAAAAAAATATTTAGTTCTGCAGTTTTTGCAGTCCCCTTAGTTGTTATGGCAGTTATGGAAGTCATGGTGCAGGTACTGTAGCACGGATACTGATATAAGTTATCAATTTCTTTGTCATTCATTAATAAAATAAAAATCAGACTAATACTTAACGGATAAAAATATGTTACAGATAAGATAAGACTAATTTATAAAGTTAATTACATGCTGCCATAGCCATTGGCACCTAATAACATCTGAGGCGTCGGTTCAAAATCTGCGTGTTAATTTGATGAAATCAAACGGCGCTAAACTGCTCCTCACCACAAATGAATTCACCCAAAAAAATTAATGGTTGTGGATATTCAATAATATTTCTTAATGTATGTTAATTTAAGGTAGCACGTGACCACCCACTAGTTTAAGTCTCCAACCAATAAGAATCCAGAAACGAGGCACCCACGGATCCGATCCGCACTAACGCAATTTCTCGTAATCTCCTCCGTCCATTGTATGCTCCATCCAACGCTCCAAATCGACAGGTAAACCTCCCTAAAAAATTTGGATTCGACTCCGCTGCTCTCCAAATAGGAGAGCAAAATCCTGCTATTCAAAATCTAACCACTGAATTTTTCATACACAAATCTCAACCCAGTTGAACGGTTAGATTTGTAATAGCAGGGTCTACTCTCCTATTTGAAGAGCAGCGGAGTCGGTTCCAAAAAATTTCATTTGGCGCTCTTATAATTCCTTTCTTTCTCTATTTCCCTTTAAAACCCCTCCTCCCTCGTCTCATCTTTCCCAACTCAAAAAACAAATCTCCCTCTCTCTCGCACATTCGCAATCAATCAGGAATTTATAGTTCTCCTTTAGTTTCGATTTGAACCTTCAATGGCGCGTACCAAGCAAACCGCTCGCAAGTCCACTGGAGGTAAGGCACCCCGCAAGCAGCTCGCCATAAGAAATGGCAAATAATCTGAGCTGTCATAAGAAATGGGTTTTCCATTTTGCTAGTAATGCTAGAATAACTGCTTAGGATTTTAAATTTTGTTTAAGATTAATCTACTCAATTGGGGATATTTTATTGAGTTCTTGAGAAGCGACATTAGATTGCTCTTAAATGTTATCTTCCGTTTTCCTTTTCATCATATTCTTTTAACAGATGGGTATATTTTTACAATAAGTTTAGGCCAATTGAGGGTGAAACTCTCATTAATGGAAGGGAAAGGGAAGGCTCAGGGTGAAGCTCACTTTTGAACAGTGATCTTTACTTTTGTAACTTTAGCATAGTTGAAAGAATAGTTTACTAATTAAATTATATAAAGCAAATTAATTATTGTATATCTCTTTTTTCCTTTCTACTGTATATACTAGTTTGTATTGGTACACAAACAGTATATTTCTACATTTGGAATCGTAAATGCATGTTTCACATAACAATGGGTGCTGAAATTTTATACAATTTGCGAAAGCAATATGAAAATTCAGAGGTGTTCAATAGACTTAAAATTGTAAACAATCTCCGAGCTGGCCAATTGAACCTATAATAGATATAACAGACCACGCTTTGGTTTGGCAACTGTCTTGGGAGCAGTGATTGGCTTTGCTAATAATGCGGTTCATAATATGGCAAGAATGATGCTCGCGAACCTTTCGGAGCGTAAGCAAGATGACAAGAGATATGCTTGATGAGATAATTGAATCAAGGAGCTCAGCTCCAGGGAGCACGTCAGACAGGTGACACTAGACTAACAGGAGGAGATTGATATACCAGCTTGATCATACAGTACCAAAGAGGAGGCTGTACCAGCAGATGCATAATGATGATCATACAGTACCAAAGAGGAGGCTGTACCAGTATAGTATGGTACCACTTAATTCTGATCTCCTTGCTGATATAAGGACAAAATAGTCACATTCAACTAAAATATATTTTAAAATCAAAACTTAACTGTTACTGAATTTTCAAATAAAAAAAAAATGGTTTTTCGGTCCAGAACCAGTATAAACTTCTCAGAAGGCCCAAACCAGATTATTAGGCCGTTTCCCTTGAAACCAAACGGGCCTTGAACTTGAATGAACTAAAGTTGTATTAATGTGCTCCTTTCCGAGATTGTTATTTTGGTGTTGCGGATTATGGCCTTGAATATTTTAATTTAGGCTTTAATTTCTAGGAAGGCTGATTTATGGGTCTTGCTTTTCCTTATTTGGGCCTTTTACGTTTTGTATTTCAGGCCCAACTAGGCTCCATTTCATAAATCTCTCTGAGTCTCATCTAGTCTCTCTTTCCTTCTTAGTATTCGTGCGAAAGAAGAAAAGACGAAGCACAGCTCCAACTTCCAGTCTAGATTCCTTCTTCACGATCTAGCAGCCATGGCGAGTTCTCTCTCTGTCTCTCGATCTATCTTCGTACTTTGCACTTTGGGTTTCCTTCAGAAACTACGATCCAGCCATGGTAGCTCCAACTTGCGTTTTAGGTCTACTTCGCACTTTGGGTCCTTTTCGTTAGGGATTGAGGATTTTTTTTTTCTTTTTCTTTTTCCAGTAATTTCTCATAAGAAAGTTAAGTCACGTGAACTTGTTAATTTCTAACTCTTGGTTTTGCAATAGATACTACAATAATGTGCTTTAATTCTTTTACAAAATCTGAAGAGCTTGAAATTACTCAATTGAAAAAAAAAACCTGAAACCAGAGTAATTACAGACCCAAAGTTAATCAAAGCATAATTGACCTAAATTCGATATCACCAAATACGATTGCAAGAGCTTGAAATTGCCCAATTTGGCTCTTTTTTTAGTAATGATAATGCTAGTACAGCAAGAAAAATCTGTCTGGAACGGCTAAATAATTTCCAAGGAACAATGCCATAAGATCTTTCCGGATTTGCCTTGTCTAATTGTATTCTAAGTTGTTTGTGTGTTTTTTAATGGGAAAAACAGGAAGATAATATGTCCCTAGAAGGAAAGATAGAGGCTTTGTTAAATGTAGAAAAGCAAATGCGGTTGGCCGGTGATGTGGCCGGCACGAGAAAAGCGGCGATGGACATTGTGGAGCTCTGTTATCAAGCTAAGGCTTGGAAAACTCTAAATGACCAAATTGTCCTTTTGTCCAAAAGGAGTGGCCAACTTAAACAGGTTTGTCTTATCATCTGTTTTTAAACTGACTTAGTTTTGTTTCTTTTTTGGTACTCATTTTATCTAACTAATATTTATGAATTTTAAATATTGTGTTGCTTCTTCAGAAAGAATGAGAAATTGTATATTCTAGGAAGAGTTTTATGTTCCAGTGTATGAAAAATTAAGAAATCTCTTACCCTTTTAATAACAGTTATTGGTTCACTAATTACGGGGTTTCCTTGCAAGAATTTACCGTGGGATTTCTGTATTGGTTTTGGCATTTGTATATATATGAAAAATGTTCATTTATAAATTGTTATTACCTCTCTTTATCAAATAATAACTTACTTTTGTGCAATATGAAGTTTCATCCCAATTTTTTTGTTTCCAGGTGGAAACTTTTGGAGCAATGGCAAAGACCGAGAAAATTGCATATTCTTGAACAGGTAAAGTATATATTGTGCTTATTCAAGTAGCCTTGTCTAATTCGTCAAATGACGTTATATGGAGACAAAATGCTGGATTTGAAACTTTAGCTTCACTTATAGTGATGGTCGAGATTTTGAACTAAATTTCATTTTTAATTGATCCTGTGCTGTTAAACAATGTGAAAGGGGTTTGTAAATGAACACTGTTACCTATATTCGAATTTAAGTTGACTATAATAAATAATTAACATCTTTGTTTAAAACTTATAGGTAAGGTTGTGCTTAGACAAGCAGGATTTCGTCAGGGCTCAGATTTTGGCGAGAAAAATCAGCTCTAGGGTTTTCAATTTAAAATACTAAGCATCTTTATGTTTTAGGTACTATACCTATCAGAATGATTACCTGGATATATGCCGTAGTTACAAGTCAATCTATGACATCCCTGCCATTAAGAGGGACCCTTCACAGTGGATACCAGTAAATATTTATTTTTATATTTATTTTACTCTTCTTAGATTTGATTGTTGAAGTGGTTTTAGGTGAGTTTTAATTTCTATTGTAATTGTGTAGGTGCTGAGGAAAATCTGTTGGTACCTTGTACTCGCTCCACATGACCCCATGCAATCGAGTCTTCTTAATGCCACCTTGGAGGATGAAAATATCAATGAAATACCGAACTTCAAATAAGCTTCTTGTTTGATTTTCTTGGATAGCATCTTACATGGGAAAATTTTATGTACACTCTTGTAAACCTCAGAAAATAACATCTCCCTGCAAAAATCTCAAGTTTTGTGGATAAACAACAAAACTTGATAAAGAAGTGATAATTTCAGTTTCATGTTGATCAATACAGATCCATTGGTGTTAACATTTCGGTGAGGGTATTGGACCTATTTTGAATTTTTTCCTTCAAAATTTAAGCTTAAGAGCCAAAAATATAAAAATGTGTATTAAGTTATGATCTGGTGATATTTTTTGTTAAATGTTGGAATGAATTAGGCTGCTTCTGAAGCAGTTAGTGACGATGGAGGTAATACAGTGGACGAGCCTGTGGGAGATGTACAAGACCGAGTTTGAAAATGAGAAGAATTTGCTCGGAGGGCCCCTCGGTGAGAAAGCTGCTGAAGATCTCAAATTGCGCATTATTGAGCACGTATGTTTCTGTGTGTGTGTGTGTGCGGGTTGGGGGGTGTTAGTGTGTTATGGTCTAAGTTTGGCAAGGGCCTCCTTAAAGCTAAAGGAGCCTCCTTCCTTAGCCTCTTAATCCTGCCGAACACCGGTTTCTTAGCGCAGATTAAGACAACCTCATTTAGCCTCTTTTTGTTCAGATCTTAATCCCTTACCCCTTTCTTAAGGCACCTCCCCCTCTTTCTTTAGCTTTCTTTAACTATCTTAATCCCCTGCCCCTTCCTTTAGCTTCCTTTAGCTATCTTAATCCCCTGCCCCTTCCTTTAGCTTACTAAACAACCTCTCCTTAGCACGGATTAATATTTAATCTTTCATGTGTTGCCGAACAGTCCCAGTTTGTAGTGGCTGCTCCAGACAAAGGGAGGGAAAGCGAGGGTCGGGAAGTGGGTCAGTGTAAAGGGTTAACCTCCTCTACACCTTGATTTGAGAGTTACAAAATTTGAATAGTTTGTATATAGAGTTCACCTCCTCTTCCCCTCAAAATTTAGTGTTTCTGGAGCAAATATAGGTCGGTCAGGTTTGGTCAAAATTTAGTGTTCTGGAACAAGCAAATACAGGTCCTGTCAAAAGAATATATTCAAAAATGAAAGAACCGAAAGGGTAGGTACTCAGTTACTACTAGACTAGTGTGTTTTGTTCATGCATCTGTGTTTTTGGGCGTGTATACCATCTGTTTTGGTGGTGCAGATCCCCTAAAGTAACCCAAATTTTGAGTTTAGATCCTGACTGGCCTGATCACAATTCAGGCCAATCTGGCCGGAGGTAGAATGCACAGGACCTCTTTCATATTTGTGCCAGAGCAGATCTAGCAGCCCGGATCCAAACTCAAAATTTGAGTTTCTCAAGGGTATCCGAATTCCTGTTTTTTAGCATTCCAACTGTTTTCTTTTTAGTTGTGGGCATTATTTACTAAGAAATCTATGTGCTTTATTTCAGAATATTTTGGTGGTCTCCAAGTACTATTCAAGGATTACATTGAAGAGACTTTCTGAGTTGCTTTCCCTTAGCTTTGAGGTACACGTATTGTTTCCCCCTGGACGATTCTTTGTGCTTTGCAAAATGTGAAATTATCTTACGCACCCTGGAAAATATTAGAAATTTATTATCCATTCTTTCAAAATTTTACGCACCCCTGGAAGATATTAGAAATTTATTATCCATTCTTTTAGTTGTTTCAAAATTGTGCAAAGATGTTTTGATGTCTAATTGAGTAATGTGCTGTGCAGGAGTCGGAGAAGTACCTATCAGAGATGGTGGTGTCGAAATCTCTGATAGCAAAAATTGACCGACCGATGGGAGTAGTGTGCTTCCAGACAGAGAAAGATAGCAACGACACGTTCAATTCCTGGGCAGGGAACCTGGAGAAGCTTCTGGAACTCGTAGAGAAGAGTTGCCACCAAATCCACAAGGAGACCATGGTGCACAAAGTCGTGCTCAAAGCATGATAACATCCTTAGCATTGCCTTCTGATTTTATTTATGTTTTTTTTTTTATTTGTCCTCAGGATTTTGTTCCTAGCTTGTTGGATACATTGGTTGTCTTTCAGTTTCTCTCCTGTGATGGTTTAATTACATCTAGGCATTAATGACATATTAATAGTATACTTGTCATTTTTTTGGTGGTTTGTTGATTTCTTGGTGATTTTTGAGTGAGGCATAGTGCAGATTGGTCTATAATGCAGATTAATATTTCCGTTTTCAAAGTCAAATAGTCAATTTGAATCGTTCAACATGATTTCTCATGAAAATGTGTTAGTAGATTTAAGTTCTATAATTTTTAGAAATTGTTTACTATTTTTTAAGATAGTAGAAAATTTTAAAATAGAAAAATAAAATTTGATCAACAAGTACATTTTCTTATGGAGATTATGTTGATTGGTTAGATTGAGTTTTTGAACGTTGAAAATATAAATATTAACTTATAGTACGGATCAATATGTGTAGCGCATAATACGGTAGCCTCACTTGGTGATTATTGTGTTTACAGAAGTTGAAATTTGAGAACAGAGAGCTTACAACATATCTACACCGTATCCAAATCTACTGAAATTCATGGTCATGAACAGTAATCCTGAAATCCAAGATCCAGCTATTGAATTGTTTTGAGATGTGTGCACAGAAAAATCAGCTATTTTGAGATGCGTGCATAGAAAAAATTGAACAACTGGATCTCGGATTTCAAGAATTTTAGATTTCAGCAGATCTGAATCCATCTACACCACACATCTTCTGTTAGGCTTCCTGAGTGTGTTTAATTACTTAAATGCACATCGTATTTTGAAATATTAGGTTCACAATAACATAATAGAGGGTTCAAATGCACCATTTTTTGGGTGCTCCAATATACTCCACATTGTTTATTTATGTTTTCAAAGTTCGAACGGTCGATATGAACCGCTCAATACGATTTTCATAATCAAATATGCTTGGAGGTAAAATTTTATATTTTTAGAATATTTTTACTATTTTTTTTTCAGAGGTACAAAATCATTGTTTTAAGGAGATTCTGGATCATTCGATAAAGTGATATTGAATCTATGAAAAAAATAGTAAAAAAATTCTAAAAAATATAAAATTTGATCTCCAAACATATTTTATTATGAAGAACATGTTTAGCAGTTCGGATCGACTGTATGGACATTGAAAACAGAGATAAATAATATGGAGTATATTTGAGCATATCTGAGAGCCAAAAATATAATGCATTTGAACCGTCCTCAACATAATATATGTGTAGTATTTGAATTAGTTTCGGTTCGTAGTTTGTTTTGACCGTTACATAAAATTTGATTATCTTTACATATTGCTTATAAATATAAATCTGGATTCCAACTACTAAGCGCGCATTTACATAGCCAATGTTGTTCCTTAAAATTTAGTTGTACCAGTTGTAGATTAATTTTTCTTTTCTAAACATATAAAGAAGTAAAAAGGCAATATGTAAATAATAAATGAGGATGGTTGAAATGCATTATAGTTTTGTGCTCCAATTATGTTCCACGTTTTTTTCTCTATTTTTAAAATTCGAACAGTCGATCCGAATACTCAAAATAATTATTATAATAAAATATGCTTGGAGACCAAATTTTACACTTTTTATAATTTATTTACTATTTTTTGGTAGGTACAAAATCTTAGTTTTCAGGAGATCCTGGACCATCCAAAAAAGTAATATTGTACCTACAAAAAAAATAGGAAACAAATTCTAAAAAATGTAAAATTTGGTCTCCAAGCATATTTTATTGTAATAATTGTTTTGAGCGGATCGGATCGACTATTCAAGATTTTGAAAACAGAGATAAAGATGTGAAGTATAATTGGAGCACAAAACTATGGTGCATTTGAACCCTCCTCATAAGTTATAATAAAGAGTCCGGCTAGTATAACATCAGTGTCATTTCAGCTATATAACACCAACCCCAAAGTCTACCGAATCGACTTCCAACAATGAATCCAAACCGTTCAAACAGATATACTTCATTAGTTGTGCGTTACATACAAATTTTATAATTTTTCGAATTTATTTAGTATCAAGTCAAGCGGTCAAATTTGTGAGTTTTTAAGTTAATTTTAATGCATTCATTTTTCAACATTTTTTACCGCTTGATTTGATACTAAAATAATTCGAAAATATAAAAAAATCACATGTAAATGCATCGCTCATAAAGTAAATCAGTTTGAATGGTTCGAATTAGTCGTTTGAACTATATCCAATCAATTTTGAAGTTGATGTCATATGACACCGATGTTATACTACCATAATAAATACAGTTTAAAAATTAAAATACGATTCATAATTTGAATGCGTTTTTCTAGAGGCAACAACTGTGGTGCGAATACCTTATCTAAGAACATAATTATATTGACCGCTTATCCACTACCAAGAATATAATTCTCTGGGCCCCACAAGTCAGAGAGGTGTCCAATGTAAAATATCCACAATGTTCAATGATTTTTTGTGTGGTAGGACTAGGACTAGGACTAGGAGGTTCAATACTAAAACAAGTGCACCTGGAGTACAGCCGTACGGGTGAGAGCATTTAAGATGAAGTCCCCAAGAACCGCAAGACGTCGTAATCTAGACCGTTGATTACACGAAATTAACGGGCAGGATCTTGAGAGATAATTTAAATAAACTTACTGGAATAACCAGTTTGCTGTTTGCGCGTGTGGATGTAAAGATATTGACAGATTGGTTTTAACTTGACGCAGTGCACAAGTGCATTCAGCGCTGGTTTGTCTCTGTGGTCGTGCACTGCTTGAAGAAGAAACTTCTCTGTTAAGATCTTTACCCTGTGGGTGGGGGCTCAGTGCGCCATTTTGTGAAAAACACAAAAAAGACGAGAACTCTATTCTATTCCTCGTCTCTTGCTTTTCCGATCCATAGTTCCATACCATAACCAGATCAAATAAATTGCCTTTCTTCTTATCTCAGTCGATCGAAATTTCTCCACTTCAGTGCCCAATTCGGCGTCTAAGTCGATACTACATGCGCGATTTTTCCTTTTTTCTAAGTAGGTTTTGATTTGGGATGTTGGGGGGATCGCTGAGAAGCAACGGTGCGTTGGCGAAGACAGAATCAATGGAGATGAGATGGGCCTTAAAGGATGAAGAAGGGAGTTCCGACGAATTGGAGGAGTCCATTGGGAGGTCCAGCTTTGAAGAGGAGGATGACGACGATGATGTAGATAGTGAGCATCAGAGACTGGTTCGCACTGGACCCCGCGTTGATTCCTTTGATGTAGAGGCGCTTGAGGTGCATGGATATGAGATGAATGGCTATGACGAGGTAAAAAGGTTGAATATCTCTTAATTCGATGATTGTTAAATTTTACAATAGATAACATTTGAGAATTGAGTTTGTTCGTCGATTGTAGTTGAATCAACCATCCAATTGAATTAATTATCTGGATTAAATTGTATCATAAAATTTTGGTACTTAACATACTGTTAGTTTGTTGCAAAATATGGAAACTATCATTACTAAGATTGACATTATGTGGTCTAGAACTTATTAAGACCAACACTTTATAGTTATCGAGTAAAATCTTTTATTTTAATGAGAACCTTCATAAGAGCAGCATAATGCGATTTAAGACTAAGAAATTAGTTAGGTATTGTTTCGGTACCGGCTGTTTGGTACTGCCCCATGTAAAAGACAAGTATGATTTCAATATGAAATCAGTGGGCATCGCTCACTGTTGTAAAAAATAAAAGACTAAAATATCAGACCATTCCTTTGTTTTCATCCTATTTTATTTTATTTTTTATTGGGGAAAAAGTTGTTAAGAACATTTATGTTTAGACATCTGATTTAAGAGCAATTAGTATTCTTTTGGACTTTAAGCCCGAGCCAAAGCAATAGTGTTTATATTATTCGTAAATATAAGATATTAGAACTTTGGTATAATTTGTGTAATTTCAGGAATTTAGCTGTTGCCGAAGCATAGTTCTGGCACTTCAAACGCTTGGAGTAGTATTTGGGGATGTGGGTACAAGCCCATTATACACATTTGATATCATGTTTAATAAGTACCCGGTCACGAAAAAGGAGGATGTGCTAGGAGCACTGTCTCTTGTTTTGTACACCTTGATTTTGATTCCGCTCGTGAAGTACGTTTTTATTGTTCTCTGGGGCAATGATGATGGCGAAGGTAAGTTGTTTTGCATGCCTATATAGAGTGAGGCTATGGTAGTATGCATAGCGTGGATGAGTCTGTACTTTGGATTGGTATAATCATTTTTTAAAGTCCAAACAATCAATGCCAACTGCTCAACGTGGTCTTCATTTTTAAGATGGAAAATATGTTGAGCAGTTCAGATCGATTGTTTGGACTTCAAAAATGATGAAATTAGTCCATACTATGGACCGATTTGCGCTATGCATAGTACCATAGCCTCACTCATGTTTTCATAGTACTTTTCAGTTTTAGCTGGTTTGTCTTGGGTACCGAGCATTGGTTAAACCTATTATACCTCGTGTCCCTGAACATTACTCAAATTTTAAATCTAATTATCCTGTTAATTGAATGGGTAGGTTACGACAAAGAACTTATTATTTGACCACCATAACTACAAACACATATCTTGTCAAATTGAAAATGTAAAATTTGTAGATACGTTCCCTATGATTTTGATAGGCCGTGTTATCAACTGTTGTGCAAATTATCTTGATTTAAACACTATTATAATTAACATTTTGTAGCTTGACCCTCTAATATGCTAATTATCTTGATTTAAACACTATTATTTATATCTCAACCTATATTTTGATCCAGCCATGCCTCTAGACTACTCAACTGGATCTTAATTTAACCCTGGTTCCTTAAACTGAGACTGAACAGAGCAAAAATCATCATAGGATTTCAAAACAGTGTCAAAATACTGCAACCAGACCACTCAAACTGAGTCTTTAGAATTAGTTGCCAATGTACAAAAATTATACTAGAAGGGCACTAACAGTAGCAAAAATTTACTACTACCAGTCCATAAAAATACTTGTACCAGTCCAGTAAATAAAACCGTACCAAAATCTGACAGTTCAATCCATACAATGGTTTTTTTACAGGTGGAATATTTGCTCTGTACTCGTTAATATGTAGATATGCACAGGCGAGTCTCTTACCAAACCAGCTACCGTCAGATCAACGCATCTCCAGTTTTAGACTGAAGGTGCCGTCACCTGAACTGGAGAGGTCTCTAAAGATCAAAGAGAAACTGGAGACGTCCAGTATTCTAAAGAAGTTGCTTCTGATTTTGGTTTTACTGGGCACTTCTATGATCGTGGTTGATGGTGTTGTAACTCCAGCCATGTCAGGTTGATTTTTTTTTTTTTCCACTTTGAAATTTACAAGATATTGTTGTAAATATTTCTTTCTTTATATACAATTTTTTTTCTAATAAATACTGCAGTTATGTCAGCTGTCAATGGATTCAAGGTTGGACTATCAAGTGTAAATGAAGGTACTAGATTTCATTTAGTATCATGGTAGTCATTAACATCAATTGGTGCTTAGTTGCTTAAATTGAGAATGATTGGGAAAATTGTTTAATTATGACAGAAATACTATGAACCCCCCCCCCCCCAGCACATGCGCACACACACACCTGGGAATCATAGGAAATTGCATTTATTCCCTTTAGAAAATTTGCGTATAGATCTCTTTTTCCACTTTGTTCCTCTCCAAACAGAATGGAGGAAGGAGAGCAGTTTGAGGTTTTTTTTTTTTTTTCTTTTAAGAGTGTTCAACACAAGAAAACTAGATGATTTGCGTCATTTGGCAGTGATTTTTCTTGACAATGAGATTTTGCAGGTACACTTGACACGTGTTCTCACTGAATTTTAAAATTCTCGACTTATAAAGTGTGTTTTCAAATATTAATATCAGGTGAGGTGGTGATGATCACGGTGGCATTCCTTATAGTCTTGTTCAGTGTACAGCGGTTTGGCACGAGCAAGGTTGGTTTAGCTGTGGGGCCCGCGCTGTTCATATGGTTTTGTTGCCTGGGTGGAATCGGCATTTATAACCTCCTTAATTACGGTTTTGAAGCTCTGAGAGCATTTAATCCTGTTTACATCTATCGTTTCTTCAAATCGAATCCAAGCCAGGCTTGGTTATCTCTCGGTGGATGCCTGTTGTGTGCAACAGGTATAGTTGTTATCTAAATCGGTTCTATGGTTTGCATTTAGATAGGAATTTGCATCCCCTGAGATATCTCAAATTTTGTGTTGACCTGTGGAAAATTCAGACTGTTCAAATTATTTCTGAACGAATCTCAAAGATAAATAATACTGCCCCCTGCATTCTGGATTGTCCCGAAAAAAATTGGCCTGGCTTTAGATAAACTGAAAATTTGAGTTTTTTTCAGAGGATACAGACTCTGCTAGTGTAATTGTATTGCTCTAAAATGCTAAACATGATTCTTCAACTTTCGTTCTGCATTTTAATTTTGTTTACATAAAAAATATAAAAAAATGACGAGATTCCTCTCTTTTGTTCAGGATCTGAGGCAATGTTTGCAGACCTTTGCTATTTTTCTGTCAAATCTGTACAGGCAAGTCATTTATAACCTTTTTTATTTTCCAATTGGAATGCAATTTTTCTTTGTTTTCGTGCACTTTGCTTGAATTAGCAAAACACTTCTTTGAACCTCATGCTTCATTGCAGGAGCTTGATATTCCTCTTTTAATATAAAATGGAAATCTGTTCTTTAAATATGTACTGAGCTTATACTTCATAATTTTTATTTTTATCTGGCAGTTTACATTCATACTTTTGGTGCTCCCATGCCTTCTTCTGGGTTACCTCGGCCAAGCTGCCTTTCTTTTGGAAAATTTAACTGACTATGAGCAAGTCTTCTATTTGTCCATTCCAAGTAATTCTCTTAACCAATTTAATATGAAAAATAGTATTTTACTAGGGAATTTCATGTCTTAGATTCATCAACTTTGTCATCAAAACTTAAATGAATGTATTGAAATTGAAAATGAAAAAAAAAGGCCTAGAAATAGCTGGATAAAAGCTATCTCATTAAACCCTAAATTATTGTACTGTAATTTTCTTAAATTTAATTCTTTGTTTCTGTGATTTAGGTAGGGCATTTTGGCCAGTAATTTAATTATTTTACTTGGGAATTTCATGTCATAGATTCATCAACTTTGTCATCAAAATAGACGGTTGGTTATTCAAATCAAGACAACATTAAATGAATGCATTAAACCCAAAGAAATGAAAAAAAAGGTTAAATTTTTTTTATACTGTAATTATCTTAAATTTAATTATTTGTTTATGTGATTTAGGTAGGGCATTTTGGCCAGTAATGATTGTAGCTACGATTGCTTCTTTGATAGCAAGCCGTGCAATGACAGCAGCTATTTTCTCCATTATAAAACAGGCAATAGCACTCCAATGCTTCCCTCGACTTAAAATAATCCACACCTCTCGCAAATTTATGGGCCAGATTTACATCCCTGTTTTAAACTGGCTTCTCTTAGTGTCTTGCCTTGCCTTCGTTTTGACTTTTGGCAGTATCTATGAGATCGGCAATGCATATGGTATCTTATTACAATCTTCTTATATTTTACTTTTTTGGACTTAGATGGTATCTTTGTTAGAGTGAGGCTATGGAACTATGTCTATGCATAGTACATAATGGTCCGTACCATGGATCAATATCTCCACTTTCAAAGTTCAAACAATTGATCTAAACTGTTCAACATGATCTCCATATAAAAATGTACTTGTATATCAAATTTTGTATTTGTGAGAATTTTTTTACTATTTTTGAGATAGGTAGAAAATCAATTGATCTAAAAATTCTAGACCATTCAAAAGTTGTGATTTTCTATCTGTCTATAAAAATAGTTAAAAAAAGTCTAAAAAATATAAAATTTAGTTTGCAAGTACATTTTCACATGGAGATCATGTTGAACCATTTAGATGGACTATACAAACTATGAAAATGAAGATATTGATCCATAGTACAGATCAATATGTGATATGCGTAATACCATGGCGTCACTCTCTTTGTTAATCATAAATGTAATACCCAGGACTGAAACTGGACCTGATCACTGCTTTGACAAAAGCCAAAAAAAAAAAAAAAAAAAAATTGTCAATAAAACTTATGTTGTACCAGTAATGGTGAGGTATGTATTGAACAATGCACCTGACTGGTATTGTTGTAGTAGGATATGGTAGCCTAAGCGGTACTGGTATAGAACACTGCTTTCATTCTGAGTGGTATGGCTGTGTACTCTGGCCAGTGCTTGTTAGTACATATTCTGAGCATGACCAGTACTGGTATGAAACAAACTAACCGAATTACGGCATAAAATGTGACTAAACTTGTAAATTTTTTTCCCAGGCATTGCGGAGGTGGGAGTAATGATTATGACCACTATCCTTGTGACCGTAATCATGCTTTTGATATGGCAAATCAATATAATACTCGTTTTATCCTTTTGCACTCTCTTTCTGGGCATAGAATTCCTGTTTCTCTCCTCCCTGCTAGCGAATGTAGTCGATGGCAGCTGGGTCCTACTTGTATTCACTTTCATTGTATTTCTCGTAATGTACATTTGGAACTATGGTACCAAACTAAAATACGAGACCGAAGTCAAACAAAAGCTCTCCATGGATTTTCTCATGAAACTCGGGTGCAACTTGGGTACAGTTAGGGCTCCTGGGATAGGATTGCTGTATAATGAACTTGTAAGAGGCGTTCCTGCCATTTTCGGCCATTTTCTGACAACACTGCCCGCTATTCATTCAATGGTAATATTTGTGTGCATCAAGTATGTGCCGGTTCCTGTCGTGCCGCAATCTGAGAGGTTCTTGTTTCGACGGGTGGGCCCGAAGAACTATCACATGTTTCGTTGCATTGCTAGGTACAGCTTCTTTCTGTGACATTGGGGGTGGAGGAGAGGGGTGGGGGAGATAAAATGAAGAGAGAGAGAGAGAGAAACCAAAGAGGTCAGGGTGTAAAAATTCTGATTTTTTTTCTGTACCAAAAAAATAAAATAAAGATATACCATTGATTTCGGACAATTTTGTTTTATACCATAACTGCTGAATAATTCAGCCACTGAAATCTGTGTTATGAGAGCCGGTTTCAACACTTAGATTTCAACTATAAAACGAAATTATCTGAATTGAATCAATTGTATTGGTGAAATTTCGTTATTCCTTCACGCTGACGATAGAAGAAATCGGTTAAATTTTATAAGAACTAGTAGAGGGTGAATGACCGGCATGAGACCATTACACAGAAATCTGATTTGCTCATATCCGTTGCTCAGCTAATATCTTTGTTACCTCAATTTGACTTGACTGAATATAGATACTATTACACCAAATATGCAATTAAATTATGGTTGAAACAACCCGCAACAGGTATGGCTACAAGGATGTGCGCAAGGAGAACCACCCAACATTTGAACAGCTCCTGATCGATTCACTCGAGAAATTCATCCGCCGGGAGGCCCAAGAACTACTCCTTGAGAGTGACCACTATGACTCTGACACGGATTCCGATGTCATCAACCCCTTGCCCCAATCTTCCTCCCGCTACCTTGTGGGCCCCAATGGCGGCCTGTACTCCCTCTCCATGCCCCTACTTCAAAATGAGAAATCCCCACTTTTGGAACCCAGCACATCTTTTGATGAATCTAGAGATGGTGATGATGTTGACAGCTTAGTTGACAAAGAACTCTTGTTCATGCGCAAAGCAAAGGAATCGGGTGTGGTTTACTTGCTCGGCCATGGAGATATCAGGGCCCGCAAGGACTCATGGTTTTTTAAGAAATTAGTGATCAATTACTTCTATGCTTTTCTGAGGAAAAATTGTCGGAGGGGGATCACGACTCTGAGTGTACCGCACAGTAAACTAATGCAGGTCTCCATGACATACATGGTTTGAGTTACACTGTAAGTCTAGTTACATGCATCTGTGATTACTAACCTGATGAATAGATTTAGTGGTAGTCAAATTGGTGGGGTGGGGATTCTATTTTGTTTTTCTTTTCTTTTTTTTTAGATTTTTTGAGTGATGCAGCATATAATTTTTGGAGCCAAGAGTTCCGTTTTACTTTTCTGTATTTTGAGAAAATAAATTCAGGTATAACTTTTCGTATAGTTTAGTTGGAGGGCTTTTATTATCCTTCTTGTGCTTGGTTGCTGAAACTTTTTGTTCAGGATTAAAGTTCTTAAACTAGTAACTTTGATAATAAAGAATAGTTGAAGTATATCTCAGAGGGATTAAATTGCTATTCCAATAGAATAGGGGTCACACTTCTCAATCATAGTGCCATTCTTTTGCATCTTTGTTCATACTTCATACTGTTTAGTTGTTTTTCAATTTAAATGGTGTTGAACAGCTAAGTTTCAATTACAACTTTTTCTTGTTAATTTTGTACAAGTGGCAAGAGTCTAGGAAGTTCTAACATCCTTCCTGAATTCTCTTGACCAACTATTCACCTAATATATTTTGTTTACCCTTAGACACCCAATTACCTATATCTTCATCATGTAAATATATTTTTTTGTTTTAGTCCTTGAATATATCAAAATATGATGTGAATGCCCCTACAAAGTGACAAGTTTGTGTCTTGTATAGGAATCGAACTGACAAATGTACGTGTGTATAACATTTTATATAAAGAGAATTGCAGCAGCAACTACGGTATCATTTCAATTACAACCTAGTCCAAAAAATTGAGTCCCTTAAACAATTTTATCAACAACAATATATAATTATATATAGCTTTGCAGTTTGAAGGAAAAATTAATATGTTATTTTGATGAGGGTTGCAGATGAAAAATATAGCGAATATATAAATAGAGAGAGTATACAAGGAGCTGTTATCTTGATGTGCATATAATATTTGCACGCGTAATCTATCTATATAGAGATAATTTAAATAGAGATTGGCGAACAGAATTTCATGTTGTCCATACCAAACACAGGAAGTTTATGGATGTCGCTTTATCGGAGGATTATAAACCTAACTTATAGCTAGCATATATATACATAATACGACAAATACATACTGCCATGCTATCACACATGGCCTTAATTAATTAGGTAATCTCTAGTTCTCTACATCTGTACCACTATTTCATATTAATTGTGTATATATATATATGCCCAAGACGATATATATCATCATTAATAAAGAAATGACAAAATATTTAAATTGCACGTGCTACTAGCTAATCTCCAAGTAATTAAATTTAATAAACAATAATTTATTTAATTGAAGATGGACTGGTATATATTTGTTTTAAATTCTTAATTAATATACATGAAATAATAAGTCAAATTTGGACTTTATAAATAACAATAGTGAAGTCAAAAGAAGCAATTAAGCACATCAACATTTATTAGTTGTGATCAATTGCCCAATGCCAACTAACATTCTATTCGCATATTTATTTAATTAATTCCATGTGCCATATTTATATTATTCATCATATCACATCATATCATATGATACCAACAGGAAACATCTCAGAGGATAATAACAAACTTTTCATGTTCTTCTTACCTAATTTTGTGTTATATGTATTATAAAATATTCCCATTAATTGTTTGGATTGGCTACCTCCTCTGTCTTAATTAAATATGCAACAACAACAAATAGACATACTTGTACTGTTGCAAATGTTTACACCCACCCGACAAATTTGTTTTCTCGCAATTCAATTTTATATGTGTGTGTGTGTGTGTGTGTGTGTGTGTGTGTGTAGCTAATACATGACGTTATTATTATTTTTTCTAGTGCCTTTATCTGTGCACCACATTTTTATTTCATATTTCAACGGAAATATATATTTTCTAAAATAAGGATGTTGTTAAATCGGTATTTCTTTTTTATATGTTTTAAAAAAAAATTAAACATGCTAGTGTTTGCAGAGAGTTTATTTCTATCATCATCTGTGTTAGCGCTAATTGTCAAAAGAATCATCTCATATATTTATTTTGTCACTCGATATTATTATTATTATTATTATTATTATTATTATTATTATTATTATTATTATTATTATTATTATTATTATTATTATTATTATTATTATTATTATTATTATTATTATTATTATTATTATTATTATTATTATTATTATTATTATTATTATTATTATTATTATTATTATTATTATTATTATTATTATTATTATTATTATTATTATTATTATTATTATTATTATTATTATTATTATTATTATTATTATTATTATTATTATTATTATTATTATTATTATTATTATTATTATTATTATTATTATTATTATTATTATTATTATTATTATTATTATTATTATTATTATTATTATTATTATTATTATTATTATTATTATTATTATTATTATTATTATTATTATTATTATTATTATTATTATTATTATTATTATTATTATTATTATTATTATTATTATTATTATTATTATTATTATTATTATTATTATTATTATTATTATTATTATTATTATTATTATTATTATTATTATTATTATTATTATTATTATTATTATTATTATTATTATTATTATTATTATTATTATTATTATTATTATTATTATTATTATTATTATTATTATTATTATTATTATTATTATTATTATTATTATTATTATTATTATTATTATTATTATTATTATTATTATTATTATTATTATTATTATTATTATTATTATTTCTTCGCCATTAATTACATAATATGTCCCAATTAGATATATTTTTTCTGTTTCATCTATATAACAGATGAAACGTTATACTGAAACTTTCTTTGTTAATTAGTACTAGCAAATAATGTCAAATCACTCCAATAATATATTATTATTATTTTTACTGTCTGCATTTCTCTTTCCTATTTGGGTCTCCCCAATTCCCCATGACTCTCCATTTCAGCCATCTACACTGCATAATGATGATGAATTGATGATGATCATCATCAACAACAATTAAAATTGCCCAATCAAAATAAAACCAACAGAGGCAAAACCATTCAAAACAAATGATTGGATTGATTGATCATTGTTCTATATCATACACATCATACACATTCAACCAAAAAAAAAAAAAATTGCATCAGAGTAGATTTTTACACATACCAATGAGATAGTGACGACCATACCAATAATAGGCCAGACAGACAGAGAAGATAATTTCCCAATAATGGATTAAATTAAAAGCAATTTTGGAGTAGGGAAAATTGTATTACCAAGGCCTGGCCCAATTGAAATGCGCATTAAATGAATTTAACTATTGAAGCAATGAATTATTAGTCTAAAAAGAACACTGTGAACTGTGAAGGAGCAGCCTTTGGAAGTTAAGGTATTAGTGCTTCCTGCCAATTACTGGTGCAAATGCCAGGCATTACAGACATATAATAGTCTGCTACTGCACCACTGCTTTACCAAACCCATCATTGACTTGTCGGTCCACTGGACCATGTCTGTCTATCAGAGGTCCTCTCTTGGGTCCCACCCAGTCCTGGTGATATGATTTGGTCTACTCTTCAACTGTACGGATTTACATTTAATTGTCCTATTGTTTCTATATTGTCTTTTTTTTCTTTTCTTTTTTATAATCAAATTTGACTATATAATTGTTTTTATATGGTCATTTTCTCATTCAAATATCCTCCTTTATTTTTTCAAATTAAACAAAACAAGCTAAATCTTTTTTAAAAGAGTTGCAATTATTCTCTTCCACGTAGTCTAGTAGAGTGGAACAAATAACACGGCAGAGTCAGTTCCGTCTCGGAACGAGACGATTACGGCATAGAACGGCATGGTACGTGTGACTTTTCCGTGTCATGACTAACGTGTCACGTGTCCTGACCATATTTTGAAAATTTGACACGACACAACACGTCACACGAAATATCCGGTCACGGCACAACACGACACGTGGTCACACGAGTCATGTGTAATTAGGACCGTTAAGTCTTAATCAAATGGTAAATCTTGAATAAACTAACCTAAATTATAAAAAAATAGTTCAATGTGAAAAATGTGACCAGTTACATTTGGATATGGCACGCAAATAGTTACGGCACGACACGTGTGACTGTTCACTTGATCACGGCACGGTAGGTCATGAGATTAAAATCACGGCATGTTAGTCACAGCACGCTTTTTCCACTCTGGTTCTAGTTCTTTAAATTTGAAAGTGGTTACACAGACAGTCCCCGTTAGGTTATAGCCAGAGAAAATCAAGTAATGTAGATTGGACTAAACAAGAGAATAGAATAGAATTATTTGATTTCTATTGGAGCAGGTATTGGAGTAGGCTGAAGATCATAAATAAGGAAATATGGAATGAATAGTCTAATCAAATGTATGAATTTGGAAAAATGAATAATTGTCTGTGTGCTGTGGATTTGGATACTCAGTAGGTGAAAGAGATTCTTTCTTTGTTTTTGAAAAGAAATATGTACAACATTTTAAATTTCTCCAAATTAACATGTGGACATTAATTCTTTGTCAAGAAGGCTCCTGGTTATAATGTTATCATCACCTCCAGTTCAATCACTAATGGAAACATCAATAGATATCTAGTTTCACTAATATGTTTTCAATAATCTAACAAACCTATCCTTTGCTTTTCTTCTATTTCTTTTTTCTTTTTATATAAACAATATATTAACAAACATGTGCACAAGAAGATATAAGAAAAAGGGTGCTAAGCAAAATTTTAATTTTTGTAAAAAAAATATTACTAGTAGCTCGTCTTATAAAATAAAATTACATGACACTTATTCATTTAGCTTCTTCTATCTCAATTTTTTAATTTCATATATATCTATGCTGTGTCAGAAGAATGAATTCTCTCTGTCTTTATTATATAATCATTTTGAATTACATGCACTGACTTGCTTCCCCAATTCCATAGCCATAACATTTTTTTTTATTTAATAATGAAAGCTACACATTACACATGCATACATCAATTAATTGGAGGAAAAAAAAATGCATATATATATTGAGATACAGTAGGAAAAGGACATGAGTCTCCAGTATTTTTGAAAAGGAGAGAAGAGTGGGACTCAAGAGGCAGGAGTCTCTCTCTATGTCGACTTAAGGTGGTGAAGGAGATAGTGGATGGTGGGGAGTGGGGACCTACATGCACTCAGGTCTAAGGGAGGTAATTTCTTCCTCTACCAGCTTCTTCCCCCCTCTCTCTTTCATTCAAAATTTAATTACCACCTCTGTTCATCATATATATATTTCTCACATTTATATATTATTTGCATAAACAAAAAGGTTTACTATAGTTTTCGTAATCATAACTTAGCTTATCCCAATTAGGAATTTGATAAGATTGAACGGAAATTTAGAAATATAAAATTTTACGTTTCGATTTGAAAAATTGCGTAACAAAGAAAAACGGAATATTAATTTTCATTTAAATGTAATTATTTTGAGAAATTAAATCACACTAATAGTTTTTTTATTCGAGTATTAATTGTCTGATATTCTTCTATGAACGTAACCAAAAAAATTTGTAATGGTCAGATTTTTTTTTTTGAGAGAAAATGCGGAGGTCTAGCCTCCAATTTTTATTAATACATATGATATTCGAGATGTCGATATATACAAAGTTATTAAGGAAAAAAAATGAGAAAGTAAAAAGGTAAAATAATTAAATATGGGAATTAATTGAGACAGTTTATTTTGTATTATCCTGATTTTTGCTTAACCAATTTCTAAATTTCATCCCTATTTGTAAAAGGTGGTCGGATATTATCCTTTCTCAAATAGATGTTTAATTCCGATTGATAATTTTGTTAGACTCATATAAACAAACCAATCAGACAATAAATTGTGATTATAAAATGCTGATATATTAATTGTTCTTAGAATTCTTTCTCAATTCATTCTTTCTTGGTTTAATTCATTGAGATTCTTTTAATTTTTGTTAAAAAAAAAAATGAACTTCTCTATATATCTTTTTTTCACTAACCCAAAAAAATATTACTATGGATATAAATTAGATTAACTTGACTGCACATATTTATTCAAAAAATGGCCAAACATTATATTTATTATTCAATAATTAAGTAAAGATTATCTATTCAATCGAGATTAATGTATGAATCAGTGTTGTAAAAAAGGTCCTTAACGGCCGATTAATCGGCCGTTTAAACGGAAACGGTGGCCACACCGTTACGCACACTGTTAATGGACGGCTGATTGCGGTTTCGAATGTTTAATCGGCCGTTTATTCCCGTTTTTTTTCGTTTATTCCAGTGAAATTTTTTTTTTCACATTGTTTTTTTTTCTATGATAGTGTGTGATAATAAGGTTTATAAATCATGTATTGTAATTTTATTTGTGCTTGGATATACATCCAATTTTTTTACATATGTTTTTTTTCTTCTTACTTATTTTGAAATTGATTAATTCTTCTATTATTTATATAACATATATATTTTTTTACTTACTAATGTAATTTTTTCAATTAATACGACATGTTTATTTATGAAATTATGTTATTATCATAAATTAAATTTAGTGATTTTATGTTAAAATATTTTCTTTCTTTCAAATAATATGTTATTAGTATTTAAAAAAGCTTAATGCTCAAATTTATTTTTCATTAAATAAATGTGTTACTTACACATGCAAAATGCTTATGTGTTACGAAGAAATAAGCATAGTGTCATGTTATAATAATAAAACTAACTTAAATTAAGTTTATTTGATAAGTTTGATGAGTTAAATAAATTATGATATATATACATAAATTTAATAATTCCGATTAATCGGCCGCTTACCGATTAATCGCTTGGCGGCACCCTGTCCGTCCAACGACCACATACCGTTATTTACAGGTATGAATTATATATAGCTCATGCAATAATAAAAAATTTTTGCTGATGTGATATTATATTGGGGAGAGGCTTGAAAATTCAATCCTTTTTTTTTTAATATATGAAGTACTATATATAGGTTTGCTCAATTATCCTAAAATAATATAAATATATATGTGTACTAGGGAATTAAAGTTATCAATAATTAAGACTAAAATGTTGTACCTCACGACATGAAAAGTATAGCCATAATCATATGTCAAGGCTTAATTCGAACACATGCATGATGCATCCAACCAATATGCACATACAGTGTTTGCTATCTGGAAAACAGAAATATTATAGAATTAATTTTTTTAAACTTGGGATAGAGAAAAACAAAAACAAGTTTGGGTACCATATATAGTATTTATTAGTTCTTAGTAACTATATATCATGTAATTAGTTTACCAGTCCCAATTAAAATTTAACAAACCTTTAGTGTATATGAATAATGCCATATATTATTTGTAAATGGACTTAATGCATATACAACTTGAATGAACATAATTAATTAATACGCCCTTATTTTAAACTATGATTAAGTAATTAGTTACCAAATAATTAAGAAAATTGCGTTATGAGTATACCTCTTAATTAGATGCCTATCTTAATGTTTAATTCGCAATGATAATACGTTGAACATTTAGACACATTATTATATTTAACAGAAATAAATTAGTTAATTAATTGCTTGTAACATATAATTATAGAAAAATCACTAATATCTGATTCCTAAAGTATTTATACCTATTATATATAGTTATATACATAGTGTTTATCATTATTTTCTTTTTAGAGTATATAATAATAAGAAAATTAAAGTTAAATACTAAGTTGGATAAGTAGTTATATATATAGTTTTAATCCTAGTAACATAAATTATAAACAATTTTTTCATCATGTACAAGTTTAAATACTTTATAATATATATAAACGCTACCTTTGAGATATAGGTAACTTAGAGGTGCAGATAATACTCCCCATCCTTTTCATTATTATATAGTTATTTGTCTAGTAGCGGGTGCGGCACCTTTTAATACAATAATTTGAATTTTTTTTTGTGTTTTCTCGAACTTCAAGTCACATTGATTTTTAAGGACATTGTTGATATTTAGGTGACGATCATGCATGCATGTCACACAAAATAAGTAAAAAAAACGAATACTTAATTATTCAATTTCAATCTACTACCCTATTCATCCGTACAAGACAAATTGAGTGGTACAAAATATATTGACAATAGTGGTTATCAATCAATCATTAAGACTCTATTAAGGTGCTATATATAACAACAAAGTAACAAAGATATATGTTTAGTGTGTGTATATACACAGAGAGATTGATTAATATATTTTCGGCAGCACTTCGACTGAAGTGCAAGCAAGTATTTTTCAATTTTTCAAGTCTAAAAAGTCAATCCAAACCGTTAGATGTGATATTTATATTAAAATGTGCTTAGAGACCAAATTTTATATTTTTTGGAATTTTTTTACTATTTATTAAGCCACTTCGAAAATTGTTTATCCAATGATGGCTTCTAGTTTCAATGTTTGGTTAAGCTGCTGTTGGATCAACGATTTTCAAACGGGCTTAATAAATAGTTAAAAATTTCCAAAAAATGTAAAATTTGGTCTCCAAGCACATTTTAATATAGAGATCGTATCTAACGGTTTGGATCAACTTTTTGGACTTCGAAAATTAAAAAACGACTTAGTTGTACTTCGGCCGAAGTGCTACCGAAAGCATATTAGTCAATCTCTCTCTCTCTCTCTCTATATATATGGCTACCACAATAACAATTATGGTGTTTTATTTGCAAATAAAATGCTTTTTAGGAGTTTTCGAACCGTATCACGAATAAAACGCGAATTACAAATTATTCGCAAAAAAACTGCCAATTTTTTTTTTAAGGATGATTTAGGAAAATTTTTTTTTACTTCCTTAATATACCGAATCAGAATACAGAAATTATATTCGAATAACGAATTTTTAATTTCTTAAACTATTAATTTGTTCTACAATGCTAAAAGTGTACATATGTACCTACACAAAGCCCTAGGCGCTCTACAATTATCCTAGGAAGTATTAAATATGTTTGTCGTCTCTCTTTCGCTCTCTAGATCCATAGCTGACTAGCTGTCATGTGATTTTAGTTGGGAGTATAATTAGATTTGAGTGGGGGAATAATTAATTGTGGGGTTTGTGGGAGTATTTCTTGGGCTACTACAAAATCCCTGTTTATTCTCTTATCTAACATTACTTTTTAATATAAATATATTTTATTCCTTTTTTAAATGTTTATTAACTACTAAGAATCTGCTAAAGTTGGATGCTAACAGCAAAACATTCTAACAACTTTCCATTATTATAACTTTTAATTTTTTATTCAAATTTATTGAATGTGTGATTTAAATTACAGACGAGTTAAATAAGTTTTTGGTTTAAGCTATTTAGTTTGCAAAGTAAGGGTGTAAATGGATTCGGATTATCCGCAGATAATCCGCTCGAATTCGCTTATAATCCGTATTCGGATTAAACGGATACGGATACTTGCGGATACGGATATGGAAAAATAATCCGGATACGGATAATTCCGTGAGGATATAAATAGAGCGGATATCCGTATATATCCGGAACCGAAATTTAATTTTTCAGCAGCTTTCAATTCATTTCACTCTTGCGAAGTTCTCAAAAAACATGCATATTTGTTTAAGTCCAAGAATTTTAGTAGGAAAATCATATAATCTATTAGAATAATGGATTGGTTCTCTGAACCAATAAGCAATTAGTCATGCATAATTGTCACTGTGCAAACTTAAAAAGTCTATTAATTTTTTGTCAATTTAGGTAATCAAATTAGGTAATTTAAAATTATGAAATTTAGTAGAATTACTTAATATCCGACAATTATCCGCTCCATATTTGTATTCGAATCCGTATCCGTGGATTATCCGTTCCGTATCTGTATCCGTTTTAAACGGATATGGTTTTCAATTTTGATATCTGTTTACTATCTTTATCCGTATTCGTATCCACTTGTTGAAAAATAGATGCGGATACGGTATTAGCATTATCCGCTCCGAATCCGCTCCGTTTACACCCCTATCGCAAACTCATTATAATTAGTCTCATGTGCGAAATAAATGATAATTTTATACTGATATATGAACAAATATTGTACAACTTTTGAACCTATATAATTATGCATATAACATATTTTAAGAAAATTATCATTACAAACATTTTGTTTAACATATTGTAGTAGGATAGATTCCATTATTTTAGCATCTAGATCCAGCAAATCAAATGAGTTTCTAAATAACTGTTAACACTTTTTAGAAATTAAGGTCTCTAAGTTTCTAACGCTCACATTCCTAAAATTAATTTTAGAGTTTCTATTAAGCTACGTCAGCAATAAATAAATAAAATAAATAATTTGAGCCAACTATTTAGCCATCGTGAAGTGTATACATAGTTAGTTTCTAAATAAGAAACTCGCACACATCCATGAAATTGGATTAGAAACTCTCATAGTATCAGAGATGTAGATGGTCTACAAATTAAACTATTAATTGCCATGTAATTTGACTTTAAATGGGCACATATTGATGTAATTTGAACAATGTTTAATGTTTGATGTCAAATTAGCCTCTTTGAACTAAGAAGTATTCATGTTTTTGTTATGTTAAGTAAATTCTTGTTCTAAATTTAACCCAAATTTTTCTTTTTATATCCGTTCTTTCTGGGCTAATTCACTAAAAATTGAAAAAAAAAAAAAATTAGAAGGAAAAATAGTAAAGAAGTGACACTTTAAGAGAACCATTTTATGTAATGTAATGTACAGATCTATTTAAAAAGCAGATAATTAATATAATCTGAATATATATTTGATTATATGTATGTAATGAATTAAACTAAAAATAATGTTAACCAGTACATAACACAGGATCACCGACGGTTAAAAGTGGACATGAAAAAGGGTTTTGTTACGTACTGTGGGTGATTATAATTAATATTGTACTTCAGTAACAGTTAGCCATCAGTAATTAATAAATTGTGATAAAAGAACTGTCGGTGATTGTTGTTAATTTTCACCTTTGAAGTGATAATTCCAACTTATATACCAATTCGACACAAATGATTAATTAATTAATTAACACTGACGGTAATTTATTTATAAGAACGGTCACTGATTAATTAAATTAAAAGATGGTTGGTGATGACTGATGAGGTGCATTCTAAATTGATCTCCGTACTCTGTATATATAAACATGTCTCACGGTCTAATTAAACAATTAAATGATGGGACAAAAAATATTATAAAATAAATTCAGTGGTGAAAATAGTATAGAGAGAGAGAAATTAAGCTAGGGTAGGGATGGCAATATATCACATGGGGGTGGTGTCCCACACTGTAGTCTGTACTCCTCTCCTCTGATGTTAGTGTGCAGTAGCAGTGAAAATGGGGACACTTGTCCTCTGTTGCTAACCTAACGGTTTTCCAGTGCCCCAGTTACCAGTTACAGGCTTACAGCACCACCATCTAATCTAATCTAATCTAATCATGTTCTTCATCATCTCTCTCTAAAGTCTAGAGATAGAGATAGAGATAAAGAGAGAGAGAGGGGGGGTATAGTAAGTAAGTAAGTAAGTAAGTGTATAGATAGAGATTAGAGAGTCTAAGGGTGGGTTGCACATGGCCGGGTTATGTCGCTTTCCAGCAGAGAATTTCTTTCTCTCTTTCTTTCTTTATTTCATTTTTATATCTATCTATCTATCTCCTCTTCTCTGTCCTCTCCATATGCATATGAAATTATGAATAATGATATGACTCCATCCATCTCTATCTATCATTCCAGACCTTGTGACCCCACCACACCCTCCCCCCCTCTTCTTTTTTCCACTGCACTCTGCTGATGCAGTGATGCGCTATCCTTCTTCTCCTCTCCTCTCCTCTTGGGACCACCTGCCTCGGAACCCGTGCCCCTATTATCCCTTGTACTATTTTTTTCTTTAGTTCTCTGTGTAGCGAGTTAAATTAACAGGTGTGAAAAACTTGCTACACGAAGAACTGTATTTATATGGAAATAGAATATGTAAGAGTCTAGGAAGATTCTTCCAGCCTATGGAAGAAGCAGCAAAGCGTGTATGTACTCGACTTCTTGGGGATTCCTCACGCACTTTTTATTTGTTTATTACTAGTACACTTAAATTCATTATTACTTGTACTAAATTAATACATTATCAATTTATGATGATGATGATGATGATGAATTGATGGTTCCTAGCTATCAATCAATAGTATTCCTTTTTCACGGCCTATTCAAATTCTATACGTGTTTGTCTTTACGAGGTTTCTACTTTCTTCGTCTTAGTTTCAACCAATTATTATTGCTTTTTATTTATTATTTTTTGGAGGAGGAATGCAGTGGGAATGTTGTTTTTCTATTAATAGGTTGTTTATTATATTTTAAGTTCTCGTGAGTTTACTATTTTTTTTTTTTGTTTCAACAAATATTTTTTCCCTATAAAAATATTCAATTAAAATTAAATGAGTTAGAAAACTACAAAAACATAATTACGGCCAGGAACAGATGTAAGAAAGCACTATGGAGGTCAATTGAATCTCATTTTTTAATTTTTCTTAATTATGTATAATTTTCTATATAATTTAGTAAAATATCACGAAATGGTAAAATTGACACTCGTTGTTTGTAAGAAAATTTTATATGATTGACATCCGTATATATTTGACTCTCTAGTTTGAAAGTTTAACTCTGTCTATGATAACAACAACATTAATTATATATATATATATATATCCTTCATTTAAAAGTCGCAAACTCAAAATCTAATGTGTTCACAGTAAAGATCAAATATCTTTTTTTTGTTACATAGGATGGAGATACACTACATTAATATTTCTGTCTTCTATTCCGTTCCTCTTTTTTTTTTCATTTTTTTTTCAATTTTTCATTATAGGCTAAGTTCATTAACTCAGTTAATTATGCGAGTGAATTTTTTTAAGGGAGTAAGTATTTCATATGAATGAATGATCCATTTTAATTAGAGCTCTTAAATTCATTTAAAAAATCATGTCATTTTTGTTTTTAAATGCTTGGTAGAGACTACCAAGTATGAGTGCTGATGAATATGACCCGTTAGAAGACCACAACCAGTATTACGGAGTCCTCTTGCCCGTTAAATAAGGTCTCAGTTTCAACATCTTGATCTCTAAAAGCAAACTCATATGCTTCTCTAGGAGACATAGCTTGGCACCTCGGTCTCGCTTGTTCATCTTTAAAGGAACGAATGCGAGCCTCATCCCATGAATCATACTAATATGAAATTTCCGTTCCTGTCCCAACCGACCATTGCGTCGATTAGTGGAACAAATGCTTAATTTTGAATATGCATGTGTTGCCAAAAAAATCATGCCATTAAAGAGTTGATTTTTATCATCAATGACCAAAAGTGCAATACCTATGAATCAAATATGATTTCTGTTACTTGCAAACTATGTTTAATTTTATATTTGTATAAATTTACGCTTAATGCTGGATGATGATTTAGAACCGCACCTAGTATTCAAGTCAGTGTTGACCTGGCATATTATTTGAACGAATATATATTAGTGCTAATGATTTGGTGTATATATGTAAGCGGTGTATATGTAATTGATGATATGGTGCCACATATATATCCTCTCAATTGTACAGAGGAATAAATTCAATTGATCAACTCAAAATATCAGAGAAATGTTTGACAAGAAAAGAAAAGAAAAATATATATATATATATATATATATATATATATATATATATATAGAGAGAGAGAGAGAGAGAGAGAGAGAAATGTTTGACAAGAAAAGAAAGAAATATATATACATATATATGATCACATCCTTATTATTATTTTTTGCACGAACACTTTTTAAAACATGATTAAATCATATATGTCTGATTCAAGATATATAAATATATATTTCGAATATATATTAGAGCGAGAATTATAATCATTTGCAGCCACAAAGTAACTGTCATCGATATTCGATTTGTCGTATTATAATATATCTTTTTTAATTTATGGTCATAACTTGTTACCTTCTAAAAACATATTCGATTATTTTTTGACCGACCACAAAAGATTACGATTCTACTGCCACGCGTCACACTGTTACTGGGCCGATTCAAATTCGGCAATCGATCGATTAGTCGTGCAAAAGAATCCAAATAGAATTAATTCTCTAAGCTAAGTTATATTTACCATTTCAATTCTCCATTTCTATATATGTTAATTAATCATACATGTATCAATTTATTTATCTCTCTATCAATTAATAAAGAATGAATTTCAAAAGGACGACCGGAGTCAAAGCAAGAATCTTTGTCTATGTAGCTAGGCGACAATAAACAAACAATACAAAACCTAACAAACCAACCAAAAACACACGCATGTATACAATCTATATATTTAATATAGAGACAGAAGCGCGTACTAGAGACGCATTAATTTGTGACTTCTCGAGCTAGTAGTATATTTTTTTTTTCAGTTTTAGATATTAACAATTTTTTTTTTATCAAAAACCAGATTCATTATTTTTTTCAACAAAATAGATTAAACTTAACCATTGATTCGTCATATTTATTTCCTTAAGTACCACGCCAACAATTATAATAATGTTGAAAATCAATAATATTGAACTATTAGTTTGATCTTATTGATCTGCACTTGGGGAAGAAGAGAAAAAAAACAGAGAGGAGAACGCTAGGAATGCAGAGAAGTGACTCGTGTGTCGATAGTTCAATTCCAAATTAACTGACAACCGGCGCATGTTCCATGTTTAGACCATTCACATGATATGACAATTCTTTCGAATATTAGTATGGCATGCTAACTGCTCTGGTCACGGTAGGTGGTCACAAAAGTTACTTTTGATCAGGACCGTTAGATCTTGATCAATGATGAATTTTGAATAAACTAACTTTAAATTATGAAAAAATAATAACTAAATGTCACCAAACGTGACCAATCACATTTGGAGATGACACATGTAGTAATGACGTGACTAACGTGCTGTGAACGTCCCTTCAAATTTAGTCACAGCATGTATTGAAGTCAGCACCATAAGTTACAACCCAGCCTAAATTCTTTAACAAAGAAATTTTGAGAGCTGAGGAGAATTATTTTGATTATTCAAATCGACTTGCAATGTTGGTTGAATAAAAAAAATATAAATATCTAAAATCTAGTCTCTAGAGTACTTTATTAGTTGGTATAAATAAGGACTCTTACTCTTCATTTTGTATTAAGCAAATCAAGCAATTCCTCTTCTAGCTAAGAGTGATAGTAAATTGGAGAAAAATCTGACTTGGTCACAACATGCGATCAAAATCACAGTGTGACAGTTAGATTGAAATTATATTTTTTTGTAGAGAGAACAAAAACCTCAAACTATATATTTCTTATATTAAACAAAATTATAAGAGAGACGTTCTATTACATGTATATCTCTCACTTATGCACTACTCTCATACAAAAGTCTATGCCTATATTTATACTAATCTAAGTCAGTTAGGTATATTCTAGGTCATTCATAAACTTAAAACTATTAAATATTATAATACTACAAAGACAATTTATATTTGAACTCTATAGCTCACAATATTTGACTAATTTTTGTAAATTTTGATTTCTCAATATTTCATTTTCACACATTCAATTAAGTTTATAATTTAACAGTGACTAGTCACGGCATAATTTTTCATTCTTACGAGACGCGTGTAATTTTCAGAGCTTCTATTGGGACCAAATCAATAATTCAGTTCTAGTATTTTTTGAATTTTTTGTGATATGGCGCGCCGGTAAGTAATGAGACGAAACCATTGATTCGGTCCCAAAAAATACCCTAAGGGAACCGAATCATTGGTTCGGTATTATCTATGGAATCATATAATCCATCTTGTTTCTAATAATTTGATTTTCTTAATTTCTAAAAGTAAAAAAAGAATACTAGTAGTATCTACCCTCCAAATTCCTTAAAGACCTCTAGAGCACACGGGCACACACGTCTATGTTTCACAATCACTTTAGTCAGCACCATCTCTTTCTCTCTGAAGAGAAGAAATCAATACAAGGTAATAATGTGCCAAGCCATCTCTATCACGCGCTGAATTCTCAAACGCGGATTTAGTCGTATCCTCTCAATCGTTTATGCATTCAAAATTAACCAGGAATGGGTCGGTATATATAATATTCATCACAATCGACTTAATTATTTTGACAATTATGATAACTAATGTTAATTTTTCTTAATTGAAAGGTAAAGTTATAAGTGTATTAATTAGACCATGCATGTGTGTTGACGTAATCAAATAAATTAATGGAGAAATTTTTTATAATATAATATTATAATATAATCTTACGAACATTTCAATTTTCCTTAAAAAAAATCAAAGTATATATACCGACTTCCCTCTTAATTATAATTAATACTTTGACTCAGTAGCTTCAAATATTAAATATGGTATAACTGGAAGTCATTTTATCATCACCAAATTACCAACAAAGTCAAATCATTAGATTTTAAATAACTTGTAAAAAAATGCTAGTTAGTTAAGTTTCACATTACACTACCTTTGACATATATATGATATGTATATCCAAATGATTGAGAGAATTAATTAATTATACACTGACAATTTTTACTTCCTATTTAGATCATTTTATATTGATGTCTGAGAGCATCTCCAATGGTTATTGTTTTTTGGTTTGTAATATGATGTGGCAATTATTTTTTGGTTTGTTGGATTGTGAGAGAGTTTGTTAATTAGCAAATTTACTTTAAAAGCAAACGTTTGCTTATTGTTAGCATGGCAAATTGATTAGCTCATATTATTTTCTATATCAAATAATTGTAATTGCTGGGATAGAGTGATAAAGAAATTATGATCCATTTAATTGTTAAATTTGATGACATGGCTAATTTTAATTGCTAAGCATTTGTTAGAATGGAGATGCTCTCAACACTGTGAATTAATTTTTTTTACCAATATAATATATTCCTATGCAAATATATGTAATGCCCTGAATTTATCACTTTCATTTATTGCTAGAGTACTGACCGCATTTTGTATTTGAAAAGGTTGATTGATCCACATCTTAATTAATTAGTTTTAAAAAGCTAAAATTTGTATGAAAACCACTTACAATGACAAGAATTGGGTATTAAAAGTAAATTATAAAAATTTAGTTAAGAGCTAAATTATATACTAATTCTTAAAAGTGCTCATTACTATGACAAGCAATTTATCGTACGTCAAACCTCTAAGAATCTAGTACTTAATTAAGTAACTAATTAAGAAACAGTGAATTAAAGAACAGTAATGAAAGAAAGAGGGATGAAGAACTTTGAACACTTAATTTGTTTCAGGAGGTGTATTTAATAATTTTATAACAAAACGATAGAATAAAAAAAAATATATCACTCACTATATATATGTCTAATTCTTGAAATTATATTGTCATTAATTAATTAGGGACGTCTTAAGTCATTTACGTCACCACATGCATCATTTAATTAGTTCCGTCCTTAATTGTTCATATCCTTCAAAAATTAGTAGTTTTAGACTTTTAGTGGTCGACATATAGAGGTCAGCTGCTGACATGTCATAAATTAATGCAATACACATCTAATCTCCATTTTAATTGATTTGAGACATTAACAATTGTCAAAGATATTTCAATCTTAAGCTTGTCTATTAAATAATGTGATGCTACTTCACTCTTTAGGAGGAGGGGGAGCCAGGAAATACAATAGAGGGGAACAAAAATTTATAGATGTATAGGACATATAATTGTATAATTATTTTAAACACATATTTTTTTTTTTAAAACATGACAAAATAAGTATATTTTGAAAAAAATAATTTAAGTCAAGGTACGATAAACAAGTGCATCTTCCGTAACCTTACTTAATTTCTCTGCCCCTGCTCTTTAATTGGTACCAATCTCTGTACCATTATAAACAATTGGTTCATATTTCATCAACTACTAACCTTGTTAACGGCTAGCTTCTTATTTATTTTTCTTTTTCTTTCTTTCTTTTTAACAATATTTCAAATTTTTGGCAAAATATGTTTCGCAATATTTTTAATAGCAAATCATTAACATGGTAATAAGTCGCACACCAACTTTTTAACGAGAATTAATAAATATGTTTACTTTTGATAGAATTCATCAATTTTCAAAAAATGCATGAACAATACAGGTCACGTTTAATTGTTTAATTGCACGGGGAGTAAGATGTGAAATAAACCTCATACTTCACACTTAAACTATTAAACAATAACTAAAATAGGATTAAAATACGAGTTAATTCAGAATGAGTTACTCCATCTCTCCAAACGGATTAACTTATTTCATACTTTGCCTATAGGACCCCACGTACCGTAATATGTAGAAGTTCATTTTCCAACATATTGCTCTTCTAAACTGATTAATTTAAACCACAACTTAAACTAACAAACGAGATGCAGAATATAAGGAGTAAGGAATAAACAACTAAATCTTCATTAACTTTACTCCACCATAAAATTAATTACATGATCATATATACTGCCAAAAAATTAAATTAAAATTGTTGGTCTTAGTGCCTCACTATTCCCAGTGACAAATGAATTATTCGGGTTCAGTTCGGCAAGGTCAAAAATTCGTGATTCAAGAATAATTTGGGAATGATTCGGTATTATTCGGATCAGAGATCTCAATCTTGTAAGGGAGTAAAAAAAATTAACCAAAAAAAAATTCTGGGAAAAATTTGAGAATAAATTCGTAAAATTCGCGAATTATTTGGAAATTATTTGGTCAAAGTTCGGTCAACTGAATAATTCAATGTTCGGTTCGACATCACCAAAAAAATAAATTATTCACGAATAATTCACAGATCTTGTTACTATGCTCCCAACTAGTTCCACTGTAGAAGTGCTTAATTCTAAGCTGGTGGCTGAATGGACAAGTCGTCACAATTAAATATGTTGCAATCCTACTTTTAGGATGCATGGGACACTATTTAAGATTTACAACCTGTGTATATATATACATAGAATTACAAGAAACAAAATTCATATATAAATTGAGTCATACTGAAACTTCTAATTTTGTATTTTTTGAGTTAATATTTGTAACTATTTATTTTGCCAAAAACTTGAGATCTGTGTGTGACTGTGTGCATAACAGGAAATATATATGACCTCGAGAAATGAATCAATGATGAGTTTGTTTTCACCTTTTAGTCTTTCCCGAGAAAGAATATACATGACCAACACATGATGTCCATTAAGCTAACTGTACCTCTCACTTAATACCAAAATAGTAAACTTACAAGTACAGGTTTCCAAGAACATTAATTAATTTGCATGCAAGCTCCAACCAACAAAAAGAGAATTAATTAACCCTCAAGTCATTTCCATTTATTTTATTGTATAAGGTAAAATTAATGGATAAGTACGGAAATTAACTTCAAAATAAATTTATTTTTGATGTAATCTCAATAATTCCAAGTTTTCTATTATTTGCACAATATATATAATTAACATAATAGGTTGGAGGACATTAATAATTATCTGACAATTAGAGGAGTTACTTTGTAGAAATTTTAATAATAAAATTTCCGATATCGGATTTCGGATTTTAAAATACTGCTTCCGGTACTTCAGTTATTTGATTTACCCCCTAATTAATCAACATAAATTATTCATTTCATTAGAAATTATTTCATGTGCTAATTAATAAGAGCATTTTCATTCGTTCAGTTAAAAATTGAATTTTATAGGTCACATTAATAATAGTATTTTTTTCAGATGAATTTTGGAATGTTTTCATTTATGTATTTTCACTTTTATATATCGACATTATAAAAGAATTAATTTTCTGAATTAGCAAAAAATAAAAAACTTTTTCATATATATGGAGCATCAATACCACTAATTGTAAAATCTTTTTTATGTAGTATTTTCATATCATAAATAGCTAATTTTGTAAGATTACTAAAAATTATCATTATTACATAGCTCTATAGTTTTGTATAAGTAAAATGGAGAAACAAATATATATATAGGACAGGGCTACGGTGCTACGCGTAGCATAGAGCACTTCCGTGCAACGGCTCAACATTTGAGTTTTTAAAATCCTAACGGTCGAACCGAACCGTTAGATGTGTTCTCCATTTTGAAATGTGCTTGGAGACCAAATTTTACATTTTTTGAAATTTTTTTACTATTTATTAAGCCACTTTGAAAATCGCTGATCCAACGGTGGCTTAACCAAACAGTGAAACCGTTGGATCAACGATTTTCAAAGTGGCTTAATAAATAGTAAAAAAAATCCAAAAAATATAAAATTTGGTCTCCAACCACATTTCAATATGTAGAACACATCTAACTGCTTGGATCGACCGTTAGAGTTTTGAAATTTTGAGCCATTGCACGGAGGTCTCTGTGCTACGCGTAGCATATTAGCAATTTCCTATATATATGTTACAATTGAAATACAAATAGCTCTAAATTAAGCACAGTCCCAAGTGGACCGCATGAAACCAAATCTCTATAGCTTGCTTTTTTTTCTTTAAAAATGAAAAGAAAATGTGCTACAATTAATTGAAATACAAATAGTTTGATTCACTTGCTATATACGAGGTATACTCTGTGTGTGTGTGTAAATTAAAACATTTGTTACAGGTGAAGTGATGGTGTGTTGCAATATTTTCAGTGTCAATCCAAAAAAAATTTCTTGTTGGTGTTTCTGTAGCAACCAACAACATGTCTTCTCTCTAGACCACTAGCGCAGAGGCACAGGGCAATTAACCTCTCTCTCTCTCTTCACATCAGGTCAATAATACTTTGCATGCCCCATTTTGTTGTGTAGCTATTGGCAGCGAACCTTCTCCTCTGGGTTCCATTATCCACCCACCTTCTCTCTCTTTCTCTCTCTCTTTCTCTCTTAAAAACCAACCTCTTTCTTCCTTCTCCTCTCTTCTACAACTCTACACCTTGATCTAGCTAGCGTTAATGGGAGAACCTCTTCTTATCCCCAATCCAACCATCATCTCTAACACCATCAACAGTACAACTACTCAATCCATGCCCCCAAACCCTAACCCTAATCCTAATTCTAACCCTAACCCTAACCCTAACCAGACGCCGCTCCGGTGCCCGCGGTGTGATTCATCGAATACCAAGTTCTGTTACTACAACAACTACAGCCTAGCTCAACCTAGACACTTCTGCAAGTCTTGCAAACGCTACTGGACACGTGGCGGTACTTTACGCAACGTGCCGGTCGGAGGCGGGTGCCGAAAGAATAAACGCATGAAGAAACAACCATCCAATTCTTCTAATCCTACTGCCTCTGCAAAGATAGACCAGCCTAATTGGCTCTCAAATTCCATAAACCAAATATTCCACCACAATTCTAATAATTATAACTCGTCGCTTGACGGAAATCATGGATTCGGTGGTATCTTACCGGGTACTAGTTCCACTAACGGATTTGATTTGCAATCCCAAGCTAGCAGCCTTGGATTTCTTGGCCAATCCAACCAATTCCAAAATTTGCAACAAAGTGGTATAATTGATGAGTATCAAATTTTTGGATCCTCTTTCTTGTCAAGTTTTAAGCTTCCTAATTATGAAGATCAGTTTAATGAGGTTTCGGCCACGGCAAATTGCGGGAATATTGTCAATGCATCAAAGGAAGCCAAGTTGCAGAGAGAAAGTAAGGTACAATGGCAAATTCCTTGTGATAATTTCATGGCTCAAATTGGATCTAATCATGATGCTCAGGTGTTAAACAATAATTTGCCGGTGTACTCTAATGGCGGTGTTGGATTGTCGGATTCCGTGAACTACGGATCATCAGTTGCACCTCTTTTCTAGATAGTTCTCAATTTGTATTCTCTATTTGATAATTGGTTTGGCTTCTTTATTTTTCTTTTTCTTTTTTTTTTTCCGTTTGATATTAAGTGCTATATCATTAAGATCTATGGTCTTGAGTCTAGGTCTAGTGGGTGGTAAACTAATAAGTAATTATATTTCAACAAGAGTTTGGATCGGAGAGATCGTCTCGGTTGCATAGGTTGCCTCAAGTGCCGTAAATTATTGGTTTTTTTGTCTGAGATAATTTTGCGGTCTTGAGAACTTGATCGGGCTTTGCACGGAGAGGAGACTTGGATCCATTCGGCTTGTAACATTCCTCCTCAAGTCCATATTTTGCAATGGTCATATGAAGAAGAAAATGAAAGAAGAAATATAATATGGGCTTTGGAGATATTAATGTGCTTAATTCTTCATTTTTTTTTCTTGTTTTTTCTTTTCTTTTTTTTGTTTGTGTATATGGGCATGGGATAATGGGATACTCTCTTGTTTTGTCTAATGTATTTGCTACCCTATATTATTTAAATTATAGAGGGTCATGGTTTAGGTCCATTTCTTCCTTGTTCTTTTGCTTTTGGCTTTTGTAATGGTAAATCTATGTTACATTATTTCTTTTTATGGAATTTTACTTCATGTGTGGATGTTTTTGTTGCTTGTGTATATTTATCCATCCCTTTTCAACTTACTGCTTTTAATTTGATCATGGCAGTTTTGTTAGTTCACCCTTAATTGTTTGGTGGTCTGATATACTACCAGTGCAATTAATTAATGATCCCTTTAAATAATTTAGTTGTCAGGATAATGAATTCCCTATATATATACATTACCAAACTTTACTATATTGTTTTAATTTAATGGGTTGTTACCATTAATTTGCTAGCTAGCTATAGTTTCTCTTTAACTGTTGCTTTAATCTGTATCCCTTTGTAATGATTACTTCACAGACCTAGCTAGTAAAACTTTTATTTATTTGATCTGAAAATGATTTTAAATGCAAGAGTAGCTGTTGAAAAGAATTACTAATGGCCATTACTGTTCCTCAAGCTTTTATTTGATCTCATGTTTTCCATTTTTTTTTAATGGAGGCATGATAATATATAACCGTCATAATGGTATTGTAGCCAAACTTTGAAAAGACATGTTATTGTTATCTAAGATGCATGATTTTATGGATCTAAGCAATGAAAAAGGTATTGGTCTTCAAAAGAGGGGCACAAGTGACTTTTAGGCAGTGCTAAACAGTGGCAGGAATAACGATTTTATCTCAATATCTTAAAGAGAAACTGAAATATCATATATACCTACTTTTACTTTCTGAGTTACATTAATTACTCATTTTATTAAATTTTCACAAATATGATTGATTGATTGACATTTGCAATTCTCACCAACATTTGCAGAGGCAAAGGTGCCTCATGAAATAATAAATTAATAAAAGCTTTTAAGTATTTGAGAATCATATCTTCTCAAAATAAAAGTTTATGAGAATTAAATATAATAAATGATACTTATTATTAGGATATATATTTAACAAAACCAAGAAACCCATATTGGGGAGAAGTTTCACAGAAGGATAACATGCTATCTATTTTTTTTTTTAAAACCCAATAAATTTAGAAACCCAAGATAGGATAACATAATTAATGTTATTTTACTTCCTTGGGAGATGAGAAACAAGGGAATTATTAATTATACCCTCCTTTAGTCTTGGATTCGTATAGAACTACGCACTAAATTAAATGAAGAGAGGTACATGCATATATGTCAGATGCATATATTGAGTCAGCATAGAAGGAAGGCATTCGTTGGATGTTCTTTTCCTGCATGTCAGGTAGCAGTTGTACTAGTTAGGCATGCATTTGCATTGGTCAGGTTTTTCTTACAGTATCCTATTCGTCATAAATTATAACAAACAAAAGATTCCTGCTCTTATGTTTTTTTTATATTTTATAAATCCTTAAATTCTACACTTTTTTTTTTTAAAATTTTAGAACATGCACTTTTTTCAAAATCTGTTGTTACATTAGTTAGGGTTCCATACTTCCATGTGATAAATTCAGTGACAAATTGAAAAAACCAGGGACGAACCAGGCTGGAAATTCTAGTCACTAGATAGATATGCAGAGGATTTTATTTTTCTTTTATTTTTATTAAATATATACGCCATATAAGACCTAAAATAAAGTTCGGTCCAGAGCTTGTCTGCCAATATAGACTATAGAGAGACAGCATGTGTCACTCTTCACACATTTTTATTCATTTTTGTTTCTCAATTTTTAGTGACTAGATATTGTTACCATGCATGCTACATCTGAAATTAATAATTCAATCGTAAAAAGTTCAAAATTCAAATAAAAATTCATACAGATATTTAAATTTAGAGTTTTTTTTTAAAACAAGATATTTAAATTTAGAGTCAAGTGACATTAATTTTATCTCAATTGAAACCTAATATATTCTATGTTGACACTTTGTCCAAATTTAGTCCAAACTAACACATTTCATTGCCAGGTTGTCCCAATCATGAATCATTCATCAGAAATCTTAATTACACTTCTTCTAATCCATAGGAAAATACGTCCGTTACTACTGTATTTTGACTACTTAGACTGTGCTTTATACAGAGTATATAAAAGAGAAAAAAGATCAGAAGGGCAACATAAAGAGTTTACCGATTCAAACGTTATAAAATTTGAATAGTTTGTATATATAGCTCACATCCTCTTCATTAAAATTTAGTATTCTAAAACAAGTTACATGAATCGGTCATATCAGGTAGGGGTGCAAACGGATCAGATACACATATCAGATAGTGGTAAAACGTACTATATTCGTATCCGCTTTTATTTTTCAGATACAGATATGAATCGGATATTTGACAGATACGTACGAATATGGATCGAGTATCAGATATCCATAAATATATACATAAATATTTTCATAATATATATTAAAATATTGTATATATCTACTATTTGGATACGAATAATTAAAATTCAAAACCGTATCCGTATCCGTTTCCGCACGGATATTCGAATATCGGATATCCGTATCTAAGTTTTTAATATAGATCCAGATACAGTCGAATATTATCGAATCCGTTTGCATCTCTAAGATCAAGTCATCCCTCCCTCCCCTTATGTATTCTCTTCTGAAGCACGCTCTTAGATGTGGCAACAGATCAATGGACGCAACACGGTGGAGAAGCTTCACACAAAAATACGATCATAGGTTTATTAGCACTCTCTCTTAAACAAATACTATCAAAATCTTTAAGCGAGCTCACAAAATTGGGCTCAAAAGGCCACATAGCTTCCGGCCTTTTATCTCTGTTTCATTTTCCTTGCATCGGCCGTAAGAACAGTTCTAAAGGGCCACGCTTTTTACTTTCTTTTATATTTGAAAGAAGGCCCAAATTTTGATACATCTACGTGAACACTAAATTATTTGGAAGTCTTAAGGAATTATCTTGATAAAAAAAAAAAAGCTCTGAAAAAACTAAAACCAGTTGTGATAATTTCATTTATTACAGTAATAAATTGAACTAATGAAGGCCAAATCAAACTAATCATTTCCAACAAACAAAAGACACAAGTTGGTCACTCACAGTAGAACTAAATGTAGTTTGTCTATATGCAAATAGCTTTCCAGCACAAACTAACAAAACTAAATCTGGATGTACATGAAACAGTTCCCCAAACTAAACCTAGTAATTGAACAGAAACCAAATTAGATGTCAGATTGTGCTTCAATTCATATAAAAATAGAACCTAGTACAACTGACCAAGCTGATCAACAAAACAAATGAGACCAAATACAACAGACTAAAATTGCAGATGTTTGCAATAAAGTAGAAAGATCAGAGATTATGCAGAGATGTTGCTAATCTAGGCCGAACAGAGAGAACCTCTTTGTTTTGCAAGGAGCTGAATTAGCTTAGCTACCAGCTGGCGATTGCCGCACAAGTATTCCTCAAATGACTCTCTCAAACTTTTCAAAATCAGCACGTCACTTGCCTCGTTTGAATGCAAGTTGAGTAATGTTTGAAACAGGTTCTTCCATAACTCTACTCTCCAGTACCTGAAGGAATGGAATAATAAAAAAGTTAAGAAACATCGATGAGAGTCCCTCAGAAATCTCAACTCCATTTACATCATGCAAAATTATGTTACTTTACATAAGCCTATTAAAAAGGAGAAATATCACTGTATCCTAACTCTCACAATTCTATAAATGCAGCAGTTTTGGGATCTTTTAACAAAAAGAGAGGGTTATAAATAGCATATGTTATATTGTACCAAGGGTTTTAAATAACTTGATAAGTTTCATGCATTTAAAATGATAATCCTTATTCTTTCAAAACCCGTACCTTCTCAAAGTAGATTTAGGTTGGAAATGATAGCTTCCATCAACATTCACTTTCTTTTCAATGTTCATGTAACTCCCATGGAGCATCATATGCACAATTACACATAAACCATATGTGTCAACCTATTTTTTGAAAGAAAAAAGTAAGAAGGATATATTTGTAAGGTTGCTAATTTTTTATTCTTGTATAGATTTTTTCTGTATATCCTCAACCCGTCAAATACCAACTTGAATATATTTTTGTCTCTCCTAGATTAGAGAGATGATATCAATGTTCCCATGGAGAGCACCCCCCCCCCCAATGATAATTTACCCTTAACTCCGATTAGTCGATTTTCTTCAGCTAATCTCAAAAATACAGAATATCAAACTTAGTTTACACATTTTTGTCTTACAACCAACAAAAAATGGATTATTAGCAATATCAGGTTTCAGTTTCACTGTTAAATGCAGTGGCTTTTTTTGGTAACATGGCCAATAGAAAATGATTTAATGGACCTGAAATTTCCACTTGTGTTTTTCTTGCATCTGTACACAGCGAAACCCAGACGTGCGACAATCTCCATGAAAAACTGTACCATCCGGAAAAAGGTTGACATCTATTCCTCTTCCCCAATCTATAAGGCATAGACCCTGAAAACACAAATATAAACTAAGACATTTTTAAATTACTCATATCCTCTATATGATGAAAAAGTTCTTTTAAGGGTAACAGCCTCAAGTTTTTTATTTTCCTTGTTTTCTTTTTTCCCTGATCGATCCATCCAAATTAAACTTCAGCTTTAGAATTTACAGTTTAAAAAGGCTGTTTTGTTCAAAATGAGAGAGAAAATGAGAGAGACCTGGCTGCGCCATGATCCATTTTGGTTGTTCAACATGTCCTCAGTGAACTCTCTTATAAAATGAAACAAAACAACGAAAGGTTCGTAAGTATTAAAGTTCAAACAATTGTTTAACTAGATTTCAAAATGTTGGAGAACTAAAGGACACACTACAAAAACTACCTCGGATAGCGAATTAGTAGATTGTTGGGCTTAAAATCACCATGAATCAAACCGACACCATGCAGAGTCTCTAGCATGTATAGCATCTGTATAGTGTAATACATGCACAGCACCTCATCCATGTGGTGATTCGTAACAATGTGAGAATTAATTGCATCCTATTATGTTTAGAAAGCAAGTTAGTAGGTCAGATACTGGCTCTATTCTCAGTTTTCTCAAGAACTAGTAAATTAAGCCTTCATGAGATCAAATTGCTTACTCCATCTTACTATTCATATTTTACACCTCGTTTGGTAGTTTAAGTCGGCTTAACTTAATCTGTCAGGAGGTGTAAAATTTTGAAAAATGAACCTCTACCTATGACAGTGGCCCTACAGGTGAAGAAGTGTGGAGGAAGTTAATCGGTCTAAAAAGGTGGAGTAACTTACTCTAGATTAACTCACCTCTTACCTCATCTTACTCTTTTATTTTACTTCTCATTAGGCAGCTTAAGTGTGGAGCAAGAGGTTACTCCACAATAAAACATCTAAATAGTTATTACCAAATTTTCAATGATCAATGATTAAATAGTATGGTGGTAACCAGTGGTAATAATAATAGTCGTATAAATTTGACACGGCAAAATTTGTGTACTATTTACCTGAAGTGTGCCATGAGATAGATAATCACAGACCACCACGCTCAAATCAGAGTAAAGGTGTATTCTATGAGCATAGCCAAAGTTGAGTCTCTGATGTAACAATTAATTTTCAGAAACCAATGTTAGCACCTATTGACGAATCAGAACCGAAATATTATTATTATTATTATTATTGAAAGAAACTCTATAGATGACCTCATTTCCTGCTATACGTAAATCCAGCTGGCGGTACATATAGAACTCCCAGGGGAATGCTGGATTTTGAACCTACAAAATATCCAATAAAATATTAAAATGTCTTTAAAAGTTTCAATAGCAAATCTATTCTGAACTTTAAGATATTTTCATAAAATTTACAAATCACCTCCCATTATCTTAAAAAAATAAATAAAAAGGACCTTGAAGAAATAAATTTCTATCATAATTCTCATAATCTAGTTTGTTGAATTTATCTTAAATTATGAGTGAGGCTACGGTATTTTGCAAAGCACGGATCGGTCCATGCCATGGATCCATATCACCGTTTTTTAGGTCCAAACAATCGATCCGAACAATAAACATGATCTCCATACGAAAATATACTTACATACCAAATTTTACATTTTTTAGAATTGTTTTTGCTATTTTTAAATAGGTAGAAAATCACTATTTTTTTATGGTTCAAAATTCTTCGGATTGGGTGATTTTTTACCTATCTAAAAAATAGTAAAAAAAAATTAAAAAATAATGTAAAATTTAGTTTGCAAGTACATTTTCATATGAAAACCATGTTGAACGATTCAGATCGACTATTTAAACTTAAAAAACAAATATATTGATCCATAGTACGGACCAATCCGCGCTATGCATAGTACCATAGCCTCACTCTTTGTTGAATCTATCTTAAATTAATAAAAATATCTGATGATTTGGCATGTATTGGTTTTGCAAAGTACACAAGAATTATTTTCCATGTTTCCTTCTGACCTTTAAAGCCACAACTTCCTCTGGATTGCCATCAACAAAAGCCTTGAACACCTGTGCAAAGCCACCAGAACCAGCACAGCCCTTGATCTGATATTTTCGGTTTCCTTTATCACCCAAAAAAACAGATAAAAAAGTTTTTATTCACTAAAAATAGAAAACAAAGCCAGCTTAAATTTTTACTTTAAACTAAATAAGATGTATTACCTACTAGCTCAACAATCTTGTTTCGTGAATTGTTTTGAGAAGCCAGAGATATTTTGCCATCGTACAATTTATTACTCCTATGAAAACCCTAAAAATACTCAAAATTTACAAGGAGTTGGATAAAATCCATGCATTTCCAAGGGTAAATAAGCAAAACCAAAATGCGTAAAATGAACTTCACACAGACACAAGCTAGAAATCTTGCCTCGTACTTCTTCATGCGTGGGTTAATTTTCTCTAGTAAATTAGTCATTGTGGAATTGCTCCATGGGTCAATTGAGCTGGGCTGCTCTGAACAAATTTGTACTTCAGCCTACAAGAGAATTCATGAAAAAAATATTCTTCAGAATTTGCAAATTAATATATGGTAGAAAAGGTAATGCTTTACACATACTGGAATAAGGGATTTGCTAAACAAGGGAAAAAAGAACTATTTATCACTAATTGCAGTGTTGACAAATAGAGTATAGTTGTTCCTTTTATGTTTTATAGGAACTCTAAGGATGGTTATGTAATTTTAAATAATTTATGGATTGTTTTGCAACTTTGAAAGATTATAATGAAAAGAGTTGTGCGTCAAGGAGAAGATGAATCTTGAACCCTCTTTTTGACAGAAATCAGTATTTCCTTCTATTCTTCCTAAGAACCCTAGAATCTTCATGCAAAAATCACTATTGACTTATTAGTCTTCCTAAAACACTATGCCTTTACACTTTTAGGGCCACAAAAAAACCCACTTCCCACTATAATAAATCCCAACACTGCATTGCCCCTTGTGCTCTGCATGAATTCTGTAAAACCCCAACACTGATCACTTATAATAAATTGAAGAATGACTTAAAAAAAAATAAAAGATCCCATATTCAGAAAGCATAAAAAGAGTTTGTCCGAGGATTTTCTTCCTTGTCCATTCAATGTCAATATTTTTTCCTTTTTGCAAGTATTACAAATAAATTATATTATCAAAGATAAGAAATAGAAATAAGATACAGCTCATACAAATTCTTGATACTGGTTGGATAACAGTTGATTGCCAAAAGAATAATTTTATTTGTTGCTTAATGGACAATGACAAAACATACTTGAAGTATGTGCATGAGAATTCAGATTAAACAAACATTTATGCTAAATGATAATGAGAAAACTATAGTTGTTATACCTCTAGGTTGAGCTCAGGTTTAACAAAAGTATACGAGAACTTTTCACAGAAGCGCTTGTGCATATCCAATAACCTATCAAGTGGCTCAGCATTCCTACAAAAAGGAAAGTATGATATGTATAACCTTACAAAAATTTAGGAATGCCAACATATGCCCCTACAGGCGTGAACAAAACAAACCACCGAAAAAATGCCAAATTACTCCTTCCTAGGTATCATCTCTACATAAAAGAGAAGAAAATATTTGGTAGTCGTGAACTAATTTGCTTAGGGGCACATGTTGGACTAATTCCTCGGACGTACACAGGCAACAGAGTATCCAGATGAATTATTTATATAAATAGAAACCTGCATGAATGAGACAAGAAAAGAATATGCACCTTGAAATACCAAGCCTGAATATCCTGTCGGCTTCTTCAAGGTTTCTTTTTTTAACTAGAAAGGACGCATAAGCCTCATAGAGCAATGCTTCTTTCCCAAATTGCCCTCGCTCATTCAAAAATGTGTATGTTTTTTCAGTTTCCCCAGTTACATCACCCTGAAATATTGTTTACAAAAAGGAAGAAGAAGCAAAAGAGACATCATGGTTCAAATTAGTTCCTAGGGTACATATAGGGGTGGAACTAGAAAATTTAGATTGGAGGGGCTAAAACACAAAATGCACAGTTTGAATATGTGATCACTGGGATTTAAACTTAAGCCTCCACAACAACAAAATAGAATTCTAACCACTAGGATACAATTACACAATTGATATTTAATGAGGAGGACTAAAGTATATAAAAAAAAATTAAAGAAGAAATTTCAGTATATATGATTAAAAAAATTAAAATTATGGGGATGGCTAAGCACCCCTTGGCATGACTTATGATCAGCTCCTGTGTAGATGCCTCCCAGATAGGGTTTTTTATAAAAATTTCAAGTTGAAGCTCAGTGTATTGAGAATAAACAGTGAGAAAAATTTATACAATATTATTGATAGGCCTTACATAGAGAAGCCAGATCTTGAGAAGTCTAGTATCTTCCTTGTACAGATCATTGCCTCCAATTTTCTTAATGCATTCCTCCAGGAGATTCTTGAAATGCTTCAAGGATTCAGCATTAGAATTTCTTGTAAGCTCATCTGAAACTTTCTTAATTTTCCTGAGTAAAATTCAACAGAAGTGCCAAAAGCAAAAACAAAATTTAGATCTCTTTTGTTCTGAAATATCATTGCAAGTCTGCACACTTTAACAAGCAACAACAAAGAACAATTAGACAGCAAATCTAAAATTTTGTACAATGTACGTGAAATAGTATTCAGGAGCATGGCACACAAGATTCTTGCATAGCCAACGAATTGAAAAGGAAAAAAAAAGACGATAGAAAAACAGTTTTTCAGAACATATAAACAAACACTTAAAATGCAGGGTTACCGTAGCCATGGAAGGATCGGATCAGCAAGATCAACCGATGTCTCTTGATTTGCGAACAATTTCCTGCAAGAGAAGATGAAAATATTTAGATCTGAACTAGATACGCTTATATTTCTTGTTTCGCTGAGACTAAGAGGCATTTTAGGGTTTGTCGAGACGAGATTACCGCGTAGGGAGGAGTCGCTGAGGACTACTGGTGGCGACGGCGGTGTTCACCGTCCGGACGGCGAGAGGAGAGCGATCGACTATCGCCATTAGAGAGAGGAGCGGGAGGCAAAGGAGAAAGAGGCCAACACTTTTTTTTGAATTTCCAAATGGCGCTGAAACCCTGAGAAATTGGAAGTCACATCCTCTCTCTTACTGCACAAGGGAATCTTTTACAATTAGTGAATCTGAGCCATTCATTTTAACTTGGCACGAATCTCAAATCCCAATAATACATCCCCTGTTTCGCCCACGAATCTCAAACCGACTGAGATTTAATCTCAAACCGTAAAGTTAGGCCCATCCTCTATAGTAATGGGATACGGATCCGAGAAATTGGACGTACTACTACGACTGGGTCAAGTACATGGTTTAACCTCGTCGAGTCGAGTCGGATCAGACTTGGACTCGGGTCAAAAATCGATGAGAAACATGCAACGGGTGTAGATATACGCTTTGCGTGGCGGGTAGTAAGGGTGCGTATCCCCTGAGATATCTCAATTTTTGCGTGACCGACGTGTCCGGTTCCGAATATTCGGGGAATGTAGGGGGCCGGTATTATTTGAACCTTGAGATTCGTGCAGACGTATTTGAACGATTGAGATATTCCAAAAAGTCACGTAAAGTTTGAGTTATCTCAGAGGGTGCGAATTCGGTCAGTAACGGGTGTCAATATCACGTTGTATTTATAAAAAAATATTATGACGCTCATTAGCGAAATAAGGACTCGTAGTTTTTGGGGGAAAAAATACAAGCAATGGCTATTGATTCTTGCAACTTGCTGATTTTATATGTAAGAGGGAAAAAAACAGTTGTCATTAGAAATCGAGCTTTATCAGAAACTTGCACTTACTTTTTTTTAGTGTGTTGGAAACAAAACTGATAACTAGAGTAAAAAAATGATACAACATAGATGGCTCCGCCACGAAACGGTACAGTTATAGTACAGAATGACACAGCTCGAGTGTTGGTTATATGTTGTGACTAGCGTGTCCCATACCGTAGTCATTCGCGTGTCGTGACCATTATTTTAAATTTTGGCACGGTGAGTCACGCGAAAGATCTGATCACAGCACAGCACAGTGAGTCACGTGTAATTAGAATCGTCAGATCTTAATCAAATGATGAATCTTAAATAAACTATCTTAAATTATGATTAAATGGTCATGTTTAGTCATGGCACTTCTGAACACGGTGTGAACATTCGCGTACCATGACCACTCCTCAATATAATGGTCAAGACACAACACGGCATGTGAAAAAATAACTTGGTCATAACATGACACGGTACGAAACTAAAATCACAGCGTGTTTATCACAATACAGCATAGCACGGTACATTTTATCCACTCTACTTATAAATATTAGAAAGAAAAGACAAAAGAAAAAAAAAATGAGGTTACGTGATATGTCGCATGAGATTAAATTATGAATATACATATCTTCGTATGAAGTCAAAGCAGTTAATCTCAGTATTGTAAATATCAGTATGTGCTTGTCTATCATCAAACAATTAAAAGAGAGACTACCACAGTGAGAAAGAAAAAAAAAAAAAAAAAAAGAGATGAAGCTACTTTAGTATGACGCATGAGATCATCCCGTGAATGAATATATACATATGTATATTTATTTAAAAGTTGAAGCAGTCAGTTTCAGTGTGTGCGATTGTCGGGCGGATAGAGTACTGCCAAGTAATTATCGTCATGTGATTGATTAATCGATTTTTTGTAGACAATTTTGCAGATAATTGCTATACTCATAATTAATTAAAAATAATTAATTTAGCTTATTAAATTTTTAAAATAAATTTATTTTAACTTAGTTTCTCTGTTATAGATTTTTATGAAATTGTCATTTAAAAAGAGTCCACGTAAGATAAGACAGAGTATGCAACAGATTAATCGGACATATCAACCAGTTTGACGAACTAAACGACCTAAAACAAACGAATCATGACCCGAATAATTGATTGACTAATAAGCATACGGGTCTTGTTATCCATAATAGGACTAAACAATAATAAACAGCTGATTAAATGAGAATAAACATAAATAATCGGAAATAATCGGCTGATTAATCGAAAAGTTCTGCAAACACATCTTCGTCCAATCTATTCGTGACAGTTTGGTCATCGTTACTAACTAATCAATCAATTTAATCAGCATTTGTCCTAATTTTTTACAACATTGGTCGATCTAAACCTCTCAACATAATATTCATATAAAAGTATACTTGAAAATAAAATTTTTACAATATTTAGATTTTTTTTTTACTATTTTGTTAGATAGGTAGAAAAATAACCTAATTAAAAAATACTAAACTATCAGAAAAAAGTGATTTTCTGTCAATATAAGAAAAAAAAAAGTAAAATATTCCTAAAAAGGAAAAATTGATCTCCAAGTACATTATTTTTTTTTTACCAAGTACATTATTTTTTTTAGTAAAAGTTGAAAATTAATCTATCCAACTATTTAATATTTAGAAAAAAATTTCATTCGAATCTTCAAATATATTCATATAAATGAATAAATTATTTGAATTTTGTAAATAAAAATATAGATTCATAGTGTAGTACAGATCGATCTCTAACATGCACATTATTAGAAAGCAGCGACATCAATATCTATCAATTGAAAGTACAAATCCTTTGGCATATTTAAAAGTTTTAATACAAAATATTCTAAGAACAAATCATGCGAAATTACACATGAACTACAAATTATTATGAACTTTTCTAAAGGAACTTAACTCTATATCTTACCTATATAAAACTTATCAAAATTTCTCTATCACAATTCACAAACCTACAACAATAACTGAATTTATCATTAATCTTTTAAATTTTAATTAACCAAACAAGAAATAAGATAAAAAAAAAAGTTAAATTTGTTTATCTTTATTAATCATTCAAATATAAAGATATTAAATATGTTATCTTCCTCTATATTCCCTTCTATTTTCACCTCCTTTTCCGTCCTGTACTCTTCTTTCTTTCAAAATTAATATTTTGAAATTAATAAATAAGAGCCGATCAGATCCGGTCACCTCCATCTCCTCTCTCTCCTCTCCTCTCTAAGACTGTGCTCCAGACAGGGATAGCGGAGGCGGAGGGGAGAGGAAGGGGATCGGAGTGACAAATTGAAAAGTTACCTGCTCCAGAAAAAATATTAGAAAGGAAGAGAACGGTCGAAGGGTGACTGTCTTACTCTATACCAGCGAAAATCATACCCTCCGAATCGGGGTGACTGTCTTACTCTATATTGAAAATTGTATTTGAACGGGAACAAAATAATTATTTGGTTGAGCAGTATTGTATTTCCAAGATAATTATTTATTTTTCTCACAGATGGTCAACAGATGCCCAATGTGTAGATCGCATTGTAATTTTTGGCTTTTAGGGACTTCAATGTAATTTTTGGCTTTATCTTTTATTTTCATTTGTTTTTAGCGAATTATGTTTTGTGTAAACCGTAGATACAAACTCTGTAAGTACCATTATTAATCAAATGTGGCCATGACCCATATTTTTTTCTCAAAAAAATTGTTTAGGTGTTGTACGATTGTGTAAGTTTAAGTTAAATATTAAATGAGAAAAAAAGATTCATTTTTGTAATAAAATGTTCTAATACCTTTCCATATACCTGATGAATGTGCCAAAGGAGATTTCAGTTTGTTTTCACACTATTTTGCGTGCCTAATACAGTCCTATCTAATTGAACCAATATTTAAAATGAAAGACTGGTACCAGTCGGCAGTCGCACATAGCTTTAATTCAACCAATATTTAAAATGAATATACACCAAACTCAACGACTTTGAAATATGGACAGAACGCTAAAATATATGAAAAGAAATTAATGAAGTTGCTCCTGCATGCTCAGGTATATCTTAAGTATGTTGTCTCTTTTTTTTTTTTTTTGGATTTATACCAGTTAGAAATATACCGGTGTTCTCTCCTCTGTTCGAACTTCGAAGGGCAAAATAGTCATATTTAAATTGAAAGCAAATTTACATAGCAGTTTTTCTTTCCTCCGTGTGTATTTGTGGAGCAAGTAGCTCTATTAAAATTCTCCCCTTCCACCCCCTTCCTTTCCCTTGCACCCCACCCCTCCTCGGATCCATATCCTCTCTATTACTACAGAGGATGCGCATCACTTTACGGTTTGAGATTAAATCTCAGCTGGTTTGAGATTCGGAGAAAAATAGGGGGCAGTATTATTGGGCTTTAAGATTCGTGCCAAGTTAAAAGAACGGTCCGGATCAACTCAAAAAAGAATCATTCCAAAAGATATCCTTTTGCGGTACTACACCGGATACGAATTCCCCCTCCTCTCTCTTCCCTTCTCTTTCTATTTAAATTTGTGTAGCACAGCCTAATTATTATGCAACTCAAATTTTTGAGTTTGAATCCAGATCATTCAATCAAAATTCAGATCAATTTAGAGTAGATCGAACGATCTGGATCCAAACTAAAATTGAGTTACTTTTGGAATCCGAATTCCTTCCGAAGCACAGAGTTAAAATGAAAGAGGTCCGTTTTACGATTCGTGCCAAATTGAAACGGACGACACAGATCTTTAACAGTATTGCGCAGGATCTGAATTCACCAAAAAGGCCCAAGGAACAATCAGATTCAAATGGATTGCATGAGAACATGGATTACTACACGAGATGGTCACAATAGAACTTGCATTCACACTCTATCTGTCGCCTGGTGTGAATAGATCTTCGACTGGAGAGAAGAGAACAAGAGAGAGCTACCATTAGCAATCGCATCTCTCTTTGTTGATCGAGATCAGAGATGGATGCGCTACGAAAGCACGCTAACAAATTGAAGGAGCAAGTCTCTAAGCAACAGCAGGTCTTTTTTTTTTTATTGATTTTGCAACGAATCTTGATTTACTTCTCTTCTTTTCGTCCATTTCAGGTTCTTGCATTGATTCTTCAATCTTTTAAATTTCTCTTTTCATCACTGCGTTCTTTCTTGTTTGTTGTTTCCTTGGTAACGTTCAAATTCGGTTCTCAGTGCAAAACTGGAAATGTTTAGGGCTCATCTGTAATTTATTCTTTTAAGTTACTTTTGGATGAAATTTTGTTAGGTCTTATATATTCACTGAATTGATACAAATATTATAGGCAGTGAATTGACTGAAATTTTATTATCAGGTCATTTAAATTCACTGAATTGAACTAATTTATTCTTATAGGTCTTTCAGTTCACTGAATTCAGTGAAATTTTATTATTAAGTTCCTTTTGTTTCTTTTCTTATTAGTTTTATTTGCAGTTAAGACTTAAACATGTAGTAGGGTACTGTGAATTTACGTTTCTTTGTCTAATCTTGTTTTTAATAATATTATAGGCAGTGATAAAGCAATTTAGTGGCAGTGGCTATGAAGGCTCAGATGTAATGGTCATAGATGAACTCGAATTGCAGAGACACCTTCAGTTAGAGAAACTATACAAGTCTACTCGATCCGGAAGGGTAATGTTAAAAATAAATTTTCATGGTGCCGGATTAAGAGAGAAATCTCAAATTGTTGTTTATTTGTAAAAAAAAAAGTACAAGTAAGATGGCTAATTTTTGTATTTGTAAAGTAAAGAGAGTTATCTCACAGGGTACATTTTGTTCTACAAGGGTGTATATTACATTTTAATGATTTTATGAGGGCACAAATGGAAATAGGTCTAACTATGATATCAGTGACCATTACAGGATTTCCAGAAAGATATTGCACGTGCAGGTGAAGCCTTTGTTTTGTTGGGGAATAGGCACATAGAAATCGGTAAATTGCTGTATTTTTACTCGTTTCTAGATTATTTTTAACAGCCTTTAACTATATCTTGGTAAGACGGATGTGGGTCCCAAAGAAGACAGAAAAGAGAGGACCCAATATTTCTTCCTTTTGCAGCTGACACCCAATTTCTTTCAATTCATATCGTCTGCAGTAACTCAAATATTGCAGAATGAATCTGGACCGTGCGATCCTTATTGGCACAAATATTAAAGGGGGTGGGGCAGAATTGACCCGGATTCTGAACGGACGGTCGAGATTCACCCTAAGATCTGAGTTAATGCAGAGGATATGGACTCAATTTCTTTGAGATTTTGCAAATAGCATTCAACCTTTATAACTCGTTTTGTATTCTTATTAAAAGTTCAATTATTGGATTAATGTGATAAAAATGAAACCTACCATTAACCATTAACAAATTTGCATAAAATGGCTAATAAGAGTATGAGACTATTTTCCTCTTCATATCAATTTAAGTAAAAATTAAAGAAAGTAGGCTTTGTATTGGATTCTCAAGTTAATGGGGTAAGGAAGCAATTCGGTTGAGTTAATTTTAAAAGGTTAGGGCAGTTTAGTGTTTCTTATTTTTTCTTCTTAATTTATATTTCATAGTTCAGTGTTATTTGCAAAGAAACAAATAAAGTATATCCTGTGTATGAGAAATGTTTTGTTCTTTTTGCTAATTGTGCCAGGGACAAAATTGTCAGAGGATTGTTTTAGATATGGAAGTGAGAATACTGCTAGCGATGCAATGCTTGCTAAAGCAGCATGTCTATATGGAGGTGCCTTGAGAAACGTCGAGAAAGAGTATGAGGATTTCAACCAGATTTTATCTAATCAGGTCTTTCTCTCTTTACATAATATGTTGTCAGAATTCGGATTATTTTGAGATATATTTAGTACCTTTGTCCGCAATGTGCGCCCATATTTGAAATGGATAGGGATCAAAGTCACGAAATATTCTCATTGCCTTGAACTGATTTTGTTGGGCAGATTTATTTATTTCTTGTTCTTTGAAATTAATTTTCTTTCAACTTCTTTACTAATGAACAAGTATGCAAAAGATTTTGAAAACAATGAACCACAGACAAGATGGAAAGGACTTTATAAAAAATAACAATAAAATTAGGAATAATTTTTTCATGTCATCAATAAGTTACTTTCTTGACAACACTTTCATAAAGCCCCGATGCCACTTTTTGTTATGGGTGTTAGTTAATTTACAAATTATCATAAATAGCGAGTTTTTTTCTCTCAGTAGTCCTTGATCTCTTTTTTTTATTAATGATAAGTTTGGTTTGAGTCCCAGATAGTAGAGCCACTGAGACAAATGGCAACAGGAACTCCATTAGAAGATTCTCGAAGTCTTGCACAGCGATACAGCCGTATGAGAACTGAGGCCGAAACATTGGTAATTTTTCTTTTAAATTATTTACATATTTTTTATTTTATTTTTTGGAAGGTAGTTTCATTTCTTCATAATGATTCTCTTCTGAAGTACCTTTAGTTTTTTTGTGGGCTAAACTTATGCTTATGCTTGGTATGAAAAGAAACATAGTTCTGTAGATAGATATATAGAGAGAGAGAGATTACATGGCTAAATTATCAAATTTTGACTTGTTTAAAATATATATATGATATTCCTTTTCATATTTGTTGATAATAAGATGTCGCACGGATAGGATTTTTGCCCTTTTTTCCTAAAAAAGTTTATAATTAGGCAAAAGTAGGTTTTCTGTGAGCCAAACCCTAACCGTGAATTAACATATCAATGTCACGAATCCGCCGTGCCTACCCTTGAATTAACTAGGTAGGGAATAAGTACAACTGATTAGAGAGAATCCCTGAACAGGCACAAGAAATTTCTAGGAGGAAAGCACGTGTGAGGGAGGCGCCAGGTCTGGAGAACACCTCAAAACTCCAGTCGTCAGAGGCCAAAATGCAAGAGCACAAGGCTAGCATGGCTGTGCTTGGTAAAGAGGCAGCCTCCGCATTAGCTGCTGTCGAGTCTCAACAACAGAGGATGACGCTTCAACGCATCGTTTCTTTGGTAAAAAAATTCACTGCCTTGTGTTATCTCCAAGACTCCAACTCATGCTAGCTCATAAAGAGCAATAACTTATTTTTTCAAGATAATAGTTGGAGTGAGGCTATGGTAATATGCATATTAAACAGCGGCCTGCACTATGGACTCATATCTATGCTTTTAAAGCCCAAATAGTCGATCTAAACCGTTCAATATGATCTTCACATGAAAGTGTACTTGCAAACCTAATTTTACATTTTTAGAATTTTTTTAGATAGGTAGATCACTTCATTTGAAATCTGGACCATCCGAAAGCAGTGATTTTATATCTATCTAAAAACATTCTAAAAAATGTGAAATTTGCTCTCCAAGTATATTTTCATATGGAGATGATGTTTCATGGTTCGGATTGACCATTTGAACTTTGAAAATAGAGATATGGATCCATAGCACGGGTCAATCTGCAATATGCATAGTACCGTCTCCTTACTCTTTTTCAAGATAGTACTTTTGCTTGAAAACATTCATTTTGAGAGGTTGAAATGTTCATATGCTGTGTTGTTTTCTTTCGAGGAGAACACTCCCTTCTAACTTCTATTTAATGATTCATTCAAATTTGAAGGTAGAATCAGAGAAGTCGTTTTATCTGAGGCTAGCTGCAATACTTGATGATGTTGAAGCGGAGGTAATCTTCTTACATCTAGCACTAAGCAAAATAAATCGAGTAAAACCACGGTACTATGCATAGCACTGATTGGTCCGTACTACAAATCAATATTTCCATTTTTAAAGTTCAAATAGTCGATCCGAATCGTTTAACATGATTTCAATATGAAAATTTACTTGTGACCGACTAAGTTTTATATTTTTTAGGTTGAAAATCACTACTTTTGAATGGTCTAGAATCTTTAGATCAAGTGATTTTCTATCTATCTAAAATAATAATAAAAAATCTAAAATTTGATCTACAAGTACATTTTAATACGAAGATCATGTTGAATGGTTCTGATCAATTGTTTGGATTATGACAATGAAGATATTGATCCATAATATGGACCAATATGCGCTATGCATAGTACTGTAGCCCCACTCAAATAAATCACTGTTGTTTCCTAATTTCACGTGTAATTTAATTTAATATACAGATGGTATCTGAGAAGCAAAAGAAAGAATCTGCGCCGCCCTCAACTCCAACTCCAAAGCGTGCTGAGAAGGCCTTGTACTATCTGGCCGAGGTGCGTTCATTATTAAATAAAAATATAAAACATGTTCTGTACAATTTTTCAACAGGTTTATATGGTTAGATGTTGCTTTTGGAATTTACAGGCAATGCACAACTTCAATGCCACATCAGAAAAAGAATTGAGCTTAATACGGGGTGATTATGTTGTTGTTAGACAGGTTAGTTTTTCTTGGGTGTTATGGCTGCCATATATATAATAGAGGAGGCCTCCATTTTTTGTGCCTCCATTTTTAACACTTCAAAAACTTAAATTCTAGTACTTAAATGTTAAAATAAAACCGTAAGATATGACGTATATCATTTTCTCTCTGTATGTTTAAAAGATCAGGACATTTTAACTTTGTTTTGATTGGTATCAAAACCTTGCAAAAAAATACATTAATGTGGATAAAATAAAATCTGAAAAATGATAGTTTTGTATGTGCACGTGGAAGCATGATAGAGGCACATAACATGGAGGCAATTTGAACCGTCTTCCATATAACATGCTCTTCCAAGCACCAATTAATTTGTTTGAATATGGCTCATTTTGTTCTGGAAGGATACTTTATCACTTAATGCTAACCTTTTTATTTCTGTGCATTTTGAAACATTAAGGTTGCTCCGTCGGGTTGGGCTGAAGGAGAGTGCAGAGGTAAGGCGGGATGGTTTCCGGCTGCATTTGTTGAGAGACGCCAAAATATTCCTCCTAACAAAGTCTTACCCCAATAATCTGATGTCTGTATAATATGTAATGGGGACTTGAGGAATTAATCATTTTTTTAGTAGCAATGAGGTATGTCAAAAGTTGAGAAGTTTATTATATATTGTGTTTATTGGGTGCTTTAATTAGTTAAATTCTGTCTTCAGGTAGACTGAATTAGTAGTGGGCTTATAATTGCTTGCATCCTATATTTCAGAAAAAAAAAATGTGCTTGGTTCCTTGATTTTATTGCTCCTAAGGTCCTTCTCAACGTGATACCGGACACGGTAGAATGAGCTTTGAAGAGATTTTTGCTCCCTTCTTTTGGGGCCCAATTTAAAGTGTAAACTCGTTCTGTATCTTATATTACCGATCGTCTCTTCCAGGAGATCGGTTGTACTTGGTGCCAATATTGGTCTTGTACCTTGTTCATGGCACAAAAATTGATATATTTAGCACTGGTACAGATGGTAACAACACAATATGGAGAGGGTTAAAGAGAGAGGTGATACGAGAGGTCAAAGAACCTACCTACCAACAAGTACTGGTACAAGATAATATGGTAACAGTGAAGCAATTATTCATTATTCTCATATTGAATGTAAAAGTGCCGGACAATTAATATGGTAATATTAATATAATTCACTTCAAAGTATTTAACTTGCAACTAAACCCACTGTTTTAAAAATGGAATATTCATATTCATATTCAATAGAAAATAATATCCAGTGCGTACGTATTTGAGAAATATTGCATACCAGAAAATCAGCCTCATTCTTAGTTACCTCCTAATGAGCACCTTTTGGTTTTATTGCCAATCAAAGTACAATTATGGTAGGCAGGCACTAGTTTAACTTGAGGATTACATGAAACTAACAAGGTCATATCATATCATATGGATATAGTTGCAAACTTTTTTTATATTGAAAAGAACATGCATTTCTCTATTATATTATTTTCTGAAATGAATATCCTCTTATATATGCAAAATTAATAAAGATGATTGATTAATACAGGATAAAAAGGAAGTGAGAACCACATGATGTTTAAGAGCTATGAGCTCATATTATCAGATTTCAGTCATAGAATTAATGTCGAACAATTAGTAATGAAATAATTTTACTAATATCAGTATTCGTTCATTATTAGCTTAAATTAAGATTTCATTCTCATATAATAACTTTCATTAACTTGTCAAGGTAAGCATAGAGCAGGTCATTGCAATTGAAGAAGCAATCGAATAAATTCTTGTCTAAAATAAAATGATTTAAATCTCCTACAACAAAATGGTCATAATTTTCACAAAAGAATAAAGACATTCTTTTCCCAAAATTAGCTGAAGAAAATTTAAAAAAAAAAAGAAGAAACAAGAACTGACAAAGAGTTTGAAGAAGATGAAATACGATGACGATCTGATGAAGAGAAGAGGGGGCAGCGAACGAGTTCGTATCCTCTGCATTAACTCAAAAGAGAATCTTTTGAGTTAAATGCATCCGAACCATTCGATATACTTTAAGATCCGTGCATACTAGATCCACACTGATATTAAAAGACCCCGTGTTAAAATCAGACGGCTGAGATGGATTAACTCAAAAGATTCCCTTTTGAGTTAATGCAGAGGATACGTGTTCGCCGCGAAGGAGCCGGATTCGTTCAATTGAGGCGAGAGCAAGACGAGCAAAGGAATCTGACGGCGAACTAACAGAAGCTGGATTCTTGAATTAAGGGGAAAGCGTAGAGCTGAAAGACAGACGAAGACATTTTTTTGTTCTTACAGTAGATGATTTTTGTGAGTTTTTTAACCCACGAAAGATGGGAAGCTTGCCATGGAAGAAACTAGAGTTTGGTTTTGTACTGATATATGCTGCATTTTTCTACGCGAGTTTCATTCAAAGGTCCCTTTATCTATCTCATGGTAATTTCTAATTGCTCTTCACTGGTAAATTTCAAATTAATTATCTGAACTCAAATTTAGTTTCATTTGGTGGTTCTGTTTGATCTGATAAAAGTTGCTCCAATAACAGGAAACCTGTATTCAAACTTCAAAGCATTTGTAAATCTTATGACTAAATTGCAATTTAGTGGTTCCCTTTTCTAAAACATGCAAATTGTACTGTTAACGAAACCTTTTTGTCTCCTCATTTTAATTCCTGATATAAATTCCAAATGTATGCAGATTATGTTGGGAGGCTATACGGTCTTCGTAAGGGGTGGTTAGCTGGTCGTTTCAATGTATGCCTTCAATTTTATTATCTTTAATTTAAATTAAATTTGCTTAATTTCTACTTGTCTTTTAAAAATGATCCTGTACACGCATCCTCTTTCTATATTTTGATGATTTGATCTTAATTACTGTGTGTATAATCTTTTCTGATTGGGAACTGAATCCCTACTGGAGTGACAGTAAAAAGAAAAAAGAATTCTAGTGATACTTTGGTGGTAAGTTCTGGATTCCTAAGTGTGGCAGATCTGTGTTCTGATCTAATGTCAAGGGTTTATCTTATATATGTACTCTATGCAGTACTACTATAACCTTCACTATTTTTACGCAAATTATTATAATTTATATTTTGTTTTTCAGGATATATCTGATCCCCAATGGAGAAGCTTCCGTGAAAACTTGCCTATTCTAACTATTGTCATGGGTTCTTTTGTAACTATTGCAAACTTCCTTAGATATCAGTATGGCATGAAAGGAAGAGGCATGTCTTTATTATGGACAATTTTGTCCCTGTGCTATTTAGTTTATCTGCACGGGGCTTGGTAAGTCTGTATAAATAAACAAGAATTATTCGATTTTATAGTTTGTTCCAGATTTAGCAATTTTTGAAAGATCCTTAATTCCGAAACAACTCACCTGATGCAATGGAAACTTTTTGCAACAATGCAAGTAATAATGCAATTGCATCAGACGAGGTGTTTTCTGTCTCAGATAAAAGTAACATCTCATCCGATTTAGTCTCAGTAAAATTGGAATGACCTTCTAAGGCCACCTCCTTTATTGATGTTGTTTGGTTTCTTTTATGTTAACTAGGGTTTTGTGGCCGACTTGGGCTCAGGTTTGTTTTAGCATTAGGTCCTGTAGCCTGCTGTTCAGTTCTGATACCTAGCATCAGGGGCTGGTATGGTTATTTAAGAACTGAAATTCTCTAAGCCTCATAACATTACATTTCTGATGTTGAAATAAGGCTATCTCTTCTTCATTTTATACCGATCAAAGTGATCAAACAGTCATTGAGAATCTGTTATTGTTATCTAGTTATAATTAATTTGCATTTTCTTTCTTGCAGTGTTGCTTTCATCTTTGCAATTGCATCGGCTAACTATATCATTTCGAAGGTTTGTTTTTTCTCATGCTTGTTCTCTCCACCCCCCCCACACACACACACACAAAGTATTTTCTTTGTATTTGGAGGTAATTTGCTTCTTAATCATAAATCATGAATTTTTATTGTAGATTGGTACCACTTTGAATTCGTACTAGTTGCCTTCCAGCCAATTCTGATAGTTTGCTTTGTTCTCATTTCTTGATTCCAGTTCTTCATTTGTCTAAGTTTTTTCTAATTGAGGTTCAACTGACAAATATATGACCAAGTAACATAAATAACCCTCACACGCACATATGATTCCTAGGGATTAAGTTCAGTAAAAGTTTTTTTTTTTTTTTTTTTTGTAGACTTTTGTTGAGTCAAGATATTACTTGGGAATTTTATGGAGCTTCAATGTATCCTTTCTGGTACTAAATCGGGTATATGAAGGCTACCCCTTCTCTTTGTTTGGGTTAGATACACTTGCTGGTCTCCGATTTTATATCTTACACAAAGATCCTTGTATTATTAGCGATATATGTTTGTTAGTATTTGTATTAATGTCTAAATGCTTTTTAATTGCAGACAAAGGTTGGCCTTTTTAGATAACTATCGTGGCACTTTTAGATGGCACATATGCTTTAACTTTGGTACTGTCTATATCTCTGTGATGTAATTGGTAATTTTAAAAGAGCTCCCTTTGCTAACCTGGTATGACCTGCTTAGGGGTGTTCATCGGTTCCGGTTTAATCGGTTTTAAACCGAACCGCAAAAGTTCGGTTTTTCCAGTGTTTTTCCGGTTAAATGGATCGGTTCGGTTTCATTTTTTAAAACCAGTTTAATAGTTCGGTTCGGTTCATTTAGAAATTTTAAAACCAATTAGACTGAACCGACAGAAACTTTTAACTCACTCTCCCGTCCAAACAAAACATTTAAATAAATTCAAAAATTATGGCATACTGTATATTGCTTGTTTCGGTTTACAACCAGTTAAACTGAACCAAACAAAATTTTAAATTCATCTTTAAAAAATTCACAAATTAACAAAAAAATATTTATTTTATAATTAATATCGTATTTCGGTTCAACCGAACAAACCGAAATTTACTTCGGTTTGATTTTTGAAAACCGAATAAAACTTTGGTTTGCCAATTTTAATTCGGTTTGGATTGAACCGAACTGATGAACACCCCTAGACCTGCTAGCTTATGGTAACCTGAATTGAATTAGATAACATGTTGGGTTGACATGCAAAACTCCCAATATATTACTCTGGTGGTAGTGGTGTTAATTATGATATTTTGAGTGAGATGTACTTGGACAATAGGGGCCTTTGTGCCTGGTGTAAAAAAATAAAGAAGAATTGAAGTCCTAATTGATCTTGTTATCTGTCTCTTTGTTACATTTATTTTTGTAAACCAGTGGTACTGCGCATGATCAGCTTTGGATGGGATTACTATGCGGCATTCAACCGACGCCCCTTTGATCTCAAGGTATGAAATTTTGTTTTTCGGTACCTTCCTACTTGTAGCAAAAGTATAGTCTATTGAGTATTATGGGTATCCCAATGGTTGGATTAATGCCATCATGTGATGAAAATTGTCCTCGTATTCTTAAAAAGTATAAAGAAGCTAATTTTATTATCTGTTATGGTTTTGAATGAATGTGAAAATCACACATTGCAGAGGCACATGCAGCGTTGTGAAGTTTGTTCTTCAGGGAAGACATGCTATCATGCTTTGCAGGTAATTAGTACTTCTTGGAGTAAATTACACAAATGGTCAATGAAATAACCCCCATTTCCCATTGTAGTCTTAAAGCTCTCGATTCAAATATGGTTCCCTAATTTTCCTGATTTTCGATACAACTATCATTTTTGTTTAATTTTGCATTTGAAATTATTAATGGAATCCTTGTTAATTGTAATATGGAGTGAATGAGTCATTTTGGTTGGATTTCTTTCAATAAAAAGATGACTTTTGAATGAACCTGGGTGATGCCTTGGGGCAATGTGTAATTTACACTACTGTTATTTAAGAGAGGTGAATATGAATATGAACATGAATATGAATATGCTAGTAAAAAAAATCTCTTTATGTTTTGTTGCATGTATTTTGAGATTATATTGTGCTAAATTCTTTGTTAAAAGAAATATCATATAATCCTATGTGCTGTTGGAAATGATCCTGCTTTGTTTTTTTTAGAATAAAAGCAGAACTCGAAGTTGGAGTTATTGCTTTCATTTCAAAAAAATGGCATTATTTGTTATTTCGTGCTAAATTGTTGTTAAACTAAATCTTATATAATCCTCCAGACTGTTAGAAATTTCCTTCTTCTTTTTAAATAAAAAACCACAACTTTTGGAGCAACCTTGTATCGACAAAAATATGTTTTACATAATCAACTAGTTGTAAGATGGAAGTTTAAGATAATGATTAAATTTCACTTTTCAGGAGAAGGGCCTCCACATTGAAAAGTACTCATTTTGCATGTACATGTGCTACTTGATATATGCACCTCTTTACATATCAGGGCCTATTGTCAGTTTCAATGCCTTTGCTGCACAGGTTAGTGACTTTCTTAATAGTTACTCTAGTTTTTGTACTTTGGAATATATGAAGTGAGTTTAAGTGAAAATTTAAACACAAATGCTCCTAGAGGGATGTAACTGAACCAAAATCAAGACCCAAATCTATGTTAACCCAAGATTACCTAAACTGAAGCAACCAACCTTCAGTGGACCTAAAGCCCAGACGTGATGTGGCCCAAATTGATCCAGTCCAGTCTCATGATTGTCATTTCCATTTATAACATATATTTTTAGTGACTTCCAATCTTTTCATGAATTTGATGTTCTTTCTTCATATCTCAGCTAGAAATGCCACAAAAAAGCTATTCCTTTATGCGCATCTGTTTCTACGGCCTCAGGTGGTGTATTGCTTTTCTCCTAATGGAAATAATAACACACTTTTTCTACTACAATGCTTTCGCAAAAAGGTAAACTATTATTTCTAGAGTACATGGTGCTGCTTATGAAATTTTGTGTAATCTATTTTATACCATAGGGAAAAAAGAAGTTTGTATCTGAAATACCAAATCAGCATTAATACCTATATAAAATATGTTTCCTTCTTTTTAAAATATGCGCAGTACCATCGTATACCCCCCCCCAAAAAAAAAAAAAAAAAAAACACACTCCACTGTACCTTCTTTTTAGATAGCCAAACTAATTCCCTCTCATTTAATTAGAGAGAAGTGAGGAAGGATGTCAGTTTGTGTATTTTTTTGAGTGAAATGCAGAAGGCATCCACATGCTATATTTTGTTTCTATAGTGGTGTAAGAGGCGGTTCATAGATTTTGTAGGGTCAGATGTGCTATTTCTATTTTTTCCATGGTAGGATGGTTCAGTAAATTCATGATACGATCTAATCGGAGCTTTATTACAATTCAACATAGGTATATTTGATAAATCAGACTGCTCTTTTATTTTCAAATATATATTTTTCAGTGCCTTGTGGTCACAATTATCGCCCTTCCAGATCTTTATTGTGGCTTATGGGGTAAGAAAATTTTGCTCTTATGTGATTAAATTGCACCTGTTGCAGTTTTTTTTCCCAAGAAATAGACTATCTTACTAACACAAAACAAAGAGAAATGAATAAGCAGATGAGATTTAATTGATACGGACCTCCACTAACTGATACAAGTTCTTGAGTGCTGACTTGTGTTCATTACCCCGCATCTCCATTTCACTTTTCTTTTTAAAAAAAAAAAAAGACTTGTGTTCATTGCTGCAGAGTTTTCAAAATGACTTTCTAAAAAAAATACATGGCTAAAAGTTTGAATTATTCACATTTGAGCAGGTTATAAACTTCATGTGGTTGAAATTCTTTCTGATCTGGCGATACTTCAGATTTTGGTCTCTGGTAAGTAATGTGTGTATGTGCGCATTTTTTTCTTTACCGCAACATTGCAATTCAAGGGCACCTTTTCTAGTTGAATTAATCAGCTTGACCTGAGATGAATATGAAATGCTTGATTTTTCAGGTAAGCGGGGTTGAGACACCGGAGAATATGCCAAGGTGTATAAGTAATTGTCATGATTTGGAGACATTTTGGAAAAGTTGGCATGCCTCCTATAACAAATGGCTTGTTAGGTAACTTCTTTTATTAAAAAAAGTGAGAGATACTAAATTTCTTTTGATAAGCACATTCATGGAATTTTGATACAATCATATCAAATAAAGTATGCAATTTGATGGAATTGAATCTTACTTGGGCTTAACCCTATGCACTAAAGCATCAATTTAGCAATGATTTTCCTCAATTTAACTGAACTCATCATTAGCTTACCTTAATCTTTCAATTATTCCAAATTAACTATTTTTCGGTGGATTGGATTTATGTTTCTTCTTTTCTTTTCTTTTTTGGTTTATTTATTGTTGTAGGTACATGTACATTCCTCTTGGTGGATCTAAGAGAAAGCTACTTAGTATATGGGTTATATTCACATTCGTAGCAATATGGCATGATTTGGAATGGTACGTCTTGTGCCACAGTTTAAAACATGATTAGAACCAAATTTAATAACTGAAATATTATCTAAGATTAAATGTGTAGAATTAATTCTTTTTTTTTGTTGAGCAGGAAATTAGTTGCATGGGCATGGTTAACTTGCATATTTTTTATACCTGAAATAGTTGTAAAGTCTTTTGCCAAGGCCTTCAAGGTAATCTTCTTTAACACCTGAAACTAGAGTTTTCATGATCAGTTTGCGAAAGAAAAAAAAGATTTTGAGACTTGATTTAATATAATTTTACCTCAAGGGCCTTAACTATGCCCACTGCAACCAAATTTTAAACTCTAATCTGCATTAAAATTTCAGCTGAATTGCCCTAGTCAGGAAAAAAGGATAAATGAACTTCAGATTAATGAAATAAGGGCAAAAGATGGATAAAAGGAAGTGAATTGAAATGAAAGTGCGGCATGCCTTTGGATCTTAATTGTATGATTTTTATTTTATTTCAGGCAAGGAGTGCCCTAGGAGAATTCTTAAATCATGAACTTGGTGCCATGTCTGGGGCTGTGACAATTAGCTGTCTCATGGTATGGCCATATATTTGCACACTTGAATATAATTTTGAAATATTATGCTCTTTATATGCTAGATGAGTAATTTTGATTGCCCTGGTGAGAAATCAATCACACACAGATCAGTAGTTCTTTCAGATTATACTGAATATTTTTTAGCAAATTTTACTATTGGATATTTCTACCATACAGCCAGTATTAATGCATGGATGATCATTGCAAAAAGCACTCAAATGTATAATATTGACTATTTGGCCTCTGATTCTTAATGGCAATTTTTCCTAGGATCAAATTGAACTTAAATCTGGCCAGTGGATATTAAGATATTGGGTCGTTATGTATCCATGTGAATTATTAGTGAACTGATGTAGCTGAAATTAATTTGATAAATAAGGGAATTTTAGTTATCAATCAGAACTTGTGTTTTTCAATATTTGATCCAAGTGTACCAAAGTGAGTGTATTATATAGGGTCACAAATCAAAAGAAATTTTGTATTTGAGGCTCCCTATGCTAACTGTTTATACTCTCTTTAATTTTTATCGATTGGTACACTTGCTATTTTAGATTGCAAATCTTGTTGGATATGTGGCGGGACCTACAGGTATTAAATTACTGATATCTCGAATGACAGAGAAAGAAGGTACTTATAATATACTCGATTTCTTGTAACACGGCTGTGCAATAATCACAATATCAATATGGAAATTGGTGTAACAAATACAGGTAAATAATTGATCTTTTACTTTGCTATCTAATTACAGCTCGGCTTGTTCTGGCTACAATATTCTTTTCGTTTTATGTGGGAGTCAAGGTGAATAACTCGATTATCTCTAATTATATTTAATTGTAATAGCTAATAATACTGTTTTTATTTTTATATATTTATATATCTTTTAATCTTGATTTTGTAGCTTATGTTTCACATCGGCGACATCAGGCAGAAAGTTCAGTGACAGAGGCTCTCCTGAATTTTTTTTTTATTTTTTTTATTTTTGGATATGCATCTGGATATATTAATTTATTTGTTCAGCCTTTAACACTGAGCACAATGCACATTGTAATGAGCTTCATTTGTAGAAGGGGGGAAATTACAAGAATCAGAATTGATATGAACAAGCACTAACTTAACCAGAACCATTTTAATGTTTTGTTATTGTTGTATGGACTGCTTTATATTTTTTACTATTACAAGATTGATTGATTGATTTATTATTGTTATTGTTATTTTGGATCCACATTCTTTTGAATTAAACAATTACGAGAGGTGCATTGTTATATGTCATGTTTTGCAACATTGCATTCCTTTTTTGAGTGAAGCTATGGTATTATACTATTATTAATGCATAGCAAGGACAAGGATTGGATTGGTTCATAGTACAAATTAGCAAATCATAAACATGTTGCACCTTGCCGAACACACCTAATATTGTCGCCCTCTATCACTCTACGGCTATTGTGTTGCGGATCAGGATATACTTTGCGGTGGGTTGAGTAGAAGACGATCATTACAGAAAATCCTAAGAATAATAAAGTGGGTGTGGGCCGGGTGCGTATCCTAAGGATATACTTTGCGTGACCGACGTGTCCGGTGCTTATTCGGGAGGAACGTAGGGGCAATATTATTTGATCTTTGAGATTTGTGCAGAACGTATTTGAATCCGGTATTTTTTTTCATAACAAAAAAAATAAAATAAAATAATATTAATAACCACGATTTAATTTTTTTTTCAAAGATAACCAAACCGCCCCCAAGGGGCGGTTTACCCTTCATACCAGACCGCCCCACGGTGGGGCGGTCTGCTACAGTTTTTTTTTTTTTTTTTTAAGGATTTGAATGTTATAATCTAAATAATGAGAAATGTTCAATTTTTGTACTAAAGTTAGATCGTGGCTTAAAGTATTTCTTGTTTGGTTAGAGTTGATGGAGCACTAAAATTTTGGAATCAAGGCTCGTATAAATAAATACAAGTTTTATATATATGATCCTATATATGTAAAATTAATTATAAAACCAAAAAAGAGATTCTACATTTCTACCTAGCTAGCTCAGATCCAGCCATGGCAATATTGCACGATGAGTTCACAGAGATCAGCAGAGTGCAGAGATTGTATGATGCAAGCAACGTGTTGACTTGTATATATAGATATGAAACTAAGATTAATGTGTGCTTATTAATTATAGTGTTCAAGTTTGATATATATTATATATATATGCTGTAATAAAAACAACTTGAAAACCTTTTTCCTTGTTTCTTTAGAATTATTATAATATTATCTAAATTAATATTAACTTGTTTAACAGTAATTAATTTATCACTAACTATACTAGTTAAAAAAGCTTCAGCAACATAAACATCCCTTCCATTTTCCCTGTACTTTGAACATAAACATCTCGTACACAAAAGAACCTTAACAAAAAATTTATGCCTTTTCAAATCTAGCTGTCCAATATATTCTGTGTACGTATCTCGAAACAGCTGATTTTTCTGTACACGAATTTCAAAACAATTTAACAGTTGGATTTGGAAAAATAAGAATTTTAGGATAATGTTCACATGTGATGGAAATGTCGCTCCGGGAATGTCATGCAATACTTTGCTAAGAACAACCATATTCGGATGGTTATGCAACGGGAATGTCGCTCCGGCCGGGAAGCAGAAGATTCCGATTTGCTAACCAAAACTTAACACATATAGCAATTCAAAAGATGTATAAATGTAGAGAAAATGTATTATATATGAGTCGATAATGACCTACCGAGAAATCTTCGCATTCATGTATATGTATGTATGTTATTTGCTTCACAGTCTTTTCTAAAATGAGTCCGTTTCGGTTTGTCGGGCTTGATTCGGCACTGATAATCCTTCGTCGTCACTCAATGCATCAATTCCAACATCACTAGGCTCCATTACATCTATAATTAACCATGAGAAAAAATGGAAATTTATTATGTATTAACAAGGATTATTTATTTTGCTGATATCAAACATCAAAGCCTCAATCGTTTAGCCATGGAAATGAAATTGAATGAAGATTATACCAAGAAATTCCTGAAGCCAACGGATGTGTCGAAGAGCCGGTAGGCTTGCCTTGCCAGAGGAGAAGACCCTGTTGCTTGCATCATACAATCTCTGCACTCTGCTGATCTCTGTGAACTCATCGTGCAATATTGCCATGGCTGGATCTGAGCTAGCTAGGTAGAAATGTAGAATCTCTTTTTTGGTTTTATAATTAATTTTACATATACAGGATCATATATATAAAACTTGTATTTATTGTATAATGACCTATTTATTTATACGAGCCTTGATTCCAAAATTTTAGTGCTCCATTCACCAAAATCACGGGCCAAATTAAAATACCCCGCGCGTCTAGAACTAGAAGTGAACACAATCTGAGTTATCTCAAAATAAATTTTGAGCTTAGATCCAGACCGTCCGATCTGTTTTAGCACGAATATTAAAAGGACTAGGTGCTTTTCCAGATTTGAGTTACTTGAGAGAATCCAAATTCCGCGTTCACACTGCAGTTCAAAGTTCAAACAGAGTAAGACTTCAAAAAGGTTACAGAATCTCCGAAACTTGATCCGGACACGTGACGCGTCACGTCCCAACCTTTTCCCATTTATCCAATAGCAATCTCAGAATTTATCCAATTTTCTTCCCATTTTACCCCTCAAACGGACCCTTCGCAATAAATCCTCCTCCCATTCTCCCAAATCCCAATTGTTCCAAAATTTCATCTCTTGTTCAAAGTTACCAAATTACCCCTGCAAAACTTGTTCCCACTCCGGTGGAGAGTGGAGACCTTGCAAAGAAAGCATGATCTCAATTTTTTTTAATGAATCTGGACCAGGGATGGAGTAAATTTTTCGTGAATTTTTTTAATAAAGCAGAATTAATTAATTTTGAAATGCGTTTAAAGGATGTATAAATTTAAAAACAAATATGATTAATTGACCAACACAATATATATTTTACTTTGACAATAATTAATTTTAACAATTAATTGTTATCAATTAATAAACTTAAAATAAGATCTAGATCCAATTTTATAAGTAAAATATTAATAGAGTTGAAAGACTTAACTAAATTTTTTTTATTTTCCCCTACATCCTGCAAGTACTTTGAAGAGATTTTTGCTCCCTTCTTTTGGGGCCCAATTTAAAGTGTAAACTCGTCAAACTATTTACTAAACATCAGAAATTTATGGTACAAACAGTGACAAAATTAAATTACTTGTACATTGCTTCATAAATCAGAAAGTTTACAAATCAAGAAATATGTACGTATCTTATATGAGTTGTAATAAATCAACCAATTAATTTGGGAGTATATGAGGTAGGAGGAATGAAACGGCCGAAAAGGCCATTGTATAGTATTAAGCTTGTAAATAAACTTTTTTATAATATATTTGTTAGTTTGGCACTTGCCAACTGACCATCAAAAAATAAAAATCAACCAATTAAGGAATATATTAGAAAGTTTACCAAATATAGATTATTATTGTTGTTCCCTTCTAGGAGCATAGTAATTAGAAATAACTTGGGATAAATTGTTTCATAAACTTGTAGCCGCGCTCCGCTGTTTCTATATCAAAAATTCACAACCGAGGGCAAACATTTCGATTTTGGTTCATGCAGTGCACAAACTATAAATTTAAAACATCCAGAACAGTGCTGCAAATGGTTCATGCACTGTATGAGGTGAGGCCTATTAAGTTTGCTCGCTCTCCCACTGTCTCTACACTTTTTCCTTTCCAGAAATGAGAAATATACAATTAATTTATCCAAAAACAAAAACTTCCAGCTACTGACCTACACTTACAAATTTAGCATTTAATTTGCAGTTCAGAAATTAATTGGTTGCCCTGGATCCATTCCTCCCAGGTACCCGAAAAGTCAGGTCATAGCATAACTTTACTGATTATACAAGACTGGATGTTAATTATTAATTGCATTTCAACTTTGTTGTAGTTGTTATCAAGAATTTGCAAAAATCTATTAATATGAATAATTTCTAGACTTAATTTTTCAACATAAAAACAAGAATGAAATGTGGTATTTTTTTTAGTACATAGAGAAAATAACATAGCTCACATCTAACGATTTTATCTTAACATTAATATTTTAAAATTTGAGCTATTGACGTTTTAAAAAATGAAGACAAAAAATAAAAACAGTTGAACCGTCCTCAATTATTATATAGTGTGAAGAATATCAGCTTTAAATTTCAAAATCAAACACAATATCATTCTACAGCCTTACCAATATTTTCAAGAATATGTACATTTTTCTTTAAAAGTTTTCACCCTTACCTTATTTTTAAAGGGTGGTCACAGTGCTGGGAATCTATATACCCTTATTCGGGAATCCTGCGTCAAATTCCGTTTGAAAATCAACCGCTGAACTCCTTTTAGGCTTAAGGTGCGGAAATAACGTAAAACAAAAATTTTACTTCTACAAAAAGTCAAAGATCTACTCCCATATTGATTTCTAAAACTAAATTTATTTAACATTTAAATAACAACATTTATACCTTGTTCCAAATTCGAATTGGAGTTGAAGTATGACTTGCTTCAGAAGCACCAGACGTCTGATGCCTCTATCAGTGTCCACCGAAAAATAATCAGAGAACTGGAATTTCTTTTGCCAGAAATACTAACCAGCTAGAATTGCAAAAATATTTTCACAACTCGCAAGAATATACGTGAACTACTTATATCTTTCTTTTCTAACCAAATCTCTATTTGAGAGGAAAAGCCGAATCGATCAGTTAGATTATCAGACTATCTGAGTTATATCTTGAACTTTACCCTTCCATACCTTTATATAGGCATATAGGTCGGTTCTAAATGTCTAAAATACCCTTCTAAAACCGACCTTGGTAAATTACCAAAATGCTCTTAGGCCCAAAATTCAATTTTGGGCTTTTTTGGACCTTTTTGGGCTTCTGAATTTAATTTAGGCCCAATTCAAATGGGCCTTAGGCCCAAAATATTAATTCATAATTAATATTTTAATATGACTGATATCTATATAATTGTTCTGAACAATTATATTTCTTGCAACTGTTGTTGCGATAACTTTTATACAATGTGTTATACACGCTTATAAATTTAATATGTTTAAGTTTGTCATCTCTATGAAATTTATTTTAATTATAATAATTATAATTAATCATAAATTTCTCTGATTAACTTCCCATTGGTATGACCCGATAGGATCTGTGTTATGTTGGTAAATAGAATTAAAACGATTTTAGCTTCTATAAATCATAAGCGGCATCTGACAGAATGCATTATGATTATCCAATTACACAGATGATCTTGTATAGTACAATATCACGATCCAGTAAACAATTTATTTGTGTTAATTCTTATGTCTCATAGTATCAGATCAGTTTCAAGGTAAGTGTGTGTCATCTTTGCAAACTTAATCTTTTCTCGATCTTAAGTAGATTATCAAATATGATTAACTCTTTAATCATACCGCGCGCTGATAACCCTACTTCATCAAGAGGCCTAGTGATACTATCACTTGTATTATAATACAATGGGATTAGTAGTCTTGGTAAACATCTCCCCTCCGCATAAGTCATGTGTACTGAAATGTCATCGTTATAGCTACCTTTTACAGATAGCGTTAAACAACACTCACGAATACACACTTCTCATGTAGGAAAGATGAATACTTCATACTTTAGAATTTAACACTGAAATGAAAACATTAATGACACAAACATAATTCCATTTAACGTTTCATTTAGGGTCTGTCTAATACCATGTTCTCTAATATGTATCTATGTGACTAAAATGACAACTCATTATTTATAGTCTGTAAAACTTAACTATCATTTAATCTACATACTAATCTTTTTATGATCAATTAGAGTTCCTTGCTAATTGACACGGTTAGAGACTATTAAGAGTATTTATTATGTATATTATGAAGTTCTACAATTTTAAGTCATGAATTCGAAATGATTCATAAATTCGATAAATGCATGAAAGAAAAAAAATGACACACTTTTTTAAAGAAAAAAAAATGAGATATTTCATACATGAAAGAATTCATTGTCTGAATATATAGACCAAAGATTGGATTGTTTATTGATTGAGAAAGAAATCTTAACTAAAATTTAGTTACATTATTTAAAGAATTAAAAAGAGCATAAAACCTCGTCAAAATATTAAGTCCTCGACTATTAAACACTCTTGGCCACGTCAGTGCATAGTAAAATACCACTCCTGTCTTGAGTGAATTCCGAGCACTCTGCTTTTGAGTGCCATCCATGTGAAAGCACGCACTCCATGTTTATGTAACCAAGAACTTCACAATAAAATTTGATCGCCTGACGGTTCGAAAAGAATACCATTGTCTTTTTGGATAACTGTTTCTTCAAAAATTTATAAAGCGTCAGAAACTTCTCTTCACTCTTCACAATAAAACAGTATTGTTTTAGCTCATAAACAGTTGCCTACAAAATATTACAAAAAAAATTGGGTCATTAACCGCAAGCCAATTCCTTATATATATAGAGGTGGAATCAAGTTACACTTTTTTTTTTGACACATTTTGACATCTATCATTTTCAAAGTTCAAATAGTCGATCCAAACTGTTCAACATGATTAATATACTAAAATGTGCTTGGAGATCAAATTTTACATTTTTTTTTTATTTTTTTACTATTTATTAAGATGGTTACAAAATTGTTGTTTTCGGACCATTGAAAAACAGTGATTTTGTAACCATCTTAATAAATAGTAAAAAAATTCAAAAAAATGTAAAATTTGATCTCCAAGCACATTTTAGTATATCAATCATATTGAACGGTTTGGATCGACTATTTGAATTTTGAAATCGCAAAATTAAACTATAAATTAAACTATAAAAAAAACAATGTCATGATGTGTCAAAAAAAAGGGTGTAATTGGATCCCTCCTCATATATATATATATATATATATATTTCATAAATTTTAAATATAATACATAAAATTTATGGAATTAAGAAGATTCATTAATATCATTTCATATATTAAAAAGTTATTTCACGCACCTAAGTTTGTCTCTATCTGAAGTATCAGGTCATAAACGTTTATGCATGTAAAGTATAACTTTTAAGAATCATACAAAATATAAGACTTCAGTAGCTTATATCTTATTTAGACTTTGTTTTTTGAGAGAGAAAATTGAAGAAATTTTGTTTATTGATTTTCTCTGATAGCTCACTACAAATTTAATAACATTTTCAACTGTACCATACATATAACTAAGTCGACTATTATGCATTAAGTGTTATGGAATTTATACGATCCTTTATATATAGTGTTGGAAAGTTGATAAATTGATGAAACAACGTAACTCACCCGAGCTATTTGATACCTACCAGTCATACAATTTAAATGCATGGCGTCACATAAAATTAACCTGATTTTGAATATGCAAATAGTGTGATTTAATCAACGCAGAGTTAATGATCTCATATAAGCAGAATTAATTAATTTTGAAAGAAATGCGTTTAAAGGATGTATAAATTTAAAAAGAAATATGCATGATTGACCAACATAATATTTATAACAAAAGCAGGATTCTGCTTTTCTCATCTCAATCATTCAAAATTTTTCATTTGCGTATCTCAATAAAGAAACTTTTCTGTGCACAAATCTTAACAAATTTGAATAATTGGGATAGAAAAAGCAGGACCCCGCTTTTGTTATAAAAAACCAGCAGAGTCGGATCCACTAGAAAAGGAGGGTCATTCAGCTTTTGAGTTAATTGGCTGGTATTAGTTTAGTAATGAATGCATGTCCCCTTTGATTAATATATATATATATATATATATATATGATTATTATTTGGAAGTGAAAAAAAGTTATGATATTACTATGAAATATGTCGAGAGTAATTTTCTTTTGCAGGAAATCCCCGGAGAACCGTCATATGTGATAATATATGGAAGAGATTATCATAAAGCATTTAGCCCATATGAATCACTGTATAAGAGGCTTTGAAAGAAACTGATGTCAATTCAATGATTACTGCTCTAGATAGGGTAGCACCTAGATATCATAATAACTTGGAGCTTTTTATTCAACTAGAATAATCAGACCAAATGCATCGGACCGAAGAATTTACAAGTTTTTTTTTAAACAATTTCAGTTAATATTAAAAATGATTAACAACAACATTAACTAATACTAAAAATAGTCGTGATAAATGTTGCCCTTGCTTTGCTGTTAGTATATGCAATATATACTCGTATCAATGCCAGCATTCATCAATGAATTAATGTTGCCCTCTCTGTTTGTTTAGCAATAAGTATATTGAGAGAAAAAGGATTCGATAACTTGGTAGCTTCTACCAAGCTTTCAACAAAAATGATTCGACACGGGCAAAACATTTCCATATTCAAAGCAAATGATGTTTATCCATGGCTGTTAATAATTAGATGATCGAGCATCAATTCATTTCATCCTTTAATTTTTACACATGCGAGCTAGGGCCTTCCTTTCATGTGCTACCCAAAAACTCAAATTTACTCATCAAACAATAGAGAAAAACCCAACTGTATAAGGTTGTTTAAGTTCTCTCAAAAATAAAAAAATAAATAAAATAAGATTGTTGAAGATTAAAAACAAAATATACATAATTGGATATGCAAGACTTGAGGACACTTCACAAACCCAATGGAACTTTTACCAAATACACCCCACAAACTTTCTTCCCTATCTCCAATACTTGCCGAAAAATGGAAAAAGGCCTCAAAGGCTCTATGTAACAGCTCATTATTTACATCAATTTCTCTCACGGCTCTTTGAGCCTTGTACCTTATAAATAGACCTTAAAAGCATTGTAAAAGCATATGATCAAATCAATCAATGAAATTATTTTTCATTCAAGTCACTCTCTCATATTTAAACAGAGATCGTCTTCCAAAATTTAGCTACAATTAATTATTACATGCTTCTCTACTATTACCTCACAAACTGCCTGTTATTGACACCCATATTTCCATAAGGGTTGGTAAAGCTCATGCTGTGCAGGCTTCGATTCCTTTCTCGCCTATTCCTAGTAATTGAGGGGCGGCTTTCGAGATTAACATTCACTTTTGGTGGTGAGCTGAAGCAAAAAGATTTTGCAACTCCCTACAGACAGCAAATAATTAAATAAATCAAAAGAAAAGAACTACACTACACATTATTTACTACATAAGCAATTAAGCTATTGAAATCTTCAAAGAAATTCAAATTACCTTCAGATTTAGCGTGTGCACATTAAAGACTGACTTGATTTGATGAGAATTGTAAGCCTCAATGCAGGTTTTGAATGCATTTTTTGCAGATTGACACAGATAGTAGTTGTCGCCAACAATTTTCTCCTGCAAAGCAGGTATGTGAAGAATTTAAATCAATTACAAGTTATTGTTTCTAACAAAATTATAATGATAGGTGCAAGCAAGCTAATATGGTCATTATTAGAAGCATTACACCCAATTTAATAAAAGTAGATCCAATACTTAATTAGTAGTGCCCAGTCTTTGTAAAACCAAACCATTTATTTTAGTTCAAAATTACAAAATTAATTTTCAAATTGATTTGTAAAGCAAAATTTGGGGGCCTTCAACTAAGTGTGAGCTCGGCAAAAATAATCTTCCACAGAAGATCCTGAGGCAATGCTTTATTATTGTTTGTGCAAAGTCATGTAAAGATGAACAATAGTCATTATACCAAGAGAGGTTGCAGGTGTAATGTCTTTGTTATGTCAATCTTCTGTGAGATGACTGAGACTTTGGCTTCCTGTAAATATATAATTACACAATTGAAAACAAACTACTTCAGCCTGATAGTAGGTGTTGCGGTAAGAACAAAGTAAATCTTAACAACTTGCAGTTGCGGAGTTGGGGGCAACTTGAGATCTTTTATAAAGAAATAATAGGTCAATACAAATACCTTCAAGCAAGAAAGAAAAGTAAGCTCCTGGGTCAACAAAAACAGCAGTGCTTTTCCTTGGCCACCTTCCCCACGAGCTGTTCGACCGACCCTATGGATATACATCTGAGAGCACAAAATCAAGTCAAATCATTTTCATCGGACCAAACAAAAAAAGTTTAAAGATTCAAAAGAAAATTAAAACAAAGTCAAACCTCAGGTTCTCGAGGAGCATCATATTGCACCACCCAGTCCTGCAAAAGGATATGTAAGCATTTATACAAGAATTAAAGCAATGCAATAAAATAGCAAGGATACCCAAATCCCAAGATTTAATTGAAGAAAAAGGACAAATGAGGAATAGAACAAACCACGGAGGGAATATCAATTCCACGTGCGGCCACATCAGTGCACAGCAAAATGCCGCTCTTAGCTTGAGTGAATCCACGCAAATTGGAATTCCGAGCACTCTGCTTTTGAGTGCCATCCATGTGAAAGCACTCCATGTTTATGTAACCAAGAAGTTCGGAATAAAATTTGACCGCCTGGCGGGTTGAAAAGAATACCATTGTCTTTCTGGACCGGTGCTTCTTGAGAAATGTATAAAGAGCCAGAAACTTTTCTTCACTCTCCATAATACAACAGTATTGTTTTAGCCCAGAAACAGTTGCCTACAAAATTTTAAAAGGTGGTCATATGGCATCTCCATCTTGGTCGGTGAGTCTCTAAAATGAAGGGGTCATGAACCACAAGCTAATTCCTTACCTTGGGTTTTTTGTCATCGACTCCGATGTAAACAGGTTTTGGTTGAGCAGCCTCACTCTCGTCTGCCTTTTTCTTAAATGACAACTTTGCAAACTCAAAAACCTGAGAGATTTTTGATTAAAATCAGAAGCCCAAAATAGTAGGAGATAATAAACTGGAAGTAATGAACATTAAGGATGCAAAGATAACGACCTAGAAAAGCCAAAAAGAAGTAAAAAAAAATATAAGTAAAAACCAAGTACCTCCGTACTCTGCGTAGCACTAAATAAAATAGTATGCCTCTTCTGCACATCAAGTGAAAATCAAGTACATTATCAGAGAAGCTTTCATCATTCCGCGGAACATAATCTTTTAGCATTAAAATTATTCATCACATAGTTACTACAAGAGGGATATATTCATATCCTATGAAGCATTAAGCAACAGCTTCAAAAGGACTGTAAAAATAGGCAGAAGGAAAATCAAAACAAGTGGTAACAATAATTCAGTCTACCATTGGAAGGCGCTTAATAATATCCTCCATTTCATCCTTAAAGTTTAGACCTAGCATCCGATCAGCTTCATCGATTACGAGGCACTACAACAAAAATCAAAACAAACATGCACTTGTAAGCAAATTATTAATTTAGTAAACAATTAGTTTTTTCTTTGATACTAAAAAGGAAAAAATGGAGGAAGGCAAAGGTATATGTGAATATGTGATAAAAAAGGAGGAAGGCATAATGCATGGTTTTTACCTCCAAATTTTTGTAGATGAAGTTCTTTGTTTTCTTTAGGTGGTCAAGGAGTCGACCGGGAGTTGCTACAAGCAAATTCACCCCCTTTACAAGTTGCTGAGCTTCCTTTCCTATTGGAACACCACCAACTGCAAGCCCAAGTGTTTGTGTGTGGTGCTTCAAAAGACTCTTTGCGACAGCATGTGTCTATAGAAGAGTCATTAATTGCAACATGAAAATGAGCATCTCAAACAGAACTACAACAGGACGACGTCTATTTCTCAAGAGGTGTGTAACATTTTTTGTTTTTTGCTTAATTATAGTAAGATCTTGTAGAACCCATACAGTGGTATTATTTAAGAAATCTCTACAAGCAGGTACAAACAACAAAAATAATACATTATCTCCATTATTACACAGACGAAGCAGGAAGGCATTACTCCAAAGGATGGCTAGCTATACTTACATTTAATCAGAATTTCGGCATACTAAAAAATTTGCTTACTGAAAGAAAACATTATCTCCATTCTCCACTGTGCCTCACCGACTGTTTCATAACAAAATTACAGTACTGTAAGTGTAAACTGGTACCTGCATAGCAAGCTCCCGTGTGGGACTAATAACAATAATTTTTGTTCCATTCCTTGGAAGGCACTGGGCATAATGCATCATCTCTATTGCCGGTACCAGAAAAGCAAGAGTCTTGCCAGAACCGGTCTGTGCTGCACCAATTACATCTCTCCCCTCCAACAGAAGGGGTATGGCCCTTGCTTGGATCTGAAGGAAACCCAACCAATTTACATGACACTCAAACTAAATAAGAATAATTAATGAGGACGATAATTAACTAATTAATGAGTGAAACCTATAGAATCTTCTATTCTCTGTGATTAAAATATTTAAATTTACAAGGATGATGATTAGAAAATAATAAAGCTACTTCACAAAGGCAAATATAAAATAAAACAAAGAAAGGTGACCATGAATAATGCAGTTTTGGGTCCAATGCCCATTGAAAGCAAATTTGGGCCCGATATTTTCGGATCCGTCCGATGCGCTTTATCCACGTGCACATGAATTTTTAAGCTAGGCGCGCACGAATCCTAAAGCTGATCGGACGGCTCCGATGCCCACCGGACCCAAATTCCCATTACCAATACCAATATATATATATGACTTGGTAGCCACTACCAAGTAATTTCAAAAAAGAGAGAGAGAGAGGGAGAGAGGGAGAGATTGTTCTCACCTCAGTCATGGTTTTGAAACCCATCTCATCAAGTGCCTTCAAAGTGGGCTGGGAAAGAGGAAGATCGGAGAAGGCACGATCTGTGAGGATACTACCTCCAAACTCGCCCCTCTTCGCTACCTTCACTTCTTCTTGCGCTGTTGCTCCAGTAATGTCGCCTATCTCAGATTTTGCAACAAATTCGTCTGTCAATCTCTTGACCTTCTTGTTCTGTCCTACTTCCTCCTCTCCTTCGAGGCATGGAACCGACGCTCCTTTCCTCTTCATCTTCGTTTTGTTTGATTGGTCGGAGCGAGAGAGACTCTTTTCAGGCCTACACGTGCTGAAAACCAAGAAGAGAAAAAAATAAGTAAAAAGCATAATTTCGAATTCGGAAGAGAACAGAGCAATGTTATCAGAACCGGACCGGACATCGATCCAGTAAAGCTTCGGGTTAACGGTTCACTGGTCTGACCGTTGGGTCAATCGGTTCAACCGCTAATTTTTAGACAAGTGATGTCCGACCAAAACAAACAACACAACTAATAATAAAGAGTCTGTCTTTGTGGTTCCACCCAAAATTCTTTAGAAGTTGCTAAGAAAAGGGCATGTAGCTTCAGTTTTTTTTTAAAAAAAAAAGGAGATCGTATAACTCATTAATTACTTGAACACTATTAATTTACAGAGTTTAAAAACTGAAAGACTAGATTATCCCATAAACAGTAGTGTAAATCACCATCACAGATCATACTAAGATGCTTATCGTTTTGTTCAATGAAGTACAGTACAGTTAAAAGAATCAAGCCAAGATCAACCATTGATGATTTTTTTCATTGGAGCTCCAGGCAATTTATATTAAATTAGGCATTTGTTACAGGAAAATCAGTTCTTCTCCACTTTACAATCTTATCAATTAGCTATAAAATTTAGTGACTAATTTGGGTACTGTGCAATACCTGGAGAGAGGAGAGAAGCGGCCGAGAGCTGGATATCTGGAGAGAGGCGGAGGAGAGAAGCGGCGGAGTATAGAGGCGGAGGAGAGAAACGGCGGAGTATAGAGGCGGCGGAGCCAGCAATCGGTGGAGAAGGGAGATGAGGCGGCGGAGAGCTGGAGAATGCAACAACCTTAGTTCCAAATCCGTCTTCTTGCGTTGCAGAGAACTAGAGACTAGAGATCGGAGGAGAGAGCCGGAGGAGGGCGGAGAGCTGAGATTAGAGATCGATTAGGGACTTGGAATATGCGGAGAGACCGGAGAGAGAATAGAGATGTTTCGGACTTTCGAATGCGGATTTTATGCGGGACTTAAGATTATTCGGTTCCGCAAATTGCGGATTTTATGCGGAACCGATATTCTATATGCGGATTAATATTTGGCCGAATTGATCGTATGCAAAAAAAATTATGTGGTCGAATATGCGGCCGAATATTAATTTTCTATTCGGATTCCGATTGTATACGAATATTCGGCCGAATTGACCGATTTTTATAACACTACTTATTATTAATGAAAACTAGGCGGTTTAACTATTTTTAACCAGTTTATTACCTGAAACGATCTGATTGCAGAACCAAATCGGACAGGTGATCGGTTCCGGTTTTTTTCGGTTAAACTGCCAGTCCGGTTCGGTTCTGATAACACTGGAAGAGAGACAGAGAGAGTTTTACTTTTACCAAAGCTAGATCGAACCGACTTGAATATTTTTGTTTGGTTCATTATTAGATCGGGCTGGGCGCCTGGACATATTATAATAGAATAAAAAAATTAGCATTGTGATAATGCGTTGCAACAGAAACATATTATAATAGAATAAAAAAATTCATACAAGACATATTTTTATAAAAAGATTTAGACTAAATTTAAATAAAATTCTTTAAATGATATAAAAAAAAAAATAAAGACATGATCAATCGATTCAAAATTCCTTAAATGATATTTAAAAAAATAAAAATAAATCATGACTCATCAAAAAGATAGTACAGATTCCGTGTGAAGAGTACGCACGTAAAAACATGCATAAAAAAGATATGTATAATCATAATATTTAATCAAGAAGGCTGATATTCAATCAGAAATCTCATATTTTAGTCAAAGTCGTTGACAAATAAGAGTGTACTTAATATATAAGAATGAAAATATAATAACATTTTAATTCGACAATTTTGACAATCGTTATCAATGAACTTTATTTTAAATTAAGGGATCCAATTTTATAATTGAAAATATGTGATAAAATCGAAAGTATGCGGAAGTATACTTTTGACTTAGTATATTAATTATGTTTTGTATTTTTTTTTTTTCAGAATTTAAGAAGCTATTTAAATTAGTCATGCATGTATCTGATTTAGCAACCAAAGTTAGAAATGTGACTAATTAATATTCGATGTACTAAATTGGTCATGTATCTGATATAGCACCCAAATCATTTAATTTGGTCATATAATTTTAGAAAATTATGTAATTCCCAAATTCATAATTAAATCCCGAATACTGTCTTATGTAATCCTAAGAGTGCAAAGTCAACCGAAATTACAAATTAAGTAAATTTTAATTTTAAAGCTCTGCAACGTACTGTAAAACTAAAGCTTTGGGAAGAGAAACAGGAAAAAGCAAAGCTAGGGGTACATTGTTTTTTTACGGCTAATAATTTTATTTTGTTTAGTTATGCCAGCGTGTCCAAAAGAAAGCGTTTTCCTTTTAAACAAATATGTTTTATTAGCAATTGACCTACATCCCAATAATTCAAATAAAATTTGTCACATAGAATTAACAACTGCAAAATAATTATCAATGCAGATGCTATAAGAATTAATTCTTAATATATTAAATTTTTTAGTCCTTTATGTAAATCATGTTCTTTATTATTTGGAGAATTAGTATCCAAGTATGCAAAAACAACTTATATTAATTGTGACTAACTAAAGATTATATTTTAGTGAGTGTTGAAGATTTTTTTTTTCTTTCGTACTATGCAGACGTACATGTGTCACAACAACTACGAGATATGTATATCTACTTTAATCATTTGTGTTCAAGCAAGAAAAATTAGAAGAAAAAAAATACTGACCCAGACAACATCCTGCTCAAATACAAGCAATTACCAAGTGTTTTGAAAAAAAAAAAATTTTAAATTCGACCTCCCAATATCAATCATATCAACCGACAAGACGCAATATAGCGAATCAAAGAAAAAATGATATCTAAAGGAACACCAAGCTCCTGTGCTATCTTCTGGCGGTTGCTGTCATCAAGAGACAACAAAAGACATGCATAGTCACCATCAATGAAACGGGCTGACTGACGATACTTCCATTCCCTCATTTGAAATAGCTCATCTCTAAGCAAGCGATTGAGACAACTACATAGATTGACAAGTAAATCCAGCTCCTGCCGCGAAAGTGGTATGACACAATATATGCTACCGACCTCAGTTGAAAAGACCCAAGGTTGTGGTTTGCTTGACTGCGAGTCCAGTGAAATACAGAACGGCTGCACACCGGTGATGAATTCTCCAACAAAAACATCTCCAAGTGACTTCCATCTGTTTTTGTGTGGTGCATGAAAGCTGAGAGTTAGATCATCAATATTGCCGCTAATAAAGAAGTCTCGAGTCATGCAAATGGTGGCCGAACTGCCCCCAAACTCATGGAGAGGCTCATCGATAAGTACCACTAACTCATGCTGAAATAAAAAAAAAAATAGTTAAAAAGCCTGACAACAAAACATATTTAATGAGATATGTATGATAATACACAGATTAAACATAATATTGATGAGCGACCATTTCTCTAAATTTAAAAATTATCCGAGCCCAAAAATCATGACTCGACCAGATAACACAGAACCGGCCAAGGCCAATTTAATCCTTAACTAGCCAACATCAGTTTTGGAGGAGTTGCAATTTAATAGAAATAATTTACCGTGCTGTCAATCTCAGCTAGATACGGAGAGCCAACTGAAGTTCCTGCAACTATGCGATTGTCGACAGTTGCCAAGTTTACTAGGCCGTGTCTGTTCACAATGTTGCCTGATTTGCTATCCATCATATGCAGTCCCACACCATGATAATCGAAAATACTGTACAGACAGACAGATGAGTGTACAGTAGCAAGCAGCTTGTTACTACAAAAATGAAGCGCGTACACTGGTCCCATTACGTCCTCACTGAGTAGGCATTGCAGTTCCTTTTGTTCCACTTTGAAAACAAGAATGCGACCCTGCAGCAATATTTTAGTAAGGTAATAGTTGGTGCTAGTTGCTTGCGATTAGCTCTAACATGGAAATCAGATATAACTATTCAATTAAGTAAATCATAACCCAATATAACTTGGAATGCTGGTAAAAAATTCCAACCCGGACCATGAACCTTCCACCTGGCATATTTGAATCGGGCTTTTCCGAACCAGCAGGATCCACTTATGATAGATATGCCATTGGCATTTTTATTTGAGAAGAGAAGGGGACTCAACTAAAAAAAAAAAATACAAAGATCAGGTTGGCTCTTTTCTTTGTTGTTACAAGTTAGATACTATGCAGTAAACAAGTAGGTTAACCAAGAGCTCCAATCAAAATTCCTCGGCAGACTTTTAGATTGCAAACAAAAGACAAATATCTAAGAGTGGTGCCATGGTACTATGTATAGCGTGGACTGGTCCGTACTACGGATCAATATTTTTATTTTCATAATCCTAACGGTCGATACAAACCATTTAACCTGAATCTGTACATGTAAACTAAATTTTCCATTTTTTTATTTACTATTTTTTTAGATTGGTAGAAAATCACAGTTTTTGGATGGTCCAGAATTTCAGATCAAGTGATTTTGTACCCATCTAGAAAAATAGTAAAAAAAAAAATCTAAGAAATGTAAAATTTAGTTCACAAGTACATACTTATATGGAGACCATGTTGGACAGCTGAGATCGATCATTTGGACTCTCAAACTAAAGATTTGAGTCCATAACGCGGGCCAATCCACGCCATGCACAGTATCATAGCCTCACTCAATATCTAACATAATCTTTTAGCAGAGAGGAAAAGATTGGATCAGGTGCTTACAGAATGTGACGAAACGCTGCTTTGATCATCTGGGTCAACATAAACTGTCCCTACGCAGTAAAGTTCTTCTCGATCGTCACAAAACCTCCCACTTGTAATGGACCAACCATACTCTAGATCATGGAGAGCGAAAGATGCAAGAGTTTCGTATGTCAAATTGTAGAGTCTGAGTGAATGGCGAACATTGTGCTCTCGTTTATTGAGCCCGTTCTCGCAAGTGGCAACCATGAAAGTTCCCGATGACTTCTGAAAACAGATACTTCTTCCATGAGCTTTGGTCCTCATCAGACATTCCACATTGACCACACTTTCAATCGTTCCGTGCTCAATTCGATCATCTTGTTCATTTTGTAAAACCCAAAAACACCTACATAAATTGTTGAACAAATATAGAAGAAAAAAGCTATTAGAACCATGGTAATGAACTTCAGCCAAGTTCACACTGAGCTAGGTGAGTCACACCTCAACCGGACCCCATGCTGGACTGACTCCCATGACTTCTATTAGCTGCTATCTGACCTAGAGTTATAAATTTAACACCTAGTAATTAAATCTAGGAAGTTGACTAACTTGAGAATCACATTTAAATCTAGAGAGTTGACTATTTCCTAACTTGAGAATCACATTTACTGACTTAAACAATACCAGTTGGTGTCACGGGAGATGGGTAACATAAAACATCAAGGGTCAACCTCAAAATACACATTCTAATAAAGGCTGAAAATTAGTTGGGGTTATACCCCATCTGCCCCTGCTAAAATATGCTGGTTATAGCAACCCAACTCGGCTTATTCTAAATTGGGGGGAGAAAAAGTAAAAGAATCAACTTCCATATAAAAAAAAAAAGGACAAGCAGTTTTAAAAGGAGAAGAAAATTAACCTGTTTGGCTCTTCAACACTTAAGAAAGAAACATTTTTTAGAGTGAGGGGCATCCATGTGAATACACCATTCTTGATGCACAGGACAGCTGGTGTTTCTGAGACAGCCAATATGTGGTTCACACCATCCACTAAAACTGTTTTAAGTTCGTGTACTGGTAATGAGCTACATCTAACTTCGCTGAGTCTTATCAGACTATTTTCTTTTTGGTAGAAACCCACATTTCCTCTCGCATCACCATATACCAAGTATAGTACCTAAAGACAAGATGAAGACGAGAATAAAACTTATGCTTTAGCTAGCTGGAGAAAAGAACAAAAAAAACCCAGAAAGTCTGCAATGATTAAAATTTTACTAATTACTGTAGCAAGAATTGTTTGGTAATGTCAACCTGCATAATCCTTACTATAAACATTATTTGCTTTTCTTTCTACTTTTTTCTTATTATGAAAGCAAAGGGTGGTTCTCAATGTTGATTGTATAGTATCGTTCCACATTTCAAAGTAATCCAGTTAGTAAGAACAAGTAATCTCAAGTTCATCTTCCCCCTTAACAGACACACAAAAAAGGGAAAACAACATAACTACCCCATCACCCACTTGAAAAAGGCCTGAGGATACAAAATAGGAGGTTCTTGGTCTATTATATGACCAAGGTACTATTCTGAGGGTTACATTGCCATAACTTTTTGATGCAACAAGTTACTAACACCTGACATTTCTCAATTAACATTTTAAAATCCAAATGATAAAATCCGGACTTCTGCCCATTCTTCTTTATGTTCGCAAGATCACGTTAAATGAGGGTCTTGAAGTAATGGGAGAGAAAGCAGCAGTGTGATGTTTCCATTTCACCTGCCTACAACAATGAATTTTCCTTGAATGGATGATACAACACAGTAGAAGAGTGCAGATCATCACGGGCTATATACAAAAGTAGAAGTTCAAAGTTCTAAACCAAAATTTAATAATCTTTCAGTTTTCCGTCAAGAGCCTATAAAATGAATCGATCAAGTAATTGTTATTTATAAATTCTGTGCGTTCATCTTTTTAGCCTTTTGCTCTTGTACGAGACAAACTGAAAAATTATGAAATGTTTTACGTGGCCACATCCCTCAAGAAGAAGAACAAGATAAAAAAATTAAATGTTTGGATTCATTGTTTGAATCTTGGATTTTAAATTATTAAAGCAAAAGAGAGCTTGTGGAAACTTGTGGCCGCCAAAAGTTATAGCATGAAAATGATCCACATTTTTACTTATAATCTGAATCTTTCTCATGTTTTGAATTAAATGAAAAAAAATAATACTGAAACTCAATATTACCTCGTGGAACTGAAACAAGAGAACAGAACGTATTATCTGATCAGCATCGACATCAATTGCTGTTATCTCTGTCAGCGAAGGGAGTGATGCCAGACAGATTATGCGCCACATGCCAATTGCTACCATGGAACCATCTTGTCCAATATTGAGACATGAGACTTCAGCAGGCATTTCTGTTGATCCAATCACTTTCAAGTTGTTACCACTAATCTGGAGCAAAGTGAGACATTTCCTATAAGCCACAATAACCTACAACAAAAATTGAAAATGTTTAGCTCCGTTACATAAGATTACAACAATCATATCTTTTGATATCTTGGTTCACTTAAGAACCTAGTCCTTATTACCAGTCCCGTAAATATTCCAATACTGTAAGGATTATTAAAAAAATTAATTAAGAGGATGCAAACCAGAAGAAACAGAGCAAAAATACAGGAATGCTGAAGAATCAATCACTTTCCTATTACTTGAGCTAAACAAAAAAGTCAAACATTAACCTTATCTTCAAATGATGCTGCAACTGAGATACAGCCAGGACCTGGGCAGTTCCACCTATTCACCAATCTAGTCTTTGAGTTCCACAATATGACAGCATCACTGGTTACCTACATAGGAGCAATAAATTCATATGAATGCCTACATCATCACATAAAAGACTTCAAAAATCATGTTGTACTATTGACATGATACTCCTATTACAGGGAAAGATCAAAATTTTGAACAACTCAGTAATATACCTGAACATGATGAACTCCTAATGCTAGATAAAGATGCATCTTAGTCTTATCAAACCCTTCTAGTGTCGTTGTAGTAATATCACGAATATGGCTCTGAGTGTCATTATCTGACAAGACTGGATAGCTAACCTCGTGGGCAATAAAACCACTGTCGAAACTATACACTAGTCGCAGAGCATCGCCCTCCACATGAGTCCAGAACCCTTCAACCCTAAATCCTATTATCTCAAGAGACTCCTAATGCAGATATAAGAGAAAAAAAATACATCATTTACTTTTATGAAATCAGATTTGCTCACTCAAGATGATATGGATCTAAAAGTGGAACAATAAACTTACAATGAACATGAAAGTGCATGAATGGGAGATGGAACGAAGGGAACCATCTTTATAGCTCCCAGATGCCACCACTATCTTCTGGCCAGAATCTTGGTTCAACATACACATATCCACCACGGGGGATATGGAGTCTAGTGTGCTTATAACTGGTCCATGGTATTTCACAAGCTGAAATGTTATGACTAATTAATCAGTTTTGAGCCAAGTAAAACGAGAAAGCAAACCTAATAAAGTAACTTGAATGTTTAGAAAACCATTATCTCCTTGCATAAAACAACATACCTGAGAGTCTCCTGAAGATGACCCAATAAAGATGAATTCATCTGTAAGAGCAACAAGTGTAGATGCAGTACTGGTTCCATCTGCTACCATGGAAGAGTTCAAGCTAATCCTGCATGATTAAAATTTAAAAGATATCAATTTAGAATTTTCTAAAACAACATAGGTCGAAAATAAAATTATCATGTTGATCATATATCTTATATTAACAAAATTGCAACATAGGACAAAAATCAAATAATGGAATCCACACAAAACTAGTTAATAGTGACAGGTACAGTGCTAGTACAGGCCAATACTGGTACAGAAAAGCAATTGAAGAAAAATATCCTCTATTCCAAGTATCTATAAGAATGGCACAATAAACCACCATTTTCCCATTTTTAACAGAAAAAAAAAGCTAACATATTAAAAGAGTTTAGTTAGTACTCTTCTTCTCTATCGGAAATTTGAATCATGTAAACATGGCCAGCAGCATCGGCGATCGAAGAGACCCGTCCGTGGTGAATGCGAAGCCACAATATCCTGGGTTTAAGTTAAAAGTATAGAAATAAATTCTAAAGCGACTAACGCAACACAATGTCCTGAGCTCTCATTTTACACTATTATTAATTGTATATTTTTCAAGCAACTCATAACAGGTATACATTAAAGAACTTACATGTTCGAAATCCGCAGTATCATACTCATCTCTTATCCTTAGTCGAACAGATTTCCGTACGATGTCTATAAAACCATCAAATGATGGTAAAGGAACCAAAGAAAAGAAGTGATAGTCTTCTATCTGTTCAACGTGGACTACTTCGCCCAATTCCGAAATTTCTAATCTACTCCAAAGATCACTATCATGATGCTGTAAACAAATAATTAAGTTAAATCGTTAGTTCGAAGACATAATCACAACAAAGGATCTAGAGAGCAACAAAAGATAATCACATGACAAATTGTTACTTTGTTTTAGTGTTGAGAATTATATCTTTGTCGTGGGACTTATTGGGAAATAGAGAATAGATAGAAGTTTAGGGACTTATGTGCAAGAATGTAAAGGCTCTATATAAGCCTAACTCATTAATGAATAAACTAAGTTTTTCAGCTCAATTAAATCTATTTGGTATCGAGTCTTGGGTTTGGCCACCGCTGCTACGGTTCGCCGCTATACTACCGTGCTACAGCACCTCCGCCTCTAAACCTAGGCCGAGTCCCTCTCTCTCTCGGCCTTCTCTCTTCTCTCTAGACCGAGCCACTTAAGAGGAGGATTGCTCTTTGTGTGAAGAAGGCCCAAGTGGGGGGGCGATACCCCACGATCCCGAGGTAGGGGGCTAGAATGAAGATGATCTAGATCTTGATGTGAGGAGGATCAAAATCGGGTCAAGAAGAGGAAGAAAGGGAAAGTATGTGATCTAGACTCGTACAATCGAGTGTGAGGAAACCGAATACAAGTCGGATCGATGGAAGAAATTATCAAGGAGCTGAGTCCCGCGGAAGTCTCAACTTTGCTTGAGTTCGTGAAGTTGTTGAAGAGGGTGAGCTCGACAAAGCCACAACCTGTGAAGGTGGTCTCAAACTCAGGTAACATATGGATATAGGGGGAGACTCGAAAGTGTTACAATTGTGACGAGGTAGGTTATCTGAGACAGGTTTATCCCAAACCACCTAAGGAGAGAGATTCGGGTGGACTGAGGAATGTAGACTGAGGAAGTCACTATATGGGTTGAAACAGTCTCCTAGAGCTTGGTTAATAGATATCTTTTACCCATCTTGAGGGGGAGTGTTGAGAATTGTATCTTTGTCAGAGACTTATTGAGAAATAGAGAATAGATAGAAGTCTAGAGACTTATGTGCAAGCATGTAAAGGCTCTATATAAGCCCAACTCATTAATGAATAAACTAAGTTCTTCAGCTCAATTATATCTATTTTTAGCATAATGACTTTTTAATTCATGCCGATGGAACAGAAATGTACCTTATAGTGAATCATAAAAGTCAGTTGAGCGAGTCTGGGGAGAAAACAAATATCTTCAATTTGAGTGCTGCCAACACTAGATCATTGACAAAGAGAGACAAAGAGAGTTGAAAAACGAAGTAATACAAAAATATGCAGCAACAGAACACCAACTTGATTGTTCCCTAAATCCTTAGATATACAAAAGATTTCACAATCTATACATGTAGTAATAGCGCTACCTAATAATAATTGAGCCGAACAATGCACCTAATCATCATCAAGACAGGAAAAAAAAAAAAAAGCAAATGGAGAAATGATGCCACACTGTTGCACAAAACTTACCGGAAAGAAACCATTTCTTCTAGTATTCCTTCACTTGACAATCTCCACACCTAACTCGAAAGAAAAGTAATAATGGTAAGAAAGTACGGCCGACATCAATTTATTATACAGAAGAAAGTTTAACAAAAATGAAAAATGACTTCGCCTGCTATTAGCTACCTTAAATCTAAAACAAAAAAGTAGCCCAATCAAATTCTTCCCACGATCAATGCAGCATATCTACAAAGTGATTAAAACATCATTAAACCAAAAATCAAGAATCAGTATAAATTACATCACACCATATCTACAAAGTGATTAAAACATCATTAAACCAAAAATCAAGAATCAGTATAAATTACATCACACTGCAGCTCCTCCGAAAAAATATCTTTCTTCAATAAAATAAATTAAAAAACTGCTAAAATAAGGAGAAAGTACCTTTTTTTGACAAAAATCTCCAAAGAACTTAGGTATAGGAACTTTGGCACTGCACAAAGAAAGAAGAAAAAAAGGTCATTGAAATTTCTATTTGGCCAAAAATATTTGGAGCTCAAAGTGTGCTTCTGGTTTATGGTAATATACATGCTGAAATCAAAATAGAGAGACATTGCACAAATTAAAACTAAAATAAACAAGATGTGCATGCCAGTGGGTAATTTTATAAGGCAGAACCAACAAGTCAGTAAAATGGAGGAATGAAAAAGAATTCTACCTTAAGATTATTCTATTATCGTCCGAATTCCACTGAAGAATGTGCAACTCGTAGGTTTTCGGCGATAATTCCGTAAGAAGGCACAAGGTATCCGTAGCCATAGCCTGCAAGACAAGAGACATTTTAAATAATCTCATATTTTCATAAAATGTTTGGAAAGGCAGAAATGTTAATATCAAATCCTACAAAAAGGACCTACACTGGAACATAGACACTCGAGTGCCATGATTCGACCACAGTACTGGATATCACTCACAACCTACAAAGAAAATAAATATTTGTTAATTCATTATCCATAAGACATAAGAAAACTTAAGTATCAGAACTATCAATGACTCTATTGAGCAACTAAAGGACACAACGACATAGAGGATAGCTTTAGGTAGCAAGAGCTAGTTAATCTTATAGCCTTGATAGCAAATTTATATAAAATGTTTGTTTTGTACCTCAAGTTGTGCACCTCTGAGAACAAGTATCTCAAGTCTGGTCCCTCTCCTGAAAAGAAAATTCAAAAGAGAAAAGAATAATAAGCCAGGATTAACAAGTAAAAAGGAAAATACAACTTGTGAAAAAAAAAAGGGAGGAGCAGGAGCAGAACTCTCTCTCTCCCTCCCTCCCTTTTGTCTATCTCTCACGCGCACACACATGCACACGAGTACATATATACAGTTTTTGGTATCTAGATGAATTAGAGTATGTCCTGTATTATATGTTTTTGGTACTGATTTTGTGATGTTTATTGTTTGCTTGAAGACTCTTTTTGGTCAAGTACTGCTACAATTATAGGTTATCAATAGTGATGATATTACTAAATCAATATCTTAACTAAGTGTTTTTCGTATTAATTAGGATGTGTTATATAAATTATTTTGTTTTAGTAATTACTGCACGTCATTCTTGTATGATATTCTATGTTAATTGAATGTTCAACATTCAAAGGAATATCGCAATAAATAGAGATGCTTCTGTCTTCAGGAGCAAAACATTTCCAACGATAACCTCACGGAAATAGTTATTATAACTATAAAATAATATTAACTGTATGAATGAAACATTTCCAAGCATAGTAGCCAAGTATTTCCGTGAGTCTTCCTTATAAAATAATATAAATTTAATAACCAAAATATTTCCAAGGATAGCTCATGGAAATATTATGTGTTACAACTTCCAAAATATTTCCAATGGCATGGGCTCAACTATTTCCATAGGCTATTAATAAAAAATAGTATTTGGTTTGTTTGGCAGGTCATGGGTCATCCAGAAGTATTTCTAAGGGCAGAAATGTGACATTTCCAAGGACAAGCAGCAGGAATTTCCATGTGCAATAATTTCCGTCGGCCTACCGTTGGAATTGTTCAAGTGTGTCAGAAAACACCATTGTATTTCTGAGGGCCTCTTCTGCCCTTGGAAAAAGCTAATCCTGCGCATGGAAAAAGTGCAGATTCTAGTAGTGCCATGTGATATTCAATTGTTTTTTACTTAACCAAAACCACATTTCTTGTTAATATTGTATTGGTTGCTACGGAGCATTACTGATCATTAATGGTTTTACTTGTTGACGTTTAACTAAAAAAAAAAGGGTTCATTTTGAGCCTTTTACTTAGTTCTCTGTACCTTTAGATATGTTCTTGGAGTATAAATATGATATGTGCACAATGGATTAATTTGACAAAAATTTACAAATCACCATACTTTAAAAATACAGACGAGATTTAGTACAGGTTTTTGATGGAGTCGGGTGTTCTAAAGCAAATATTTTTATTGAATTTCAGAGTGGAATAGAAAATAATTTTATTGATAATTGTTCTGTATAATACAAGGTCTATACATGAATATATATAGCCTAAACAATCAACTAGCCATTGGGCTATTTCCTAAATTACAATGGTTGTAATCTACATCCTTCTAATTGTGCCTTAATTACAAAGATTTTCTAGCCGTTACTAAAATTCAGCTAGGTACCAAAATTAGCTTAACAACTGTACACTTGGAGGCTAGTTTATTTCTTTATTCTTCAATACTCCCCCTCAAGTTGGGTTCAACTAAATTAATTGAGCCTAACTTACGAAGTATGTTTAGATGGCTGACTTTGTCGAGTGCTTTAGTAAAGACATATGCTAGTTGCTCTTTGCTTCTGATGAATGGAGTTTCTATTTCTCCCGATTGTACTTTTTCTCTGACAAAGTGGCAGTCGACCTCTATGTGTTTTGTTCTTTCATGGAACACTGGATTGGATGCAATATGTCATGCAGCTTGATTATCATAGTACATTTTCATTGCTCCTGTGTGCTCCATCTTCATGTCGCTAAGTAGTTGCTTGATCCAGATGAGCTCACTTACAGTGGATGCCATGACTCGATATTCTGCTTCCGCACTTGATCTTGCCACCACATTCTGCTTCTTGCTCTTCCATGTGACCAAGTTGCCACCTACAGAGGTACAAAATCCCGTGGTTGATTTTCTATCACAGTTACCGGCCCAATCTGCATCAGAGAAACCAACCACTTCATTAGAAGTATCATTTTTCATCCAAATTCCTTGACCTGGAGTGCTTTTAAGATATCTTAGTATTCTATCGATAGCACTCAAGTGGCTGGTACGTGGAGCATGCATAAATTGGCTTACAACACTAACTGCAAAGGCAATGTCAGGTTTGGTAACTGTAAGGTAAATTAACTTGCCTACCAACCTTTGATATTGCCCTATATCCGATAGTGGTTCACCATCCTCAATTCCAAGTTTAATATTGGTCTCCATTGGGGTATTGAATGGTTTAACTCTCAATTTACCAGTTTCTTTTAACAGGTCAATGACATACTTTCTTTGGCATAGAAATAAGCCTTTACTTGAGTGAGCTATTTCTATTTTCAGAAAATATGAAAGGTTTCCAAGGTCCTTGATATCAAATTCCTCCTTCAAATATTGTTTAACCTTTTTAATTTCCTCATTATTATTTCCAGTAATTATAATATCATCTACAAAGACAAGAATAATAATGGTGCAATTTTGTGAATGTTTGACAAACATAGAAGAATTTGCTATGCTTTTATTAAAGTTAATTTTTAAAAGAGAAAAGCTTAGCTTGGCATACCATGCTCTTGGTGATTGCTTTAGGCCATAAATTATTATTTTTTAACTTACACACCAATGTTGAATCCGATGCGTTCTTATGACCTGGAGGAAGATCCATGTAGACTTCTTATTCCAAAGTTCCTTGGAGAAATGCATTTTTTACGTCCATTTGGAACAAATCTCATCCAAAGTTTGTAGCCACCGATAGCAAAATTCTTACCGTATTCATTTTTGCTGCTGGGGCAAAAGTTTCTTGGTAGTCAATACCATAAGTTTGGATAAATCCTTTGGCCACTAACCTAGCTTTATACTTTTCATTCGTACCATCACTGTTGTATTTAATTTTGTATACCCATTTGCAACCTACAGTTTTTTGTTTTTTGGTAAATGAATAATATCCCACGTGTCATTTTTTTTCTAAAGCTAGAAGTTATGCTTTCATAGCCTTAACCCAAATTGGACTTTGGTTAGCTTCGTTAAAACTAGTTGGTTCGGTTTGATTATTTATGCTACCTAAGTAGTCCCGGTGTGTAGGTGATACCTTATCATAATAAATAAAATTTTGAATTGGATACATCACCTGATGGGATACATAATCCCGTAATTTGATGGGAGGGCGAGTTTGTCTTACTGATCTTCTCAAGGCAATTTCTTCTTGAGTTGCTTCTTCGCTTGAGTTATTTTCAATCTCTTCTTGAGTTGCTTCTTCACTTGACTCATTTTCTTCATCTTCTCCCCCTGAAGGGATTGCACTTGTTTCTCCAATTTGATCTTCTTCCACATGTTCAACCTGCTCTTGATGTATTTCTTCAGGAAACATAAAATTATTTGGAAATGATAATATTGGTTGACTTTGTGTATTTTCTTGTTCATTTGTTTGATAATATGATTCATTTTCAAAGAATGACACATCTCGTGAAATATAAAGTTTATGATTTTTTGGGTCATAACACTTATATCCCTTCTTTTTCGAGAAATATCCAAAAAAAATAGTTTTAACAGAATTTTTATCTAACTTTTTTGTCTTTTTATGTGTACAAAATATGTACACTCAAATATTCTTATATGGTCAAGATCAATTTTTCTACGTTTAAGAATTTCTAAGGGACTCATGTTCCTAAGTCTAGCACTTGGTAATCTATTTATAAGATAAGTTGCTGTTAACATCGCGTCTGACCAATAAGATTTTGGAACATTAGTTTGAAAGAGAAGTGATCTCGTAACTTCAAGTAAATGTCTATTTTTTCTTTCTGAAACTCTGTTTTGTTCGGGTGTGTTAATGCTTGTGGTTTGATGTAGAATACTTTTTTGTTTAAAAAATTATAAGAAATTTTTATTTATATATTATGTTCCATTATCAGACCTAGAAACTTTAATTTCTCATTATATTGGTTTTCAAAAAAATTATAGAATTCTTGGAAATATGAAAAAACTTCATGTTTTCCTTTCAAAAGGTATATCCAAGTTGTACGAGAGAAATCATCAATAAATGTGACAAAATATCTAAAATGATTATAAGAATTGATAGGGGCTGGACCCTAAACATCAGAATGAATTAAGTCAAAATATTTTTCTGACATATTGGTAGATGAAGAAAATGGTAATCTAGTTTGTTTCAAAAATTTACACACATCACAATTTTTCGAATTAAGATTATAACATAAAAGTTTATTTAAAACCTGATCAGATGGATGACCAAATTGTTGGTGTAACAATTTGTTTCGATCTACTGAATTTAATGACACATGACATTTGTTGTTGTTTTCTTCAAGATAATAAAGGCCATTTTTCAAACATCCGTCACCAATTGTATTCCCTGATTCTCGATCCTGAATGATCACTTTATTTGGTGAGAAAATGACATTGCAATTCAACTTTTGAGTTATTTTGCTAACCGATAATAAATTTGAGTTAAAGTCTGGTAAATATAAAATATCATTCACGTCTTTTGTAAGAAATTTGGTTGTACCAAAACTATGAATTTGGAACTTATTTCCATTTGCAACAATTACATATTGAGGGTCTTTAATTTGTGTGACATTTTCTAATTTATTTTGGTCCCATGTCATATGGTCAGTGGCACCTGAGTCAATAATCCATTTACTTGTATTGTGATACAGATTTGCAAATTTATAATTATTATTAATTTTGCAAGAATTAAGAGTAAATTTAGAGTGTACAAAACCTGAAGTTTGCTGCTGTAGCAAACTGTTTATTTGAGTTAATATTTGAATCATCTTTACTATTTAAGCCACAGAGAATCCGGAGCGATTGGAATTTGTATTAGATTGAGTCAAGTAGGATCGCAACTGCATCATCTGCTACATCTTTATCTTTATCTTTATCTTTACTCCTTATAAAACCACGTTGAAAATTTGAGAACTGAAAAACCTATCTGTCCAAATGAAATCTCAACCCTACATTCAATAAATCTCAACCATTAATTACGTTTGATCTTATGCATCTTTCTTATTGTGTAGAAGTCTACATTTAATTAAAAGTCGACCCGCCACATATAAATTGTATTATTTAAACCAAACAAGTTTTCTCTTTTATCTGTTTCCTGTGCCTTTCCTCTCTGTCGTAGTTTCTTCCCAATGCATCTTTTCCTATTTTCTATGTAGCCGCGTGGGTCTTCTCCACCGACTCTTCTCTGTTTAAATAAGAAATCGATCGATTTGAATTTTCTCCTCCCGTTTTTTTCTCTTTGGATTATTTCTCTCTCTTTGATATCCTCCGCTCCAGCCTCTATTTCAGGCCGTTCGGCCTTACAGTGGAGGAAGCCGACGGCAAGGTCTCGAGCTGCTGAAAGTTCTTCTTCTCCTCTGAGTTGTTCCCGGTCCTCCGCTATCACCTTCAAAACCTCTCCGTCGCCACCTCTCCAAAATCTGAAAATACCGTCTTGAGCGAATACCACCTCCAAAATTTCTGAAAATACCACCTCCAATACCTTCTCTCCTTCCTCCGCCTTGGGCAAGACTTGTCCGTAATTCCGTATTGTGGATACGTTCACCAAACCTAATTGGAGCATTTTCCGGTAAATTTTACAAATCCTCTTCTCTATTTTTTCTTTGAATTCAAAATTTTAGCAAGAAGGTAGGTGTTTTCGGATTTTGGACTTTGAAATTGTTTTATCCTATTCATTTCTATCACAAGGTATAGAATTGTTTAAAGTTATCAAATTCTGATTTTTATTAATCGGCACTACCACTTGTTTGAAATTCTGTATATATTTTAAACATACTGGAGACTGTATGAATAGATAGCAGTATTTGATGATTATTTGACATTGTAATATCGTAATATTGTATTGCATTATTGCATGAGTATAAACAAAAAATCATTTATGCGCGATAAGCTTGTCTGTGTCGGCAGCTTGAAAGACATTAACAAATTAAACAGCTACTTAGTTTTGGGAGTGTGAAATTATAATTTGCCAATCAAATTTAGTTTTAGTTGGGTGTAATTTTCATTTTTGGATTAAATATATTTTAGCTTTCATTTAGAATGCCAACAAGAAGGTTTTAATCCAAAGATTGATAATTTCAGGAAAATCATGTAAGATTACTTACGGATCCGGGTCAATTTCTGGATTAATCTTCAGCTGTGATAATAATCCTGACAATAAGAGGATTTTTGGAGATGAGGAGATGAATCAAGAGGTGTGTAACCCATTTTCTTGAATACTTGTGAGATAATACATAACAGTGATGTGATGTTATCTATCAATGTATATTTTTTTCATGTCAGTATCTTTTGTATTGGATGCAAATGTGATAATTCTTTTTCCAGTGATACATCACATGCTTTTTTATAGTCTTCTTGAAATTCAATTTATCAAGAGAAATTTATATATTAATATATCCATCATAACTTTATCATTACTTCTTGATTTAGATATGTTCTCATAAAAAAATTAAGACAAGTTATTTAATTCTATGTTTAAACTCAATTATCAATACTGATACTGGTAGGCACACATGAATTAAAAAAATAAAAATATACAAGAATACTACCAGTACTGGTACAAGTGGATTGATGCATTGATATATTGAATTAAAAAAAACAGTGCGTTTTCTCTATTAATTAGAATAAATATTATTATACTCTTTTGTTATCATGATATATGAGTATTATAGTCCGGGTAGCTTCAAACTAGAAATAAAAAAAATTCAGCTTGGTCTGACATGCAATCAGTTACCAAGCCTGACTGTCACTCTCTAAATCAACCAACACTTAATTTGAAATGGGTACTATTCCTTCAATTTCTTTGTTAAAATTATAAATAGTAATATTTTTGTTTGATTAATATTTTCAATTAATTAGCAAAGAAAGAAAAATCAGTCAATATAGAAGGGCAGTTGACAACAATGCCTCTGAAAATGAACCACAACACCAAATTGTAAGGTAGGTATATTAGCTATTCCATGATGATTTATGGTACAAGCTAAATTTTTATTTAATCAGAAATGAAGCCCATTTGATTTTTAAAATGGTTTCATCTGTTAATAGAAATGCTTAGGGTAGCAACTTCCAGAGTTCATATGTTATAGGTTAAGTGAATCTGACTGAAATGAGTTGGAGCAGAAGCTTTGAAAATTGTTCTAAAAGGAAACGCAATTTTTAAATTTTAAATATAAGCATTGAAGAGCATTTCTGTTTGAAATAGGTCAAGCTGACCACAGTTTTCTATTTAAAAAAAAATTCCTAATTCCAGTTTTGTTAATAATTGTTTATGTTAGAAAATATTTCAGCCGGTGCAGACTGCTTAATGCATTATCTAATTTCAATGTTGTTATTTCAACTGGTACAGACTGTCTGAACCCTGAACAAAAAGTCAGAATCTAATTTCAATGTTTTCTACCATTCTTCATTGCGTTGTATAGTTTTTTTTTTTCATGTTTTTGGTAATAATTTAGATGATTCTAAGACTGGAGGGTACAATATTTTTCTAAGGGTACCCTTGTACCAGTATTTTGAAAATAAAAATAAAAAATGGTATATGTAAAAGAACTCTTATATAGCCTTTTGCACATTTCAGGAAAGTAAAATCCAGGTGATTAGAAAGAAAAAAGGATAATATTAGGCAGCTCCTTTGTAACCTGCGGAAAGCTATTAGTCTTGGCATTTTTCTCATGCCATTCTCCACGAAGGCAACATAACAGTGTTCCTTTTTATAGTGTTATTCAGGTAGAAGCTGCTTGTCTTTCAATCTCAAAACTAATTGAATTAGAGTCTCAAGGTTTATTATATAGCTTTTGGTACTAAGCCAAGCAGGAGTGACATTACTTGCAACATGCTTCACTATAACTATTTTTGGTAGTGGAAATTTTAAACTTAATGACCAATAGTGCAAGGATCAACGAAAACCCAAGAACTCTAAACCTAACCCCAAAATGCATTCGTGCAAGTATAGGTTCATTCGGTATGGTAAAAGTTGATAACTTATGGATGTATGAAATGTTGAGACTTCAATTTTAATGTTTGAACTCATATTATATTATGGAGATGAATTTTCTATTTAATTTTTTGTCTTGGTAATGTTTAGTATGTTTTGATTATTATTGGCTAAATGAAGTTTCAATTAAATTGTTATTGTCTGTAGTTATATTTTTATTAGGTGCTTTAAAATAAAAACTGTTTTGGAGTTAAAATAATGCAAGAAAATGTCAAAATGTTTTAGACAGAAGTTTGAATATGAACAACTAAGCATCTAATACAAGTGCCCAAAAGATAAAATTGCCTTTTTTTTTTTTTACGAACACCAGAATCCCTTCTAATTAAAATATAATTGTCATGATTATTATTATTATTGCTACCATCATCATCAAGTATTAATATGACTTGTAGAGTACAATGAGGGTGTTTTTAAGCTCACCAGCTCTTGATAAGTAAACCCATGGTCTATATTATAACCACATTAATGTTCCAAAATCTATAAAAAATTTCCTAACTTTGTTTTTGTGTTTATTTTTATTTTTAATCAACTTTGACCACATTTATAATCCAAAATTTACGATATCTTACAAATAATCTTTAACTAATGTTCTTCTCATGACCGTAAATTTATTTAGACAAAATCAAACAAATGCAATTCCCCTAAGAAGCAAATAATAAAATTTTATGGAAGCACTGCTTTTTTTTTCACTTGATATACTAACATTCGTTTATACTTTTTAAAATTCTATGTACAATTAAAACAAAAGTACGATATAACATAATTAAAGTGCAAGGGTATTGAACAAAGAAGCTAACGATTAACGCTTAGAGGTCGGCACATGTTTTACAGGTTCAAATCAAGTTTTTTAAATGGATTTTTTTAAACACAAGTTATTTTGCTGTAGAAGTCGGCATGCTAAAACAGTTATATCTACCCTTTTATATTTATTACCAATGATTATATATGCAAAATCAGATAGATAAATCAAATTAATATTAAACATAAAACTCTTTTAAAATGTTTTTACACACACTAAAATGTATTTACAATTGCGTGTGGATTAATTTTCAGTCAATTTTAAGTTCTATATATCTATTTTCCGTAAAAAGATGATGGCAAAGAATTTATGGGTTCACTATTTTCAAGATGACTAATATGGCAAAATAAAAATATATAAATAATAGTAAGCATATATTTAATTACACCAATAAGGGAAGATGGTTCAAATATCTTTAATTTTTTATTTCTATTATTTCTTTATTTTTTGTTTTTTATTAACAAAAATTTTTAGTCTTATATTTTAAAATATAATTGTTAATGTGATAGATATTATTATTTTTTAATGTTATAATTTCTTTTAAATTTTACAGTTCTATAGAAATGATAAATATTGACCTATATAATATTAGTAATAATGGTTTGTCTTGAGTAGTGTATATATGAATGGTTTCCTTGAAATAGTGTATATATGAATCTTAGAATCAATACATTAGTTATGAAGTTATTAATATTATATTGTTGTCATATCATTGGACAGTCGTAATTGAGGAGAGAATGGCAACTCACTCTTCCAAAGAAAAGAGTTTATATAATAAGAAAAGATATGCAAACATGGATTACACAAGTAAAGAGAAACGAAAGCAGAAAATGCGAGAGTACAACAAGAAACGAATTTTTGGATTGACCAACAGCATGGCAACAGATGATTTCTTTACAACTTCTGACACTTCAATTGGGAATGCACCATCTCATACCAAGGTTGGAACGACCTCTGTCAATCAAATACATCGGAGGAAAAATACAACAGTGCATGAAATAGAAAGGGAGAATCAGATAACCAATGAACATTTAGATAAACACATTCTTGAAGGTAAATGTTTTATTTTTGTTTTGTTATGATTTTATATATCATCACAAAAAGAATAGTGTTAATTTATATTACACAATTCGTGATTTTTCTCCTTTAAACAGGTGAAATTGAAGATTTAGATGAAAGTGACGATGTTGTCATCTTTCCGTCGCAAATTGGAGGGGGGGGTTGAAGGTAATAAAATTGATTTTATTTTGAAATTCTAAAAATTTATCATCAAACTCCATAGAAATACTTAAGTTTTATAAGAATAATATGAGCTTTATTGTTGTTGTAGGTTTATTTGAAGAAGGGGAAATTAGTTTAAACTCGACAATCACACTACCATCTACCGGAGAGAAAAGCATAGACAATGACCCGTTTGATTTTGTATATCATGGCTTGCCTTCCTCACCTAATATTTTACACAAGCAATGAGATTGCAACTTTTGTAAAGCTAAGCGATTCCAGTATGAATTTTCAACCTTTTGTTGCATGAATGGTAAGATATCACTTGCCCCAAATGAAGTTTCTGATGAGTTGTATCATCTATTTACAACTGAAGAGCCTCATGGTGTGTCTTTCCAATATTTCATTCGGTGTTACAATTCTCATTTTTCGTTCACATCGTTGGGAGCGAGGGTAGATAAAAATTTGGCCAACATGAAAGATGGTGTGTACACATTTCGTGCTCATGGCCAGATTTACCATTTCTTAGATCAATTAGTTCCTCAAAATGAACCGAAGTACTTGCAACTATACTTTTATGATACTGATGCAGAGTTAGATCAACGGATGGATAGAACACCAAACCTGAATAGGAGCATTGTTAAATATTGATGGGTATTCTATCAAACAATCTATATGCACAAACATTTAGGATGCTTCGAGACATACCGATACTCAATAATTATCGAATAACACTGAATGCATCAGTTGATCTTGATCAAAGAACATATAATAAGCCAACTGCATCTCAAGTCGGTTCTGTCTGGGTTGAGGGAAATGGAGAACAAACATCGTACAAGAGGAGCATAATAGTGTACGATAGAAATAATTGTCCTACGAGAGTCCAGTGCTATCATGGATGCTATGGTCCATTAGCATATCCATTGTTATCTCCCAGTGGTGAGGTTGGTTGGCATAATGAAATCCCAATATTCGAACAATCTGTGACCTCCACTTCAACGACAAAAATGACCCAATTTGGAGAAGATGGAGGTACATTTTACATCACATTTAAAAAAAAAAGATGAAGTAACTAATAATTAAATTAACTTAAATTTTTTAACTAACATGGTGTATCTTTTTTATTCTAGAATATTGTGATCCCAAAAAAAGAAGGAAATTTGTTTCAGCAAGAGAGTATTATTGCTTCAAGTTGCAAATAAGATCTGAAAAAAAATCTAATCCTTGTGGGAGGAAGGTTATTTCAACAATTTTTGGTAGACATGTACATAAAGATAGAGTCATGTCGTTTGGATTATCTAAGAAAAGAACAAAGCAAGATACGTGCAGACCTATACCAAGGGATTGTTGATAGTGTAAATGCAAGGGGAGGTGCGAGGTTCTCGAGTTGGCAAACTTGTTGTGTTGCCGACTTCATTCATAGGTGGTCCAAGAGATATGCAACGAATGTACTTAGATGCTATGGCATTGGTACAGAGATATGGAAAGCCAGATATCTTTTTGACCATGACGTACAATCCGGAATGGGATGAGATACGTGTTGAGTTATTGCCTGGACAAACAGCACAAGATCGCCCCGACCTAACAGCTCGTGTATTTCGGGCAAAAATGGAGGATTTGAAGAAATTTATCTTTAAAGGTAATTTTTTTGGACATGTCCCTGCATACGTGTATGTCATTGAGTTTCAGAAACGAGGGTTACCTCATGCACATTTTCTCATAATCTTGGACTCTGGTTGTAAGATTAGAAATCCAGACCAATATGACAACCTTGTTTCTTGCAGAGATCCCTGATCAAAGGAAGTATCATGAGTTACACAAACTGGTTGTTAAACACATGATGCACGGACCATGTGGGCCTTTGGGAAAGACTAGCCCATGCATGAGAAATGGTGAGTGTAGGTTTCACTATCCTAGACAATTTAATGAGACAACTATTCAAGGAAAGGACTAATACCCTGTCTACCGGAGAAGAGATAATGGTCGTGCAGTGCATGTGCGAAGTTGTGAGCTTGACAATAGATGGGTCGCTCCTTTCAACCCCCATTTGCTAATGCGCTACAATTGCCATATTAATATCGAGATTTGCTCGAGTATCAAAGCCGTGAAGTATCTATTCAAGTATATTTATAAGGGTCACGACCGTACAGAAGTTCATGTTGGATCTTCTGAAGTGAGCGCATCCATCGATGAGATCAAAATGTTTCAAGATGCTCAATGGGTGTCACCGCCGGAGGCAGCATGGCGCATATTCGGGTTTAACCTGAGTGAGATCAAGCCTTCAGTAAGATCCTTACAATTACATGTTCTGATAAACAACTTGTTTGTTACAACGAGAACGATGATTTGGAGGAGATTTGTCGAGAGAGATAAGTTAAAGAAAACTATGCTCACGGAGTTTTTTGAGGCTAACAAGACTTTTCAAGAGGCAAGGAATTACCTATATCGGGATTTTCCAGAGCATTTTACATGGGACAATAGCCGTAAAATATGGAAACTGCGTAAAAAAGGAGGTGAGGTCGGTAGAGTGGTTTATGCTCCGCCAACAGATACCGATCGATACTACTTGCGAATACTTCTCAACCATGTCAGAGGACCAACTTCATTTGAGTATCTTTTAACGGTTGATGGTGTTGTACATCCATCATTTAGAGCATCAGTTGAAGCGAGAGGTCTAATTGAAAGAGATGACAGTGTATCTGATTGTCTCCTAGAGGCAACAACATTTCAATTCCCGCCAGCTCTTAGAAGGCTTTTTGCAACGATTTTAGTTTTTTGTGAGGTAGCCAATTCACGTGTGTTGTGGGACAAACATTACATGGACATGTCTGAAGACTATCGAAGAGATTGTATCTCATCGGAAATGGTGCAACAGATGACACTCAAGAGTGTTAGAGAATATCTCGAAACAATGGGAAAAAGTTTAGATATGTATGATCTTCCTGAGCTCAGTACAAATAATGATGAATGTCATGGAGAATTTCGGGAACTATTTGAAGAAAATAGTATAGAAGTATCACAAGATGATTTGCGTGCATCGAATTCACTTAATGAAGAGCAACTATCAGCTTTTCAAGAGATTATGGAGCATGTCACAAACACCAGCCCTGGGGTTTTTTTCATTGACGGGCCAGGTGGTACAGGAAAAACATATCTCTATAAGGCATTATTAGCTACTGTTCGATCTCTTGGCCTCATTGCACTTGCTACCGCCACTTCTGGAGCAGCTACTAATAATATGCCTGGCGGGAGAACAACACACTCTAGATTTAAGATTTCTATCAAGCTTGATTGCAAATCTGTTTGTAAAGTCAGCAAACAAAGTGCGACTGCAGAGTTACTCCGAAAGGCTATTTTGATCATATGGGATGAGGCATCCATGGTGAAGAGGCAAGCTATCGAGGCACTTGATAGAACATTGCAAGATGTAACAGAATGCAATCAACTGTTCGGAGGAAAAATTGTAGTATTTGGTGGTGATTTTAGACAAGTTCTTCCTGTGGTTAGGCGTGGAACTAGGGCAGAAATTATCGACTCTACATTGTCAATGTCGCCGTTGTGGTCATCCATAAAGAGGAGAAGGCTTACACAAAACATGCGAGCTAGGTTGGATCCATGGTTTTATCATTTCCTACTACGAGTAGGTAATGGAACTGAGCTATCATTTGATGATGATTTTATTCGTATTCCGGATGACATGGCAATCTGTTACACAAAATGATGAGCAGTCCATAAATGAACTCATAGAAGCTGTCTTTCCTTCTTTATATCTCAATGGACAAAAATTAGATTATATAGCTTGTCGGGCAATTTTGTCAACAAAGAATGATCATGTGGATGAATTAAATGTGCGCATGATCAATCGTTTTCCCAGTGAAGAGAAGATTTACCATAGTTTTGACACAGCTGAAGATGACACCCTTATGTTGTATCCTTCTGAATTCTTAAACTCACTAACTCCAAATGGGTTGCCTCCTCATGTACTCAAGTTGAAAGTGGGGTGCCCCATAATTTTATTGCGCAACCTCGATCCTGCAAATGGCCTCTGCAATGGTACAAGACTGGTGTGTCGCACTTTTCAGAATAATGCAATAGATGTGAAGATAGCAGTTGGACAACATGCAGGTAAAATAATTTTTATTCCAAGAATTCCTTTAAGCCCCTCGGATGATGATTTGTTCCCATTCAGATTTAAGGGAAAGCAATTTCCAGTGCACTTGAGTTTTGCTATGACAATTAACAAAGCACAGGGGCAGACTGTACCAAATGTGGGTATTTACCTTCCTGAGCCTGTATTTTCGCACGGTCAACTCTATGTAGCATTGTCAAGAGGAGTATCTCGGCAAACAACACATGTACTCGTAAAACCTTGTGGTAATAGTAATGCCTCTGAAGGAGTTTTCACTAAGAATGTTGTATACCGAGAAGTTCTAAGAGCACAATGAGGTGAATATTAAGCATAAATTATTAACTTGAAATATTTTACAATTGAAATTTCACAATAACTTATGTTTTTTTTTATTATCAGGATGGCGATGTGCTAACACTTCTTCTTGCTAAGCTAGAGTTTTTTGCTTTATTAATTATGGTTCATTAATATTTCTATTATTGGTTTCTTTTTTGTTAGTGCTATTGTTTTTGCTTGTAAGCATGTGATGCTATTTGTTTTATTTCTCGCAAAAGAACTGCATTTAATGAAAAATATCAAAACAATATTTTAGTCTCCGTTGCAACGCACGGGCATTTGACTAGTTTTTATAAGTGCAACATCCTGCTGCACTTTTGGACGGCCCAGATTTAATCTCAGCCGATGAGTACTCGGATGATGGAGGAGACAGTATTAATTTTGCTTTAAAATTCGTGTCAAAATCTTATTTCGTCTGTCCGATAAAAAACGACAGACCAGATTAAAAGAGCAGCAGGATGGTGTGAATAAAAACTCTGCAGAGGATGCGATTCAAAGTAGGATCTGAACCCTCCATCTTTTTTCTTCTCTGAACTGACTGCTGCTGTATTCTTCCCTAAAGAAGCCATCTTTCGTTCACCATGACTGCGATCTCCTCCTTTACTCGGTCCCTTTGGTCGGAGAGATGGGTGGAGGAACCGGCAGCCTATTGACTCGTGCCCCTGCTTTTTACAATTGGTGCATCGAACGGTGGTGGAGACTCCACTCGTCTCCGGCCTAGGGCTAGGGTTCCGGTTGAGCATTTCGAGAGTTGAGAGGTTCTTTTCTGTTTTTTTTTTTTTTTTTTGGTATTTACTGGTGTGATCCCCGTTGCTTGCTGGTACGTGGCCCTCTTTCCCTCCTTTTTTTTTTTTTTTTGGTATTTGCTAGTATCAACTTTCTAGTTTCTGGTTTCTGTTAAAAGCTGATACTTTTTTATTGCTGATTTTGGAGGAAAAAATGTTTTACAGAAAAAAAGAACTGAACCGAGACTCCTGATTTTGGGGTTTTCTTAATAGGTTTTTGGCAGGGACTGATCTGAATTCTTGTAACTGGGGCTGATCTGAATTTCTGGTAAAGGGACTGGTTTTGGGCAGTTTATTTGCAACAGGGACTGATCTGAAAATGTTTTCTGAACAAGGACTGATCTGAATTTTCCAGTAACAGATTTGAAGAGAAGCTTGGGATTTTTGATGTTGTTGTAGTTTGCTAGCAGTTCTTTGTTAGCTGCTGCGTTAACTTGATTTCAGCTTTGAGTCAGGATTTTTCCTGCTCTGATACCATATTGAATTTCAGAGTGAAATAGAAAATGATTTTTTTGATAATTGTTATGTATAATACAAGGTCTATACATGAATATATATAGCCTAAACAATCAACTAGCCGTTGGGCTATTTCCTAAATTACAATGGTTGTAATCTACATCCTTATAATTGTGCCTTAATTACAAAGATTTTCTAGCCGTTACTAAAATTCAGCTAGGTACCAAAATTAGCTTAACAGCTGTACACTTGGAGGCTAGTTTATTTCTTTATTCTTCAATAATTTTGTTTGTAATTCTTGTTCATATGATTGGTTGACCTTAAGTTACATTACTTATGTTTCATCTAATTGTTAGATTGTGTAGCAATCAAATAATAAAAATAATTAGTTTTAAAGTATCCCAGCTCAAGGTAATTAGCAAGGAAAAGTAATTACATCCAAAATAGTGTGATGATTAAATATTTGATCGAGTTATCACATATCAAAATGGTATAGTAAAGATTTAATATCACAGCTGCATATAATCGTTGTATGGCATTGGATTTAACCATATATGAACATTATATGAATTATGTGTTACGTCATTAATAGTTCATGTGGGGTTTGTTGTCTTATGTCTGAGATATTTGATTTTCTTGCTTAAGATATGCACATTAGTGGTTGATGTCAATTGCTCACCGTAATTGGGAGCTATAAAGACATCCCCTCTATGTGTAAAACTTGTATTGGAAAATTCATTTATGTCACGATATACAACAAAAGTCATGCTGAAACGAAAAGAGGAAATTGATGCTCCAGAAGTGTATACAAAAAAAATGGTTTGCCAAGAGGTCTTGAGCAAGGAATAAGGTACAAATCATATTAATTTAACATTTCTAATTTTATTATTGTTTTCAATTTAAGCAATTATAATTTATTTTTCATATTTTGTTTGTTCATTTTCAAAAATGTCGGACTACATCGAAGAAAATCACACTTGCAATAATACTTCAAGAACTATTTTTAATATTATATTTGATATTATTTTTTTTCATTTATTCTTATTTCTTATATTGCAAATAATAACATATAAGTTGGATTTTCTTTTCATATTTGTATCCATCTTGTAATATATATTTTCGTTGCAACGCACGGCGGGTACGATACTAGTTTAGTTATATATACGTATAAAACACACAAAATGTATTTCGAAGTATAAATCCACATTAATTAAGGAATTCCAAGAAAGGATATGACCCTCAACTAAAACAAATTAAAATTATCTATTAATTACCGAAGTATCTAATATTTGTCGATATATTATATAATTGAAATATTGCTTCAATTTACTTAATTTTCACCTCCTACCTCTGAAGTGTTCAAGTTCTTTTCTTCGCAGCGTTAGCTTTAAACTTTCGACTTTAACAATATTATGCAGAAAGTATCATTGATCTTATTTACGTGGTTATAAAAATCATATATTAAACAGAGAAGATTCATTTTGAGTAAAATCAGGGGCTCCGGACTACTTTTTTTATTTTATTTATTTTTACAAAAATCGTTATGACTTGAGGGGCTATATATCCTGGAAATAGATCATAGTATTTAATTTGGACTTTTTGTGGGACAATTCTTGGAGTATTCGGATGAATTAGAGCTTATAATTAGAGATGGCATGAGATGAGGAATTGTCCCACAAAAAGTCCAAGAATTGTCCCAAAATGAAATATGTGGCACTATCATAAAAAAAAAACTAGAGATGGCATGAGATGAGGAATAGATTCGTGGTGATTTTGGACAGTGTTGAAGGATTTTGATTCCAAAGATTTTGGACAGTGTTGTATTAAGTAATTAAAAGAACAACATAACAGGGTCCTACGACATGTACAACTCACAAAGAAAAGAAATCAATAGTGTCAAGGCCCGAGACAGAATGTATAGTGTCAAGGGATGTAAATCTGCTGCGATTCCAAAGGATTACAGATCCTGCGATTCTGATCCCTACCGTTCATATGTTTAGATACAGATAATTTCAAAATTCAGGATCACGAGCATGCAAGGGAAGAACAGTAAGGAGAGACAAGGAGGCAATCACATAGATGACGAAAGTAACACAATCACAGTACTGGCAACAAAATCTACTGTGCTCTAATGTAGTAGTTTTATTTAATTTTCTTTTCAATTAGCATGTAATACTTGGTGAAAGGTCAGCTGAGGCCCCAAGTCAAGTAGGAACTTACGTAGCTTCTCTTTAAGTCTAATTATTTTTAATTTCTGGCATTGTAAAACTCTGTTTATGTTTCAATCAATTACCTACAGCTTTTCACTCAAAAAAAAAAAAAAAACTCTAACCGATATAGATTCGTGGTGATTTTGGACAGTCAAAATGAAGTACGTAGAAAATGAAAGAACATAGCTGAAAAATAACTAACACTAATCTACATTCTGATAGCTTCTATCAGTTTTTTTTTTTTTAAAAAAAAAAACACTAATCTACATTACTCCTATTCCTAAATTGAATTACACTAAAGATTTGATAAACCCATTTTTTTTTATCAATTGCTTGCTTGCAATTCATAAAATATATACATATCAATAACAAACTTTCGAAAAATAGTTCACAGAGGTCGGTTTAAGAAAAGTTTGTTGTGTGCCGCTTTCCTCTCTGATTTGAGTCTTCTTTTTTTCTGCATATATTTGACATGTTTAATTGCCATCAACTTATTTTGAAACTTTTTGTCATATTTTTGAATTGAGTTATTGTCACGTGGATCATAAAATTTTAAGATATGATAAACATTAGTAAGAAAATAAAAGCATTTATTGTTCAAGAGCATCAAAAGATAAATAATATAATATATATATATAGTATGTAGGGAAAATAATTTCGTTATTCAATTGGGTCGAATTTTGTAGGAAAATAAAAGTGGAGAACTATGAAATGATGTTTTATAGTCGATCTCAGATGTAATAAGCATTTTTTTTTTTTTACTCTAATCCAATTTAATTCATCTAATAAATAAAACCTAAAATCGTGACATCATGTTACGTCGTTCCTATATAAAAAACTGGCATTAGTTTTTCGGCGTCGTCTGAAAGCTAATTAGATATATAACTGAAGACATATCAATCCAAACACATGCATCCACTTTATTACTAATTCCGTTATTTAGGACTTAGGTGGAAATTAGATAATCAAGACACATTCAAATACATACATCCACTTTACTAATTCCGCTGTTAAAATTCAGATTAGTTTTTTCCAATTGTCTATGTTGTATATGAGGAGGGTTCCAATGCATCCAAAATTCTATGCTCCTATTTGCATCCAATCTTTTATTTTTTTTATCTTCATTTTCAAAATCCAAATAGTCGATTCGAACTGCTCAACATGATCTTCATAATAAAATATACCTGGAGACCAAATTTTATATTTTATAGATTTTTTTTACTATTTTTTAATATAGGTACAAAATCATTATTTTAATGAGATTATGGACCATCCGATAAAGTGATTTTGTACATATCTTAAAAAATAGTAAAACAATTCCAAAAAATATAAAATTTGGTCTCCACGCATATTTTATTATGAAGGTCATGTTGATCGGTTCGGATCGATTATTCGGATTTTAAAAATGAAGATAAAAGATTGGATGCAAATGAGAGCATAGAATTTTGGGTGCATTGGAACCCTCCTCATATATATATATATATATATAGAGAGAGAGAGAGAGAGAGAGAGATGGACTATGGTACTCTATGGAGTAAAATGCAAATAAGGTTCATAAGCATAAGATAAATGGCAAAAGAGATCGTTATGCACACGAACAACACTAATTTAGGTTGTTAAGCAAACAAACAAGGGCAAATGAGGCTCCTAAGCACAAGAACAATTGCAAATTAGGTTCATAAGCACACGATTAAGATCAAATTTTGTTGCAAAGCGCAATAACAACGCCAATTGACGTTGCGAAGCACACAAACAAGGGGAATTAAGGTTCCTAAGCAGAAGAACAAATTCAAATGAGGTTCAAAAGTACAAGATCAAGAACAAATTATGTTGCAAAGCCAAGAACAACAACAAATGAGATTGTTAAGCACAAAAACAAGTGTAAATGATGTTGATAAGCACAAGAACAAGGGCAAAAGCGGTTAAAAAGCTTATGAACAACCACAATTGAGGTTGTTAAACACACGAACAAGGGCAAATGAGGTTCTTAAACACAAGAACAAGGGCAAAAGCGGTTAAAAAGCTTATGAACAACCACAATTGAGGTTGTTAAACACACGAACAAGGGCAAATGAGGTTCTTAAACACAAGAACAAATGCAAATGAGGTTCATAAGCACAATATCAAGGGTAAAAGATGTTGTTATGGACACGAACAACGCTAATTGAGGTTGTTAAGCACACAACCAAGGGAAAATGAGTTTCATAAACTCAAGGCCAAATGCAAATGAGATTCATAAGCACAGTATCAAGGGCAAAAGAGGTTGTTAAGCACACGAACAATGCCAATTGAGGTAGTTAAGCGCACAAATAAGGGTAAATGAGGCTTCTAAGCAAAAGAACAAATGCAAATGAGATTCATAAGCACAAGATGAAGGGCCGATTATGTTGCAAAGCGCAAGAACAACCCAAATTGAGGTTGTTAAGCACACGAAAAAGGGCTAATGAGATTTATAAGCATAAGAAGAAATTCAAATGAGGATCATAAGAAGAAGATCAAGGGCAAACTATTTTGCAAAGTGCAGGAACAACGATAAAATATGTTATTAAGCACAAGAACAAGTGTAAATGATGTTGATAAGCACAAGAACAAGGGCAAAAGATGTTAAGAAGCATAAGAACAACGACAATTGAGATAGTTAAGCACACGAACAAGGGCAAATGAGGTTCCTAAGCACAAGAACAAATGCAAATGAGGTTGATAAGCACAATATCAAGGGCAAAAGAGGTTGTTAAGCACACGAACAACGACAATTGAGGTTGTTACGCACACAAACAAGGGAAATGAGGTTCCTAAGCACAAGAACAAATGCAAATGAGGTTCAAAAGTACAAGATCAAGAGCAAATTATGTTGCAAAGCACAAGAACAACGACAAATGAGGTTGTTAAGCACAAAAACAAGTGTAAATGATGTTGATAAGCACCAGAGCAAGGGCAAAAGTGGTTAAGAAGCATATGAACAACCACAATTGAGGTTGTTAAGCACACGAACAAGGGCAAATGAGGTTCTTAAACATAAGAACAAATGCAAATGAGGTTCATAAGCACAATATCAAGGGTGAAAAATGTTGTTATGGACACGAACAACGCTAATTGAGGTTGTTAAGCACACAAACAAGGGAAAATGAGTTTCATCAACACAAGGACAAATGCAAATGAGATTCATAAGCACAGTATCAAGAGCAGAAGAGGTTGTTAAGCACACGAACAATGCCAATTGAGGTAGTTAAGCGCACAAATAAGGGTAAATGAGGCTTCTAAGCAGAAGAACAAATGCAAATGAGGTTCATAAGCACAAGATGAAGGGCTGATTATGTTGCAAAGCGCAAGAACAATGCAAATTGAGGTTGTTAAGCACACGAAAAAGGGCTAATGAGATTTATAAGCATAAGAAGAAATGCAAATGAGGATCATAAGAAGAAGATCAAGGGCAAACTATGTTGCAAAACGCAAGAACAACGACAAATGAGGTTTCTAAGAACAAGAACAAGTGTAAATGATGTTGATAAGTACACGAACAACGGCAAAAGAGGTTAAGAAGCATAGGACCAACGCCAATTGAGGTTGTTAAGAACACGAACAACACAAGTGAGGTTCCTAAGCACAATAACAAATGCAAATGAGGTTCATAAGCACAAGATCAAGGGCAAAAGAGGTTCCAAAACACACGTACAACGCCAATTCAAGTTGTTAAGCACACAAACTAGCGCAAATGAGGTTCCTAAGCACAAGAACAATTGCAAATTAGGTCAATAAGCACAATATTAAGATCAAATTTTTTTGCAAAGCGTAAGAACAACGCCAATTGAGATTGTTAAGCACACAAACAAGGAGAATTAAGGTTCCTAAGCACAAGAACAAATCCAAATGAGGTTCATAAGCACAAGATGAAGAGAACATTATGTTGCAAAGCACAAGAACAATGCCAAAAGAGGTTGTTAAGAACAAGAACAAGTGTAAATAATGTTGCTAAGCACATGAATAATGGCAAAAGAGGTTAAGATGGATATGAACAACGACAATTCAGGTTGTTAAGAACATGAGCAAGACAAATGAGGTTCCTAAGCACAATAACAAATGCAAATGAGATTCATAAGCACAAGATCAAGGGCAAAAGAGATCGTTAGGCACACGAACAACGCTAATTGAGGTTGTTAAGCAAACAAACAAGGACAAATGAGGTTCATAAGCACAAGATTAAGATCAAATTTTGTTGCAAAGCGCAAGAACAACGCCAATTGAGGTTGTGAAACACACAAACAAGGGGAATTAAGGTTCGTAAGCACAAGAACAAATGCAAATGAGGTTCATAAGCACAAGATGAAGGGAAAATTATGTTGCAAAGTGCAGGAACAACGATAAAAGAGGTTGTTAAGCACAAGAACAAGTGTAAATGATGTTGATAAGCACAAGAACAAGGGCAAAAGAGGTTAAGAAGCATAAGAACAACGACAATTGAGATAGTTAAGCACACGAACAAGGGCAAATGAGGTTCCTAAGCACAAGAACAAATGCAAATGAGGTTCATAGGAACAAGATCATGGGCAAATTATGTTGCAAAGCGCAAGAACAACGGCAAATGAGGTTGTTAAGAACCAGAACAAGTGTAATTGATGTTGCTAAGCACATGAACAAGGGCAAATGAGGTTCATCAGCATAAGAACCAATGCAAATAAGGATCATAAGCACAAAATCACGAGCAAACTATATTGCAAAGCGCAAGAACAACTAAAAAATAGGTTGTTAAGCAAGAACAAGTGGAAATGATGTTGGTAAGCACAAGAACAAGGTCAAAAGTGGTTAAGAAGTATATGAACAACGACAATTGAGGTTGTTATGCGAACGAACAAGGGAAAATAAGAATCCTAAGCACAAGAACAAATGCAAATGAGGTTCATAAGCATAAGATCAATGACAAAAGAGGTTGTTAAGCACACGAACAACATCAATTGAGGTTGTCAAGCACACAAACAGGGGAAAATGAGGTTCCTATGTACAAGAACAAATTTAAATGAAATTTATAAGCACAAGATCAAGGGAAAACTATGTTGCAAAGCGTAACAACAACGAAAAATGAGGTTGTTAAGCACGAGAAAAACAGTAAATGATGTTGCTAAGCACAAGAACAAAGGCAAAAGTGGTTAAGAAGCATATAAACAACGACAATTGAAATTGTTAAGCACACGAACAAGGGCAAATGAGGTTCCTATGCACAAGAACAAATGAAAATGAGGTTCATAAGCACAATATCAAGGGCAAAAGAGATTGTTAAGCATACGAACAACGTCAATTGAGGTTGTTAAGCACACGGACACGGGCAAATGAGGTTCATAAGCACAAAAACCAATGCAAATGAGGAACATAAGCACAAGATCAATGGCAAATTATATTGCAAAGCGGAAGAACAATGACAAATGAGGTTCATAAGCATAAGAACAAGTTAAATTATGTTGCTAAGCACAAGAACAAGGGCAAAACTTGTTAAGAAGCATATAAGCCACGACAATTGAGGTTGTTAAGGACACGAACAAGGGCAAATGAGGTTCCTAAGCACAAAAACAAAAGCAAATGAGGTTCATAAGCAAAATATCAAGGGCAAAAGAGGTTGTTAAGCACACAAGCAGGGGCAAATGATGTTCATAAGCATAACATCAAGGGCTAATTTTGTTGCAAAGCGCAAGAACAACGCAAATTGAGGTTGTTAAGCACACGAACAACAGCAAATGAGGTTCATAAGCAAAATATCAAGGGCAAAAGAGGTTGTTAAGCACACAAGCAGGGGCAAATGATGTTCATAAGCACAAGATCAAGGGCTAATTTTGTTGCAAAGCGCAAGAACAACGCAAATTGAGGTTGTTAAGCGCACGAACAACAGCAAATGAGGTTCATAAGCACAAGAACCAATGCAAATGAGGATCACAATCTCAAAATCAAGTGCAAACTATATTGCAAAGCGCAAGAACAACGACAAAAGAGCTTAAGAAGCATATCAACAACAACAATTGAGATAGTTAAGCACACAAACAAGTACAATATCAAGGGCAATATCAAGGGAAAAAGAGGTTGTTAAGCACACGAACCATGCCAAGTGAGTTTGTTAAGCACATGAACAAGGGCAAATAAGTTTCATAAGCACAAGAACAAATGCAAATGAGGTTCATCAACGCAAGAACAACGACAAAAGAGGTTGTTAAGCACAAGAACATGTAAATGATGTTGATAAGCACAAGAACAAGGCCAAAAGTGGTTAAGATGCATATGAACAACGACAATTGAGGTTGTTAAGCAGACGAACAAGGGCAAATGAGGTTCCTAAGCACAAGAACAAATAAAAATGAGGCTTATAAGCACAATATCAAGGGCAAAAGATGTTGTTAACCACACGAACAACGCCAATTGATGTTGTTAAGAACACGAAGAAGGGAAAATGAGGTTCTTTAGCAGAAGATCAAGGGCAAATTATGTTGCAAATCGCATAAACAATGATGTTGCTAAGCACAAGATCAAGGACAAATGAACAACGACAATGGATGTAGTTAAGCACACAAACAAGGGCAAATGAGGTTCCTAAGGACAAGAACAAATGAAAATGAGGTTCATAAGCACAATATCAAGGGCAAAAGGGGTTGTTAAGCACACTAACAACGCCAATTTAGGTTGTTAAGCGCACGAACAAGGGCAAATGAGGTTCATAAGCACAAAAACCAATGCAAATGAGGAACATAAGCACAAGTTCAAGGGCAAATTATATTGCAAAGCACAAGAACAACGGCAAATGAGGTTGTTAAGCACAAGAACAAGGGCAAAAGTGGTTAAGAAGTATATGAACAACGACAATTGATGTTGTTCTGCACACGAAAAAGGGAAAATAAGGATCCTAAGTGGAAGAACAAATGCAAATGAGGTTCATAAACACAATATCAAGGGCAAAAGAGGTTATTCAGCACACGAACAACGTCAATTGTGGTTGTTAAGCACACGAACAAGGCAAGACGAGGTTCCTAAGCACAAGAACTAATGCAAATGAGGTTCATATGCACAGGATCAAGGGCAAATTATGTGGCAAAGCGCAAGAACAATGACAAATGAGATTGTTAAGAACATGAATGATATTGCTAAGTATATGAACAAGTGCAAAAGACGTAAGGAAGTCTATGAACAACAAAAATTGCAGTTGTTAAGCACACGAACAAGGTCAAATGAGGTTCCTAAGCACAAGAACAAATGCAAATGAGGTTCATAAGAACAATATCAAGGACAAAAGAGGTTGTTAAGCACACGAACAAGGGCAAATGACGCTCATAAGCACAAAAACCAATGCAAATGAGGATCATAAGCACAAGATCAAGGGCAAATTATATTGCAAAGTGCAAGAACAACAACAAATGAGGTTGTTAAGCACAAAACAAGTGTAAATGGTGTTGATAAGCACAAGAATAAGGGCAAAAGTGGTTAAGAAGTATTTATGAACAACGACAATTGAGGTTGTTATGTACACGAACAAGGGAAAACAAGGATCCTAAGCACAAGAACAAATAGAAATGAGGTTCCTAAACACAAAAACCAATGCAAATGACGATCATAAACACAAGATAAAGGGTAAATTATATTGCAAAGCGGAAGAACAACGACAAATAAGGTTGTTAAGTACAAGAACAAGTGTAAATGATTTTGATAAGCACAAGAACAAGGGCAAAAGTGGTTAAGAAGTATATGAACAATGACAATTGAGGTTGTTATGCAAACAAACAAGGGAAAATGAGGATTCTTAGCTCAAGAACAAATGCAAATGAGGTTCATCAGCACAAGATCAACGGCAAAAGAGGGATTCAAGCACACGAACAACATCAATTGAGGTTGCCAAGCACACAAACAGGGGAAAATGACGTTCCTATGTACAAGAACAAATGCAAATGAAGATCATCATCAGCACAAGTTCAAGGGCAAATTATGTTGGAAAGTGCAACAACAATAAGAAATGATCTTCCACTTACATAGGAACCTAAGCACAATAAGAAATGAGGTTCCTAAGCACAATAACAAATGCAAATAAGGTTCATAGGCATAAGATAAATGGCAAAAGAGATCGTTATGCACATGAACAACGCTAATTTAGGTTGTTAAGCAAACAAACAAGGGCAAATGAGGCTCCTAAGCACAAGAACAATTGCAAATTAGGTTCATAAGCACACGATTAAGATCAAATTTTGTTGCAAAGCGCAATAACAACGCCAATTGACGTTGCGAAGCACACAAACAAGGGGAATTTTACTCTATGGTACGCTATATCTCCATTTTAAAAATCCAAACACCCGATCCGAACCGTTGAACATGTTCTTCATATTGAAATGTGCTTGGAGACTAAATTTTACATTTTTTTTGGAATTTTTTTTGCTATTTATTAAGCCACTTTGAAAATCTCAGATCCGCTGTCAACAGTAAAAAACAGTAAAAATTTCTGGACCATCGGATTTGCGATTTTCAAAGTGCCTTAATAAATAGCAAAAAAATTCAAAAAAATGTAAAATTTGGTCTCCAAGCACATTTCAATATGAAGAACATGTTCAACGTTCGGATCGGATGTTTAAATTTTTAAAATGGAGATATAGTGCCGTAGAGCACCCGAGCCATGGTACTCTATAGAGTACCATAGCCCAACTCTCTCTCTCTCTATATATATATATAGTGTAATGCTATTATGCATTGCGAATTAAAGCGGGTGCTTTAATTCGTGCTCATATCGCGATTTCCAAAGTTCAAATAGCCGATCCGAACGTTAGATGTGTTCTCCATATTGAAATGTGCTTGGAGACCAAATTTTACATTTTTTGGAATTTTTTTACTATTTATTAAGCCACTTTGAAAATCGCTGATCCAACGGTGCCTCATATATCAGATTAATTTCAAACGACAAATCTAAACCGTTGAAAGCCTTCTACTTTACGAGTGATGTGTCTACATGTCAAATTTTTAAAATTTCGAATTAATTTAGTATAAAGTCAAGTGGTCAAAATTAGAAGATTTCTAAATTAATTTTAATGCATTCATTTTTTGGAAGTTTTTTTACCATATATATATAAGCATAGAATAAGCAACCTTAATCCTCCTTAAATTTAACAACCAAATATGACCAAAATATTTGTGTTTATTCTTGCATGCATGTGGGCATGTGGCTTCCCATTTGTTATGGTATGCACGAGTCCTGATTTTGAAATTGTTCATAATTATAAAGAGGAGGGTTCAAATGCACTCAAATTTACATGTCTTGCTACATAGGAGGTGCTCAGTTCAGACGAGATGCCATCTATGTATGACCAACATTGTGAAAACTAGAGACCACATTATGTGGGATTGCCCCTATGCAACAAGATTTTGGATGAGATTAATGACTCAGTACAATGTACCGCAGCAGGGAGGTGCGTGTTGGGTTTCGACTGTTCAAACCCATTGATTTAGTCTGTTGGGGTTTTGACTGTTCAAACTCATTTGTTTGCTTAAGATGCGGAAAGAACATAAAACAAAAATTTTACTTCTAACTTAAGCCAAGGATTAAACGAGGTATGTCAGAAAACTTTCCAAGACGGTCCACCTTCAATATTCTTTTGACATCAAAACCCAATTTAACCCTTTTACAGATCTACTCCATAATTGATTTCTAAAACTTTAATCTATTTACAAATTAAATAGATTAATATAATATATTTATACCTTGTCTCCAAATTCTAATTGGAATGCAACAGACCGAGAATATCGAATCTGAGGAACGTCTCACCTCAGAGTATCAGACGTCTTATACCTCTATCGGTTATCCACTAGGACTAACCAGAGAATGGTTTATTTCTTTTGCCAGAAATACCGTAAACCGCAGAATTATGCAAAAACAGGAAACCGAGAAAATGACAAAATAAGTATATTTACGATCCGCAGTTATTCAAATAGAAATACCGTAACTTTCGTAAATATATTATTTCCGAATCTCGTAAATAACCGTAACCGAGAAAAAGACAAAATAGACTTATCGATTTGATCAATCAGATACAATACAAGTGAATTAGTGATTTTCTCTTTACCCCTGCCTCTCTATTTATAGAAAAATCAAGCAGGTTGGCCGATTACCGAAATACCCTTGAAGTTTGGGATATTTACATAATTGCCATTATGAATGGCGGCTGTATATGGCGGTTCAGCCAAATGAAAATCAAACTTGATTTTGTTAGCCGCCATTTATATTATATGATTTGATTTTTTTTTTTGGATTTTAATTTTAAAACCATTAAAATTAAAACCTTAGTTTAAAAAAAATCTAAATCAAATATATATAATTGTTCTAAACAATTATATTTCTCACGGTTCAGTTTCGGTTCAGTTTCGGTTTAGTTTCGGTACGGTTTTATAAAACGCATCGAGTACGCTTATAAATTAACCGTTGTTTCTGCTTGTCATCTTATATGACGTATATAATTTAATTATATCACTTATAATTAATTATAACCATCTTAATATTAACTATAATCAATTTATAATTAATTAGTAAGATTCTCTGACTAACTCCTATACGGTGTGACCCAATAGGATCTGTGTTATGTTGGTAAATAGAATTAAAACTGTTTTAACTTCTATAATCATAAAAGGCATCTGACATCTGCACTATGTGAAGGATGTGTATTTTGAAAGTTATCTTTTAATAATAATTTATGTGTTGTTTATGATTTTATTACGAATATTATTATTTATGTTTCTTGAGATTTATATATTATATCTTTGGAAGTATTCAAGAAGATGCTCTTGGTCTTGAATCATAGAACTCCTTAGATGAGAAATATTTAATCACTAAATATGTTCACGATCGTGGTAATTAAGGAGGAACATTAATTACCGAGAAAAATTGTCATGTCGATTAAAGTACATTAAAGTTCTATAAATGTTGATAAATGATTTATCGTTTAATTACATGAATATATAAATTGTGTTTTATATATTGAACATGACCTAAATGAATGGAACATTATATGGATTGTATTTTGTGTCATTAATGTTTACATTGTGTCTTTAGAATCTTAGATATGAAATGTATATATTTTTCACATGAGAAGTATATAATGTGATTACTATTTGAATACTATCTTATGATAGGAATAAAATAGTAGTTCGTTGTATACAACTTGTGCGGGAGAAATCTATATATTAATATTATCATTGTCTCTCGTTTTATTCGAGTTATGATGTTACTGGGCCCCTTGGTAAAGTGGAATTATATCGCATGCAATATAACTGATGTAGTTATAATTATAATTCACTTGAGAGACCAAGAAAAAGAATATAATGCAAAAATGACACGATCCTATTTTGCATATTATTTATAATATCATGAGACAAGGATAGACAAGAAATTAGTGGATTGAGTAAATAATTACTATGTCGTTTGGATAACTATAACGTAATGATAGAACCTCTTATAGTCAATAATATAAAGTTTTATATTATTGCCAAGATGACATAGATCCTCTATACGGTCACACCAACTGAAGGGAAACAACAAGTATTTTATATTTCATAATGATGTATAAGATAAAATACATGAGATGAAATGATAAAATAAAATGTTATAATATGACATGCTTAGATTATAAATAAATTTGTGAAGTGATGCAAATATTATTTGGTATAATGTTTAAATGCATTATAAGAATAATAAGAATATTGCATAATAGAATAATATTATTAATATTATGTATTCATAAATTAATTTATTAAATCAATCACAAGATGAGATTAAAATGATAAAATGGCTAAATGAGGCTAGTGACATTTGTGTAAATAGTTTAAACTTTACACAAATAGTAGCCCTAACCCCTTGCCTATTTAAAGTGGTGTAATTAAGGAAAAATGATGAAATTTTTCTGCTCATTTTTCTTGGCCGAAAGTTACTGTAGCAGTCATTTTTCTCAAGTCCAAAAATTCTCCTTTCTCTCTTCTCTAGGCCAAATCCTTGAGGGTTTTGCTCCTAGATCGAAAAGTCTAAGGGAAGACACTCATCTTTTCTTGTTAGGTGGTTGGATCTAAGCCTTAAACTTCACATCCATCTATTTAAGATGTGTGTTAGTTTGTTGTTTAGGTTCAAGGTGAACCAAGAGGCGCATCCGAGAAAAACACGAGATCTAGAAAAGAAACCGGCTTCTATTCATCAAGAGATTTGACAATCTCTTTGGTAAAGGTTTTCATCCTTTTTAGCAATAAATTAGTTGATATTAATTTATCTTAGTACACATTAGTTTGATAAAGAAAATCTTGTTTGCTTTTGTCGTATAAATAAGATCTTTTGTGTATAGAGCCAAATGGTGATAGGAAAATTTTAAATTCTCACCATATAGCATATACATGAAATCCCAACAGTGGTATCAGAGCAAAGGCTTGATTTTGTGACAATTAGACTATTTAATTTGTGCTTGATTAAATGCTTAATTGTTTAGTTAACTATCTCTCAACTTCATGGTTCAAAAATCTGTCATTTTCGGTTCTTAAATCATTTGGTAACTTGATTACTATATGAATTGTGATTTTTGTGGATCTAAAAATTCCTACATTAGTTTACTATATGTAGATGGTGATTTTAAAATAAAACAGGGAGTTAAGATCATTTTATTAAGTTAAATAAAAATTGGAAAAACGGGTACAACACTGGAATTGCTGTGTTCAGTTTTCTGTTTTGCTGAGATTCAAAATTAAATAACTTGAGTTTGGCTAAATGAATTTTTGTGATCCACATATTATTAGAAAGATAATGAAGTCTAGTTTCTGAAAAACTATATTGTGCAATACAAAAATATTACGGATTTTATTAGAAATTAAAAATTACAGAGACAGCTACAATCTGTTTTCCAGAATTGGAACCCGAGATTGAAATGTAATTTTCTCACAAACTAATAAACATTTTTTTGTGTTCTTTATATTTCCAGAAAGGTGCTTAAGTCTAGTTTTCAGAAATATATGACTTGATTTTTTTATTCAAAACAGATAATTTGTAGCATGAAAAATATTGACTAGTGCGTAGCAGACCGAAACTGGAAATTGTATAATTTTCGGTCTCACCATCGTAGAATATTAATTTTTCACAAGGGTTATTTTGAAAAATCTGTAATATTAGATCTCATTCAAATTATGGCAGATTAAGGAGGAATTAATTATGAATTAATGACATTAAAGGTATTAATTAGCCATAATGGCAATTAAGAATGAATGAATGAATGACATTAATGATAATTGATTGACAATTAGTGACATTTAATTGACAATCAATGACATTTAATTAATAAATATTTATTAAATTGAAATCATTTTCTGGGATTTAAAATGATTTAGATGGATTGATAACTTGAGAGATAAAGGATTAACTAAATAAGATTGAATAGCGGCAAGATTGCACATGTGTACTAATTTTGTTTTGCAGGAGGATTGTGGGTTAGTATGGCTCAAGATTTTCAATGCCTTGTGTGTTGTAATGAATGATGTGTATGAATGTTTGTAATGCGACCTAAGGTGCCATTGAAAATTAATTAGAATAATTAAATTATGGCAAAGATGTTAGGTTGTCATTTATGTATTATTATTCAAGGCTTGCATGTCACATAGGATTTAGGATTGGGTAATTCTAAATGTATTTTTTCATTTTAATTTAGAATAGCTCTAAAATAGAATGAAGATTGGGTGGGTACTTGTAGTTTAGAATTATATCAAGGTTATTGATAGAGCTACAAGAATGCAAGCAGGAGCCATACAACCCACAAAGCTTGTGAATATATGAGATAATTTAATAGTTAGGATAGGTATTGTTGGATGAATACATGACCTACCAAAATTATCAAAGTCATATATTTGCTATGTCCATGAAAAATTTAAGAATAACTTTCCTTCTCATTTTATCACTTTAAGCTAGTAATTAGGAATAAGCATGAGTGTGATCTTAATTATTAGAAATTGTGAACTTGCATGAATTTATTATTAAACCTTAAGTGAGTGGGAGTTGTGTGAGGCACACCTTGCTCATTATGTAGGAATAACTTGTTCATGCTTGTTGACAAATAAAATGAGTTTTCTTATAACAAATCATCAAGATCTAGGCTTGAGTTTTGGGAAAGAGAGTTTTATTAAGAAATTAGATCATTATTTCTTAATGAAAACGACAAGAGTCATAAAGTTAGGTTTTACCTAAATGTTATGATTGGTAAATGATACCTACTTAGACAAATATTTTAGATGAGTCTATTTATTTGAAAAAGGTCTTGTGTGACTAACAAAACGGACAAACTTTAATATTTTGTTAGTACAAATTTTATTGAAATCATAAACACTGACATATACCCTTAAAATGAAATTTTTTGTAGCTATGTCTACACTTTCAAATTTTCCGCATTCTATGGTCGAAAAACACCCCATTACTAAAAATAAAGGCAAAACAAAGAGTAAGATAAGTAAGACGCATTCTTCGCTCAAGGGCAAGAGTGGAGGGGCTCATGTGAGCACCTCCAAGGGAAGCAAGAAAGAAAATGCTCCTAACTCCTACACGGAGTGCTTTTATTGCCACGAGAAAGGACATTTTAAAATGAATTGCCCCAAGTATAAGTGTGACTTGGATGAAGGCAAGGTTGAATGCAAGTGCTCTAAAGGTATACTTGTTATTGAACTAAATTTAAATTTAGCCACAACTATCCAAGACTGGGTAATGGATACTGGATCATGTGCTCACTTAGTTTCTAATGTGAATGCACTAAATGATAGGAGGCCTCTCTCAAAAGGAGAGGTAGTGTTGAAGGGCAGAAACGGTGCAAGTGTTTTTGCGATCACTGTGGGCACTCTTGATCTTCATTTATCAAGTGATTTTTGTTTAAGTTTAAATGATGTTTATCATGTTCCTTCAGTATTTCGAAACATTATCTCTGTATCATGTTTGGATGCGAAGGCTTTTGTTTTGTAATAAATAACTCTCGTATGGTTATTGAGAAGAATGGTCTATTTTGTGCAAATGCCTTCATTTCAAATGAATTATATTTGCTTGATTTAGGTGAGGATAAACATATGTTGAATATCAGTAACAAGAGACTCAAGATATCTCAAATGAATGAAATACTCTTATGGCACTATCGCCTTGGTCACATAAATGAAAAACGCATAAAGCAATTGCAGCAAGCAAATCTTCTGGGTTTGCTTGATGGTGAAGCAATTGGAACATGTGAATCTTGTTTAATTAGAAAAATGACCAAATCACCATTCAAGAAGAAAGGTGAAAGATCAAGTGGTTTATTGGAATTGATACATTCTGATGTATGTGGTCCAATGAGTACTAGTGCAAGAGATGGTTATAGATACTTTACCTTCATAGATGATCACAGTCGATATGGCTATGTGTATCTTATGAAGCACAAGAGTGAATCCTTTGAGAAATTCAAAGAATACAAGAATGAAGTAGAGAATCAACTTGACAAGAGAATCAAGGCTCTACGAACTGATCGTGGAGGAGAATACTTGAGTAATGAGTTTAACACATATTTGAAAGAGTGTGGCATTATACCACAACTCACTCCACCCGGGACACCACAGTAGAATGGTGTTTCTGAGAGGAGAAATCGAACCTTGCTTGATATGGTTCGTTCAATGATGTGTCAAACGGAGCTACCTTTATATTTTTGGGGTCATGCACTCCAAACTGCAGCTCAAATACTAAATATTGTTCCATCAAAATCCGTTGAGAAAACACCACATGAGTTGTGGATGGGCAAACCACCTAACATATCTTTTCTCAAAGTTTGGGGTTATGAGGCATACGTCAAGCGTATGATGTCAACAAAACTTGAACCCAAAGCGGATAAATGCTTCTTCATTGGATACCCAAGAGAAACAAAAGGGTATAGCTTTTGGCACAAGTCAACGAATACTATATTCGTTAAAAAAGGTGCAACATTCTTAGAGAAGGAGTTTCTCGAAAGAATCAAAAGCAGTGGTAGTAGGGTGACACTTAAGGAAACTCAAGAGGACCTACTAATGAATGATCATGAGATTCAAGATGATCATGAAATACCACATGAAGCTCCTTTAATCAGTGGGAGTACAAGCATTCAAGCTTCACAGGGAATTGTTGAAGAGACTCTGACTTCCCCACTGAGTGTTCGTTTAACTCAAGATGAGTCACAAGAACATAGAGAGCTTAGAAGGTCAACAAAAGAAAGGAGAAGACTTGAACTATATATGGGTCTTCATGAGATCTTGGTAATGGATATCGACGATCCCTTGACCTACGAAGAAGCAATAAAAAGAAAAGACTCCAAAGCATGGCAAGAAGCCATGGGATCCGAAATACAATCCATGTATGACAACCAAGTATGGAAATTGGTAGATCTTCCTAAAGGATCGAAAGTCATTAGAAACAAATGGATTTTCAAGAGGAAGATGGACATGAATGGTAACTTGACAACGTACAAGGCAAGACTTGTAACAAAAGGTTTTACTCAAATCCAAAGAATTGATTATGATGAAACTTTTTCACCAGTTGCCATGTTTAAATCTATTCGGATAATGCTAGCTATTGCCGCATTTCATGATTATGAAATATGGCAATTGGATGTCAAAACAGCTTTCCTAAATGGAAAATTGGATGAGGAGGTATACATGGTACAACCTCAAGGTTTTGAAGATCCGAAAAATAGTAGCAAAGTGTGCAAACTTCAGAGAACCATTTATGGCTTGAAGCAAGCATCAAGGAGTTGGAACAAGCGCTTTGATGAAGAGATTAAAACTCTTTGATTCATTCAAAGTAAGGAAAAACCTTGTGTGTACAAGAAGGTTAGTGGGAGCCACATTATGTTCTTGGTCTTATATGTCGATGACATATTGTTGATAGGTAATGAAAAATCTTTGATGGAGCAAACAAAGAACTCATTGAAAACTATATTTTCAATGAAAGACATGGAAGAGGCTCAATATATTTTAGGGATTAAGATATATAGAGATAGGTCTCGTAAGCTCATTGGTCTAAGTCAAAATGTATATATTGACAAAATCTTGGAAAGGTTCCATATGGAAAATTCCAAGAAAGGAAATGTACCAATGAGTATGTCTGTGCATCTTAGCAAGTCGTAGCCGAAATTTTTATAAATATACAAAACTCAATTTTAATTTAATAATCTATACAAAACTCGGATGGATTTCGAAATCTACCCAAACCGGCAACAGAGTTGCCGGTTTTCAGATTTCGAACCGGCAACGAGCTTGCCGGTTTGCAGACTTCCCGAACCCAGCGAAGAGCTTGCTTGGGTTTGAGCCCGAACCCGGAAGCGTGTCTTTGCCGGTTCCAGACCCTGTATTCGGCAAACCTGCTGCCGGTTGTGGATTGCTATATATGCGTCCATCCTCACTCCCGCTTCTTGCTCTGCCGTCTTCGCTTCAAGAAGTAAGTTTTATTAATTAAAATTATATTAATTAATCTAATTAATATAGATTAATATTTAATTAATTATTTCAATTATTTTAATTCATTTTGAATAATGATTTTAATTAATTTTATTTTCAATGTTCAATTTTGATGTGAGTTATTTTATTAATAAAATTATATTAATTAATAATAATTAATATTTAATTAATTATTTTAATTCATTTTGAATAATGATTTTAAATTAATTTTATTTTCATCGTTCAATTTTGATATTAGTTATTTTATTTTTTGTTTGTACATTGTTTATTAGTTAATTTTAATTTTAATTAATTTTGTAACGTTAATTTTTTTAAATGTTTGTTATCCAGATCAAACAAAAATCAAATATGATATGTGTGAAAGTCTTTGTTGGAGGAAACATCCAGTACAATGACGAAGGAGTCTTCTATAGTACTCGACCCAAATACTCGTTCCCGGTAACTATTAATCATAACTTCGATTATCTCCAAAATGAAATTTATAAACTGGTTGGGTTTACTGCTAGTGAAGCAAATATGGAAATCCAAGCCAGATTTAATATGTCTACTGATGGTCAGCGGGACTACCAATTGGTACCGATAACAAACCAGGTATCGTTCGAAATGATTTTAGGAATTGTTGCGTCATTCCCCCAAAGGATACCGGTTCTTGAGCTGTATGTAGAATTGGAACCGAATCATTCCGGTTTTAATTCTCAGTTGAATCTGAACAGTCAAGCCCCTGTAAAACGAGACGATCCCAAAATCGAGATCCCGGCCAAGTACGAGTTGCAACCCCGAACCTATAACTGCTTCGCACCCATAGGCCAAGAGAGGTACTTGATTATTCCCGTTTACCTGTCGATGCAATTAATGATGACAGTTTGGAAAGCGGGGATGAGATGATCTCAAATGAGTCAGCAGGGTCCGACGAAAATCTTTCACCGACTAGACAGACACAATCACATTCTGTGTCACAGTCCGGTAGACATTCTGTGTCACAGTCCCGCCAATCACAATACCCGTTTACTGGCCGAGAAAATATGACACATCCGGTAGACATTTTCAACGACACTTCGGGTTTTCGAGAAGCAGATGTCGATTTTTTCAACCGTACAACAAGAATTGTCGATAACCCAATAGCTGAAGGCCAAGTGTATGAGTCGAGAGAGGCTCTAAGAATAGCAGTTCAGGAGTTTCATATCCAAAAAAATTTTGAGTTTAGGACTCAAAGAAGCGAACCTAGACGTATGGTATGGATATGCAAAGATAAATTGTGCAAGTTCAAGTTATGTGCGAAACCTCAGGGTATCTCAGAATCTTGGATTATTTACAAACAAATAATTCCTCATGGATGCAGAGTACCGGCAACACGTGAAGATCATGACCAGCTCACGGCAGAGATGGTTGCACGCGCCATTGATGGCACAGTGAGAAGGGATGTGTGCGCGAGTATAAATCATATCCGAGATGTCGTGAAAGCAACGTACCCAAAAGTGACGCCCAAGTACAACAAATTATGGCGAGGACGTGAGCTCGCAATTGCAAACATTTATGGGAGTTGGGAGAACTCGTACAACCTGCTCATTCCGCTTTTGGAAGCTATAAAGAGAGGCACTCCCGGAACCAAGTATTGTGTGATGTCGACACCAATTGAGAATTCAAATGATAGACAATTCCTGTACGCGGCTTGGGCGTACGGGCCGTGTATTGCGGCAATACCTTTTATCCGACCAGTGATTAGTATTGATGCATGTTTCATGTCGGGACGGTATCAGGGACGGCTGCTGGTTGCATGTGGGTATGATGCCGAAAACCAGTTGCTTCCGTTGGCTTTCGCGATTGTGGAAAAAGAACACTCAGATACTTGGGGTTTTTTTATGAGATGGTTGCGGTTAGAAGTCATTGGAGATGGTCGATTCTTTTGTGTCATATCGGATAGACATTTGGCAATAAAATCCGTGTTCCAGGATCCACATCTCGGATGGTATGAGGATAGCGATCTATGTGTGCATCGATACTGTGCTCATCATGTTGCCGAGAACCTCTACAAGCATGTGGGGCGGAAGAGAGAGGTCAGTGATCGGTTCAAAATTGGAGTGAACAAGAAGAAACCTAGGAGGTTACAGGAGATGTTTGAGGACTTTCAAATTCGTTGCCCAGACGCTATTACGTATCTTAACAAGGTGGGTAGGAGAGACCCCGATGACGAGGACGAGCCTCCACGTCCAGAGAAGTTGTTTCAAGCACATGATGGAGGTCACCGTTGGGGAATAATGACAACAAATGGGTCAGAGTCACTAAATAATGTGTTCAAGACGAGTCGGCGGCTGCCGGTTTGTGCTCTCGTGGAGGAGACATTCTACAAGTTAAATAAATGGTTTTTCCAACGACGGAACAAAGCCGAAATGATGCAACAAATGGGTCAGTTGTGGTCTGACAAGGTAAGCCTTCTTCTGCAAAAGCGTATCAACAAATCTCTTAACATGCATGTGATTCCTTTTAGCAGAAGGCATGGGACCTTTGAGGTCATGGTAAAGGGTGAAAAAATTCCTGCAAGGCGTAATCAGCAGAGGTTCGAGTATACCCGCAGAGATTTTGGGTATAAAGTTGTTGTTAAATATAACAATAAGGTTGAATGTGCATGTCAAAAGCCTCAATTAACCGGCATACCATGTTCTCATTTCATGGCGGTGGTCCGAGAAATGAGATACGACGAAAATTTGTACATTAATCCTCTTTATAGTGTGTCAATGTTGGTACAGACATGGGGTGCAGAATTCGGTCCAAAAGGCAACCAATGTGAGTGGCCTATATACGAAGGTCCGACGATCAAACCAAACCGTAAACTGATTAAGAAAGGGAGGAGAAGACACAATCGCATTGTTATGGAAATGGACCGAATGGAAGGTCGGAGACTCGGACATCAGGCTCATCGTGAGACCATTGATCGGAATGCCGCAGGTATAATTCAAAACACATGTATTTTTTAATTTATTTTTGGAACTACCTCATATTTCATATTTTGTTTGTTCTGTAGAACAAGCAGCACGACAAGCGGAAACTGGTTCATCGTCTTCTAGAAGATCGACAAGTAGGCGCTCAACCAGCGGGCGTTAGTCATTTTCTAGTTTATGTTTATTGTATTATATTGGAATTTTCATATGTAATTTGTTTTTATGTAATTTGTTTTGTAATTTGTTTTTATGTGTTTTTTTTTTTTGAAAGCATACTTGATACGTTGCATGTGCAGAATAAAACATACGTAGCAGAATAAAACATAATAAAAGATAAAACATATCAACAATACATACAGAATAAAAGTTCACAAATATAATAAAATATAGATAGACTCCGAAGATATGTCAATGTCCAGGATACTGCGAATGCGAGAAACGGTCTGGAGAGCGGACCTCACGCCGGACTCGCTATGTGGGACGTCCGTCTTCGTCATGCTGTATCACTTCTGGCTGAGTCTGCGTATTCAGTGGTGGTTGGGATGACGATGCCCCTGCATCCCCTAAATGCCAATTCCTACCGGGAGTTGTCGGAACTTCACGCTGATATTCCTGCTGCTGAAATTGCCACTCATATGCCTGCTGGGTCACCTGAAAAATAAACAAATTTACTTTCAATAAGTAAGCGACGATCTTTGAAATAACGTTAAACACGTGTAACATACCTGTCCGGCGTCATATGCCGACCCATGCGGTCCACCGAACAATTCTTCAATAAAATCGGATGATGCTGCGCCCTGGTGCTGCGCCTGCACCTCTGGTGACATCTGAAAATGTTCATGTAATTTTATAAATATTCGTTTATAAGTCATAAACATACTTACTTCAAGTCATAAACATACCTGTGTAGGGTTTGTGTCATAACCTACTCCGCCCTGAGCCATGTAATTTCTCCATGCAGATCCATCGTATAGCCAAGACTGTATTGGATCTGGTCCTTCGAATACTGGAGGAGGTGGGTATGGATTAACGCCAATTTCCGTGCTCTCGTTGGATGGGATCTCTTCCCAATTTTCTGGAACTCCAGCCTGATCCATCAGGGCACGCGCACGGTCTTCGACATCACAATCGCAGCAAATACCCCATCCTCTTCTCATGTTATCCTTGCCCGGCCTACGCCACCCTTTGGTGAAGAATTGTTTCACGCCGTGCGCCAGCTCTCCTATCCCACGCAAGGACTTGGACACATAACGAGAATATAAGATATGTCATTTAACACAAAATTACAATATTACAAATAAAAGTTAGAAATTACCAGTCGCACAATCGGCGGTCCGCTAGGAATGTATCCTTTCTTGCCATGCTCCTCTCTGGAGATCCTACCTCCACGATCAAGCCCCTCCACATGATGCTCAAAAATATAAACAGATGCCATGCCGTTCATCTGATACCATTTGCGATAAGCCGGAAGCTCATTATGGTCAAACGGTCGGACTTCTGCGTATATATTTTGCTCATACGTCTCTGCCTTCTCAACATGGATCGCATGCTTGTCGGCCCATGAAATATTCCTCTTTGACACCATTTTAAGCCTATTATTCAGTTTATAACAACTTAACACGAAAAATTAACTAACATTAGTAAATAAAAAAAAATTGAATGAGTCATACTTGTGCAAGTCGCCGTGCACATTCTTGTTCAAGGGAGGCGGCCGCGGAATATGTTGATATTTTCCGAATTGCCTCATGCACCGCTCGGGGTGATGGTACTCCACTATCCAAGAAAATATGAGAGGACCGCAATACAAGTAGTAAGGCTGAATTTTTTTTAAACTTGTCGTAGTAATTCGTATATATGATTAAAAACGAGTAAACAAATAATGTGAAAGAAGTACTGTCCAACTCGTGTTACTCTCGAAAGTTTCGCATAAATGCTGCCGTACGGCTCCCAATCCACCATGCCCTCGTCCAATCGCTGCAACTGACCGTGCGGAATTTTTGGACCTACTGTTTTATTGTGTGCAGAGTTATCGTACGCATGTTTCGAGCACCATTTGTCAGCAAAGGCCGGACATGTCTCCAGGGTTGGCTGGCCCCATGAAGGTGTCCACTTTCTTGATCTTGGCATCGGCCGGTGAACTGAAAATCGGGTCCATGACCAGTGCTGAAGAAGCATAACCGGACCATGCATGGAAGTAACCGAGGGATCGGTCGTGAGGCATAAGTATCGATACAGATATGCGAGAACAGCTCCACCCCAATTGTATCCCACCGACTGCTCCAAGTCCCCAATCATATCAAGATACCACAGCGGTATCCCGTCTCCGCTATTGTCAGGGAACATAGTGCACGACAATAGCTCCAAAATAAATGCGCGTGCATACCTGCGTGATATCTTATGTAAGCACATGATTGAAAATTTAAAGAACAAACAATCTAATAAGTAGAAAGTACTTACCACTGCACCGTTTGCTCGTCGGCGCCATCTGGAAGCTTCTTAAATCTCTGGCGGAGCATTTTCTTTGTCATTATCCAATCGGAATGAGCAGACCCCCTTTTCTTCATAAAAAGATCCACTTCAACATCTCGGATCCCTAATAATTCGAACAGTCTGCTTCTACCCCACACCCCATCCGACCTCCCGGTCACGGGGACCCCCTTAATAGGCAAACCCCACAAACAGCTCACGTCTTCTAACGTAACTGTAATTAATTTAAATAAAAAAATATAAATCATATATTTATTTCACCAATCATTTTTTTTATTTGAATAATTTCGCTAAATACCTGTCATTTCTCCAAATGGAAGATGAAACGTGTGAGTTTCTGGACGCCACCGCTCGACAAGCGTATGTATAAGTGACGCATCAATATTGATACCAGGTAACTGCGCAACCTGGTATAATCCCAACGAAAGCAGATACGGAGCGTATCGGTCGTGGTACAATATATTTCTCCGATAATTTCTCACGTTCAAATTAGAACAATTCTACATTACGAAAAAAAATATCAAGCAATATACGATTTGATTTCTAATCAATTTATTAAGAAAAATCAGTAAATGCTAACCTCTTTCGAAGCCAGAGACACCCGATGATGACTGTGGGGTATCCACAACAAATCGCTGAACCTACCTTGCATTATCTGGGTCTCTCTCTCTGTCATTCTGAATTTCAAAAATCGTACCAAATTATTTTGTCAATTATTTCTTCTGAATCGTTCTACTAGTTCTAACTAATTCTAAACCATTTCGAAAACAATTTTGGTGATTTTCTGGTATTTTCTAACTAATTCTAAAAACTATTCTAAATAATTTCAAAGTTTTTCATAATATCAGGAACCATTCTATAATTTACCTAAATTTATTTTGGTATTTTCTAATTTAACTACAATTATTTTACTATTTTCTATTTTTTCTAAAATTATTTTGTCATTTTCTAATTTACTTTACATTATTTTGGTATTTCCTAATTATCTAAAATTATTTTAACATTTTCTAATTATTTAATTTTTTTAGACATTTTCTAATTTTCTAAAAAAATTAGACATTTTCTAATTATCTAATTTTTTTAATACATTTTCTAATTTTCTAAAAAAAATTAAGCCATTCTCTAATTATCTAAAAAAATTAAGATATTTTCTAATTATCTAAAAAAAAATTAAATATTAAACTAATTTTACTAATCTATCTTAAATTTAAACTAATCTAACTTAAATAATTTAAATAAAAAATAAATATAAAAAAAAAAATTTACCTGATGGATGGAGACGGTGAAGAATAGATGAGGAGTGGGAGAAAGGGACGCACGCAGGGGCCTTTATAGCCGAATCCCGAACCCAGACTGTGTTGCTGGTTTTGGAGCTGAACCGGCAACCGTGCTTTGCCGGTTACGGGATCTCGCAACACGATTGCTTGGTTTTGGGATATTGAAACCGGTAACAAGGGTGCCGGTTCGAAAGTGCAAACCGCAAACTCATGTTGCCGGTTTGGGTAGATTTCGAAATCCACCCGATTTTTGTATAGATTATTAAATTAAAATTGAGTTTTGTATATTTATAAAAATTTCGGAAGTCGTAGTGTGCCACAACACGCAAAGACATTGAATACATGAAGAATGTTCCCTATGCTTCAGCCATAGGTTCCATCATGTATGCTATGACTAGCACAAGACCCGATGTCGCGTATGCTCTGAGCATGACAAGTCGTCATCAAGCTTCACCTGGTCCTGATCATTGGACTGCAGTCAAGAATATTTTTAGGTACCTGAAAAGGACCAAGAACAAGTTTCTTGTCTATGATGGTCAAAGAGAGCTCATTGTAAAATGCTACACTGACGCTAGTTTTATGACAGACCCAGATGATAGAAGATCTTAATCTGGATACGTCTTTCTTCTGAATGGTGGAGCTGTGAGTTGGCGTAGTTGGAAGCAATCAACTACAACTGACTCAACCACCGCAGCAGAAGTCATGGCGGCTGTAGAGGCAAGCAAAGAAGGAGTCTGGATAAAGAAGTTCCTTGAGGAACTTGGCGTCGTTTCATCCAGCGAAGGTCCCTTGGAGCTATTTTGCGATAACAGTGCATCTATTTCGCAAATTAAAGAGCCAAAGTCACATCACAAAACAAAGTACATGGACAGAAAGTACTTTGTAACTCGTGATTTTATCGAAGAAGGGAAAATTTCATTGTTATGGGTTGACACCAACAGCAACACAGCTGATCCCTACCCTTATCGCAAGCCAAAAGTGAAATGACAAACATAACAGATCCAAATGACAAACAATAGAGGTAATAAACAGATCGAAACATAACAAATGTCAAACAGATCCAAACATAAATAAATAAACAGATCGAAATGTAAATCCTATGGAACAATAAAAGTAAAAAACTATCATCATCTAAACGGAGAAGGGGAGTATCGGTCGGCCGGATGTCCTCTGTTAGCACTTTCGAGTAGTCCAGCCCAGGCCGCATCACGTGTAGCAATAGCAGCGGCATCAGCCTCTCTCCTGATACGTGATGCGGTCTCCCACGGATCATCATCCCCCAGAGTAGTAGCTGGCGGGGGTGTAGAGAAAAAAGTCTCTACTAGCCCAGCCGCATAGTCAGAAGGGGCCTGTGACCCGCTAGTCTCACCATCGTGTGCCATCGCCGTAGAATATCGCCCCGGCATGGATGGTGATAGGCTCTTAATCTCATTGAGACTGATAGTCAGCCCATAATTCTCTATGTGGTCGAAAGATGAAGACTCGTCGTGCGGTGGCTGTGGTGGCGACGGCGGAGGCGGCATGCTAGCCGGACCCTGTAAACCAAACCAAACAATGGTATAAATTTTTCTACTAATAAGTACTCGACTTATAACAAATACGACTTACCAGTGGCTGCACTGGACGTCCCTCAGAGTTGTAGTAGGCTGCCCAGCCGGAATTAGACAACACCCATTGATAGTAATCCCAATCCGCGTCCAAGCGGGGTGGAGATGGCATATCTTGAGTGTAGACTAGCGGCGCATCTGGCTCATCTGGCTCTACCGCCCGCCAATCAATGTTCTCTCTGGCGTCGCGCAACATGTTGATCGTACGCCCACTCTGTCCGGCATCATCGATAAGTGGGCCATGCTCCTGCAACTTGTTCCATCCAACTTTCCGCCAGCCCTTGATCCCGAGCAACTTGATAGCATGCACAACGGCTTTAATCGACACCAATACCTGAAAAAACAAACATAAATTAGTCAACATATTTATATAATAAGCGTTTAATGAACAAGTAATATAAATGTGTTGGATTAATTACCGAGCGAGCCCAGCGACGTCCGGTAGGCTGGTGACCTGATAGATTCTCATGCAGTGTCTGGCGGAGATAGGCACTATAATCGCCCATCAAATATACTGACGCCCCGCCAATCCTCTGGTACCAAGTCGTGTACCTCAGCAGATGAGATCCTGGGGTCTGAATGATCTCATCAGGCATCTGGTATATCTGAGGCTCCGCCGGAAACTCAGACTACCCATAATAATTTGCCAAATGTAGCTGCCAGTTTCTGTCCATAGAGCCGGCGTGCGACATCCTGTAAATTAAATTTTAGTTGCAATTGGTCTACTGGGATATGAAACGGTCGATGTAATAATTAATTAAATTTCTTACCTGTGCAGTCTCCTGATCTCCTCCCTGTGTAATAATTAATTCTACCCTAATATATAACTATACTAAACTATACTAAACTATACTAAATTACCTAATTTATAAAAAAAAAATTGGAACATTTGTAAATAATTGGTAGCAATTTATAACAATTTCTAACAAACGGTAGCAATTTATAAAAATTGGTACCAATTTCTTTCTAATTTATAAAAAAAATTGGAACATTTCTAATGAATTGGTAGCAATTTATAAGAATTTCTAACAAACGGTAGCAATTTATAACAATTTAGTAGCAATTTATAACAATTGGTAGTAATTTATAACAATTTCTAACAAATGCTTGCAATTTATAAGAATTGGTAGCAATTTCTAATAAATTTATAAAAAATTATAACAATTTGTAGCAATTTCTAATAAATCTCTAATCAATTTTAACAATTTCTAACAAACGGTACTAATTTACAACTATTTGGCCTACTTACAAATATAAAATAAAATATAGGGACTTACTTGCAAAAACAAAAAGAACAGGAGAAATCTAGGAGAAAAAGAGAATACGATGAGAGATAGTGTCAAATTTGATGAAATGAATTGTGAGGAAATTTCGGAACAGTGCACACTTATAAGTAAACTAATTTTTTGGAGCGACCGGCGGCTTAATAGCCGGTTTCTAATATTTATTAGGAACCGGCGGTATAGCCGCCGGTTTGGACATTTTTAATAAAATTTGAGTTTGATGGACAGAGTTGGCGAAATGTAAGACTTGATGGACATGGATAAAAATGACGGGAGAAAATGCATCAAAAGTTGATGCTTTCTTATTATTTGACAGCGTCGACAAATATATATGTTCTCAATTTGTACGCCCTAATTAGACAAAAAGATGAACAGAACAACAAGATGAACAAGTTCCATATTTATTTAAACAATCAGGAAGTATATCAGCTTTCCTTGTTAGTCTGTCACATCCATATTTCTGTACAAGTTCATAAAATCGTGACATAATGTATTAATGTTCCTAAAAATCGTAACTACCCTTACAAATAAGGACCCGGATAATTGTCCTCACACCACTAAGTTTCATATTTCTCACTAAAAGATAAAAAAATTAGGTTCCAATCCTTTGAGTATTTAAATTTCTCGTAATATTTAACATCTATCTATAGTGTATTTATAGTGCATCGAACAAGTATTTAACTCTATTCATTGGAGTATTAACTGTCTGTCTGACATTGACACAATCTTTATCCCCGTAAAAATGAAAATATATGTCCCCGCAATAAAAGACAAAAAAATTAGGTTCCGACATTTGATGGTTTAAATATCCGGCAGTATTTAACTTCAATCTTTAGTGTATTAATAGTGCATCGAACAAGTATTTAACTCCATTCATTGGAGTATTAACCGTCTGCATCCAACAGCGACACAATCTTTGTTCCCGCAAAAAATGACAAAATAATTTGGTATCGATCCCCGCGTCCCGCACATCAGTATTTAACTTTAGGAATGTTAGTATTTAACATTATGAACGTTAGTATTTATTTTTAAAGTCAAAAGTATTAATATCTAAAATTATAAATAAGTTGCATGGATTCTATTTAGCATCTTATATCTAAGTATTTAACTTTATACACATCAATATTTAACTTGACGAATGTTAGTATTTAATTTTAGGAATGTTAGTATTTAACATATTTATTCAGACTAAGAAAAAAAATCAAATTTAATTAAGGTAGTTAATTAATGTGGTGAAGGATGCTAATTATAGTAGTTAATTAATATGGAGAAAGTGCGGGGATGAAAATAAAATGTTGAGAGGATGTTAATTAAGGTAGTTAATTAATGTGGAGAGAGTAGGAGATGGTGGGAGGATGAAAATAATTATACTACAAATAATGCCCAAGGCATATGCAACTTCCCTGTGTATATAAGAACATGGATCCGAATCCACTGCTTACCAAATTGGCAAGTATGATCTTACTTTTTCAAATTTAACTGTTAATTTTTTTCAAGCACGAATTTCAACAAAGATGAATGGTTTGATTTGGAAAAGCAGGATCCTGCTTGCCAATTTGATGAGCAGCGGATCCCATATAAAGCTCAAAAAATTATTATTTTAATTCTCTAGAGTCAAGATCAGAGGAAATTATATATCTAGGGATGAAAACGGTATGGATAATATATGATCCGTATTTGAAAAATTAGATGTGGAAATTCGATATCTGAATATATGTATTAATATGGATACTGATATGGTTTTATATTTATTTTATCCTTATTTGAATAAATATAATGAATTTTAGTACTTTTTTAATATTCGTATCCAGCTGATATTCGATCCGTATCCAAATTCATAAAATTATTGTTACATCTCGGAAAATAAATATACAAAATTAATAATTGAATGATATACAAATTGTCTTTAAGAAATTTTTCTTGAGAGTGCAAATCATTTGAATTATAAATTCGAATTTATCTGAACACAAGTAATCATGTTAATATGATATTATTATAAAGATAAATAAAAGAAATTAAATATATTTGACTGAAAGCGAAAAAAATAAATTGAAATTTATAATATACTGTGGTTTAATTAGCAAGAATTAATGATTTATAATGGTTAGTCAAGTTAGAGATAGTTTAAATAAATTAAAGTTGACACGTGGGGCACATGCATTGTCCATCTCTATAATATCTAAATCAAATTTTTGTTGGGTCTCTTTCTCTTAATCCCCATTTTTTTAATATTTGTTATCTACGTGTCGATCTCTCATCGTCCCAACGCTGCTAAGCAGCAGGATAGTATGCTAGCTACTTGCTTAATTTCCTTTCACTTATGTCCTCTCCCTCTTGCGTGGGGTGCAATATGTGTACTCTTGACTCTCTTTCTCTCTACTCTGTTGCTCTCTCTCTGAGTGTGAAAACTTTAAAATAGACAACAAAAGAAGGAAAAAGAGAAGATGAGGTGGTGTTCGTAAACAGTGGTGCTCTCGTCTTGTGTTGTCACCCATGGTATGAGAAGTCCTTAATCATTTTGTTTAATTTGAGTATCTTGAAAATAAATCCATTAATAGCTTAATCTCTATGGCTTGAGTCTAAGAAAACTTTTGAAGTCTGGTTGTATGGGTAATGTCTAGTACTATGATCAGTTTATATTAATTTATAAATATACATAAAAGTAAGACTCGGTTTATACTATATGGTATAACATATACATGATTGAAATGTCAATATATAAATGAATGGGAAAACTTGATTATGAGGGTTTTTATGGTCAAATCACAATGGAAAGGATATTTGGCAGTATTCAGAGTTTTGTTATAAACTCTGATACAAAACATGAATTGTAAACATATATCAATATTATTTGTTACACTAGATTGATGTTAAGTGAGGTTATATTGAATATTATGTAATGGTTATTTTTAATTAAAAAGGTACATAGAACTATATACTTAATTCTTCTCCCAACTGGCACGGTTATATGCCCATGCTTTAAAGTAATTAGTTTTATTTCATATCTAAAATTGATACCCAAATCCATTAATTGCTATTCTCATATACCTGTTATGAAGTCCATATATAACAGTATAGTGCCTTAAAAGGCATCTTTAAGAATTCTAAAGCTAAAATATATACATATATATTATGTGAGCATGCATTCCAAGGTATTTTGAGTGTAAATATCTAGATATATTAAATCTTGGGTAAAACCATATATGATTTCAATTGTAGGCCTTCAGGCTTAATTAATAAATTAGAAAGGATTAAGAAAATAAAAGTAAATAATCAGTACATGATTAACACCGAGTGAAAAACACATGTGAATTAGTTATTGAATTAATTATTAAGACAGATAAATAATAATCGATAAAATATTATCCTGCTATAGGCATAGTAATGTACAAGACTGGACAAGATTGCCTGGAACACTTTAAGTTTCACGAATGATATAGCTCTATTGGCCTACGTTATCAGGTGCGGGGGTTCACTGGCTTTGTTTTGATATTAATTTCTAAGAATTAAATTGCTATTAGTTTTGCATGTTGAATGATTGATTGACTGCATTATTTGAATTGTTGCATCATATGCATAGCACAATACAAATGAAACTAAATTATTAGTAAGTTTGATGACTTGTCATTTTGGTATGGTTTATTGATTGTTTGTTCCTTGTTCTAAATAACTGAGTGATTCCACAGTTACTGAATTTTATTGAATTTACTGATTACTGCAAAGTCTAGGTCATGACTAGACTTTGCCCCAGGACCCTTATGCGCATATGGTGAATGACCTCAACTGAACTCAGTACCGGTTGGGTAGAGGATATTGTAAATTGTGACTGTAAGGATAGTAAAATTATGGTAAATGTCTATTGCTAGTCACTACCTCTGAGGGTGACAATATTGCTTATATTATTTAATTACACATCATTAAATCGAATTATTGAATTGAATTAAGTGTCTGACTATAAACCAGACTGAATAGAACGGTCTAAGCCAAACACAACAGATACGGGTATGTGTAAAGGCAGATGTGGGTTGCTGGTGGGCATTTGTACAGGCAAGGAGGATGGTATCTGTTTGTGTTACCCGACCTAGTATTTGCATAAATTTAGAACCCAAATATTCTTGATTATAGTTATTTGATTTTCATTGATTATTCTTGTTGATTATCGTTTGACTGTCAATAATTAGCATTGCATAAATTCTTATAGAAATTGAATTGATTTTATATGGCGGATATTTAATTCTGGATATGGATTCTTACGAATCCAGTAGTCCGAATCAAATTCTGTACTGAGAAATATCGCTGTTTTTTCTCACCCCCTCCCCCTTTGTGGGTTTTATAGGTTCGTTAGACGAAGAGATGCATTTATGGGTTTTAATTAACAGCAGGACCAAACAAAAGATATGGTACCTTGGGTTGTAATATCTGACATGATATAGGGAGTATTTCTCTAGTATCTTAATTCCACCACTAAATGTCAGATATATATATATATATATATATATCTTATAAATATTTTGGTTTGGGATTAATGTAATGGGTTAAATTGGCAATGCATAAAAAGATCCATGCCTTGTGTGTACTGAATTGGAAATATCACGTTACGTAGTTGCACCCCGGATTTGGGGTGTGACAATTATAAAAAGATGTGGATATGGTTTTACCTATACCCGCCCCATATTCACTCCATTTTCACCCCTAAAACTTCATATATATATATATATATATGGTATGTTTGAATGGTGTAAGAATAGCTACTATTCGGAATAACAATTTGCATCCAAACGACATTTTTGTTATTCAGAATAGCGAAAATATTTGCTATTCTCTATTCCTACAAAAACATGAAATAGCATTTGTTGATTTTAATATTAATGCTAATCTAATATTTAAAATAATATTATATTACATTTAATATTTAAATTAATATTATATTGTATTATATTTAATCTAATATTTTATTTAACACTAATGTAATATTTAAAATAATATTATATCATATTTAATATTTAAATTAATATAATATAATATAATATTATATTATATTTAATCTAATATTTTATTTAATACTAATTTCAAATTTAAAATAATATTATATTACATTTGATAATTAAATTAATATTATATTATATTATATTTAGAACAATATAATATTATATGACATTTAATATTTAAATTAATATTATATTATATTTAATATTTAAATTAATATTATATTACATTTAATCTAATATTTTATTTATTACTATCTAATTTTTAAAATAATATTATATTACATTTAAGATTTAAAATAATATTATATTACATTTAATCTAATATTTAAAATAATATTATATTACATTTAATATTTAAACAAATATTATATTACATTGAATATTTAAAATAATATTATATTACATTTAATATTTAAAATAATGTTATATTACATTTAATATTTAAACTAATATTATATTATATTTAATAAAATATTTTATTTAATACTATTCTAATTTTAAAAATAATATTATATTATATTTAATATTTAAACTAATATTATATTATTTTAATATTTAAACTAATATTACATTATATTTAATATAATATTTTATTTAATACTAATCTAATTTTTAAAATAATATTATATTACATTTAATATTTAAACTAATGTTATATTACACTTAATGTTTAAACTAATATTATATTATATTTAATATAATATTTATTTAATGTTTAACCTAATACTAAAGATCAACAGAAACAACAAAAATTCTAACATCTGAAAATAACAGTATCAACGGCTATCACTTATTCACCGAGCCATCAAAAAGCATGACTTATACTAAAGCCAGCATAACAACTCAAAAAGCAAACTACAGCCCAACTCTAGAATTGAGCTGAAAAGAAATTCTGAAAAAATCCTGTCATCTTCTCCTGGTAATATCACCCTTAGAGGAAGGAGTACGTTGAAACTCTTTAATTTTTCTGTAGTTGTAATATTTAAATCCGCAATTTTTATACAGAGAGTATTATTCTAGTTATTGTGTTAGACGTAGTTCTCGGAAAACTTTATTTATTGAACAAAAAATATTTATTTTGAGTTAAAAAAAAAAAAAGAATTCATTAGAACCGTATTAATAACTCTTTTTTTATCAATACAACAGTTGATAACACTTTGTCGTTAACCTTAAAAAAAAGAAGGGTTGGGTCTAACTTTTTTTTTTTTTTTTTACAAATTAAAATCCCAACTAGAATTCGATTTTGAACACGCATCTACTATATGAAGAGAATGTTTAGGATCGATCATGTTACGTATTATTTTTCAGCAAAGAAGTTTTAAGAAATGATAAGCATTAATTAAAACTAATATATAAAAAAAAACATTTGTAGGAGAAGAGCAATAATAATTTCGTTGGTCATGTTTTTTATTCTTTCCACTCTAATTCAACTATCAAATATGGCCTTTAATTCAGCATGTTTAATTGACTCAGTGTACGTACGTTCCTCCTCGGACAGTGAAAGCTAATTAATAATTTAAAAACGGGTGGAGTTTAAAGGGCTTAATTTGAACAAAGTTTTATTAAAAGTCTGACCAAAAGCCGTCCGATTAATTTGTGTCAATATTTGTATGGACAGTTTAGATTTATGAAAACGCTCAAATTTATTAAATTTTAACACGAATCTAGATGCAAATCTAACGATTTAGATATAATAATATTGGATCAAGTTTGTCCAAATTACTTTGAACAAAACTCAATCCCTTTAAAAACTCTGAGACACAATCAAACACATGCATCCAATTTATATTTTAATTACTAATAATTCCATTGATAAAAGTCAGGCCTTAGTTTTTTCCAACTATGAATTTTTCAATTGAAGTCAACTGGTGATTGAGTCATGTACGTGCCAATGTATAAACACTTGATACATTCGCAAGCATATACTGCACATAATCATATATATATATATATAGGAAATTGCTAATATGCTACGCGTAGCATAGAGGGCCTCCATGCAATGGCTCAAAATTTGAATTTTTAAATTCCTAACGGTCGATCCAAACCGTTAGATGTGTTCTACATATTGAAATGTGCTTGGAGACCAAATTTTATATTTTTTGGATTTTTTTTACTATTTATTAAGCCACTTTGAAAATCGCTGATCCAACGGTTTCACTGTTGGTTAAGCCACCGTTGGATCAGCGATTTTCAAAGTGGCTTAATAAATAGTAAAAAAATTCCAAAAAATATAAAATTTGGTCTCCAAGCACATTTCAATATGGAGAACACATTTAACGGTTTGGATCAACCATTAGGATTTTGAAAATTCAAATTTTGAGCCGTTGCACGGAGGTCTCTATGCTACGCGTAGCACCGTAGCCACGTCTATATATATATAGAGAGAGAGAGAGAGTGTCTTCTATGGACATAAGGACCTATTTGTAAAATGAACATATTTTTATTTTCAAAGTTCAAACAGTCGATCCGAACCGTTCATCTTGTTCTCCATATTAATATATACTTGGAGACCAAATTTTACATTTTTCTGAATTTTTTTACTATTTATTAAGATGGATACAAAAAATATCAAATTCAGACCATTGAATTTTGTATCCATCTTAATAAATAGTAAAAGAATTCAGAAAAATATAAAATTTGGTCTCCAAGCACATATTAATATGGAGAACAAGATGAACGGTTCGGATCGACTGTTTGAACTTTAAAAATAAAAATATGTTTATTTTACAAATAGGTCCTTATGTCCATAGAAGTCGTTGCCATATATATATATATATATGAGTGATGCTTCCATGGACCCAAGGACCTATTTGTAAAATGAATATATCTTTATTTTCAAAGTTCAAACAGTCGATCTGAACCGTTCATCTTGTTCTCCATATTAATGTGCTTGGAGACCAAATTTTACATTTTTCTGAATTTTTTTACTATTTATTAAGATGGTACAAAATTCAATGGTCTGAATTTGATATTTTTTGTACCCATCTTAATAAATAGTAAAAAAATTCAGAAAAATGTAAAATTTGGTCTCCAAGCACATATTAATATGGAGAACAAGATGAACGGTTCGGATCGACTGTTTGAACTTTGAAAATAAAGATATGTTCATTTTACAAATAGGTCCTTGGGTCCATGGAAGAATTTGCCTATATATATATATATATATATTAATTAAGAAGTTCAAAAATTTCCTCCTGAAAGATAAAATCGACATAATTAATTAGTCTATGCATAGAACAGCATGCAGTAAAATTTCTTTAAGATCTAAAAAGACATAAGCTCCAATATCAAAGCATGCATGCATGTCTGCGGAGGAATAATTAAGGGAGGAAATATGAGCAGATGAAGTCCGATCGAACTGTCCGTTTTCACCAAATTAAACCTTCGCATAGACGCAGTCTATTTTTTTTTATTTAAATAATTAAGATGTTATAGCTTTGAAATTTTATGAAATTTCTATGAATTAGGATTCATCATCGATCCGGGTTTAAAACCCGCAACCACATACAGAGAATGTTGCTCAAAGCTGAACAATGAACAAATTAAAAGGTTGAGGGTTTCCAATTATTTAATAGCATCAACAGAGATTAATTAATTAACTGTTCTCAATCTGTCCGTCCTTGGACAAAAAAGATGAACAAGTCAATATGTATATTTGTTTAAAACTTTAAATGATGAGCAAGAAATTAAAGACTTATATATAATACTATTAATTGTTAGTCTGTATTTTCATATTTATGTACAAGTTGATAGCTAGTTCTTTAATTAATATAATCTAAATGACATCATCTTTCCAAAAAGAGTCTCTCTCTCTTCTCTTCCGATCCTACTTTGATAAGACTCTCTCTCTCTATTCTCTTTCGAAATTGAAATTAGGTTCTTCTCTTCTCTCTTTCTTGATTTTCAGCGTGTAAACCTGAAAAGAGTCTCTCTCGCTCCGACCAATCAAACGAAACGAAGAAGATGAAGAGGAAAGGAGCAATGTTGTAAAATGCGGTTTTGTTCATGCATGCAGAAGGCCACCGCATATGTAGATTTTTATGCAGACACGGGTTTTAGTAACTAAAAAAATGTTCAGTCTATCTATTATATTATGTTTAGTAATGAAATTTTATTAATCTATCTTGATTTTTAAGTATTTGATATACTTTGTTTAATTTTTAAACACATTAGTTCAATAATAATTCTAACTTAATTCACGTGTTCAAAGTAGTGTTATTAAATGAGCCTCAATTCAAAGGATTATTTAACAAAGTCCAGCAAAGCAGTGAGAAGTATTAATCGGCAGTCCACTTGACAAAGTCAAGCAAAGCCCAACACTCCAAGACAGAAGCCCCCAGTCCGGTTTGCACATTCTGAATTTGTCCCACAATATTAAAATATATATTACCAAAGCACTGGAGCACTATAAAAGAAGCTGGAGAGCGCTGGACATCTTAATGGACCCGGGTTTGGAACTCAATTAATAGGTTCTGAACATTTCGGATCTGAGGACTCAGTTAATGGGTCCGTTAATGGTTATTAATATTTGTAAGCCCATTTCTAGTGTATGCGGTCCGCATATGAATTTTTTATGCGGCCACATATGCGCTCCATAAAACTGCATTTTACTACACTGAAAAGGAGTGCCGGTTCCATGCCTCGAAAGAGAGGAGGAAGTAGGATAAAACAAGAAGGTCTAAGGCAATATCGATGTATTGCTACTGGAGTTATCAATGTCTAAGGCATTGTTTTTAACTTTTCACGATAATAAATTTTGATTGAAAACTCGGGAAGCTCGCAAAATTAAAAAAAAAATTGTTTAGTGTCTCAAAACTTTAGTTGAAGTTTCTGATTCTCACTAATTATATATTTTTATTTTATTTGAAACTGAAACGACCTGTTATTCATCAGAACACAAGAGAGAGGATGTGAATTCTAAAATCTGAAGCGCATACACTGGTCCCATTACAACAAACTGAGTATGCCTAAGGGCCTTTCACTCAAAAAAAAAAGAGAGTAGGCATTGCAGCTCCTCTTGTTCAACTCAGAACACAAGAATGCGACCCTGCAGCAATATTCTAGTAAGGTAATTGTTGGTGATAATTGCTTGGGATTAGCTCTAACATGGAAATCATATGTAACTATTAAATTAAGTAAATCATAACCCAATCTAACTATTAAATTAAGTGAGGGGCATACATGCGAATATGATGATTCATTTTTTTTATTATGTCCTTAAATGATCTGTTTGTCTTTTAGCCACACCATTCATAATAGTTCATAATGAATAAAATTATACATAATGTTATATAATACTTAGAAAAATATTCACATATAATAATAAATTCAAATAACGGTAAACCCCATTATCTCATGGTACCGGTTCCATTAATAAGTTGCCCTTGGACAAAAATGTTAATTTCTTATTGTATCTTGACATAGTAATCAAGTATTGATAATTAAGTAACATGTCGAACAATTGGACCTATTAAATTGATTACACGTAAAAAAATAATTATCACTGTCCTTATTACCACAAAAGAGCAAAAACAACTTTAATAAATATTGGTCTTTGGTTGGACCGACGAATATTTACACTCATTACATGCACACAATAAAAAATTTATATTTTAAAATAAATTAATTTCAAAAGGAGAGCTCACTTTGGCAGTGTGCAAATGAAACCAATCCATTTTAAAATATATAACCTTAATATATTTTATTAGAATTTAAAATTATATCCAAATTCTAAAATTATAGTTTAAACATAAATCTAAATCCATCCTTAATTTGTTAAGAATCAAATATACATTAATTACTTTTGATTCTCGATTGCCATGTGGATTTAATCCAACCATTATTAATTTAATCATTATGATATACCGAAAATATACATATGTAGTGGTATCTCAATTCGCAGTGTATCTGAATTTTTTTACATCCTATCATCAATAAAGGTGTACATAAATTCAATTATTTTACATCCTATCATCAATAAAGGTCTACCTAAATTCAATTATATTTCTTTTTGCTGAATAATTTTCTATTTCACTCATAAATGTACATTTATCAATGTCTAAGGCATTGTTTTTAACTTTTAACAATAATAAATTTTGATTGAAAGCTCGGGAAGCTCGCAAAATTAAAAAAAAAAATTGTTTAGTGTCTTAAAATTTTAGTTGAAGTTTCTGATTCTCACTAATTATGTATTTTAATTTTATTTGAAACTGAAACGACATGTTATTCATCAGAGAATTTAATTTGACAATAACCAACATCTTAAAATTAAATATTAATATTTCGTGTATTTTTTTTCTAATTGTATGTCCGTCATTTTATAAAAGAGAGAGAGAGAGAGAACCCCACGCATACATTGCCTTATAATTAAAATAAAATAACCATAATTTTTTTTGTACCAACTCTTTCTTAAAATTTACAATTTCCACAAAAAGTAAAAAAAATAAAAATAAAGCAACAATTGTCGTGTCCAGTTGTCCAATTTATTCTCAATCTTATCGATCAAGTTCCAATCTCCATTTTTCAGCTTTGTATCATTTAAAGCAGTGTTAGATAGTTAATAAGAAAAGTAGAGATATTACATTTGAACACGGTAGCTTAATGCTTGCTCTAAATTAATCTTTATCAGTTTTGTTTTCATTAAGAAATAAATTTTGTTGAAGGGGCCGGCTCTAAAAATTTATTTAGACTTTTGAGCCCACACATTCGCTAAAGTCATTAGCCCACTAAACCCAGCCCAGTCAGGTCTCCTAATCCGATTCTTATGTCCTCTTTAATGACGAATGAGTATGAGGCTGACCTTTTGGTCCCATCAGTCAGCTTTTCTACCTTTCAAGCTTTCTTGACAATTAAATGACAGTGACAAGTGACAACCTCTCTCTCGCGTTCAGCTCCAGCGGTTTTCCCGCTTTTTTCTCCTCGTCTCTCCTTCGATCTTTCTACCATTTAGTCATTTACCCTTGCTCCTCCTCTCTCCGCCTCTCGCACACCCGGAGTTTTGATCATTCCACGCTGTCCATAATCAGGTCATTCTCCTAACTTCTCCGATTTATTTATTAGTTGCGTTTATTTGGGATCATGAAAACATTAAGTTTGCAATTTATTATTTTAGGTTGTTGAATTTTCTTGAGTGTGCATTTGATTTTTCAAAGTATCAGTCCTCCTCTTTGCATTGGAACTTTATTTTTCTCAAGTGTGCATTTGATTTCTCAAGTCCTCTTGTATGAACGTTGATCTTGATAAGTTAGGTAGGTTTTCCATCTAATTTAAATATTTTTTCTGAATTAGTCCCTTCAACTGTTCATCCCTCAAGATTTCGGTTATTTCTTGATTAACCACAAACTTGAGGTTATTACTTTGTAAATTAAGCTCAGGATAACTCAATTTTTCTCAAGTGTGCGTTTGATTTTTCCATGTATCAATCCCCTTTGCTCTTGTATGAACGTTGATCTTGAATCTTGATAAGTTAGGTAGGTTTTCCATCTAATTTAAATCTTTTTTCTGAATTAGTCCCTTCAACTCTCCAGCCCTCAAGATTTTGGTCATTTCTTGATTTCGGCTATTACTTTGTAAATTAAGCTCAGGATAACTAAAATTTTTGCTGTCTTAGTTAATTTTCACTGGACATGTAGCGTACCGAGAGTAGCGAACTAAATTAAGAATGTATTTTGTTTATCTTTTGTTTTTGAGCATTTGAGCAATAAACAAACAGCACTTTTCATTCCTCCTTTAAGCATCCTCCCCTGTTTACTTCTACATCATCTCCAAATCTGATAGCTATTGCTCTGTATCAGCTTTCCTTCTACATCCAACCCTGTTTCCTTCTGATTTTAATGTTGTCTTGTGCTGTTATGCATATAATGCACAGAGAAGCTGGCTTTCTGTAAATTCTGATCTCATGAATAGGTTTTTCCACTTTCACTTGTGAATTGTGTACTTCTTAAATTGCCGTTTTGGTCCTCTTGTTTAGAGGAAACTGATGGTGGGTGCATTTTAACTGCTTGATGGAAGATGTGGCAATATAAGATAGGAAAGTCCTAATTGGTAAATTTTATCATATTTTCACTTCTGTCTTCTTCTTTTTTTCGTTTGTAGGTTTGTGTACTATCAATGTCACATTCAAAGGTAGACTTGTTGGGTTCCTCTAGTGAAGACTCGGATGATCTATGCACAGTGCCTGCAAGAAACTACACTTTCCCACTTTGCAATCCAGAAGAGGAGGAAGAGGAGCAGGATGCTTTTGCCGGTGTGTGCCTAGTTTCTGTTCGAAGCCCCTCTGCCGTCACACATGCTATTTCATGCCACTTCACTTCTTTATGCGATACCAATCTCATCCTGGGGTGAGCAAGTTTTTGTGTACAAGTTTGATGCCGAGCCTTACCTCTGTATATATGTACTCGTGTGCATGTGTGTGCGCGCGAGAGATAGACAAAAGGGAGGGAGGGAGAGAGAGAGTTCTGCTCCTGCTCCTCCCTTTTTTTTTTCACAAGTTGTATTTTCCTTTTTACTTGTTAATCCTGGCTTATTATTCTTTTCTCTTTTGAATTTTCTTTTCAGGAGAGGGACCAGACTTGAGATACTTGTTCTCAGAGGTGCACAACTTGAGGTACAAAACAAACATTTTATATAAATTTGCTATCAAGGCTATAAGATTAACTAGCTCTTGCTACCTAAAGCTATCCTCTATGTCGTTGTGTCCTTTAGTTGCTCAATAGAGTCATTGATAGTTCTGATACTTAAGTTTTCTTATGTCTTATGGATAATGAATTAACAAATATTTATTTTCTTTGTAGGTTGTGAGTGATATCCAGTACTGTGGTCGAATCATGGCACTCGAGTGTCTATGTTCCAGTGTAGGTCCTTTTTGTAGGATTTGATATTAACATTTCTGCCTTTCCAAACATTTTATGAAAATATGAGATTATTTAAAATGTCTCTTGTCTTGCAGGCTATGGCTACGGATACCTTGTGCCTTCTTACGGAATTATCGCCGAAAACCTACGAGTTGCACATTCTTCAGTGGAATTCGGACGATAATAGAATAATCTTAAGGTAGAATTCTTTTTCATTCCTCCATTTTACTGACTTGTTGGTTCTGCCTTATAAAATTACCCACTGGCATGCACATCTTGTTTATTTTAGTTTTAATTTGTGCAATGTCTCTCTATTTTGATTTCAGCATGTATATTACCATAAACCAGAAGCACACTTTGAGCTCCAAATATTTTTGGCCAAATAGAAATTTCAATGACCTTTTTTTCTTCTTTCTTTGTGCAGTGCCAAAGTTCCTATACCTAAGTTCTTTGGAGATTTTTGTCAAAAAAAGGTACTTTCTCCTTATTTTAGCAGTTTTTTAATTTATTTTATTGAAGAAAGATATTTTTTCGGAGGAGCTGCAGTGTGATGTAATTTATACTGATTCTTGATTTTTGGTTTAATGATGTTTTAATCACTTTGTAGATATGGTGTGATGTAATTTATACTGATTCTTGATTTTTGGTTTAATGATGTTTTAATCACTTTGTAGATATGCTGCATTGATCGTGGGAAGAATTTGATTGGGCTACTTTTTTGTTTTAGATTTAAGGTAGCTAATAGCAGGCGAAGTCATTTTTCATTTTTGTTAAACTTTCTTCTGTATAATAAATTGATGTCGGCCGTACTTTCTTACCATTATTACTTTTCTTTCGAGTTAGGTGTGGAGATTGTCAAGTGAAGGAATACTAGAAGAAATGGTTTCTTTCCGGTAAGTTTTGTGCAACAGTGTGGCATCATTTCTCCATTTGCTTTTTTTTTTTTTTCCTGTCTTGATGATGATTAGGTGCATTGTTCGGCTCAATTATTATTAGGTAGCGCTATTACTACATGTATAGATTGTGAAATCTTTTGTATATCTAAGGATTTAGGGAACAATCAAGTTGGTGTTCTGTTGCTGCATATTTTTGTATTACTTCGTTTTTCAACTCTCTTTGTCTCTCTTTGTCAATGATCTAGTGTTGGCAGCACTCAAATTGAAGATATTTGTTTTCTCCCCAGACTCGCTCAACTGACTTTTATGATTCACTATAAGGTACATTTCTGTTCCATCGGCATGAATTAAAAAGTCATTATGCTAAAAATAGATATAATTGAGCTGAAGAACTTAGTTTATTCATTAATGAGTTGGGCTTATATAGAGCCTTTACATGCTTGCACATAAGTCTCTAGACTTCTATCTATTCTCTATTTCTCAATAAGTCTCTGACAAAGATACAATTCTCAACACTCCCCCTCAAGATGGGTAAAAGATATCTATTAACCAAGCTCTAGGAGACTGTTTCAACCCATATAGTGACTTCCTCAGTCTACATTCCTCAGTCCACCCGAATCTCTCTCCTTAGGTGGTTTGGGATAAACCTGTCTCAGATAACCTACCTCGTCACAATTGTAACACTTTCGAGTCTCCCCCTATATCCATATGTTACCTGAGTTTGAGACCACCTTCACAGGTTGTGGCTTTGTCGAGCTCACCCTCTTCAACAACTTCACGAACTCAAGCAAAGTTGAGACTTCCGCGGGACTCAGCTCCTTGATAATTTCTTCCATCGATCCGACTTGTATTCGGTTTCCTCACACTCGATTGTACGAGTCTAGATCACATACTTTCCCTTTCTTCCTCTTCTTGACCCGATTTTGATCCTCCTCACATCAAGATCTAGATCATCTTCATTCTAGCCCCCTACCTCGGGATCTGTGGGGTATCGCCCCCCCCACTTGGGCCTTCTTCACACAAAGAGCAATCCTCCTCTTAAGTGGCTCGGTCTAGAGAGAAGAGAGAAGGCCGAGAGAGAGAGGGACTCGGCCTAGGTTTAGAGGCGGAGGTACTGTAGCACGGTAGTATAGCGGCGGAACTGTAGCAGTGGCCAAACCCAAGACTCTGATACCAAATAGATTTAATTGAGCTGAAAAACTTAGTTTATTCATTAATGAGTTGGGCTTATATAGAGCCTTTACATTCTTGCACATAAGTCCCTAAACTTCTATCTATTCTCTATTTCCCAATAAGTCCCTGACAAAGATATAATTCTCAACACTAAAACAAAGTAACAATTTGTCATGTGATTATCTTTTGTTGCTCTCTAGATCCTTTGTTGTGATTATGTCTTCGAACTAACGATTTAACTTAATTATTTGTTTACAGCATCATGATAGTGATCTTTGGAGTAGATTAGAAATTTCAGAATTGGGCGAAGTAGTCCACGTTGAACAGATAGAAGACTATCACTTCTTTTCTTTGGTTCCTTTACCATCATTTGATGGTTTTATAGACATCGTACGGAAATCTGTTCGACTAAGGATAAGAGATGAGTATGATACTGCGGATTTCGAACATGTAAGTTCTTTAATGTATACCTGTTATGAGTTGCTTGAAAAATATACAATTAATAATAGTGTAAAATGAGAGCTCAGGACATTGTGTTGCGTTAGTCGCTTTAGAATTTATTTCTATACTTTTAACTTAAACCCAGGATATTGTGGCTTCTGCATTCACCACGGACGGGTCTCTTCTGATCGCCGATGCTGCTGGCCATGTTTACATGATTCAAATTTCCGATAGAGAAGAAGAGTACTAACTAAACTCTTTTAATATGTTAGCTTTTTTTTTCTGTTAAAAATGGGAAAATGGTGGTTTATTGTGCCATTCTTATAGATACTTGGAATAGAGGATATTTTTCTTCAATTGCTTTTCTGTACCAGTATTGGCCTGTACTAGCACTGTACCTGTCACTATTAACTAGTTTTGTGTGGATTCCATTATTTGATTTTTGTCCTATGTTGCAATTTTGTTAATATAAGATATATGATCAACATGATAATTTTATTTTCGACCTATGTTGTTTTAGAAAATTCTAAATTGATATCTTTTAAATTTTAATCATGCAGGATTAGCTTGAACTCTTCCATGGTAGCAGATGGAACCAGTACTGCATCTACACTTGTTGCTCTTACAGATGAATTCATCTTTATTGGGTCATCTTCAGGAGACTCTCAGGTATGTTGTTTTATGCAAGGAGATAATGGTTTTCTAAACATTCAAGTTACTTTATTAGGTTTGCTTTCTCGTTTTACTTGGCTCAAAACTGATTAATTAGTCATAACATTTCAGCTTGTGAAATACCATGGACCAGTTATAAGCACACTAGACTCCATATCCCCCGTGGTGGATATGTGTATGTTGAACCAAGATTCTGGCCAGAAGATAGTGGTGGCATCTGGGAGCTATAAAGATGGTTCCCTTCGTTCCATCTCCCATTCATGCACTTTCATGTTCATTGTAAGTTTATTGTTCCACTTTTAGATCCATATCATCTTGAGTGAGCAAATCTGATTTCATAAAAGTAAATGATGTATTTTTTTTCTCTTATATCTGCATTAGGAGTCTCTTGAGATAATAGGATTTAGGGTTGAAGGGTTCTGGACTCATGTGGAGGGCGATGCTCTGCGACTAGTGTATAGTTTCGACAGTGGTTTTATTGCCCACGAGGTTAGCTATCCAGTCTTGTCAGATAATGACACTCAGAGCCATATTCGTGATATTACTACAACGACACTAGAAGGGTTTGATAAGACTAAGATGCATCTTTATCTAGCATTAGGAGTTCATCATGTTCAGGTATATTACTGAGTTGTTCAAAATTTTGATCTTTCCCTGTAATAGGAGTATCATGTCAATAGTACAACATGATTTTTGAAGTCTTTTATGTGATGATGTAGGCATTCATATGAATTTATTGCTCCTATGTAGGTAACCAGTGATGCTGTCATATTGTGGAACTCAAAGACTAGATTGGTGAATAGGTGGAACTGCCCAGGTCCTGGCTGTATCTCAGTTGCAGCATCATTTGAAGATAAGGTTAATGTTTGACTTTTTTGTTTAGCTCAAGTAATAGGAAAGTGATTGATTCTTCAGCATTCCTGTATTTTTGCTCTGTTTCTTCTGGTTTGCATCCTCTTAATTAATTTTTTTAATAATCCTTACAGTATTGGAATATTTACGGGACTGGTAATAAGGACTAGGTTCTTAAGTGAACCAAGATATCAAAAGATATGATTGTTGTAATCTTATGTAACGGAGCTAAACATTTTCAATTTTTGTTGTAGGTTATTGTGGCTTATAGGAAATGTCTCACTTTGCTCCAGATTAGTGGTAACAACTTGAAAGTGATTGGATCAACAGAAATGCCTGCTGAAGTCTCATGTCTCAATATTGGACAAGATGGTTCCATGGTAGCAATTGGCATGTGGCGCATAATCTGTCTGGCATCACTCCCTTCGCTGACAGAGATAACAGCAATTGATGTCGATGCTGATCAGATAATACGTTCTGTTCTCTTGTTTCAGTTCCACGAGGTAATATTGAGTTTCAGTATTATTTTTTTTCATTTAATTCAAAACATGAGAAAGATTCAGATTATAAGTAAAAATGTGGATCATTTTCATGCTATAACTTTTGGCGGCCACAAGTTTCCACAAGCTCTCTTTTGCTTTAATAATTTAAAATCCAAGATTCAAACAATGAATCCAAACATTTAATTTTTTTATCTTGTTCTTCTTCTTGAGGGATGTGGCCACGTAAAACATTTCATAATTTTTCAGTTTGTCTCGTACAAGAGCAAAAGGCTAAAAAGATGAACGCACAGAATTTATAAATAACAATTACTTGATCGATTCATTTTATAGGCTCTTGACGGAAAACTGAAAGATTATTAAATTTTGGTTTAGAACTTTGAACTTCTACTTTTGTATATAGCCCGTGATGATCTGCACTCTTCTACTGTGTTGTATCATCCATTCAAGGAAAATTCATTGTTGTAGGCAGGTGAAATGGAAACATCACACTGCTGCTTTCTCTCCCATTACTTCAAGACCCTCATTTAACGTGATCTTGCGAACATAAAGAAGAATGGGCAGAAGTCCGGATTTTATCATTTGGATTTTAAAATGTTAATTGAGAAATGTCAGGTGTTAGTAACTTGTTGCATCAAAAAGTTATGGCAATGTAACCCTCAGAATAGTACCTTGGTCATATAATAGACCAAGAACCTCCTATTTTGTATCCTCAGGCCTTTTTCAAGTGGGTGATGGGGTAGTTATGTTGTTTTCCCTTTTTTGTGTGTCTGTTAAGGGGGAAGATGAACTTGAGATTACTTGTTCTTACTAACTGGATTACTTTGAAATGTGGAACGATACTATACAATCAACATTGAGAACCACCCTTTGCTTTCATAATAAGAAAAAAGTAGAAAGAAAAGCAAATAATGTTTATAGTAAGGATTATGCAGGTTGACATTACCAAACAATTCTTGCTACAGTAATTAGTAAAATTTTAATCATTGCAGACTTTCTGGGTTTTTTTTGTTCTTTTCTCCAGCTAGCTAAAGCATAAGTTTTATTCTCGTCTTCATCTTGTCTTTAGGTACTATACTTGGTATATGGTGATGCGAGAGGAAATGTGGGTTTCTACCAAAAAGAAAATAGTCTGATAAGACTCAGCGAAGTTAGATGTAGCTCATTACCAGTACACGAACTTAAAACAGTTTTAGTGGATGGTGTGAACCACATATTGGCTGTCTCAGAAACACCAGCTGTCCTGTGCATCAAGAATGGTGTATTCACATGGATGCCCCTCACTCTAAAAAATGTTTCTTTCTTAAGTGTTGAAGAGCCAAACAGGTTAATTTTCTTCTCCTTTTAAAACTGCTTGTCCTTTTTTTTTTTATATGGAAGTTGATTCTTTTACTTTTTCTCCCCCCAATTTAGAATAAGCCGAGTTGGGTTGCTATAACCAGCATATTTTAGCAGGGGCAGATGGGGTATAACCCCAACTAATTTTCAGCCTTTATTAGAATGTGTATTTTGAGGTTGACCCTTGATGTTTTATGTTACCCATCTCCCGTGACACCAACTGGTATTGTTTAAGTCAGTAAATGTGATTCTCAAGTTAGGAAATAGTCAACTCTCTAGATTTAAATGTGATTCTCAAGTTAGTCAACTTCCTAGATTTAATTACTAGGTGTTAAATTTATAACTCTAGGTCAGATAGCAGCTAATAGAAGTCATGGGAGTCAGTCCAGCATGGGGTCCGGTTGAGGTGTGACTCACCTAGCTCAGTGTGAACTTGGCTGAAGTTCATTACCATGGTTCTAATAGCTTTTTTCTTCTATATTTGTTCAACAATTTATGTAGGTGTTTTTGGGTTTTACAAAATGAACAAGATGATCGAATTGAGCACGGAACGATTGAAAGTGTGGTCAATGTGGAATGTCTGATGAGGACCAAAGCTCATGGAAGAAGTATCTGTTTTCAGAAGTCATCGGGAACTTTCATGGTTGCCACTTGCGAGAACGGGCTCAATAAACGAGAGCACAATGTTCGCCATTCACTCAGACTCTACAATTTGACATACGAAACTCTTGCATCTTTCGCTCTCCATGATCTAGAGTATGGTTGGTCCATTACAAGTGGGAGGTTTTGTGACGATCGAGAAGAACTTTACTGCGTAGGGACAGTTTATGTTGACCCAGATGATCAAAGCAGCGTTTCGTCACATTCTGTAAGCACCTGATCCAATCTTTTCCTCTCTGCTAAAAGATTATGTTAGATATTGAGTGAGGCTATGATACTGTGCATGGCGTGGATTGGCCCGCGTTATGGACTCAAATCTTTAGTTTGAGAGTCCAAATGATCGATCTCAGCTGTCCAACATGGTCTCCATATAAGTATGTACTTGTGAACTAAATTTTACATTTCTTAGATTTTTTTTTTTACTATTTTTTCTAGATGGGTACAAAATCACTTGATCTGAAATTCTGGACCATCCAAAAACTGTGATTTTCTACCAATCTAAAAAAATAGTAAATAAAAAAATGGAAAATTTAGTTTACATGTACAGATTCAGGTTAAATGGTTTGTATCGACCGTTAGGATTATGAAAATAAAAATATTGATCCGTAGTACGGACCAGTCCACGCTATACATAGTACCATGGCACCACTCTTAGATATTTGTCTTTTGTTTGCAATCTAAAAGTCTGCCGAGGAATTTTGATTGGAGCTCTTGGTTAACCTACTTGTTTACTGCATAGTATCTAACTTGTAACAACAAAGAAAAGAGCCAACCTGATCTTTGTATTTTTTTTTTTTAGTTGAGTCCCCTTCTCTTCTCAAATAAAAATGCCAATGGCATATCTATCATAAGTGGATCCTGCTGGTTCGGAAAAGCCCGATTCAAATATGCCAGGTGGAAGGTTCATGGTCCGGGTTGGAATTTTTTACCAGCATTCCAAGTTATATTGGGTTATGATTTACTTAATTGAATAGTTATATCTGATTTCCATGTTAGAGCTAATCGCAAGCAACTAGCACCAACTATTACCTTACTAAAATATTGCTGCAGGGTCGCATTCTTGTTTTCAAAGTGGAACAAAAGGAACTGCAATGCCTACTCAGTGAGGACGTAATGGGACCAGTGTACGCGCTTCATTTTTGTAGTAACAAGCTGCTTGCTACTGTACACTCATCTGTCTGTCTGTACAGTATTTTCGATTATCATGGTGTGGGACTGCATATGATGGATAGCAAATCAGGCAACATTGTGAACAGACACGGCCTAGTAAACTTGGCAACTGTCGACAATCGCATAGTTGCAGGAACTTCAGTTGGCTCTCCGTATCTAGCTGAGATTGACAGCACGGTAAATTATTTCTATTAAATTGCAACTCCTCCAAAACTGATGTTGGCTAGTTAAGGATTAAATTGGCCTTGGCCGGTTCTGTGTTATCTGGTCGAGTCATGATTTTTGGGCTCGGATAATTTTTAAATTTAGAGAAATGGTCGCTCATCAATATTATGTTTAATCTGTGTATTATCATACATATCTCATTAAATATGTTTTGTTGTCAGGCTTTTTAACTATTTTTTTTTTTATTTCAGCATGAGTTAGTGGTACTTATCGATGAGCCTCTCCATGAGTTTGGGGGCAGTTCGGCCACCATTTGCATGACTCGAGACTTCTTTATTAGCGGCAATATTGATGATCTAACTCTCAGCTTTCATGCACCACACAAAAACAGATGGAAGTCACTTGGAGATGTTTTTGTTGGAGAATTCATCACCGGTGTGCAGCCGTTCTGTATTTCACTGGACTCGCAGTCAAGCAAACCACAACCTTGGGTCTTTTCAACTGAGGTCGGTAGCATATATTGTGTCATACCACTTTCGCGGCAGGAGCTGGATTTACTTGTCAATCTATGTAGTTGTCTCAATCGCTTGCTTAGAGATGAGCTATTTCAAATGAGGGAATGGAAGTATCGTCAGTCAGCCCGTTTCATTGATGGTGACTATGCATGTCTTTTGTTGTCTCTTGATGACAGCAACCGCCAGAAGATAGCACAGGAGCTTGGTGTTCCTTTAGATATCATTTTTTCTTTGATTCGCTATATTGCGTCTTGTCGGTTGATATGATTGATATTGGGAGGTCGAATTTAAAATTTTTTTTTTTTCAAAACACTTGGTAATTGCTTGTATTTGAGCAGGATGTTGTCTGGGTCAGTATTTTTTTTCTTCTAATTTTTCTTGCTTGAACACAAATGATTAAAGTAGATATACATATCTCGTAGTTGTTGTGACACATGTACGTCTGCATAGTACGAAAGAAAAAAAAAATCTTCAACACTCACTAAAATATAATCTTTAGTTAGTCACAATTAATATAAGTTGTTTTTGCATACTTGGATACTAATTCTCCAAATAATAAAGAACATGATTTACATAAAGGACTAAAAAATTTAATATATTAAGAATTAATTCTTATAGCATCTGCATTGATAATTATTTTGCAGTTGTTAATTCTATGTGACAAATTTTATTTGAATTATTGGGATGTAGGTCAATTGCTAATAAAACATATTTGTTTAAAAGGAAAACGCTTTCTTTTGGACACGCTGGCATAACTAAACAAAATAAAATTATTAGCCGTAAAAAAACAATGTACCCCTAGCTTTGCTTTTTCCCGTTTCTCTTCCCAAAGCTTTAGTTTTACAAGATACGTTGCGAGCTTTAAAATTAAAATTTACTTAATTTGTAATTTCGGTTGACTTTGCACTCTTAGGATTACATAAGACAAGATTCGGGATTTAATTATGAATTTGGGAATTACATAATTTTCTAAAATTATATGACCAAATTAAATGATTTGGGTGCTATATCAGATACATGACCAATTTAGTACATCGAATATTAATTAGTCACATTTCTAACTTTGGTTGCTAAATCAGATACATGCATGACTAATTTAAATAGCTTCTTAAATTCTGAAAAAAAAAAAATACAAAACATAATTAATATACTAAGTCAAAAGTATACTTCCGCATACTTTCGATTTTATCACATATTTTCAATTATAAAATTGGATCCCTTAATTTAAAATAAAGTTCATTGATAACGATTGTCAAAATTGTCGAATTAAAATGTTATTATATTTTCATTCTTATATATTAAGTACACTCTTATTTGTCAACGACTTTGACTAAAATATGAGATTTCTTGATTGAATATCAGCCTTCTGATTAAATATTATGATTATACATATCTTTTTTATGCATGTTTTTACGTGCGTACTCTTCACACGGAATCTGTACTATCTTTTTGATGAGTCATGATTTATTTTTATTTTTTTAAATATCATTTAAGGAATTTTGAATCGATTGATCATGTCTTTATTTTTTTTTTTATATCATTTAAAGAATTTTATTTAAATTTAGTCTAAATCTTTTTATAAAAATATGTCTTGTATGAATTTTTTTATTCTATTATAATATGTTTCTGTTGCAACGCATTATCACAATGCTAATTTTTTTATTCTATTATAATATGTCCAGGCGCCCAGCCCCGATCTAATAATGAACCAAACAAAAATATTCAAGTCGGTTCGATCTAGCTTTGGTAAAAGTAAAACTCTCTCTGTCTCTCTTCCAAGTGTTATCGAACCGAACCTGGATCGGCGGTTTAACCGAAAAAAACGGAACCGATCACCTGTCCGATTTGGTTCTGCAATCAGATCGTTTCAGGTAATAAACTGGTTAAAAATAGTTAAACCGCCTAGTTTTCATTAATAATAAGTAGTGTTATAAAAATCGGTCAATTCGGCCGAATATTCGTATACAATCGGAATCCGAATAGAAAATTAATATTCGGCCGCATATTCGACCACATAATTTTTTTTGCATACGATCAATTCGGCCAAATATTAATCCGCATATAGAATATCGGTTCCGCATAAAATCCGCAATTTGCGGAACCGAATAATCTTAAGTCCCGCATAAAATCCGCATTCGAAAGTCCGAAACATCTCTATTCTCTCTCCGGTCTCTCCGCATATTCCAAGTCCCTAATCGATCTCTAATCTCAGCTCTCCGCCCTCCTCCGGCTCTCTCCTCCGATCTCTAGTCTCTAGTTCTCTGCAACGCAAGAAGACGGATTTGGAACTAAGGTTGTTGCATTCTCCAGCTCTCCGCCGCCTCATCTCCCTTCTCCACCGATTGCTGGCTCCGCCGCCTCTATACTCCGCCGTTTCTCTCCTCCGCCTCTATACTCCGCCGCTTCTCTCCTCCGCCTCTCTCCAGATATCCAGCTCTCGGCCGCTTCTCTCCTCTCTCCAGGTATTGCACAGTACCCAAATTAGTCACTAAATTTTATAGCTAATTGATAAGATTGTAAAGTGGAGAAGAACTGATTTTCCTGTAACAAATGCCTAATTTAATATAAATTGCCTGGAGCTCCAATGAAAAAAATCATCAATGGTTGATCTTGGCTTGATTCTTTTAACTGTACTGTACTTCATTGAACAAAACGATAAGCATCTTAGTATGATCTGTGATGGTGATTTACACTACTGTTTATGGGATAATCTAGTCTTTCAGTTTTTAAACTCTGTAAATTAATAGTGTTCAAGTAATTAATGAGTTATACGATCTCCTTTTTTTTTTTAAAAAAACTGAAGCTACATGCCCTTTTCTTAGCAACTTCTAAAGAATTTTGGGTGGAACCACAAAGACAGACTCTTTATTATTAGTTGTGTTGTTTGTTTTGGTCGGACATCACTTGTCTAAAAATTAGCGGTTGAACCGATTGACCCAACGGTCAGACCAGTGAACCGTTAACCCGAAGCTTTACTGGATCGATGTCCGGTCCGGTTCTGATAACATTGCTCTGTTCTCTTCCGAATTCGAAATTATGCTTTTTACTTATTTTTTTCTCTTCTTGGTTTTCAGCACGTGTAGGCCTGAAAAGAGTCTCTCTCGCTCCGACCAATCAAACAAAACGAAGATGAAGAGGAAAGGAGCGTCGGTTCCATGCCTCGAAGGAGAGGAGGAAGTAGGACAGAACAAGAAGGTCAAGAGATTGACAGACGAATTTGTTGCAAAATCTGAGATAGGCGACATTACTGGAGCAACAGCGCAAGAAGAAGTGAAGGTAGCGAAGAGGGGCGAGTTTGGAGGTAGTATCCTCACAGATCGTGCCTTCTCCGATCTTCCTCTTTCCCAGCCCACTTTGAAGGCACTTGATGAGATGGGTTTCAAAACCATGACTGAGGTGAGAACAATCTCTCCCTCTCTCCCTCTCTCTCTCTCTTTTTTGAAATTACTTGGTAGTGGCTACCAAGTCATATATATATATTGGTATTGGTAATGGGAATTTGGGTCCGGTGGGCATCGGAGCCGTCCGATCAGCTTTAGGATTCGTGCGCGCCTAGCTTAAAAATTCATGTGCACGTGGATAAAGCGCATCGGACGGATCCGAAAATATCGGGCCCAAATTTGCTTTCAATGGGCATTGGACCCAAAACTGCATTATTCATGGTCACCTTTCTTTGTTTTATTTTATATTTGCCTTTGTGAAGTAGCTTTATTATTTTCTAATCATCATCCTTGTAAATTTAAATATTTTAATCACAGAGAATAGAAGATTCTATAGGTTTCACTCATTAATTAGTTAATTATCGTCCTCATTAATTATTCTTATTTAGTTTGAGTGTCATGTAAATTGGTTGGGTTTCCTTCAGATCCAAGCAAGGGCCATACCCCTTCTGTTGGAGGGGAGAGATGTAATTGGTGCAGCACAGACCGGTTCTGGCAAGACTCTTGCTTTTCTGGTACCGGCAATAGAGATGATGCATTATGCCCAGTGCCTTCCAAGGAATGGAACAAAAATTATTGTTATTAGTCCCACACGGGAGCTTGCTATGCAGGTACCAGTTTACACTTACAGTACTGTAATTTTGTTATGAAACAGTCGGTGAGGCACAGTGGAGAATGGAGATAATGTTTTCTTTCAGTAAGCAAATTTTTTAGTATGCCGAAATTCTGATTAAATGTAAGTATAGCTAGCCATCCTTTGGAGTAATGCCTTCCTGCTTCGTCTGTGTAATAATGGAGATAATGTATTATTTTTGTTGTTTGTACCTGCTTGTAGAGATTTCTTAAATAATACCACTGTATGGGTTCTACAAGATCTTACTATAATTAAGCAAAAAACAAAAAATGTTACACACCTCTTGAGAAATAGACGTCGTCCTGTTGTAGTTCTGTTTGAGATGCTCATTTTCATGTTGCAATTAATGACTCTTCTATAGACACATGCTGTCGCAAAGAGTCTTTTGAAGCACCACACACAAACACTTGGGCTTGCAGTTGGTGGTGTTCCAATAGGAAAGGAAGCTCAGCAACTTGTAAAGGGGGTGAATTTGCTTGTAGCAACTCCCGGTTGACTCCTTGACCACCTAAAGAAAACAAAGAACTTCATCTACAAAAATTTGGAGGTAAAAACCATGCATTATGCCTTCCTCCTTTTTTATCACATATTCACATATACCTTTGCCTTCCTCCATTTTTTTCCTTTTTAGTATCAAAGAAAAAACTAATTGTTTACTAAATTAATAATTTGCTTACAAGTGCATGTTTGTTTTGATTTTTGTTGTAGTGCCTCGTAATCGATGAAGCTGATCGGATGCTAGGTCTAAACTTTAAGGATGAAATGGAGGATATTATTAAGCGCCTTCCAATGGTAGACTGAATTATTGTTACCACTTGTTTTGATTTTCCTTCTGCCTATTTTTACAGTCCTTTTGAAGCTGTTGCTTAATGCTTCATAGGATATGAATATATCCCTCTTGTAGTAACTATGTGATGAATAATTTTAATGCTAAAAGATTATGTTCCGCGGAATGATGAAAGCTTCTCTGATAATGTACTTGATTTTCACTTGATGTGCAGAAGAGGCATACTATTTTATTTAGTGCTACGCAGAGTACGGAGGTACTTGGTTTTTACTTATATTTTTTTTTACTTCTTTTTGGCTTTTCTAGGTCGTTATCTTTGCATCCTTAATGTTCATTACTTCCAGTTTATTATCTCCTACTATTTTGGGCTTCTGATTTTAATCAAAAATCTCTCAGGTTTTTGAGTTTGCAAAGTTGTCATTTAAGAAAAAGGCAGACGAGAGTGAGGCTGCTCAACCAAAACCTGTTTACATCGGAGTCGATGACAAAAAACCCAAGGTAAGGAATTAGCTTGTGGTTCATGACCCCTTCATTTTAGAGACTCACCGACCAAGATGGAGATGCCATATGACCACCTTTTAAAATTTTGTAGGCAACTGTTTCTGGGCTAAAACAATACTGTTGTATTATGGAGAGTGAAGAAAAGTTTCTGGCTCTTTATACATTTCTCAAGAAGCACCGGTCCAGAAAGACAATGGTATTCTTTTCAACCCGCCAGGCGGTCAAATTTTATTCCGAACTTCTTGGTTACATAAACATGGAGTGCTTTCACATGGATGGCACTCAAAAGCAGAGTGCTCGGAATTCCAATTTGCGTGGATTCACTCAAGCTAAGAGCGGCATTTTGCTGTGCACTGATGTGGCCGCACGTGGAATTGATATTCCCTCCGTGGTTTGTTCTATTCCTCATTTGTCCTTTTTCTTCAATTAAATCTTGGGATTTGGGTATCCTTGCTATTTTATTGCATTGCTTTAATTCTTGTATAAATGCTTACATATCCTTTTGCAGGACTGGGTGGTGCAATATGATGCTCCTCGAGAACCTGAGGTTTGACTTTGTTTTAATTTTCTTTTGAATCTTTAAACTTTTTTTGTTTGGTCCGATGAAAATGATTTGACTTGATTTTGTGCTCTCAGATGTATATCCATAGGGTCGGTCGAACAGCTCGTGGGGAAGGTGGCCAAGGAAAAGCACTGCTGTTTTTGTTGACCCAGGAGCTTACTTTTCTTTCTTGCTTGAAGGTATTTGTATTGACCTATTATTTCTTTATAAAAGATCTCAAGTTGCCCCCAACTCCGCAACTGCAAGTTGTTAAGATTTACTTTGTTCTTACCGCAACACCTACTATCAGGCTGAAGTAGTTTGTTTTCAATTGTGTAATTATATATTTACAGGAAGCCAAAGTCTCAGTCATCTCACAGAAGATTGACATAACAAAGACATTACACCTGCAACCTCTCTTGGTATAATGACTATTGTTCATCTTTACATGACTTTGCACAAACAATAATAAAGCATTGCCTCAGGATCTTCTGTGGAAGATTATTTTTGCCGAGCTCACACTTAGTTGAAGGCCCCCAAATTTTGCTTTACAAATCAATTTGAAAATTAATTTTGTAATTTTGAACTAAAATAAATGGTTTGGTTTTACAAAGACTGGGCACTACTAATTAAGTATTGGATCTACTTTTATTAAATTGGGTGTAATGCTTCTAATAATGACCATATTAGCTTGCTTGCACCTATCATTATAATTTTGTTAGAAACAATAACTTGTAATTGATTTAAATTCTTCACATACCTGCTTTGCAGGAGAAAATTGTTGGCGACAACTACTATCTGTGTCAATCTGCAAAAAATGCATTCAAAACCTGCATTGAGGCTTACAATTCTCATCAAATCAAGTCAGTCTTTAATGTGCACACGCTAAATCTGAAGGTAATTTGAATTTCTTTGAAGATTTCAATAGCTTAATTGCTTATGTAGTAAATAATGTGTAGTGTAGTTCTTTTCTTTTGATTTATTTAATTATTTGCTGTCTGTAGGGAGTTGCAAAATCTTTTTGCTTCAGCTCACCACCAAAAGTGAATGTTAATCTCGAAAGCCGCCCCTCAATTACTAGGAATAGGCGAGAAAGGAATCGAAGCCTGCACAGCATGAGCTTTACCAACCCTTATGGAAATATGGGTGTCAATAACAGGCAGTTTGTGAGGTAATAGTAGAGAAGCATGTAATAATTAATTGTAGCTAAATTTTGGAAGACGATCTCTGTTTAAATATGAGAGAGTGACTTGAATGAAAAATAATTTCATTGATTGATTTGATCATATGCTTTTACAATGCTTTTAAGGTCTATTTATAAGGTACAAGGCTCAAAGAGCCGTGAGAGAAATTGATGTAAATAATGAGCTGTTACATAGAGCCTTTGAGGCCTTTTTTCCATTTTTCGGCAAGTATTGGAGATAGGGAAGAAAGTTTGTGGGGTGTATTTGGTAAAAGTTCCATTGGGTTTGTGAAGTGTCCTCAAGTCTTGCATATCCAATTATGTATATTTTGTTTTTAATCTTCAACAATCTTATTTTATTTATTTTTTTATTTTTGAGAGAACTTAAACAACCTTATACAGTTGGGTTTTTCTCTATTGTTTGATGAGTAAATTTGAGTTTTTGGGTAGCACATGAAAGGAAGGCCCTAGCTCGCATGTGTAAAAATTAAAGGATGAAATGAATTGATGCTCGATCATCTAATTATTAACAGCCATGGATAAACATCATTTGCTTTGAATATGGAAATGTTTTGCCCGTGTCGAATCATTTTTGTTGAAAGCTTGGTAGAAGCTACCAAGTTATCGAATCCTTTTTCTCTCAATATACTTATTGCTAAACAAACAGAGAGGGCAACATTAATTCATTGATGAATGCTGGCATTGATACGAGTATATATTGCATATACTAACAGCAAAGCAAGGGCAACATTTATCACGACTATTTTTAGTATTAGTTAATGTTGTTGTTAATCATTTTTAATATTAACTGAAATTGTTTAAAAAAAAACTTGTAAATTCTTCGGTCCGATGCATTTGGTCTGATTATTCTAGTTGAATAAAAAGCTCCAAGTTATTATGATATCTAGGTGCTACCCTATCTAGAGCAGTAATCATTGAATTGACATCAGTTTCTTTCAAAGCCTCTTATACAGTGATTCATATGGGCTAAATGCTTTATGATAATCTCTTCCATATATTATCACATATGACGGTTCTCCGGGGATTTCCTGCAAAAGAAAATTACTCTCGACATATTTCATAGTAATATCATAACTTTTTTTCACTTCCAAATAATAATCATATATATATATATATATATATATATATATATTAATCAAAGGGGACATGCATTCATTACTAAACTAATACCAGCCAATTAACTCAAAAGCTGAATGACCCTCCTTTTCTAGTGGATCCGACTCTGCTGGTTTTTTATAACAAAAGCGGGGTCCTGCTTTTTCTATCCCAATTATTCAAATTTGTTAAGATTTGTGCACAGAAAAGTTTCTTTATTGAGATACGCAAATGAAAAATTTTGAATGATTGAGATGAGAAAAGCAGAATCCTGCTTTTGTTATAAATATTATGTTGGTCAATCATGCATATTTCTTTTTAAATTTATACATCCTTTAAACGCATTTCTTTCAAAATTAATTAATTCTGCTTATATGAGATCATTAACTCTGCGTTGATTAAATCACACTATTTGCATATTCAAAATCAGGTTAATTTTATGTGACGCCATGCATTTAAATTGTATGACTGGTAGGTATCAAATAGCTCGGGTGAGTTACGTTGTTTCATCAATTTATCAACTTTCCAACACTATATATAAAGGATCGTATAAATTCCATAACACTTAATGCATAATAGTCGACTTAGTTATATGTATGGTACAGTTGAAAATGTTATTAAATTTGTAGTGAGCTATCAGAGAAAATCAATAAACAAAATTTCTTCAATTTTCTCTCTCAAAAAACAAAGTCTAAATAAGATATAAGCTACTGAAGTCTTATATTTTGTATGATTCTTAAAAGTTATACTTTACATGCATAAACGTTTATGACCTGATACTTCAGATAGAGACAAACTTAGGTGCGTGAAATAACTTTTTAATATATGAAATGATATTAATGAATCTTCTTAATTCCATAAATTTTATGTATTATATTTAAAATTTATGAAATATATATATATATATGAGGAGGGATCCAATTACACCTTTTTTTTTGACACATCATGACATTGTTTTTTTTATAGTTTAATTTATAGTTTAATTTTGCGATTTCAAAATTCAAATAGTCGATCCAAACCGTTCAATATGATTGATATACTAAAATGTGCTTGGAGATCAAATTTTATTCTGAATTTCTCAGTTATAAAAAGTGCTTTCACATGGATGGCACTCAATTGCGTGGATTCACTCAAGCCAAGAGTGGTATTTTACTATGCACTGACGTGGCCGCGCGTGAAATTAATATATATATATATTGAGTAATGCTATTATGCATTGCGAATTAAAACGGGTGCGTTAATTTGCGCTCATATTGTGATTTCCAAAGTTTAAATAGCCGATCCGAACGTTAGATGTGTTCTCCATATTGAAATGTGCTCGGAGACCAAATTTTACATTTTTTGAATTTTTTTTAATATTTATTAAGTCACTTTGAAAATCGCTGATCCAACTGTGGCTCATATTGAACAGTGAAATCGTTGGATCAGCGATTTTCAAAGTGGCTTAATAAATAGTAAAAAAATTCTAAAAAATGTAAAATTTGGTCTCCAAGCACATTTCAATATGGAGAACACATCTAACTGTTCGGATCGACTATTTGAACTTTGAAAATTGCGATATGAGTACGAATTAAAGTACCAGTTTTAATTCGCAATGCATAATAGCATTGCGCGCTCTCTCTCTCTATATATATATATATATTAATAGTCGAGGACTTAATATTTTGACGAGGTTTTATGCTCTTTTTTAATTCTTTAAACAATGTAACTAAATTTTAGTTAAGTTTTGTTTCTCAATCAATAAACAATCCAATCTTTGATCTATCGATTCAGACAATGAATTCTTTCATGTATGAAATATCTCATTTTTTTTTCTTTAAAAAAGTGTGTTATTCTCAATCTTTCGCCATTCAGTTAGTGGACGTGCTCTATATATACTTGATGTACTGCAATTAATTAAGGGATCAACATCACTATTTTTCAAAGTTGAAACAGTTGATATATATGAATCGTGCAACATGATCTTCATATTAAAATATACTTGTAAATAAAATTTTACATTTTTCAGAAATCATTTTACTATTTATTAGATAGGTAAAAAATCACTAAAAATGTAAAATTTAATCTACAAGCATATTTTATTATGAAAAACATATTAAACAGTTTAAATTGACTATTTAAAATTATAAAAACATAAGATATTGATCCTGCGTACTATATCAATTTGCGCGATGCATAGCCTCACTTTTACAAGTTTGATGCTGTAGCTAGTTATAATTTTAATTAATTTTTAAAGAAGGCGTTTCTGTGACCACCCTTTAAAAATAAGGTAACGGTGCAAACTTTTAAAGAAAAATGTACATATTCTTGAAAATATTGGTAAGGCTGTAGAATGATATTGTGCTTGATTTTGAAATTTAAAGCTGATATTCTTCACACTATATAATAATTGAGGACGGTTCAATTTTTTTTATTTTTTGTGTCTTCATTTTTTAAAACGTCAATAGCTCAAATTTTAAAACATTAATGTTAAAATAAAATCGTTAGAAGTGAGATATGTTATTTTCTCTATGTGCTCACAAAAAATACCACATTTCATTCTTGTTTTTATGTTGAAAAATTAATTCTAGAAATTATTCATATTAATACATTTTTGCAAACTCTTGATGACAACTACAACAAAGTTGAAATGCAATTAATAATTAACATCCAGTCTTGTATAATCAGTAAACTTATGCTATGACCTGACTTTTCAGGTACTTGGGAGGAATGGATCCAGGGCAACCAATTTCTGAACTGCAAATTAAATGCTAAATTTGTAAGTGTAGGTGGAAGTTTTTGTTTTTGGATAAATTATTTATATATGTCTTATTTCTGGAAAGGAAAAAGTGTAGAGACAGTGGGAGAGCAAACTTAATTGGCCTCCATACAGTGCATGAACCATATGCAGCACTGTTCTGAATGTTTTAAATTTGTAGTTTGTGCACTGCATGAACCAAAATCGAAATTTTTACCCTCGGTTGTGAATTTTTGATATAGAAACAGCGGAGCGCGGCTACAAGTTTATGAAACAATTTATCCTAAATTATAATACTCCACCATTAATTAAATTACTATGCTCCTAAAAGGGAACAACAAGAATAATAATTTATATTAGATAAACTTTCTAATATACTCCTTAATTGGTTGATTTATTACAACTCATATAAGATATTATTAAGCGCCTTCCAATGGTAGACTGAATTATTGTCACCACTTATTTACTCCAATAAAGATAAACATTTTTTATAAAGTCAAATCTCGTCTTCTGACTTGATCTAGTGGCTAAACATTACTTGAAACAATCTGATGCAGAATCAAACCGGACAGGTGACTGGTTCTGGTTTCGTTCGGTTGAACTTCCGGTTCGGATCTAATAACATAGAGAGAGTTTTATCAAAGTGAACCGACTAGACTATTTTTGTTTGGTTCATTATTAAATCGGGCTGGGCGCCTGAACATGCAATCTAACCGACAAATTTCATTAAACCCGGCATAATCAAGCTAACCGAGTGAGCTGTGATTAAAAGAACACAAGTGACCAGAGTTAATGATCTCATCTAAGCATAATTAATTTTGAAAATTTATTAATGAATGGATAAATTCAAATAAATTAGTATCGTGCAATGCGTTGCAACATAAACATTTTAAAAAATACATATAACATGATATATTTTTATAAAAAAAATTTAGACTAAATGTTTCTTAAATGACAAATAAATTTAAATAATATTCTTTAAATGATATAAAAAATAGAAAGAAATGAAAACATAATCAATCAATTCAAAATTTCTTAAAAGACATTTAAAAAAATAGAAATAAATTATGACCCATTAGAAAGATAATACAGATTTCGTGTAAAGAGTATGCACGTAAAAAAATGCATAAAAAGATGTGTATAATCAGAATATTTAATCAGAACGTTGATATTCAATCAGAAATCTTATATTTTAGTCAAAGTCGTTGACAAATAAGAACGTATTTAATATATAAGAATGGAAATATAATAATATTTAATTCGACAATTTTGACAATCATTATCAATGAACTTTATTTTAAATTAAGGGATCCAATTTTATAATTAAAAAAATGTGATAAAATCGAAAGTACGCGGAAGTATACTTTTGACGTAGTATATTAATTCTGTTTTGTCTTTTTTTTCTCTCTCCAGAATTTAAGTAACTATTTAAATTAGTCATGCACGTATCTGATTTAGCTCCCAAATTAGGAATGTGACTAATTTAATTATATTAGTTCATATTCAATGTATTAAATTGGTCGTGTATCTGATATATATAGCACCCAAACCAGTTAATTTGGTCATATAATTTTAGAAAATTATGTAATTACCAAATTCATAATTAACTCCCAAATTCATAATTCAACCGAAATGCAGCAATTAAGGCTCCAAATTTTACCTTATATGTTTTTATTCCGAGCATTTAAAAAAATACATACTTAATTTGTACTACTCTTATAAAATATAAAAAATTAATAATTTCGTAATGATTTGTTGCGGTTCATAGCTGTCTTTTTAATTAGCTTTAGCTAACGAATATGTTGATTTTAATTTTTATAAACAATTATTATGTATTGTTTAATGAATACATGTCTCTTTAAGTTTGAATACCTTAGAAGTTTGAGATAAATACATGTTCCTTTTATGCGTTGAACTTATTTTGATAATATATGATTAAGTTCTGGTATCAGTATATTGTTATAATGAATACATTTTACAGTGTTGTTGAATACTTCATTGTATTGTGTTGAATATATATATGTATATCATGTATTATTCTGTGTTGTTGAATACTTCATTGTATTGTGTTGACAGAATGAGATTAATACTTATATGTAAAATGAATATTTGTTAAAATGAATACTTTGAGCATTAAAATGAATACTGTAATAGAAATGAGTGTATACTTCACATATTAAGTATTAAAAGTGTGTATGCAATAATGAATACTTCTCATTGCCTTCTATGTCACTTTCAATGTTAATGGTCTCCACAGTTAAGTACAATCTTGATGTGGACGGTTGAGTTTCGCCCATTGACGGACGGTTTGCCGTTCAAATGACTTTTGCGGCCCCCGAATGATTATTTGCCGTTCTTAAAGTGCAGATCATAGTTGAATACTTTTGTGTCTATAGTTGAATACATTTATCCTTTGGAATGAATACTATCAGACATTTTTACGTTCCGCAGCATTTTACGCGTTAACTTTGGTCTTTTAGCTATTTCAACTGTTTTTTATCTGGGGGACAGATAGGGGACGTTTCATGGAGGACAGCTAGGTGGACCCTTTTTTTTATTCTATTGTTTTGCAAAAACATCTAAATGAATGAAACATGAAAACAGAAAGATTAAGAGCATCTCCAATAGAGAAACTAAATAGAAATCCACATTAGCTGTAAAATACAATTTACAAATTAAGTAAATTTTAATTTTTAAAGTTATGCAACCGTAAAACTAAAGTTTTGGGAGAGAAACAGAAAAAGAAAGGCTAGGGGTTGTTTTTTTACGGCTAATAATTTTGTTCTATTCTGCCAGTGTGTCCAAATTAAGAAAGCATTTTCCTTTTAAACAAATTTACTTTATTAGCAATTGACCTACATCCCAATAATTCAAATAAAATTTGCCACATAGAATTAGCAACTGCAAAATAATTATCAATGCAGATGCTATAAGAAGTGATTCTCAAATTCTTAATTTATTAAATTTCTTAGCCATTTATGTAAGTCATGTTCTTTATGATTTGGAGAATTAGTATCCAAGTATGCAAAAACAACTTATATTGTGACTAACTGAAGATTATATTTTAGTGACACCCCTGTTAAAAGAGTAAGGCTCAATATTATGCATAAATATTGTGACTTATCTTAGATTGTTGTTGTTGAGAGTATTTGCTGGAATGCATAATTTGATGCATACAACAAATAATTTATCGTATTATGCATAAATATTATGTTTTTTTTTTAAATTAGGCTGCATTTGATGTCATAAAATAGTTAAAACTGACAAACTTTGCCGGTATTTTTTTCCATAACCAAAAAAATAAATAATATAATATTAATAACCAAATTTTAAAAAAAAATTTATCCATAACCAGACTGCCCAATTGTGGGGCGGTCCAGTGTCCAGGCCAAACCGCCCCCACGTGGGGCGGTCTGAATTAATTTTTTTTTTTTTTTTTTTTTTTTTTAGGATTTGAATTTTCAATCTAAATAATGAATGTATTTTGTTTGAAATTATAGATATGAAATAAATGGGTAACTTGACTAATCTAGGCCGTCGGCAAAATGATTTTCATGCATAATTGACTTCTCAGAAATAATTTTCTCCGGACTGAACTGAGCGGTGCTTTGAAAACTCAGAAATAATTTTAATGCGATGATGGATACATAACAATATATGCCCAAGTCCGCAATTTCTAAGTAAAATGGTTCACAACATAAGTTAATTAAATAACTTACAAATATAAATACAATATTTATTGAATTAACCCTTCCTGCGTCCGAACAGACCAAGTCTACTTCTTAGGGTTCTGGAAGTGGATGACGGCGCGACACTAGCAGTTGTAGAGCCCTTGACTACTCCCTGAGTGGCTTCCCTGACTGGGTCGCCTGCTTCCAGAAGGTCCCGCATCGGCAACCACTCTAGCATTCTCTCTTTCGTTGGCTTCGTTTATTGCCTCTGCAATGCATTTCATTCAACATTAAGTATCAATATTTAAATTTAATTTCAAATCATTTTTAAGTTGTGTACGATCATCTACATACCTCTAATCTGCCTCTCAGTAGTCGAACGGTGAGCCTCATGTCCCACTCGCCGACCTTGCATCCTGTCCATTTCCATTACGCGCCGCTTGTGTTTCCTCCTCCCCTTCCTGATCCATTTCTTATCAGGAACCACCGTAGGTCCAAGGTAGTATGGCCACTGGTACTGGTTGGGGTAGCTGTGAAATGATGCTCCCCAGGTGTTCAGAAGGCAATCAGTACGGTAATAGTTGTCAACAAAGACGTCTTCAAGGAAATTCCGTTTTCGACAAACCGCCATAACATGAGAACACGGAATGCGAACTAACTGGGGGCCTTGACACTCGCACGTTACTTGATTGTTCGCGTCTAAAACGACTCTGTACTTGCATGCGCGTTCATGAGTTTGTATAATGCCACTTTGTCCCACCACCGGTGGAATGATCTCACTTGGAACCTGCACTTCATATTCCGTACCTGTGCTGCCATATGCTACAACCCGCATGACAGAACCTTTTTCTCTGTGTTTTCTTAATTTCTCCTCTACTCTATCTGAGAACAGTTGGTCCCTACTCGCTAATACAGTGGCTTTAGCATGCCTCTCAACAAACCAAGCATTTAACTTGCAAAATGTATCCTCCACCAGTGAAACCACGGGTAACATACGACTCTGTTTGAAGACATTGTTTAAAGACTCTGACCCATTAGTGGTCATAATTCCCCATCTCCAACCTCCATCACATGATTGAAATATCTTCTCATATGCTGACGGCTCCATCGGATCGCGCGGACGTCTCTTGCCCGCCTTCGCTAAGTAGGCATTTGCCTCTGGAAATGTCTACAAAAAATAGAAATATACCTCAGTGATACAAGTCGTGCAAATGTAAAAAAAAAAAAATTATGCATACATACTCTAGCAAAATCTCTGAACATCTCTTCCATTCGTCGTGGTTTTTTCCTCTTGCAGCCAATTTTGAACCTGTCAGCAACCCATTCTCCGCCGCCGGTATTTTTGCACAAGTTCTCTGAAATGTGTTGCATGCAGTACCTGTGCACAGACTCTCCCGTATTCGTGTTCCACCCATAGTTGAGGCTATCAAATACATGCTTGTTGCCCTTGTCTTTGGTCCGATATCACGCGAGACGAACCTCGTTCCCTATCACCTCTCTTCTCGGGAATGACATGAAAAAACCCCAATTTGGACCATCCTCCTTTTGAACAATAGCAAAAGCTATGGGTAGCGGTGGTTTTCAGCATCATATGCACATGCTATAAGCGAGCCCCACCATACCGGCCGGGACATGAAGCATGCATCGATGCTGATCACAGGTCTAACATATTGAAATGCTTCAATACATGGACCGAAAGCCCATGCTATGCCCTTGAATTGTACTTCACCGGGTGTATCGGTTGGTACATGCCACTGCTCGAACCTGGTTCCCGGATTTGTACTTGTTATGGCCATCGGCAATGGTGCGAGGAGATTGTACGACCCCTTCCGGGTTCCGAAGCATCTGCATACCGCAAGTTCCCGACCCCTCCACAACCTATTGTAATGTGGGACTACATGTTCATAGACTCGTCTCACCGCACGAGCGACCTCCTTAATGCTCATTGCGGGGTCCTCCTTAATGTCCGTCATAATTACATCGGCAATAAGTGCTGCGCCGTCGCGCACTATGATCCGATCTTCTTGACGCACTCTTGCAAGTGTGTGGTCCTTCGACCTTCTTAATTATCCATGCCTCTCCCTTGCCTTTAGGCGCAGCGAGACATTTTCCATTTGCACTTTGTATCCTTGCAAATTACAACATACCGGTTCCTCTCCCGCCCGGCCACCGTAAACTCCCAATTACCCTTCAAATGGAACCGCTTAACTTTGGTCAACGGTTCTTCTATGTTGGTGTAAAGGCGGCCCGGGCTAATCTCTTCGTTGTATACAACGCGTCTCCCAAAAAAAAAAAATGTACGCTTCTTCAAAAGAAGTAGTGTCATTGAATGTCCTTACGGGTGCTTGTCTCCTCGTCCCCGATCGGAAATCTGTCTTCAATTGGAGGAGGCATAATCTCCTCATCGTCGCCCTCTAATAATGCTGCCGAACCCCAATCCCCATCCCAATCATCACCGGTATCAATTTCCTTTGTCGGTATCTCATCAATATCATCAAAATCAATGCCTCTATCATTTCGATCGACTGTGGACTGTCTTCTAGGTTCAGGGGGGCTGTAGTTAGGTAATGGATCAAGTGCTTGATTGGTATCCAACCCGACCAACGCATGACCGTCTTCTAGTTTCGGCCGGGGTGCAACACTATACTCGGTACTTACAAATATCTATCTCGTCTCATAGGCTCACGAGGGGGTGAGTTCACATCCTGGTTGTGATCATAATCCTGGTTGTGATCATAATCCTGGTTGTGATCATAATCCTGGTTGTGATCATAATCCTGGTTGTTTTGGGTAGAAGGTCCAGCCCCGGTATCCGAGGTTGTTACGGGTAGAAGGTTCTCTCGGGACACCAACCGGTTGAATCGAAACTTTTTGCAAAATAGGTCCATTACCGGGATTAAATTGGACTCAAAAAATCCGTACATAGCTTTCCATATATCCTCCTCTTCTATAGGATATTTTATATAGTAAGGTTTGGCACCGGGGGGTTGATTGTTAATTCGGGTACTGATTTGTACGGTAAATTGGACACGGTCCCAACCGGTTTGTTGCATTATTATTTCCTTTATTTCATAAATTGAAGTATTGGCATTCACCTGGAAGCCGTAAGTCGCATCTTTCAAGTATTGGCATCCGAACTCTCATTTCGTGATTTTTCCACCCAAGTACAATGCAATGAACATTTTTGAGTTTTTTTTTTCTGACATTAGAAAACAAATTTGTCGTTCAATATTAGTTATTTTGCTTATTTATGAAATTTTTAACATTTAAAAAAAAATTAAAAAAACCTCGGTCACTGTTGAGCGCACTGTTGATCGCAATCGCCTCAGAATCGCCTAAAAAATCGCCTCGCAACACTGTTTCAGAGCAGAAGTCGGTTTGGAAGAAGAGTGAGTGGATTATTGTGACTCTGGAGAGAGAAAATAATCATTTTATACACAAAATACAAAAAAAAAAAAAATAAAGCAGACCACCCCCCCACCTGGCGGTCTGCTTGGGGTCTGGACCGCCCAGTGGGGGGGCAGTCTGATAGGGTTACCGCCCCACATTTGGGCGGTCTGGTTATGGATAAAAATGTTTTTAAAATTTGGTTATTAATATTATATTATTTATTTTTTTGGTTATGGAAAAAAATGCCGGAACTTCTTCCAAATATTATGCAGTACAACCGAACTGACACATCCCACATGATTTTGTTTCCAAATGGTATTCATAAATTGGTTGAGAGTTCCGAGCCAAAAATAATTGGATGTTATGAAATGCTTTGTTATGATTTTTTTTAAAAATATTATTATTTAGCATTCTTTTTAGTTTGTCTAAATGTATATATTATCAATCTCACCATTCTTGTCACTTTCGTTACTTATTACAGTTACCTAAGAAAATCTATCCTGAGCATATCTTGCCCCAAATTCAAATTATGTATTGATAATTACGTTTTACTTCATCAAAAAGGATATTTATTTTATAATCAAAATTGTTACATGTCTTTTTATTTGTTTTAAAACATAAAATTTGTACAAAGTAAGATCATTGTTCAAGTGAAATGGACGTATCTATTTCGACTCGAGTCGAACCAAATTCGGTCAGGTTTGATTTCTCTAAGGTATGTTTGGCACAACAACAACAACAAAAAGTGAAAGAAGTGTGAAATTGTATACAAATGAAAGTGAAATTAGATGAAATTATGTAAATATATAGTCATACCTTATATTTTTATTTTATTCCACTTCATTATTCTATGGAGTATGGAGGAGGTAGTGTTGGAAAAATATTAACTAACTAACTATTTTTAAATCTGAATTTTGATCAAGAAAATAACTAAAAACTATATTTAAAATATAATCAAGAATATAATTAAAACTTTATTACCCGGAGCTGCAAAATGCGGACCTAAGGCAACTTTCCGTCCTAAGCGCAGGAATAATCGGTTAAGCTTGCCCCAAGTTACGTCGGTATTCCTCTGCCTGCGGGCGTAACCGTGGTAAAGGTTGATATAGTTTCTTTCAACAATGGTAGCAAAATAATAGTTTTACTATAAATAAAATATCTGTGGAAGAATATACTTTATGAATTATAGAGCTAAGAGAAAGAGCAAGAGAATATGACATATAGAATGGATTATTGGATTGATGAATTCTAGGATGATCAGCTCTTCAAGTATCATGTGTTATTTATAGACAAATAACATTAACACAGATAAATGTGTATTTATGATCATATTAAAATGATATTCATTCTATTACCGTTTTTATATTGAAAGAAAATAAACGGTCAAATATGAATGAATGAATGGTTAGATCAACTCAAACGGAAATTGATTTTAATGCTATTCTCAATTGATTCAATTGATTAACAGGAAGAAAGCAATAGCATTGATGCCATATCCAATATATATTTGATTTGATTTTCTGTGGCGGTGCATAGTGAGCTTCTATGTAAAAATTTGATCAAAATAATTAATTCACAAATAGCTCTATAATTCATAAAGTTAAAAATATTAATATTAAAAATAAGTATTTATTTATATAAAATTTTGTGTTTTCAAAATATATTTCTAACAGGTAGATACTAGAACTGCAAAAGATAATTTTTTTTCACATGTTAAATTAAGTTCAATTTCACTCTTATTTATACTGTTCAAATTTGTCTAAAATAAAAGGCTTATAAACGAAACAGAAGCTTATTTTTTTTACACTTGAGGCCGAAACCCAGGCCCAGCCCATTATCCCCGACTGATATGTTGGACCCACACGTCGGTAGCATTCGTTCTAAAACACGGTTTGGTTTTCACTTTTCACTTTTCAGCAAGGAAAAGAAAACTGGAAAACCAATTCCCCCTTCTCTCTCAGTCTCTCTCTCCTCTCCGACTTACTTTTTTCTAGGGTTTCGGGCACCGTCATGGCTGGGAGAAACCGCCACCCTCCGCCCCCGTTCGCCCGAGGCGGCGGCGTACACCTCGATGAACCTCCTCCTCCTCCGCCTCACCTACGCCAGCCCCCGCCTCCACATGTGATGCTAGAGGAGCGCATGGCGGTGCAGTTTGACGATGTACAGGCCCTACTGGCGGATAATCAACGACTGGCTGCCACCCACGTGGCGCTTAAACAGGAGGTCCAGATGACACAGTACGAGCTTAGACGAGCTTCAATTGTGTTTGACGCTTCTCGATCTGATGCTGATCTCCGCCTCCGCGAGGTCAGATTTTGGATTTTTTTACCCGCATATGAAGTTTAAATATTAGTAAAACTATGGGATTATCTTTCAATAAACTACCCAATTCTTTAAAGGTAAATATTAGGCAAAAAATTATCCATTTCTATAGTCACCAGTGGTTGGTATCAAAATCTTGTATTGCACGTTTTCTCATCTTGTCTCCTTTGATTGCACATCTCATAGAAAAATAAATGCTCTACCTGACAAATTCTGGATCCTATGAGTTTTGCCCAAAATCATGCTTGATCGGAATTAGCAAGACAGCTTTACAATTCATGCCAATTGTAACTGATGGTCTGGATTTGAACTCAATTTTTGAGTTCCCCCGGAGGATCTGAATTCCTACAGAGAATTCTCATTTCCTTGTCCTTCGAATTATACTGAAAATGTGTTTAAGCCATGTGCTTTCTTCTTTACTGTTGTTACTTTAAAGATTGCTTCTTTGTAATAAATTATATAGGTTTATGAAAAAATGATGAAACTGGAATCTGAACTTGGAGCTACAGATGCCATGCGTGCCGAACTAATGCATGTACGTAATGACATACAAAAGTTGACGGGTGATCGGCAGGATCTATTGGGTCAGGTGCAGGCACTCACCCAAGATTTGACTAGGGCATCGACTGACGCACGCCAGGTCCCAGCTATAAAGGCTGAGATCGAAACAATGAAAAAAGAGATTCAACGAGTGAGGTAGGTGTTGTGAAGCTACTGGCACTATATCATATATTTATACACCAGTCTGTAGCTTTGCCATATTTTATGCATACTGTTACATTCCCAACATTTACTTGTTTCTCTGCTATATTTGTGTATTACATCTTTGATATTGGTAGATAAGATATTTAACACAGGCTTAGAACGGGCGTAAAGAAGTAAATACACAGTGACATATAAGAAAAATGAAAATATGTAGCATGTTTAAGAAAAATGTTAGTCTTCTAATTGGTCAGTTTTTGAGGGCAAATGGGTCATTTCTCTACTTCTTACGGATACACAGTGACATTTAGGTATATGCTTGTGTCAGAAGTACACAAATGATTCATTTACTCTCGGAAACCGACCAATTAGAAAACTAATATTAAAACGAGTCTTCTTAATAAAAAAGACAATGAAATTGGTAAATTTGTTCGTTTATGAAATTTAGAAGGGTAAGTATGATATTATGAATTAGAAGGGGGAGTTTTTGAAATTTTTGAGGGGTATACATGAAATTCCCCCGAAAAAGAAAGAAATCAGATTGCTCACAAGTCTTGTTAAATTTATTAGGGAAGGAATTGAGCAGGAGAAGAAAGGCTATGCAGAGAACTATGAGCGAGGGCAGGTGATGGAGAAGAACCTCATTTCTATGGCTCGTGAATTTGAGAAATTGCGTGCTGAGATAGCTAATGCTGAGAAGCGGGCCCGTGCTGCAGCTGCTGCCGGTACTCAAGGTAGACTTCTCCTTCCCAAAATAGTAATCTTCTCCCATGTTTTGTGTAGTAGTAGATTATCATTGTAAATAGAATTGTTTTTTTAATTGTTTCTTTTAAGCTGGAATATATCCACATTTAAATGCCAACTTTTAAATCAAAATAAAATAGAAATAACCATTGTTGTTTTCATTTTAAAGGCTTAATTATACAATACTCTGCATAGAAACACATTTTTATAAAACCATTCTAGTGGCTGTGTTACTGTATGCTATTGAGTTATCTGCATAAAGAAATTGGATGAAATAAAAACAAAGTTAATTAGTTAAAATAGCAATCTTGATTTATTTAGGTTGTGATTTAATCTAGCTTAATTTGTAAGAGTGTGCATGTTTGCACAGGTGCAGGTTTTGTTGCAAACTATGGCAATCCTGATCCTAATTTCATGGTCAATCCTTATGCGGCCGTCTATGGTATGAATCCTGTAAGTTTCTCCTCCCTCCCCTCTCACTTTTTCCTATATGACATCTTGATTTCTGTGCCGCCCAACATGATCTCCATATTAAAATGTGCTTGGAGACGAAATTATATATTTTTTTTGGAAATTTTGGTACTATTTTTATTAGATAGGTACAACATCGCTATATTTTGATGGTCCAGAATCTTCTGAAAAATAATGATTTTGTACCTGTCTAAAAAAATAGTAAATTTTTTTCCAAAAAACATAAAATTTGGTTTCCAAGCACATTATAATATGGAGATCATGTTGAGTGGTTCGGATTGGTTGTTTGGACTTTGAAAATGGCAATAAAAAATATGAGGCATGAAAAGCAGAAATTTGAATCCTGCTCTGTTACATGTTTGTAATATAAATTAGCTATGTAAACATCCTACTGAATTGCGTAGGGATAGGAAGCCTCCTGTTGGGTGTGATGCCCTTAGTTGTGTATGAATTCACATCTCTACTGCACTCTTTGTCTTTATATCTAATAACAAGTTCTTTCGACATTTTTTAGGTACAAGGTGTTGCCGATCCCAATGCGCAATATGGAATGGGTACATATGAGATGCAAGGGTATCAAGGAAGGAGATAAAAAGCTCACTAGACCTGGTTTATCCGGTCCACCTTAGGCTTGGAAGCTGCGCCATACTACATTTAAAGTGTTGTTTAGCGAGCTTAGCTTTGGGGGTGCCTAGGTAGAGTATAAATGTCTTTAAATTTATTGCCATTTTATTTCTTTCATCTCATCTAAGTTTAGATTCTATAGACTCATTATAAGCATGCGTTACAAAATGCAATTTTGTCTTCTTTAAATATGAGTATTGTTGCCTTGTTTGTAGTGATGGTTATTTCAAGTCCCTTGCAATATGTTGTTAATTGCTTAAAGCTCCTTCAATTTTTGTATTTCAAGATTTCAAGAGTGAGGCTACAGCACTATGCATAGTGTATATTACTCCATACTATGGATTGACATCTTCATTTTCAAAGTCCAAATAGTTGATCGGAACCGTTCAACATGATCTCCATATGAAAATGTACATGTGGATCAAATTTTACATTTTTTTTACTATTTTTTTAAATAGGTGGAAAATCAGTTGCTCTAAAGATTCTAGACCATTCAAAAATAGGTATTTTCTACCTATAAAAAAATAGTAAGAAATTTGTATAAAACATAAAATTTAGCTTGCAAGTACATTTTCATATGGAAATCATGTTGAACGGTTCTGATGATGACTATTTAGACTTTGAAATTAAAATATTGATCCATAGTACTGGCCAATCTGCACTATGCATAATACCATAGCCTCACTCAGATTTGAATATTACAGGTAAACTTGTACTTTTCTGTAGCATTTTAAGCCAATTCAATTTTTAAAAGAAATCCTTAATCCCCCCTTTAAGGTTTCATCCCTCAGCTTTTGTTGTTGTTTCAAAATTTAAAAAAATTGGTGAATAAGTTTAAAACTAATATATCTTGATAAAAAATCATTTTATATGGAATTCTTTGGTTTACTGAAGCATCCGACTTTTAAATTCTCAGTTTACTCTTAATAGGTGTCTGGCAAGTATGCAATTAGGAATAGAAAGGGGTCTAATTGCAAAAGGTCCAATGTATTGCACCTTTTTTAATTCTGTTCTTACACTTTTTCTGCCCAATTCTGATTCGACCTATTCCATGCTTGCCGAACAGCCTCTTAAAGAATTCCTGCCTGTTAAATATTTATTTTTGGTTCTCTCTGCTTTTGTTAAATATTTAATATTTATACCAATGACTTAATGAACTGAATGTTCCTTTGAGTGTAATTAGGGTCTGGGATCATACTAATTTCACTCATGGTTATTTTCCATTACTGATCGTAAAATGTTTTGTTCCTTCTTGGTTGAGTTTTGGATCATAATTCAAATCTTATATTATAATTTGGAAAACCAGTTCATGCTTTCATATTTTCATCTATAATTATGAATTAATATGTGGATGTTGTTGTTGTTTCTGTTACCTGTCGACTGCCACATATGAGATGAATCCCACCTTGTTTTCTGATTTGGGCTTGTGAGTGTATCTTTTTCATGTGCTTGGTCATATATCTTGTAACCAAAGTATCAATTGTTATTTTATCCAAATTAAATGCTTGATCTATTTGAGGCACACTTTCCGTGCAGTGTATGTACAAAATGTTTCTTAGGTTTTTTAATGAGGAGATGCATATAAAGGAAGGAGAAACCTACCAAGGAGAAAATTTTCATGGGATTAACCATTTATTTATGTCTGGTTATATCGATGTTAATTATTATTTCATCGATGAATTTTGCAATCATACTGGGCTTTAACACTGATCTCTAAATCCAGGAGGCGTTAAAAAAAATAGAAAAAAAAATGCGGAACCTAGTTGAAATCAAATAGCCCCCCAAAAAAAAAGATTGCTGAATTTGTTGTGAAAGTTGCATGCATTTCCTGCTTGATATTATTTTAGAGGAAGTCCCCAAGTTGGTAAGGATTCCCAAGCATGTATTTTGTCAATTAGAAATGATTTAACTGCTGTATTACTGTTGAATATTGGAAATGATACAACTGTTTGTAATTAGAAATTAGTGTTCTGTTTCAGATGTGTAGAGTTTTGGCTTTTCTTTTGGTGTTTCTAGCCTGCGTTCTCTCGACTAACTACATTTTTTAGTTTGTTAATTGTTAATTCTGTCTGTTATACAGGATTTTGGCATTAGAGAAGATGCAGTTACAGATGGTGGAGATTTTGACACGCCCCAGGCAGGGCTTTTATGGTTTTAAAGTGACATCTGCGGATAATTTTTGTATGCTTTTGGGGGAGAAAGGGCCACAGGATTGGAATACTAAATGATTTACATTTTCTTATATGAACATAGTATTAATATGCAATATGATGATTGGATATTATGTAGCAAGTACAAGGTGACTAGGAGATGATGATTTTTTGTATTCATTGGTGAGTGTTGGGAAATTAGATGATTATGGATAGCATTGAGATTGCCTTTTTTTTGTGTTGTTGCATCTAAGTCGGCATAATTTGAATTAATTGTTATGATATAGAGGTGTGAATTTTACTTATTTGGTTACTATATTTTCTTCACTGTCATCTGCTACTATTTTAATGTTGGGCCCCTTTTTTTTGTGCAAAAGGTTCACAACTTGCAAGGATGTTTTTTGTCATATGCTTTGTTTATAGAGCTCTGTTGTTATTGCATCCCATTATTTCTCAATTAATTGTGACAGTTTTTTAAGTTGTTAATGATACGCTAATAATTTGTAGGGTTTTTTTTTTATATAAAGAACGTCATAGACAGATTATTAATACAGATAGGGGCCTAATGTTTCATCCAATTCCACCTTTAAAAGAGAAGAAATTACGTAGGGATGCTGCATGATGACAGGCATATGATTGATTGTTGCCTATTTTAAAACATGCATCACCAAAACCAAGTAGTCACTGCACAGTGCACACGTATTTCTTTCTTGTCAAGCATATATAGCATCATGACATAGAACACAACAAAATTAAGAAAACAAGTAATGTTCTTTTTCTTAGATAAACAAAAAGAAGCAATGTTGAAAACAAAAGCTTCAGAACTAACAAAGATAGCCGCTCCTCAACCTGTAACACTAAGATTGTGCTCCATTACTCTATTGCGAAAGAAAAAAAGAAAAAATAAGGATAGATTACTGTAAAAGTTACTCTACATTTTAATTTGGCGGTAATTAAAATCGCTGAGTTTGTACTATTTCACATCTTCTCCCTTTCATTGAATCAAAGCTCTCTATTTGATATCCACTCTGTGTCACCATAAAGGAAGTTGACATTTGTTTTATAAGAGAGCGTTGTAATTATTAACATTTTTTGTTTTTTTATAAAATTTATTAAGTAAAATATGTTTGGTAGTTCATTTAAATAAAATTTGGGTTTGCAGTAGAGATCTTCTGATAATACTCGTGAGTTATGAAAAGTTTTAGTTTTATCCTTCCAAAAACATTTTTAAAATTTGTAATTGATAGTTCAAAGAAAGATTTTATGTTATTTTAGAGGTGCACAATCTTAAATTTTACAATTACATAGATATTCTTCATTTACAATCTGATGCTTTACATTTTATAGGCAAATTATGACCTGACTTCACCTCTAATCTTACTACAAAAAGTAATAATTTAATAAGATCCAGTCTTGTCTAGTCAGTATGCTATGACCTGACTTTTCTTTGATCAGTATCCTTATCCTAACTTTGCGGTTTGAGATTTATTTTCAACTAGTTTGGGATTCGAGCTAGCGCATGAGGCAGTATTATTGAGATTTGTACTGAGTTAAAAAGAACGGATCGGATCCACTAATTGTTAAAGATTCCATTTTGTATAATCTGAATGCTTTTACAAGGATTCACAATAGAAAAAAATTTGGTATAGCAAGGAAAAAATTCCATTTTGTAAAATCTAGTATAGCAAGGATTCACAATAGAAAATATTCCATTTTGTATAATCTGAATGCTTTAACGCGGAGCATGAAAAAATTTGCCTTGCTATTGCTATATACCAGAGTCTCTTCTCTTTTTTATTTACCAACTTATGATCGATCCGATGCTTGGACCACTTGATCTGCTTTAAGATTCGTGCTAATCAAATTGGAACATTCTCTTTTCTTGCTAGCATATCACCAAGGTAATGTAATATTTTTGTTTAGATCCCGATCGACCGATCAGAATCCGCACGAATATTAAAGGGATCGGATTCTGATCTAAAGAGAAATATTATGTTCCTCCAGAGGATATAGACTAGCATATGTGCTTGTATCAAAAGACAAAAAGGAAGGTTTAATTGGGCCTAAACCCAATTAAACAAGCTGAAAACTTGGTTTATACTTTATCCTTGTCGCTTCTCTCTCTCTCTCTCGCGTTTTTTCGTCACGGCGAAGAAGAAGAAAGAGCTGATGTCGTCAGCGCCATGGCGCGGAGACGACGACGAATCCGACATATTCGAGGATGCAAAGATGAAGATCACCAGACAACCCGGATCCGACCCTACCTTGCACGTGCCCGCTAAGAAATCCGCAAAGAAATCGGGTTCGGATTACGACGATGACGAGCCCGTTTTCGACCCTGAACTTCGCTACAGTTTCCAGCGCAATATGCAGGTATATCCATCCACTACAATTTCTTACCGTTTTTCCCTTCTGAAACTTGTAATTTGTGTAAATAACCCCTTAATATTTGGAGGTAAATGGAGGGAATTGGGTTTAGGGTTTAGGGTTTAGGCTTAAGTATAAAAAATTAAGGTTTAGGGTTTAGGGAATTGGGTTTAGGTTTAACTCACATATTTACCCAATTAATAAAAAAATAAGCTTAAGTATATTTAATACAGATATAATTAATCACTTAATTAAGATTAAGTATGTTTTATACAAATATGATAAATTATCCCATTAATTAACCCCTTCCTCTTCCAGAATCACTCCTGCTTTTCGTTTGACGCAATTCTTCCCTCCTGTGCTACCAGAATCGCTCCCAATCTTTTTATGGAGCCATTCTTCCCCTCTGTGCTACTCATCTCTCCCGTGTTTTGGTGCTAACACATCTCATCTCTTCTGCCTTCTTCTTCTCTAACATTATTTTAATCAACTGTGAACTATGGTATACGAAGATTAACAAATCTTAAAATCTAGAATGGAGCTCGAAATAAACTCACCCACAGTCGAGTAAGCTTTTTAATCTTTGCGATATCTCACAAATCAGTTCTGCTGTACAAACCGTTCTTCTCCTCCGCCAATTCAATAAATTTCCCACAGTGTTGGATTTGGCTTTTTAAGCTTTTTAGGCTCGGATTTGGCTTGGGCTGAGAAATGAAATATGTTATAAAAACAAGAGATACTGATAAACAAGCTTTAAAAATTGAAAATAGAAACAAGAATCACAGCAATTGAGATCGTAAAAAGAAAAATTAAGAAGATGAATGGATATCCGCTCTACTACCAAGAAAATATGGTTGACCTTCATTCAACCTTCCAGGTTTTGAATGAAAAATAGATCAGGAATGAAACCTTATTAAAAAAACCAATGGGGACATGGAAGTTAGAAATGAGGAATTGAGGTTGCTCCAGATACTCTAGTTGAAAAGGATGCAGACAGAGAGACTGGTTCGTTCAATAGAAGGAAGGAGATTGAGGGAGGTATCCTTAGTTGACAGAATTTTTTTAATCTAACGGAAGGCAATGGCACGAATCTTAACACACAGCAATGGCACAAATCAGTAAAGGAGAAAGGGTAAAATGGGTAATTTATTTATTTAAAATGAGTTTTATTAGAAAATCATTATATTGGGTCAATTTGTGAATTCTTGAACTTTAGAAGGGTAAACATGATATGATGAATTTTAGAGGGGCAAATATGTAAGTTCAAGGTTTTTGAGGGGGATACATGAAATTCCCCCTTTATTTATTATTGATTTTTTTGTTTAATTTATGGTCTGTTGTGGGCTTTTATTTGGTTTACTGGTACACTAACTGGTGATGTTTTGTGGAAAGCAGTTCCTGGGACGGGTTTTTACTGTGGATACATTGGTGAAGCCTCTGCCACCTGTCATGGCATATAATGTTTCCTGCAACATCAACTTCTTCTTGCGCATTTTCACGCAGTTTTGGGGTATGTTTCTGGTATTTCTTTGTAATTCTAAGATCGGTTTCAATTGGTTTGTAAATTTACCGACCTGACCCGACCTGAAAATGAATTGACAGCAGATTTGGGTTTGGGTTTATTAACAACAGATTAATTGGACAATTTTTGCAATTGTCAAAAATGATTTGTAATTTTGAAATCCGGTAATTGAAATATAATCTATACTTGTGCACATCATGCACATGAAAAATGATGAAAAACGATAACGTTTGATTTAATACCAAATAACAATCAAATTCATGAAATATGATGCACAAACCAGTCTAGAAGGCTAACATGTCTCTAAATTTTTTCAATATATAAAAATCTTTTCGAATTGAATTGAAAAAGAGTTGCCAATTTAAGCTGTTGTTAGTGGATATCAACCCTTCATATTTTTGGCTTCTTAGTATAAACAAAAAATTGTGTAATCAGGCTGTCAGGTAATTGTTGCAGATCAACGATCTCTAAATTTGAAGAATTCTTTACTGGAAAGTGTATCTAGTATTTGATAATAGATCAGTATGCTTAAATGTTACTGGTATTGTTTTATATTTCACATTGTTGAGAGATACATGTGAGTACATACTTGAATTTGTATACTTTATGTAAGGGAGGAATTATCTCTTGCAATTTATAACAAATGTATTGTGTGGCATTTTTTTTTGTATTAAGCTCTTGTGAAATTTACATTTCTCAGATGAGGAGGGGATTGCAAATGCGCAGAAATCACTGGGGTTAGGTCAAGAAGACCGGGATCGCCGGGTCCATTAGGGCATTTAAAACCATCTGTGCTGTTTATCATTTTGTTCTATTTATGGTTTATATTTTTTTTGCCTTCAAATCATGGATGATTGATAGTTTTTCTGGATTTTTTTAGTGTAAAATATAGTTTGTTGATTAATTAGTGTTGTATTTTTATGATTATGGAAGTACCTTAATTTGAGACGCTTATAATTTGGCCTCACAAATTTTGATTATAAAATAAATATCCTTTTTTATGAAGTAAAACGTAATTATCAATACATAACTTGAATTTGGGGCAAGATGTGCTCAGGATAGATTTTTTTTAGGTAACTGTAATAAGTAATGAAAGTGACAAAAATGGTGAGATTGATAATTTATTTAGACAAACTAAAAAGAATGCTATATAATAATGTTTTTAAAAATCATAACAAAGCATTTGATGACAATCCAAATATTTTTTGCTCAGAACTCTCAACCAATTTATCAAATACCATTTGGAAACAAAATCATGTGGGCTGTGTCGTTTGGTCGTATTGCATAATATTTGGAAGAAGATTGTCAGTTTTAACGATTTTATGCATTTGAGATTTTATGACATCAAATGCAGCCTAAATTTATTTTAAAAATATAATATTTATGCATAATTTGATGAATTATTTGTTGTATGCATCAAATTATGCATGCCAGCAAATACTTCTTATTTTTCAAACAATCAAAAGACTGTCAATTTTGATGATTTTAGTCCTTTCAAAAAATCTGAACGTTTAAAGCCTTCCTCGGAACTAAATCAAGTACTGATTATTGAGTCAAATCAATCAAAACAAACAAAATATAGATCCCTTATTTTAAAACAATATTTCATGCTGTTACAAACAAGCAAACTAGCTTGAGAAGATAGTATTATCAATTCTCGTTGCTATGCAAATACTATAAAATGTCATTTACCTTTCAGAAAAACCAGCCTCTCAACTTCTAAAACAAATAATTGGCATCAATCATTTACACATTATTCGTAACAGGAAGTCTTAAGATGATTTTAATAATTTACAGACACACACATGTTACAATAACAATGAAGAGAAAAGGCAAGTAAATAAGGTAAATTATTTGAAGTACTAATGGATTCTAACAAACATGCAGCATTTACCAGTAAAACTGCTCTAGAAAAACCACACACACACACACACACACACACACACAGACATCTATTAATAGTTAGGATATATATATACGGTCAGACATCTAACTAAAAAAAATTTATACACAAACATGCTATGCATAGCTACGATCTAACTCTCAGACACCCAAAAATGCAAATAAAAAATCATCAGACCAACCCCCACATAATATCCATACTACCAGATATTAAAACATACATAATTCATAGTCAAACCAAGTTAGTTCCTATAATAACCCCTACAAATTATCAACAGATCTCGCCTTCCTCCACATCCACTTTGGTAGGGACCGCCAAATCTTCATCATCAAAATCATCAGATTTTATGAACAGGCCTAACTTTTCCAGAGGGTTGAGAAACCTTGATTTCATCTCAATTCCACATGTCATGTTCTGCTTGAATTCATCAGTTTTTCGCATGTACCAACTCCAGGAACAGTTCAGCCTTTCCAGCTCCTTTATAAGCTCAGTGTTGTCAAGGTCAACTGTCTTCTTAACCTACAAACAAGTAGAGTATTATAAACCATTGTCAAACTGAAATATTTAGTCCAGATAAACAAGGTTCCATGCAAGTAAACAGATATTTAAATTAACCATACAATAAATAAATAACCCAAAAAACATCCAACTTCAAACAGCTGAGAAGATACACTAAATTACAAACACCGGCGTAACACAGAATTGAACAGAAACCCTAAAGCCAAAGGCAACAGAATAAGTTCAAAGTACCACCGCTGAATTCTGACGATGGTTTTCCAGTGCTACACTAAACGACTCAAAGAAATTTTTCTATGAAATAGACATTTGCACTTGTTGACAAATTCGAATGTTAAATCAGTATAGTTGATAAAGCTGCTCTGTTAATTATGGACAAAATTCCCTCTGGCTATGAGTCTCCTCCATTTTTTTTTGACCCAATTAGATGTACTAGACATTTCTCTCCTCTTCGGAAGTTTAAATACACTGTTTATTTATTATGGGGGAAGGGGAATTTCATTTTTATCCCTCCAAAACTTCAAAACTACATATTCTCCCCTCTAAACTTCAGAATATCATATTTACCATTCTAAATTTCCAAAACAAATTTAACTAAATGTGAGTTTTTGAATTTAGAAGGGTAAATTATATGATATTATGAAGTTTAGAGGGGGGAATATGTAATTTCAAAGTTTTTAGGGGGTATAAATGAAATTCCCCCAATTATTTAATGTCGGGGAAAAATGGCAATAGCTACAATTACAAAAGGCATAGGTTGTTTCTTTACTTGCTACAAGAAGATGATGTAATGTGCAAAAATTTCTTTATTTTATTGACTTTCTAAGGGTCTGTTTAGTACCTGTTGCAGAGCAAGACGAGCAGCTTCTCTTTCCTTCTCCCTCTTCACTTTTCGATCTTCTTCGGCCTTCTTTCGTGCGGCAGCCTGGGCAGCTCTAACCTTAGCTTCAAGCCTCACTTTTTCTGTTCAAAAACACAAAATAATACAATATTAAAAGTGAACCTACTTAATTTACAAATTACAGTAAATCAAAAGCGAAGTTACCAAAACTTACAGCAAATCAAATACAACTGATAGAAAGAAGAAAATTTTGATATGGAACAAATCATCATAAATAGGATTTGATTCAGAAAGAGACGTACAAATACTGCTAAAATGCTAATTATAAATACACGAAAGAAATACTAGGTATACAGAAATGCTAGGCATACTATACTATCATGTATCACCAAATTCTTATCTGCAATATCCGAAACAAAAAGAAACTCAATTTTTTTCCGACTCATTTTTGTTTCAGTCTGTTAGAGGTCTAATCCATACAAGGTTCTTCTTAAATCAATGTTTCAGCTCAGTGCTGAACTGTTCTAAAGTCATACAAAATAATTGAACCTAAAATTAGCGACTAGCACCTAGATTTGTGGGTTACAAGCTCCAAGTCTTTGATTAAAAGGTTAAAACAATTTTGAGTGAGGCTGTGTACTATGCATAGCGCATGTGCTCCATACTATGGATCAATATCTTCATTTTCAAAATCCAAACAATCAATCAGAACCATTCAACATGATCTCCATATGAAAATGTACTTGCAGACTAAATATTTTTTTATAACTTTATTTACTATTTTTTAAGATAGGTAGAAAATCATTGATCTAAAGATTCTACACCATTCAGAAGTACTGATTTTCTACCTATCTAATAAAAAGTAAAAAAATATAAAAAAAAAAAATTTAGTCTGCAAGTACATTTTCATATGGAATTCATGTTGAACATTTCAGATCAACTATTTGGACTTTTGAAAATAAAAATATTGATTTGTAGTACGGACCAACCCGCGCTATGCATAGTACCATAGCCTCACTAAAACAATTTGTTTATTTTTGAAAGACATACATGGTCATCTTTTTCTTAACCTTTGCTTTGACAAATAACTGTGGCCACCAATAGCTCACAAGCAAGGTGTTAGTTGCAACTAACAGGACAAAATTTGATGTATAATACAAGCATCTACTTGCCAAACAAAAATACCAAGTATGACATGGCACATGCTTACCTTCCTGTTGCCTTCTCTCAAGTTTCTCTCTCTCCAACTGAAGCTTGATTGGGTCAACATTCTTTCCCTATATAGGGACAAACAAATTGTTACGGTTCAAGCAAGAAAACAAGATTGGATTTCGAGTTTTCAAGTTTTTGACAACATATACTTAGGACAGAACTGATACCAACCTGAGACACCTTTTCCTCAACTATTGTTCAACATTTTGCTTTTTTACCAGTATGTACCAGTCAGGACAAACCTTCCACCAGTCTGGGGTAAAATACCAGCATTGGCCAAAGCATGCTTGACCAAACCACCCATTTACCAAAATTTTCTAATTTCACCTTAAAATGATCAAATGCCCACAAAAAAAAAAACTGGAGGTTACAATAAGAAAAGTTAATCTTTCCTTATTCCTACATTGACCTTAGGACCTTAGGATCTAGCAAATTACGGTATGACAGTGCCACCAAAACTCCCAAGCTCTGGACCTTCCAGTACCAAGCACTACAAGAGTACCTGATCCAGAAGAGCCCTCTGTTGTGCTTTCACAATTGTATCCGCAAAGCGGCTCTTTAGCATTGCAGCACGTAGGGCTCTGCTTGGAGATAACGGTTCCTCCAAAGGAATTTCATCAGCTTCTATAAAGTATGAACAAAACATAATTAAGTTGCGTGAAATTAAAAAAAAAAAAACATTTCAAAAGCAACAATAAGTAGTTGTATTGCAAAATTAGAATCTACAGTTTCATAGCTATTATGGATATATACGTATGAGAATCCAACAGATCTATTCTGATACAGCAAAGATCCCGTCCAGAAAAACTAGAACTACTTAATGCTATATGGTTATAATATGGGTGAGGTTGCTACTAAAATTAACTAGGTAACCAAGTGTGTAAGCTCTTGAAAAGTTTCAACCCTTTATGTGTTAAAAAGATAACGATATGAGATAATGCCAAATAGAAAACCTTTTTCGGATGCAACAGCTGATGAAGTAATAGGGAGAGGTTCATGCTGACGAATCCCACAAGATCCTAATACAGAATTTGAAATCAATTATACATTTTTAGCAAAAGAAAATTACTCTGAAACAATAATTGGCAGAAAGAGAGATTCTAACTCACCGGCTGATGTGGAAATTTTGTCAGAAATTGGCGGTCGCGTAACACCTAGCTTTTGGGGTGTCACTGATGCCTCCTGAAAAGAGAGAGCACATGCAACATTAACACACCAAAAAACAGCTACACCAAGTCACGAAGATTCATCAGATTATACAATTATTTGACATATGAACTTGGAAAAAAGTGTTTCTCAAGTGGTAACCTTCTCCGGCAAGGTTGACTTATGAGATATCACATCTCGGCTATTACATTTCTCATTATTAGCACCTAAAAGTCCTGGAAAAAAAAAGCACAATAAAACAAAATTAGATAAATAACCAATAAAATTAAGTGACATAAATTAAAGTTCCCCTAAAACATGACTGAGAAAAAACTTACTCCTGCATGAACCTAATTTAAGAATCAACCGAACGTTTGATTTTTCAATTTGTACACCAGAGAGGGATTTATCTGCACCTTCTCCTATAATTAAATCCAAAAATTAGAAGATCACTAAGTTTCAAATGAACTATTTCAAAGATAAAGTTGTCTTACTTCATACCTTTGCACGAGGCCGGGGGTGGGCATTGAACCAATGTCCTTATATTCTTTGAAGGCTACATAGAAATATATACTTTTTCATTGAAGCTTCTTGAAAAGTATTATTTTTTAGACAGAACCCCCTGTTCTCCTAATTTTCCATCTTTCTGGGATATGCACAGGATCAATGCAAGGAAAAAACAGTAATACAGGAGTGAGGCTGTGGCACTTTGCAAAGTGCAGGTCAGTCCGTGCTAGGGATCAATATCTTTGATTCTAAAGTTCAAACAGTCGATCCAGACTGCTCAACACAATCTCCATAAGAAAATGTACTTGAAAACCCAAATTTTATATTTTTTGAGAATCTTTTTAACTATTTTTTTTAGATAATTAGAAAATCACCTGATTTGAAAATTCAGTACCATCCGGAAGTAGTGATTTTCTACCTATCTGAACAAATAGTAAAACAATCCCAAACAAATATAAAATTTGATCTCCACGAATATTTTCATAAGGAGATCACGTTGAGAGGTACAGACTGACTGTTCGAATTTTAAGAATGGAAACATAGCACGGACGGACCTGCGCTTTTGCAAAGTAACATATCATCACTCCCCATACATTACCCAACATCTTACCTTCTTTTTTGGGGGTCCCACTTCTGCCAGCCTGGACTTGGCATCCACATGCCCAACATTAGAATTAAAGGTTTCTTTGGCCCACTTATCTTCCAGCAATCGCCACTTCGCATCAAACATATTACTCAATTTCTTCGCCAAGATGTGCACGTCATTCATCGGAGGATTATACAACATGGCATTTGAAAAGGTCAACCTCACATCCTCTGCAAATTGGACAGTACGCGTGTATTTTCTCTTACAGAGGTTTTCATTGACAGTGCCGAGATCCATCGGGTTTTTTATTATTGAGAAGTAATCCGGAATATTCAATTGGACTGGGTCCACGGGATAATTGAAGACCCAGCCGAACTGGTCCTCCATTAGCATTTTAAGAAGATTCCGACATTGCTTATACCGGGTCATATCCATCTTTTCACCCTTCAAGCTCAGCGAAGGTAATTCCGTGATATCATGTGCTTCGAAATCAGGGGTCTTTCTTTTGCGAGCAAGACCCATGGTTTCGGTTGAAGGACTTGCGTGTCAAAGATAAAGCATCAGTTTTCTCAGTAAATGAATGCACAATTTGTGGACCAATCTGAAATGAAGTAATGCAATTGTTAAACTTCACTTAGCAGATATAAGTTATATGAGAAAATCTAAGAATCATCAAGGAAGAAGACATTAAGAAAGAGCAAGGGCATGATTGTGAGAATGAATTTCCATAAAAGGGGAAAATCAGTAAACCTAAAAATAACATAAACCTAAACCCTTTAATGGAAAAAATGATGGAAGGGTTTCAAAGTTGACGATTTGGAATAATACATATGAACGTAAATTGAAAACAGGCAGGAAATTCATCTAGACAACCAACAAACCCTAAATAGAAATATGATGATAATAACAATTAAATGATTTGCAATTACAAAGATAAAATCAATCGAACAAGAATCACATAGAAATTAAAGGTAAATAATGGATGTGTTTGACAGTTGACGGTTTGAAATAATAAATATGCACGTAAATTGAGAAAAAGCAGGAAATTCACCGAGACAACCAACAAACCCTAAGTATTTGACGACACGAGCAGCTATACGAATTTGTCGAGAAATTGAACACACAAATCTGTTAGTGTTACTTCCCCTTAAAAAAATAATAGGAAATAATCCGAAAACCCGAGATCGAGAAAGAGAGAGAGAGAGAGAGACTAACCTGGCGATCGAGTAGCGCGGCGCCTGGCGAGACCGCGTTTAGAAAGCGCAGGAGGGATCCGTAGAGGATGGGCCGATACATAGGGGGCAGTATTATTGGGCTTTGAGATTCGTGCCAAGTTAAAATGAATGGTCCGGATTTAGTAATTGTAAAAGATTCCCTTGATGATGTGAATTCGGGAAGGAGTGCTTCATGTAGATATGCCTATATCGTCCATCTTTTATTTATAGATATTATTAAAATAAAAATACAGAAACAGAAATAGAAAGAGTTGTAGTTTTAGAAATATCGGATCCATCTGTAGTAGATATATAATAATGTGCCATATCCCCGTTTTTTATTTTATTTTTTTATTTTTTTTTGTTATTTAAAGTCCGTAGGCAAAATTACAACATTTCTCTAGTTCTCAAATAGAGATTCAGATAAAGTCGATGCAGCGGAGCGTGACTGCATCAAATTCTATGTAAATTTAATATTTATAGAAGATTTATATTTCTAATCATTTTCTGCATCAAATTACTTGCTGAATGACTAGCTTTACATAATACGACATTGGAAGCAAAAAAATCATTTTCATTGAGCAAAATATTATAATTTATTAATCAAATTATGACTTTGAATTTCCCAATAAATTCATGTAAACACATAAATTAGCCATGAAATCATATGCAGAAACAGAGCCACCTTAGATGAATAATGGAGTGAATTGACTCTCATTTTTATTTTAAATTTTGTACTTATGTCATATTTTCTATATAGTTTATGGTAAAATTCTATGAACAGTGTAAAATTGACTACAATTTATTTTTTATTTCCAAAATTTGATAATATAACTATGAATCTAATCACATGAGTATTGATTTCTTACATTTAAAGTGTGACAATCCATCACTATTTTTATGACTTGAAACATCATAAATAAATACATACAACATAATTATCTAGAACTTAAAATCCATAAAAAAATATATTGATAATTTTTTTTGACACCAAAATTATATAAAAAAATGTATTGAAATAAAAAAATAATTGAAATAATGATCCTTTCTAGAAGTGCTTTGAAGAAAGACCATTATTAAGATATCAACAATTAAAAAAAACATTATTTAATTTTTAAAAGAAAATTAATTAATATAAAAAATTTGATTTTTTTTGGTCCAATGCCTATCAAACACCCTTCGACTGAGTGAAGCGGGTAATTTTAAGGGCACGTTTGGCTGCCAGACGAAAATGAAAATGGGCTTGATTTCGGGTTCAATTTGAATGGCCGAAACACTGTGCGCGTGGAAAAAAATTCACTCTGAGTGAATTTTATTTTCTCAAACACGACCTAAAGGTGAGATGTGATATTAAAAAAATCTATTCAGCAAACATTTTATTTCAAGAAAAAAAAATTCTACACTAGGTTAGTAGACAATTTTTGCTTTATTTTAGGTTGCCGTATTTTCTGCCGACAAATTTATAAAATGTTCAGTTGGATTGAATTCTAAAAACAAATGCGAAATCCAATAAAAAAAAATAATCCTACCAAATTGGGAAAAGTAATCCATAAAACAAAAGGTGCCTGATACGCAAAATGTGAATGAAATCTAAATAGAGATGAAAAAAAATCTAAATAGGGTGATGTCTAAAGTACACAATTTTTTTTCCAGAAGAGTAGTAATTTTTTTAAAGAATTAAAAAGATGGTGATTTTTTTTATGTCATAGAAGAAAGAAACTACATCAGTATTGCAGTTTATACAATGTTCTATTGCATTATTAAATTTAATTTTTTATTGTGATTTCAAAATCTCTTTAAATACATAAAATAAGAGAATTTCAAAATCTCTAAATAGTGCACTGCCCCATAAAGGGGCAGTCTGGGGTGAAGGATGAACCGCTCTTTAGTGGGACGGTTTGGTTAGTTTTAAAAATAAATTAGGAGTCTGGTTATTTTTATTAAATAAATTATATCTTAAACCTGTAAATTAATATATTTTTATTAAATAAATTATTTGTCAACAACTTTTTTCAATAAACTAATTTAAAGCCTGAGTTAATTAAATTTAAAAAAAATAAAAATGTAGATTGTGAAAAATAAAAAATGGGATATGTTGAATCGTAAAAATATAAATTTTCGGAAATAATTGTAGGAAAGTATGTCTGCGGTTGGTTGGGAAAAAAATGATATGACGAACGCTACGCCATCCGAATTCACATCCAGTGAAAGGGAATATTTTACAATCAGTGGATCCGGACCATTCTTTTTATCTTGGCACGAATCTCAAACCGTAAAGTGAGGCCCATCCTCTACGGTACCTGGGAGGATATTGGTCCTGCGCCATCCGAGGGCGGCAAGCGGCAAGTGTGAGTCACACTTTTTTACATCACATGTCTGGAGAGAGGGGGGATGTCCGATGCCCATCGAACCAGAACAGTGTTCGATGGGTGTCCATACCGTCCGATCTACTTCAAAATCTGTGCGCACGTATATTAAAACAAATAGTATGATATTAAAGTGATGCGCACCGATGTTGAAGTGAATCGGATGGTATCGGACACCCATCGAACAGACTCTGGTCCGATGGGCATCGGACACCCTTCTCTTTCACATGTCTGAGCTTATGATTATCCAATCAAAAAATATATATAAAATTTAAAAAAAGAGAGGGAAGTCTGACTTTGAGGCCCCCAAATTGGACTTTTAAACCATATAGTACTGTCATAGTGAAGATTTATTTAGACTTTAAAATTTTAAATTCATATATCTCTCCTTCTCCCAACTCCCAGTAAAGTTCAATGGGAAAGGAGAAACTTCACATAGCCATGGTGCCATGGCTTGCCATGGGTCACCTCATACCATTCATGGAATTATCCAAACGCATAGCTCAACAAGGTCACAAAATCTCTTTTCTCTCTACTCCAAGAAACCTTACAAGACTAGGACTCCCAAACCCAACTACTACTTTTAGTTTATCAAATCTCAATATTCAACTCATACAACTTCCCATACCTCCTACTAACAACTTACCCCATGATGCCGAGGCAAGCATCGACTTGCCATCTGATCATTTCAGGCCCTATCTAAGGATAGCCTACGACGGATTGGAGACCCAGTTGTCACAATTTCTTCAAATGGCTAAACCAGATTGGATCATTATCGACTATGCACCTTACTGGGTCCCGCAACTGGCGGCCCAGTTCAGGATCCCGTGTGCATTTCTCAGTCTATTTAGTGGTGCATCCCTCTCCTTTTTTGGACCTCCATCAGTCTTAAATGGAACTAGTACTTTGGCCCGGAAAACACCCAACGATTTCACTAAGGTGCCTGAGTGGGTCCCATTTGATTTTGACAGTTCAATTTATTACCGTGGCCATGAGGCGCGTGAATTATTTGAACCAGGACTTTTACCAGACGAGTCGGGCGTGTCGGAAGCGTATCGGTTTGCCAGGGTGATAGAAGATTGCAAGGTAGTGGCTATACGCAGCTGCGCAGAGTACGAGGAACGTTGGTTGAAGCTCCTCGGTGAGATGTACCAAAAACCAATCATACCAATTGGCGTCTTCGCACCGTTACCGGAACGAGACGTACCATTTAATTTACAACATGATATTACAGATTGGTTAGATAAACAAAAACAAAATTCAGTGGTTTATGCTGCATTTGGTAGTGAGGCCAAGCTTAAAAGCACACAAGTGCATGAGATTGCACTTGGTTTGCAAATGTCTCAATTGCCATTTATTTGGGCACTAAGAGACCCCAACAACGGTGGTTTACCTGAACATTTTGAGGAGAGGATAAAACTAAAAGGTCAAGGAATTATATGCAAAGGATGGGCCCCACAAGTCAGTATCTTAGCGCATCCGTCGGTCGGAGGGTTTTTAACCCACGGTGGTTGGAATTCGATTGTAGAGGGGATTGCATATGGATTGAAACTGGTACTGTTACCTTTGATGTTTGATCAAGGCTTAAATGCAAGAGATATGGTCGACAGAGGGATTGGGATCGAGGTGGATCGAGATGAGACTGACGGGTCATTCACGGGTCGGGATATAGCAAAGGCCTTGCAGTTTGTTATGGTGGAAAAACAATTAGGGTGCAAAGTGGAAGAGTATAAGAGGATTTTTGGAGATGAGGAGATGAATCAGAGGTGTGTCACCCGTTTTCTTCAATACTTGTCAGATAATACAGAACAGTAATGTTGTGTTATCTATCATTGTACACTTTTTTTTTTTTTTTTTTTTCTGTCAGTATCTTTTATATTGGATGTGAGCATTCTTTTTCCAGTGGCACTGGTACATGTCTTTTTATAATCTTCTTGAAATTCAATTTATCAAGAGAAATTTATATACACACACATCATAACTTCTTGATTTAGATATTTTCCCATAAAATTTTTAAAATTAGTTATTTAATTCTCTATCTAAAATCACTTATATTATTAATATGCCTGTTTGCTATTTAATCAATTAAAAATAAAGATTGATATAAAATATGAAAAAAATAACTGGAAAAATATGAAACATGGATATAACCGTGTAATTAACTTTAGCAGTGAAACTCAAGATGTTGTGTGCTGCACCGATTATCACAGGTTGGTTGGAACATTGGATCAAATCTATTATGGATTAATCTCTTCCTTTGATTCCCAAACATCTACATATAACTCAAACTGTGTTAAATAAAAAATTTATCCAAAAAAATCCAAAAAGTTATAGGATTACACTTTTCATAAATAATTTCAGGTAATTAATTGAAGCCCAACAACAGAGCAAAATTAAAAAATATATATATAAAAATTTGAATTTATGACTAGCTACTTAAATTGGGCTCCAGTCAGACACAGTTGTTCCCTCAAGCAATTGAAATCAAGATTATGCATTCTGATTTTCATGTCGTAGTAAAATTCTTTTTTTTTTTTTTTTTTTTGAAAAACTTGGTAGATGCATGTTGTAGTAAAATTCTTCAGTGCTAGTTTCATCTTGAAGTTGTGGCAAGTACATTTTGATACTGTAATTCTTACATGGAAATGCTCTTGCAATTAATAAAAATTCTAAAATTGTAAAATTCTAAAATAGTGTCAAATCCCTAAATCTTCTAGTTGAGTCCAAGCCATCTTTGATCTAATCCAATTTGTAAACTCGGAGTCGATGTTTTTGAACCCACGTTTTTACGTTGTCTGAGCAGAACTTGAGAAGAAAATGAGGGAACGAGATGGGAACTAAAATGGCATCCGAATAGATAAAAGGTCTAAATTTCGGCTCAAATTCCTTCAATTCCCATTGAGAATAGTAGCATCTGAACAGGTCTTTGTTGAGATTAGATTCAAAATATTTAATTTAAATTTGCACATTCTCTATATTTCAACAGACCTTTTTCTGGTTTGGTTTCTATTCCTGCGATAGTGCAGAGACCTATATCAAAATGCAACACCAAATCCGTCTACATATATGGATACAGAGCGGTTAATTTACAAATACAAATTCAAATTCAAATACAAATGAACATTTTAATTATAAGTGATTTCATAAGCTGTTTTATATTTTCATTTTTCCTTTTTTTTTTACCGCTTGATCTTGTATTAAATGAATTTTAAACTTTAATTTTTTTGCATGTGCACGCATCACTCGTGAAGTAAATGGATTTCAATTGTATGAATTCGTCATTTGAAATCAATCCAATAGACTTTTAGAGTTGTTCTTAAAAAATGGCTACTGGATAATCCGGATAGAATTCAGATCCTCCTCGGTACCGGTACCGGTACCGGTACCGTAATTAATAGGGAATCTTTCATAATTAGAGGATCTGGACCGTGCATTTTTACTTGGCACGAACCTCAAAGCCCAATAACACTGCCTCTGTGTTAGTCCGATTCTTTTTAAGCTAGGTACCAGGGGGAATACCTTTTAATCTGGATATTTATTCGAATATTCGATCCGTTTTCTGATATGGAAATGGAACCGTATATATGTGAAAGGAATCTTTTACGGTAGCTGGGGATACTTAATTTGTCATCCGGATATCCGATCCATTTTCTGATACGGAACGGAAGTCCGGAACCGTATGCATGCGAATCCGGATCAGAATCTGCTCTTTTTCTTTCACCCTCCAATTCTCAAATCCGGATTGTTCAAAATTCATTGTACAGAGAATTTTGGTAAAGAGAAAATCATCCCAATTCCAAGAATGTTGGGAATTTTATAGAGGCTGTAAAAATATTTGAAAGAGAAAAATAGCACCTCAATCAATCTGTTGAAAAATATAAAAGTCCAAATGAAATGGCTTGATGTGGTTTATACATATTTTACAGAAGGATGCCAAATAATTCCCTTACCTAAACTGACATTTTTTTTCAGTTTTTCTTCTCTTGCATAATAAACAGGCAACACAAGAGCACTCCCTTTCCTTTAGACCAAGTCAACATAATGCTTTCATACACTAATTTCTATATCTAAACTCCTATACGGTGATTTAACTATAAGGAATTGGTAAAAGATAAATTCATCCCAATTCCAAGATTTTGGAGAATTATATAGAGGCTATGCAGATATGTCGGCAACTTTTGAACTTGAGACGGGTGATTTCAATTTGTCGGCAACTCCTAGCCAGTTTGCGACAAGTCGAAACACTCTCTCATCACGTAATGGACCCCTGTGATCACATGCATCAATACCTACTCTTTCACAGAGAATCCATCTGCCTATTTTTCAAAAAAGGATAAAAGTAACAAAGTTTAGAATAAACACTAACACTTTGTGCCAAGGTCAGTAAGAAAGGTTTTTTTTAGTCTTATCTAAACACTTTAGGTCATGTTTGGCTGTGAAGTAAGAGATGGAGTAAACACTTAACTCCATACTTAGATTTCAAACAAGAAGTAAATAGGAGTAAAATGAAGTAAGAGGTGAATTAATCTGGAGTAAGTTCTTACTCCACCACTTCAGGTAAATAATTTACTCTACATATACACTACATGTAGGGCCCACTGTATGAAGTTTCATTTCCCAACATAATACTCCTCCGGGCAGATTAATTTAATCTATGATTTAAGATGTAAAATATGATAAGTAAGATGGAGTAAGCAACTTGATCCACCTTAAATTTAAGTACAACCAAATATGACCTTAAGGATCTTAGGATCTGCTAGCAGCAAGAGTCTAAAAGTTTCCATTTAACAAAAATTCAAAATAGTGTAAAATTACAGAGAAAATATTCTTACCATGGAAGATTCAGAAGGAACAGTGCCGTCTTCATCAACATACCTATACTCGCCCTAAAAAAAATAAGAAATATAAATATATCTTAATCCACACAATTCAGAATTGAAGAAATACGAGAGGTAATAAAAGATAGTAAGAACTAAAACCATACCATTGTGCGGCACACTTCTGATAATTCTTCAATTGGGGAGCTTTCAGATCCATAGCTACAAATAAGACCATATATGGAAATATGTCTCACATAAAAGATGCTTTTTCTGTTCATGGATTTAATCACTACTCTCCAAATATGTAAATGTTAAACATGTTGCTCTGCCTAAACCCCAAAAAGAGTACAATCAAATGGACACAAGAACAAAGTTAAAAAGGGTTTAGGGTCCATTACTATGTGTTAACTCACTTTTCAAAAAAAAAAAAAAAAAAATCGCAATCTTGACAAATGACAATCATCACAAATAACTTCTCAAAATCAACATCTGTAATATGATCTAATACTATATGTATATCAACAAATGAAATATGAAAGTCAGTGCTTTACCATTCATTCAACTTAAGACGCAACTTGCAACAGTCCATATATAACTGCATTGGAATATCAATTCCACTCGAATCGCATAATGTTTTATGCACAACTAATCTATACAAAATGCCTACAATTGTTCTTCTATTTTTCTTTGGTTTGATTTTGATAAATATTTCAAGAGTGTCAAGTTAATCATTTATCACTTGACCCCACCCCTATAAAATAGCAACAGTATAAGCAAATCTATACAAAATGCCTACAATTGTTCTTCTATTTTTCTTTGGTTTGATTTTGATAAATATTTCAAGAGTGTCAAGTTAATCATTTATCACTTGACCCCACCCCTATAAAATACAGTATAAGCATCTAGAAAGTTCACTTGCAGAAAAAAAAAAGAATAATTAAAGCATCTCTTACCAGACATCGTAAGGAGTTTTGAGTGAAATGCCATATATGTTTTAGAAGCTGACAGTTTCAGGCAATTGAGCAGTTTCACGTATTTTGCGGGAGCCCACTGCAACTGTCTTTCAATTATACTTAACTGTAAACATAAGAGCAAATAACAGATAAATTTAAATCTATGAAAAAAAAATTCGTCCCTTCATCTTTTACCCAGAAATTTTTTCCTTGACACTTAATTTAGTGAAGTTTGGGATGAAAATTTATGGTACAGTCTTGATCAAAGTATGAAACACAGAGGCTTGGTGAGCTTAAGAACACCCTATATAGTTATACTCCCATCAGTTTTAGATTTATTATATATCACAACATTTTTGAGTCTAAAACAGGTACTATGCCTAGGTACATACTGTGGATCAATATTTTCAGACACAGATTAAGAGAAAATAGTTATTGAGACACAGATTAAGAGAAAATACTTATTGAGACACAGATTAAGAGAAAATTGTACTTACTTATCTCCAACCAACTTTCTCTGCAATGCCACTGCTTACAATGGCGCCTTCATTGCTCCAATTGCTAAAATTGAGCCAAATAGAGAGCACTGGCCAACAAAAATGCATCAGAGGACGAAAAAATGTTTAAATACTAAAAAGAAACAAAGTGAAAATACGAATCCAGAGTCGTCTTAAAAAAGAGAAAACACGAATCAAGAGTGGATAATACGACCACTCCAGTGTTAGTCGCTAGCTACTCTTAAAAAAGAAAAAGTGTTAGTCGCTAGCTATTCTTAAAAAAGAAAAAGTGTTAGAAGTAGTATTAAGGGAAGGGGAAGGAGACGGGGAAGGGAGAGCAGTCGAGAATTTTCCATAGAGAACAGGAGGATACGGAGAGAGAGAGAGAGAGAGAGAGAGAGAGAGAAGGAAGGCGGAAAAAAAAAAAAAAAAAAAAAAAAAAAAAACGGAGGGAGCTGGTTCCGCTGACAGTGGGACGCGTATCGAGAAATGTAAATAAAAAAGAGCAAGGTTCAAGAAATGTAATAAAGAACGACAAGTAGAAGCAAGGTCAATTGGAATCAAGAAATGCAAAAGAACGAGAATATATTAACAAGCACAATCTCAGAAATATTTATATTAACTAGCACAATCTCAGTCTACAATTCTAATATCATCAATGTTTTCAATCAACAAATTAAGTAGTGCACTTCTACTTAATCTTCTTGTCAGTTCCTCCTTTCTTTATCCGAGTCAATGGGGGACAACTCACATGTTTCCCCATTTCTTCAAGATTTTCAAATACTTTCCGACACCACCAGCAAGTGTATTTCGTATTTCTGTAAAACAATAAAAAGAAAAGTCACAAAATAAAATTCTTTTAATTTTCATTCTTTCTACAATTGTCAATTGTTTGACTGTGAAAAGAAGTCAAAGTTCTTACTTTTCCATTGTCTTGGAAGGTTTCTTGCACTGGGGGGGACCCTTCTTCTTGGCCTGTTTTGCCATTTTTTTTTAGCTGATAGCGAAGTAATGAATAAATTATTTGAGGGCTTGAGCCGTTCTGGAAGCGATACTAGTAAATTCCAATTGTTTGTTTATAAGGTGGTCTAATAATATAATAGTAGGGGAGAGGGGTTGTCCCGAACACGTATCAAGAGCTTACAAAAATATATTTAGTGGTTTTATTTTGAAACATTGGATTTTTAAGCTTATTAATACCTATAAAACAAAGCAAAAAAGTTATAAAAACAAAACAAAAAAAAGTGATAATATTTTTACTTGCATGTAGAAAAAAAATAATATAAATGACATCTAGCGGTTTTATTTTGAAATATTGGGTCTAATATTTTATGACCAACTTTTAGAGGGCATAAACTTTAAAAAAAAATTTGTTACTAATTGTGTTTCATCTATTTAAACAACAAATTAAAAAGCCAAAACCAATATTTAATCTCTTCCGTTGATTCTCAAACACCTACTTATAACTCAAAACTGTGTTAAATTAAAATTTTATATAAAAAATCTAAATTACAGGATTACAGTACTTCCATAAGTAATTTCTGGTACAAACCTCCAATATATATAATTAATTGAAACCCAAACAACAGAACATAATAAAAAAAACACACACAAAAATTATAAATTTATTTATGACTAGCTACTTAGATTGGGCTCTAACCAAACACAATTGTACGGTTCCTTCAAACACTTGAAATTAGGATTATGCATTTTGGTTTTCATGTTGTAGTAAAATATTGCCGTGCTAGTTCCATCGTGAAGTCGTGGCAAATATAGTTTGTTACCGTAACTCTTACATGGCAATGCTCTTGCGATAGAAGTTCTAAAATCCAAAAATAGTGTAAGATCCCTTATATCTTCGAGCCGAGTCCAAAACATTTTTGATCTATCCAACTTGTAAACTCGGACATAATCCATGTTAACTGCTCGAAACACGGAGATTAAGTCACCGTTGCACTCTAACAAATAGCAATATTCTGAGCAAGTCTGAAGTGCCTGATCTATATCGGAATAAATAGGCGAGGGCTTATCGAGAATTCTCCATGTGTTGTTTTGTGGATTATAAACACCAAGGTTACCCAATCTACCCAAACAATAGAATTCCCCATGGATAAAAACAGGATTGTTGTCAGCCATGAGGAATGGAGAATTGTTGTGGAATTCCATATGATTCCATTCATCCTGTCCGTAGTGCCATGCGATAATTCTTGTAAATTCACCTCCAGGGTGACCGAGAATTGCAAATACCACACAATTATTACTCAAAGATGAGTTTGGCGCACAGGATATTGCGATACCATTATATGAATAGGGATCCTCTAATATCGGAAGTTGATGAAAATCATTAGTGAACGGATTTAGCAAACAAAGTTGATTGTAACTTTGTAGTGCTACAACCCACCCGTCTTTGGAGAAGAGCAAGCGGCTTGGCTCATTAGAATTAATAAGTCTCTTCATATTTAGCGTAAATTGTTTTTCTTTGAAAGGATTGTACATTCGACATGTACCAGATTTATTTGGGCAATACATAAGCCACACTCGTTCTTCTTTGATCGGATTGGATAGGTTCATCCATGGCTCGCAGACGGCTCGGAGGCGACCGGAATCCTTCAAAGTTAATTCTTCTGAAATTAATCGCACGATGTGTATGGGTAGATAATTATTTGCCAATTGCAAAGAGGTAGCACATTCCTTGTTTTCATGTTCTTTTACTTGTGACTGTGAGCTTTTTTGAGAAACCTGCTAGAATATATTAAATTAAGTTAAGTACAATAATATCTTATTTACTAACCGATTATGTGAAAAATAATTAAACATACCTCTGTACTGCACGCATTGGTCTCAGATGAAATACAAAGCTCAGGCTTGAGAATAGGTTGCCTATATATAATTAATTTGTTTATGTATCAGGCAATAAAATTTAAAAAAGGAAAATAAATTATGAATGCAGTCTTTAAAATATATACTGACATTAATTTTATTATATATATACCTCATAGGTAGTAACCAATTGAAAGAACCATCATATTGGCTCTGTATTGCCTCTTCAGGTAGTAATTTAAAATTGATAGTTTGATTTTCCAAACATATTTTGTAGAGTCTTTTCCCATCATAGCACGACAACATATGATAAACACAATTCCGGTCCACTCGAGCATCATGTGCACGAAATGACTGTCCACCATTACCATGCGAATCGAGGAAAAATGCACAATCGCCAATACTCTCCACTCTCACCCAATCACAATAAGTTTTTGTTTCTTCCAACTTGTAAATATCAACATCAATAACAGTTTTTGTCGTACCATAAAAGCATGTTCTCACAAAGAAAAGATCTCCACAGGACTCCACCAAGTTCGCGAGCCGTCCAACACCAAAGGAAAAAAAGTGTTCAGGTGTATCCATGCTTATGGTTTTCACATTTGTATTTTCGGTGTCTGTCGAAAGAGATGCCATGTCGATTATCTCTATACTATTTAGAAGCACAACATATAACTTCTCTTTGTAGTTGAGCATTGTTCTTACTTGAGTGACATCTAGGTCGACAGACATCTCAGTCCATTCTTTGTCACCCGGATGGCAAAACAAAAGAAAATTATCTTCTTCGCCAAAGAATATAATGGTGCAGTCAGGAGAAGTTGGTGATGATGTTAAAATGCACATTCCAAGGAATTCAAATAACTCCTCATCAATAGACGGAAGATGAATCTTCTTAAGCGAGTAGATGTTTAATAAGAAACAGTCATAGTCGTCGATTGCATCGCTAACTAAAAATAGCCACTCTTCAAAGCGAGCCAAGCACCGTTGCCCCTCCATTTCAGGGATTTTTCTTTCTTCAATGCTTCCATTCAAGGGATTGATCAAGGTCTGAGTTTCTTTATCTAATCCCGATGCTCTAATCAGCCAAGCTTGATTGTCCAAACCACATGAAACCATATTCATTTACTAGCTACCTTCCTGATCAATATATAAAATAATTAAGTTGTTTAGGCAAGGACAAAACAATAGACTAGAATAAAGAAGAGTATAACATATTAAAATTGTGGAGATTTTAAAGCGGTCTTTTTAAGGATTGAATCTGTTTTATTTTTGAACAAAAAAAATCGGATGTCAAGCTTCAAATTCCATATTCATGTTATTATAATAAATAATTTTTATACGGATTTCAAACTCATATATAGTTTCTCACATTAAAGAACATGTGTTTTTACTACTAAACCAAAAGAAAACTAGTTATTGATTGAATCTAATTTTGAGAGAGATGGATGTTCACCTTGTCAATTAATTTCCTTACGATCGAGCTGCGCAACTTCTAAATTGGGTGTAAGGTAAGAATATAATTATGCAAACTGATATGATTATGCGTCTGAATGTTAATTGGAACATAAAATTAAAATACATCTGTTGAAAATTGAATATATAGGTTGTAATTTAATTAATATGTATTTGAAGAAAAATTAAATTGTAAATTAGATATTATATATAGAATTTACCAGGAGAAGTGTAAAGAAGTAATGCCACGGACAGAAGAGGATTCCTTTCTCCTCTTCTCGTTTGCAGGTTGAGATGATTGTCGAAATTCCTTAACAACAACAACAACTGTTCTTTCTCTCTCTAGTAGAGTAGTAGTTAGGATTTGCTTTTTTGCATTTATGAATGCGCATAGGCATAGCAATTGATGGAAGCTCATTCCATCATCCCGTCTTTTATAAAGGGCCTTCAACCAATTTTCTAAAAATTGCATTTCCATTAATAACATATAGACATTAGAAAGGGTGGATAGAATCAATTCCCAAAATAGATATAGTAGTATAATTAACACAAATAGCATTTTTTTTTTTTTCAGAAATAACAGAGAAATTTAGAGCAAACTACCTCTAAATTTCGCACACATATTCATATTCGTACTTTAAATAGCTATTTTTAATATTAATATATAGTATAATAAATCACATCTAATTTCCGTCAATATTACTTTTTGTATATTCATTTAATAAAATTATATTTATGTTCTTTATCAATAAAATATGTCTAAATTTAGGTTAACTTAAAATCTTAAAATCTACCATCAAATGAAAGATATATAAAAGCTGCTAATTGTCAAGGAAAAAGTAACACGTATCGGACCTATACTGTTTTATATATTTTTAATGTTTTATATATTTTTTTTAATAAAAATAGAGATCGGTGAAGATATACAAAAGATGACCATAAAAAAAGAACAGATTTCAAAACTCAATTTATTTAGCACTAAAAAAAAATACTAGTATCGTTCCAGTACGTTACAATGAAAATATATTATAATAGAATAAAAAAAATTCTACAAAATGACACACTTACGTGCACCAACAAAAAAAAAAAGATCAATGGAAAGAATAGTTATTCACCATTTGAAATCAAAATGTTGGAATAATCTCGCTTCGCAATACTGCACTGTATTGTATAAGTATGCAAAAAATAGAAGAGAGAAACAGGTATATAACAGTGCAAGTATATTTTTGTTTGGAGAAACTAAGAGAAATTTCCTATGAGTGATATGCACATTGATTAATTAGGCGTGATAATCATACATATATTGTCATTGATTAATTAAGAGTGAGGTCATATATTAATTGTACTATGCACAATATATACGGTCTATATTATCGATAGGGGGTGTTCATTGGGTCCAGTTTAATCGGTTTTGAACCGAACCGAATTAAATTGGTTTAAACGGTTCGGTTCGGTTTGCTTTTTAAAACTGAATTATAACTTGGGTTCGGTTCGGAGAACAAAACAAGCACCAGGGTCCAGGAGTCAGGACGAAGACAAAAACTGCATCAGTACGTATACGCCTGCATGAAGCCAAAAGTGCTCTGTTAAAATCTTTACCCTGTTAGCGGGTCCCTATTCCCTAACCATTGGCAAGTTGGCAACAGGAACTTAAGAATTTGAAATTAGACAGACGATGATCCAATACTAAATTAGAGTGGACCTGAATCTTCTTTATTGAAATAGACGATTCAATGAATCTATAAAATTGGAGAAAAGATGTTTATTTGGTGAAAGATAATTAAGTAGACAATTCAGTAGTTGACTTTGGAAGGAAAAAAAAAATCATTTTTATTTTGTATTATTGCCAAATGGTATTAATTAATGTACTGCTTTAATTCCTCGACCTGGTCTGGATTATGTAAATGGATGCATAACCGTAAATATACATAACACATCTCATGACCAATCTCCTCTTTTGGTCTACAAATTAATTAGTATTCATATACCATATGCATATAAAAGAAAGTGATATAAACTTATTTTGATTACTTAATGGTATCATCTCCAAAAAAAAAAATGAAAGAGGCAATCCACTATATATATATATATATATATGCAGTTGCCAGCTGGCATGTCTGAGCTAATTAAGAAGAACAGAGTTAATTTTATAGTCTCTAATTTTTCAATTTAGCCCCTTGATTTTTTTTCATGCCTTTCTTTTCAGTGTATGAATTGTTTTACATATTGTTGAAAATCTAATAATATTTCTCCCATATATAGCCATGCATTTTCATTCTGGCAAAGATAAATATAATTAACATACCTTAAATTAAAACTGGCCGATTTTGCCCCCCCCCCCTTTTATTTTTGGAAGCTGATATCAGTACCCGCGCTGTACCCGCACCATAACTTCCATAACTGCCATAACAACTGGGGGGACCGCAAAATCTGCAGAACTGAATTTTTTTTCCCAAAGTATTAATATCTATACACAGAAGTATTTATACCTATGAACTGAAGTATTTATATCTATGAGATGAACAACTTTTACGTAAATAATTATTTTCTCATCTATATTTCTCAAACGTACCTGCGCCATAAATGCATGGTGGGGACCACTAAAACTAGATGGGGGACCATACACGTTGATAGGGCCATGTTACACAGGCCCTAAAAGGCTTAAATAACATCTGGGATTCGGACCTTGCAATTGATAGGCCAACCCAGAATATGAAAGAAAAGCCCAATTAAATAACAGGTCGACATACCGGCATAACCGGCATAACCGACATGACCGGCATAACCGTAACACACGGCATGAAACCGCTACACGCGAGACAACAAGTAACCGACTTCCTAACTGCTCCCAGGAAACTGCAGAGGGGACGGTTAGGAAGGAGGATATAAAAAGCCTCAAATTTCTTGAAAAAGGGATCGAATTTTCTACCAACAAAAACTACGCTAAGAGAGATATCGATAGGGAAGAGTAGAATATCTCACATCCTCCTCCCACTTTCTTAACTAAGTCGGTTTGTATCCCGCAGTAAGCCGACCCGTAGCCATCTCGACTTATCGACCGAGATAAGGAGAGATCCAATCTTCAACACCATCTCGACTTATCAACCGAGATAAGAAGAGATTCAGTCCAACCAGTTCATTTCCAGTATACGGGCTATCCACTCCAGATAGGCCGTATCAACCACCGTGGGGCCCCCAGGCTTAGAAACCGAGGAACTAGATGGATTCATCCCGTACGATCAACACTTCGCCACCTGGAGTCGAGATCATCCCCTCAAGTGGACTCCCTCATAGCAACTTCGTGTTGGAATGAATCAACGACCCTACAAGGACCATAGGGAACACGACATTAACAACTACCGTCGCACCACAGGGGACCACAACGGCAAATATTAACATGCCGCCCCGTCCTTCGGCACCCTTGTTGAACTCAACCACTACATCGAGACCTACTCTCGTGGCAATATCGCAAACATCCGGTATCGGGATCCCCCTTGGGCCAACTATGGCCCCACAGCCACAATTCATCCCGCATTACTCCGGAGGACCATACCCCTATTCCCCCTATCCATATTACCCTCCAGCAGGGCCTCCGTTCACCTACAACACCGCATATGGATCGTATCCCCCAGGGGCTCCAGGGTACTATTATGAGTCGACCCTTATGCCCTCTTTCCCACCAAGGTCCACCGCACCAATGCCCTATACCATAAGTCGCCCCTCCCAGGAACAGCAAACGATTCCCCCTGCAACCGCACTGGCTCGACCACCAACGCAAGAACGTCCCGCTGGACGAGGCCAGGCCATCCAACCAAGGAACCTGAATCAAGAATTCGTTCAGGCCAGATCTATCCAAACAGGTGGAACCGACACGCCAAGAGGAACAGGGTAAAAAGCCCGAAGAGCGCAGGAATCATCCCGTGGAGAAACAAGGAGAAAGCCGAGCCATTAAGCAACCGGACGAGTTGCTGCGTCCAGAAGGAGATTAGGGCGACCGAGAAGACCTGGTCGACCAAGCTTCTATACGACAACACTCGAAGAAAAAGAGGTCATATCGAGATCAAGCGCGATCCCGGCGCGAAAAAGATGATGATCGACATGAAAGAAGGGGGCGCAGCCGCCGTCGCGAACGAAGGCACGAGAGCGACTCTCTCAGCCCCCATAAAATAGTCAGTTTAGCCCGAGTTGAGAGACTAATCCAAGATCGTATTGCCGAAATGACCAACAGAACGACAGACGTCAGAACCATGCCACTGGGGGTGGAAGATGGTCCTTTGTCAGCCGACATATACAGAACGCCTATGGCGGACTTCCGATATCCCAATGCTTTGCCTAGTTTCAAAGGAAGTGGGGATAACCAGGACCCCCACAACTTCATTTATGGGTTCCAAGAACGCCTCCGCTTGCTAGGAGCATCAGACGCCATCATGTGTCGTATATTTACTACATGCCTGACGGGTGAGGCATGGGACTGGTACATGACGCAGCCCCGAGGATCCATCACGAGGTTTTCCGATCTCGCTAAGGCTTTCCTGGAACGGTACACTTTCATCAAGCCACTACCCGCCACCTGCGAAACACTTCTCGACATTGTGCAAGGACCTCACGAAAGGATGGGAACGTTCGTAAATAGATTTATCGAGGCGTCACGAAAAATACCTAATTTGAGAGAAGAGTTCGCCTTGGTAGCCATAAAGAGAGGACTCAAAAAAGGCGGTCCTGGAACGTTGCGGTATGAAGCACACATGAAAAAGATAAACACTCTGCGAGAGTTCGCGGCATTCGCTGAAGGATACATCAGGGCTGAAGATGACAACAGAAGTCCCAACCGGACGAGATCCCGATCACCACAAAGGGAGGATAGAAATCGGCCGCTCAAGTCAAGTCGGCCCAAGGGCCCGAACCCATCTCGTCGGACGAACCGTACACAGCATCCCCAGATGGTCCAGGAGAAGGAAGAGTACCGACCTTGGTTTGATCGGTATGCACCCTTCACCAAACCAAGACACGAGATGTATCAGATAGTGAAAAATGAATTTGACTTGCTAGCACCCTTACGACAATAGATTTTCGAAGTAAAAGACCCAAGCAAACGATGCCTGTTCCATGGATTTGACGGACACTCAACGGGCGACTGCCTCCAACTAAAAGATATATTGGAAAAATTGGCGCGACAGGGCAAGTTAACAGACTACATCAAGCCCGAGTTCTACGAAAAATGGAAGTGGCAATACAACGGGCGCAGTAGAGAATTCAAGAAAGATATCCCCTACAAAAAGAACCCCAATAGGGAACGACAAAGGGCGCATCCGACATCAAATCCAGAAAGAACCGCGACACCACCAGAAGGCAGGCAAGCAAGCCCTGTGATACATATGATTAGCGGAGGAATCAGCGACATGACTAGTCCGCCCAGGAAAGGTACCAGACGGTACCCCACGGTAATGAGCGTCGAAGTCCCACCAAGCAGGAAGCGGTCCCGAGATGACAAAGTCATATCCTTTTCTGAAAAAGATATGGGCGACATCATAGGATCACATGATGATCCCATAGTCCTCACCCTAAAAATTGGCCAGCATAGAGTCCGAAGAATACTCGTAGACACAGGCAGCTCGGCCAACATTCTTTACTTATCAGCATTCAAAAAGATGGGCATGAACGAAGACCAATTGCAAAAAATCGCGTCCCCGCTAGTAAGTTTCACTGGCGATACCCTCCGACCACACGGTATCATGAGGCTTAAAGTCGCTTTCGGCACTCCACCCAAAACAACAGAAGTTATGGTAGATTTCCTGGCGGTTAGCGCACCATCAGGTTACAACGCGATATTGGGGCGAAGAACACTCAATCAAATCGGGGCAGTCATATCATCCCCGTGCCTCAAGATTAAGTTCCATACCGAGCAGGGAATAGGAGAGGAATGCAGGCAACAGAAAATTGCACGCGAATGTTATCTCACCTCACTTCACGGTCATGGAGGCTCTGTCAACAACGTGGAGGCCTCAAACCAAAAGGCAAGATCGACCACGTCGAAACTAAAATCCTCTGCCGACTTCATGCCTCCAAATACAGCCCTCGCTCTCGACCCCACTGACAAAGCCACATCCAAAACAGATTTGGAACCAACAGACGAAGTGGACCAGATCGAGTTAGGAGAAGGAAAAACTTTGAATATCAGAAAAGCCATCCAAGGAAAGGCGAAAGAAGAATTGATCAGGTTTCTACGAGAACACCAATCAGTGTTTGCATGGACAGCGGCCGAGATGCCCGGCATCCCGCGGGCCTTGGCGGAACACAAACTCCACGTCAGACCAGGGGCCAAACCCATACACCAAAAGAAGAGAAATATGGGCGAAGAAAGACAACGAGCAGTAACCAAAGAGGTGACAAAACTGCTCGCAGCAGGATTTATCAGACATGTCGAATGCCCAGAATGGGTAGCAAATCCCGTGCTAGTAAAAAAATCTAATGGCGATTGGTGAATGTGTATTGACTACACGGACCTCAACAAGGCATGCCCGATGGACCCTTTTCCACTACTGAAAATCGATCAATTAGTCGGCTCCACTTCAGGACATGCTTTTTTAAGTTTCATGGACGCTTTCTCAGGCTATAACCAGATCAGGATGTACCAGGATGACGAGGAAAAAACGACCTTCACCACCCATTCAGGCCTATATTGTTACCGCGTGATGCCCTTTGGATTAAAAAATGCAGGAGCAACATTTCAGAGAATGGTCAACAAAGTCTTTCAAAAACAAGTCGGAAGGAACGTCGAAGCATACGTTGATGATTTACTGGTAAAAAGCATGACGGATGATGGACATATCGAAGATTTAAGGGAAACATTTTCAACCCTCAACAAAGCGGACATGAAGCTGAATCCCAAGAAGAGTTTCTTTGGATTAACCGGAGGAAAGTTCCTAGGATTTATGGTATCCATCAGAGGAATAGAAATCCACCCCTCTAAGTCGCAAGCCATACTCGACATGAAGCCGCCAAGAAACCTGAAGGAGCTACAATCTTAACCGGACGACTTGCAGCGTTAAACAGATTCATCGCACGATCGGGAGATGTATGTTTTCCTTTTTTCAAAGCAATGCGCAAATCGCAACGTTTCGAATGGACCGAGGAATGCGCAGCCGCGTTCGAAAGAATCAAGGAATATCTTGCAAACCCGCCTTGCCTCAGTAGACCAACAGCATGAGACACGTTGGTCATATACTTAGCCACCACAGGACATGCGGTAAGCGCGGCCCTAGTTAAAGAGGAAGGACGGGATCAGAAACCGATATATTTTGTGTCACATGTACTGCGAGAAGCCGAAACCCGATATACTCAGATCGAGAAAGCCGCATATGCCCTGATAATGGCGGCACGAAAGCTCAGGCTTTACTTTCAATCTCACCCCGTGAAGGTTTACACTAGCGTACCCTTGAAAAAGGCCTTTGCTAACCTTGATTCCTCCGGACGATTATTATCCTGGGCCCTCGAGATATCGGAGTACGACATCACCTTCAACTCACAAAGCGCCCAGAAGTCCCAGATATTTGCAGACTTCATTGCAGAATACTCCGGTCTACCTAGCGGTGTTGAAGGCAAGTGGACCTTGCATGTCGATGGAGCTTCATCATTACAAGGCGCAGGAGCGGGGGAATCCGTGATTGGACCGCATGGAGAAACACTAAACTATGCTCTCCATTTCCAATTCCCCGTCACCAACAATACAGCAGAGTATGAAGCCATGATTGCAGGGTTAAAAATTGCCCAGGGGCTAGGTGCTCAAGAAATAACACTGTATAGTGATTCCGAACTAGCGGTCAGACAGATTAATGACGAATGTCGTGTAATAGATGACAAGCTGAGGAGGTATCACGATAAGATACGACTGATGAAAGAACAATTTCAAAACATAGAAATTCAGCACGTATCTCACAACAGAAACAGCCAGGCTGATGCTTTGTCTAAACTCGGTGCCTCGGGGAATCTCGACAAGGATAGGCCCGTAATAGTCATGGATGTCCCAGATTCCAGTGTCAATAATCCCACAACAGACTTGATGGTGATAAACGAGATTGAAGATACGTGGTATGCCCCTATGTGGAATTACTTGAACACGGGCGTATTACCAGCAGAACCACTCGAAGCGCGGCGTCTCAAGAAGATAGCACCAATGTACTCCATCTTCAATGGCCAGCCATACAAGAGAGAGTATCTTCGCCCATGGCTCAAATGCGTGCACCAGAATGTTGCTAAAAGACTGCTTGAGGAAGTCCACGAAGGAGTTTGTGGCAGTTACCAAGGGGCCAAAACCCTTTCCAAACGCGTCCTCCGGGCAGGCTTCTATTGGCCGACAATGCAACAGGATGCCGTTGACCTCATCAAGAAGTGTGAGAAATGCCAATTTCACAGCAAACTGAGTAAGATCCCGGCTTACAATCAAATTTCCATATCCGGGGCGTGGCCGTTTGACTTATGGGGAATCGACATTGTGGGCCCGTTCCCTACAGCCGTCCATCAGCGCAGATGGATCATTGTTGCTGTTGAATATTTTACGAAATGGGTAGAAGCTGAACCACTGGCCAATATTACCGCAAAGGCAGCAGAAAAATTCATCTGGCGCAACATAATATGTCGGTTTGGGCTCCCTCATGCACTCATATTCGACAATGGAACTCAGTTTAACGCCACTACAACTACTGATTTCCTGGAACGACTGGGAGTGCGTAATAACTTCACTTCAGTAAGTCATCCCGCTAGTAATGGCCTAGCAGAAGTTACAAACAGGACAATATTGGAAGGATTGAAAAAGAAGGTCCAAAAAAATAGGAAAAATTGGCCCGACATGCTGGACGAGATACTTTGGGCATACCGGACCACGCAACGAGAAGCAACGCAACAGTCTCCATATTCCCTGGTCTTCGGCATGGAAGCTGTTACACCTCTAGAGCTTATCGAGCCGTCATTAAGGGTCTCAACTTATTCCAACGAAGCAAATACAGAAGAAAGAAAAACAGACCTTGAACTCATCACGGAACTAAGAGACAAAGCAAAGGTGCGCGTGGCGGAATATCAGCGAAGAATTAAGAAAGCGTTCGACAAACATGTCGTATCCCGCGATTTCCAGATGGGAGACCTAGTCCTTCGAAAGGTAGAAGCCACGGGCAAGCATGTCGGTAAGCTAGAACTCAACTGGGATGGCCCTTATCGTGTCATAGCGGTAAAAGGGAAGGGAGCATATGAGCTCGAAGATCGGGACGGTATGACACTACCAAGACCATGGAACGCATGCCATTTGCGCAAATTTTATGTTTAAAGTAAACTATATGTCGTTAAATTTTATTTCTCAGTCATGTTTTTTCAGTCTGTTTTATGTAAAAGCAACGCGAGAATTATACTAACTCGTGGGTATCAATGAAATTTCTCATATAATTTTGGCCGAAAGATAACGAGCGAAGGCTTATATGCAACATTATATTGTGCAACAACATCAAAACTCATGTCGCTACGGCGATATCAGGATCTAAAGTGATAACCGACACGGCATCACACATGCGACGAATGAGTATTCATGACGCTAAGACAAGACACTATGAATCCAAAACCCGACAGGGAACCTGGGTTGCGAAAGCAATACCAGTTAGCCTACATGGCAATACATTCAACATATGTCGCGACAACGATTTCATAAAAAAATCGAAAGCCAACACGGCAACGAATACTCACTCATGTCGCGACAGCGATATCACACAAAGATCGAAAGCCTACACGGCAACGAATATTTACTCATGCCGCGAAAGCAACAACGCAAACAAATCAAAAGCTGACAAAGCAACAAAAAATTATGTCGACAGGCAAACATAAAACGTTCGGTGCCTTGACACAAGGACCGAACGACTTCAGAACCAAAGCAAAGCGAAAACCTTTGAGGAAACAAACATGCGCTCTATCAACTCCCAAATATGCCGATATATCAAAAAAGAAGAAAAGGAGTACAACATGCGGCTACAAAAAACAAACTTACATTACTAAACATAATATGTTCAACAATCACGAAAATAACTGTTCACACACATACAACATTATCTATAGCAAACCCCCACATCTCGGGGGTCACAAATACAATTGTTTTAAATTCTGGCCCTCACATCCCGAGGGCCATAGGCACAAGATCCAAACAAAAGAGAAAAAAATGTAAAACACCTTGCGACATTCCCTCAGCTCGGTTACGATCCGCCGCGACATCCCCCTACTAAAATTAAAGATAATAAAAACACAGGTTAGAAAATCACGCTATAAGTCTTGCCAAGTGTAGTATACAACAATTACCTCAGGAAGATGGAGGAGCAATACTAGGAGATATCCCTTCTTCCTCTCCTCCCTCTTCTTCCTCCTCGACCCCTTCTTCATCTTCTTCAGGAGGAGGCAGAGGTACATCGGTAGGCCAAGGAGCGACATCGGTCCACACATAGGAGAGACCGGTATTCTCACCTGTAGCAAGGGCAAGCATTTCAGATACAACAGGCTTACCCTCGAGGTCTAGCAATACGTCCCTTTCGGGATCCCAGGAATATCCGGACAGCGACATCACTGCGGCATCCTCGATAGGAACGGGGGCATAGCCGAGGTCTTCGGGAAGGAAAGGAAACGACTTACTGAGATCCTTCAATTGCTCGTAAATAGAATATCTCAGCAACTGCACCGATGCTACAGAGGCCGCACAACCAAACGACCGACTTCCAAGGAAGTTGGTCGTCCTTTCTTTAAGGAGTCGAGCAATCTCTGCATCCTTAGCAGCCAGCTCGACATCCTTCGCAGCCAGAGCAGCATTTTTCTCGGCCAAAGCCATCTCTTTCCCTATAATATCGGCATCTTGGGCCTCAATCTCGCCTTCCAACTCCGATATCTTTGCCCTGCAAGACGCAACGTTAACATCGCTGACCTTTTTTTAGGGTCTTCATAGCCTCGACTTGCTTGGTTAAAGATGACGCCCCCACCTCCACCAGCTCGCACTTCTTCTTATACCCTAAAGCTTGCTTAAAAAAGTAATCCCTTTCTTGCAGCGCTTTTTGGATAACAGCAGGGTCGGCATGGGAGAAGTTCACCCCAGACTCTCCACGTTCATAGGCGTCCTTGAAATGACCTACTGCAACGCCTATGTCGTGCAAAGCGCTCATCACGTAGCCCAAAAAACCACTCGGGTCACTTTCCAATCTCGCCTTTTGTTGAGGAGTGGCAATGGCACGATAAATTTCACGCGCATACTGGGCACGATCTGAAGCCAACCCTTCCCCCCTTTGCACCATCCCGTATTTCGGGATGTGAGCTGCGATGCCGTCAGGATTACCCCTCGGGAAGTCACTCTTCCACACTATCCCGATATCCTTATCAGGATTACCAACCGAGATTTGCTCGGCTAACCTCTCCTCATCTAGAAGAACTATGTCGTCGCCTTGAGAAGATGGGGCTACGGCCCCTCCAGCAAGAGCCAACGAAGGAGAAGGAGGCGGGGATATAACTCCCTGTAACTCAACGGGAGGAGAGGAAGTCAAGGAATCAGCAATGATATTCTCCTCATGGCGCGGTGGGGTACTTTCGGATACAGCTTTTTCCCCCTTCCGCCCTCTTTTCTTCCTCTCCTCTGCTTCAGTCCGAGACCGAGATGAAGAGTCCTTTGGCCTTTTTGCCGTGGCCCTCTTCTTTGGGTCCTCATAAGCTTTCCTCTTGGCCGGGATAGCCGCTTGCTCCTCGTTGTCTTGACCAGCCGCTATGGCAAGATCTGAAGGAGACGCCCCGGTAGACGGACCAGCTACAGCCTCGGACTGAGCGCCCCCTCCTCTTGTTCTTCTTCTTGGTATGAGTGATTTTGAAGGGAACCAAGTTGGAGGTATCATGGGCCAAGGTAAAACGTCCCTTATCTGCACACAACCGAAGAATCAGTTAAAAACCAAATATATATCGACATGCATATTACCACAAATAAATAAATGTATACGACATGCTAGAATACTAACTTAGGACTAGTTTCTTTATTGTCCTGATGATCTTGTCATCAGAAGGATTGCCTGATCTGGGCTTGACGAGATCCCTCACTCTGGCCCATTGACTGGCCATCAGGTTACCCTTCGGGATAGACCGCCACCGGTATCTGATCTTTTCTAAGGTAGCGACTTCCTGTGGCCGCTCGACATATACCCAACGATGTTTCCAGTCGTTGACCTTCTTCACACGAGAGAGGTCGTCTATAAAGAAAAGACCCTCCCATTTTTCCGCCTTATTAGTCTTTTGGCGGAGAGCGAGATGTTCACTAGAGGTGAAGTAGAGAGTGTAGAATGAACAAAAGACAGGCACTGAAGGCTTGTATTGCTTCAGCCTCGGGATCTGCTCAAACAACTGTTGAAAACTGGTGATATGACACCAAGTAGGAGGAGTTAGCTGGCTGGGAGCGAGATCCAGCAGTCGAAGCAAAACCCGCTCAAATTTGGTCAAAGGAAGTTGGAGACCACAATAAGGAAGAATCCAATATAGGCATAACCCCTTCCTATAATGATGAGCCCGATCATCGATACCGGGGAGGACTATGCCGGTGTCAGCATAGTCGGCATAATTACCACAGACAAACAACTCATGTAAATTTGAGTCAGACGAAGTCAATCTCGGTTTAATACCCTGAGAATCCTCGAACAGCCCTATTCGAACGGCATAGGTCCGATCGTCTGAGTCGGAATACGAACCATAAAAGGGAACGCCGGGATTATCATGCCCAACGGCATCTTCATCACTCGAGCTTTCCCATTCCTCTGATTCTTCGCCCCTGACATCATCGGGATTAGATTCCCCCTCAACTATCTCTAAAACTCTGTGCCTCACAACACGCCTGGGGTTGGATTCAGACGAGGAAGTAATAGGGCCAAGCATCAACCCTTTGCCTACACCCGGGCCGTGAGGGATAGGAACAACTTCTAAACCTTCCGCTGGTGAGCCCCCCATGTCTGCTAATGAAGCAACAAAAATGTCGGCGAACATTCAAAACTACATGTCCTAATGAAGTATTGACAGACAAAGCCTACACCTTGTTGGTTGCCAACCAATGATAATAATCAATTACATTACATGTCCATGACCAAGAATTTGGTATATGTCCCTATAGCCTATATGTCGTGGCCTTATGAGCAATATACCGAAAAAGAAAAATTAAATAATAATAAGCTAAGGAAAAACTACCCGACATTATGATCCCGAAGTAATAACAAACAACGACTTCTGGCGAAAGATCTTTTCTCCGAGATGAAGCTTCAGAGTTCTTTTCAGAAAGAAAGCGAGAATGGAACAAAATGAATAACGGCGGAGAAAGAGGTATTTATAGCCCTCGAGACGACTCTGGCTCGACTTCCAATAATAACACGCGTCAATCCACGATTGGCTACTGCGCATGTCCTGTCGGTGATTCCCGCCATTTTTCATCGCGACGCTTCGCCACCCCACCATATCCAGCCCGTTGATGATTAAATAAAGGGTATAGATTTCGGCCCAGAAGCCGAAGTGACCGATAGATTCCCTTTATTCTTATAATAGTCACACTGATTAAACATAGGAACAACTCACTCCAATCCTACCATCACATATCACATCGACATGAGTACTTCCAGTTCTAACAGTGACGCTACCTCTAGGCCAAAGACCACAAAACCCAAAATCGCCAGACGTCATCTCGTGCCTTCAGCGACATGGGATGAATCTGACCCATTAGAGTGGAACAAATGCCTTCAGTGTTCAAAGAGAGGACAAGCCAAACAAATGTTTACCTGTGATGGCTGTGAAGAGTCGTTTCACCCTAAATGTATCACAACGCAGTTACCATGTCGACTCAATGATGTACGTTATACTTCGTTCCTTTGCCCAGGATGCAATCAACGCAAGGAGAACTTGGCACCATTTTTAGACCAACTTTACCCTCTTATCTGAGGAATACAGTTTATCACATCAATGTCGCTTGATATGTATCCGGTATATGTATTCGTTTTCTTTAAAAGATAAAATCCTGAAGTATCAGATAATGTCGATATTAGCATCATTAGCCATAGTATTTTATCAGCGCATGTCTCGAGATTTGCAACACATGATGTGGCAGTCATCTAACGGCTAATCTAAAAATAAAACGAATCCCAAAATTAACGCATTTAACCGACAGTTGGGAGAATTGCATTTATGGAAGGCGGTTTTCGTTTCACCGCCTATAAATATAGAATCACCTCAGTAAATTTGAGACAGATAACTCCTCTTCGCTAAAAAACCCAACACAATGCCTTTCAAACGACTGGCTAGTAAAAAGAAGATCCCGCAATCCGACATGGGTGAAACATCAAACCCTCAGTCGGCATCACGAGATGATAACGCAACACAACGTATTCTTACTGAAGAACAACGAAAGAGCCTTCTGACGATATTCTCCCAGGAAGCCATCGATTTCATGCTCTCGAACATGAGACGACAAAGATGGGGGACTTCCTAGATGATGCTCTGCGTACATTATCTGCGCAACAACTTGAGAGCAATGCCGAGCCCTGGAAGGAAGAAATGACGGAGCTTTGCCGACTTTGTTATAAAGAAGGGCAAAAGCGATTCATGTCTAATTGTCGCAAATGCAATTATTGGTATCATGAATTGTGCCTTAGGCATCTTATCCCTCCCCTCAACGCTAAGGCCTGTCCGTTTGACAACTCTGTCCTAACACCGACACCAACCTTCGACATGAAAGATAACCACCCCAAACCTCCCAACAACAATTCCAACTAGCCATATACATATCCCGTCATCACGACATGGCTAAATTGTCCTTCCATTATTTACACTGCACATGATTATGGGAAGGTCAATCTAGTCATGTCCTATTACGAGATATGGTTAGAATCAAGAGGGTAATATCTTTAATAAAATGGGCGCGAGAAAGAATTCAGATAAATGATGTAATGTCCCTTCGAAAATGGGCATGAGAAAGAATTCAGATAAATAATGTAATGTCCCTTTGTAGAATGATTATGTTATTCATGTCGTTTGTATCAATTACCTTTTATTATATATAATACAATATTTATCTCATTCATATGTCGTTAAAAGCTGTGCTATTAGTGCCTAATAACTAATTCTTCTTGAACAAAAAAAAAAAAAAAAATCGAGATCAAATATCACATACCTACTAATCTGATTAACCTCATTAACTGTACTAACATTTATGTAGATCGACTTACTTACATATCGCTCAACTTATTTACATGTCGCTCAACTTGTTTACATGTCGCCTTTACATTCTCCATATCGCATACCGAACTATTTCGCTAATTATTTACAAAATAAATATTTTTCACCGAGATGATACCCGGCCAATACTACGTCATAAACTGACAACGACGGCTGAATTCCACATCGATGTATTATCATAAAAATTTCTTTATACTTTTCCATATGATTTCTATTTTATATTGTTTTCTTACATTACAGTCGAAATACCGACATCCTCAAAGTCGAAAGCATCGACACGATGCATTCCGACTTCGGGGGCAAATAATAGGGCCATGTTACACAGGCCCTAAAAGGCTTAAATAACATCTGGGATTCGGACCTTGCAATTGATAGGCCAACCCAGAATATGAAAGAAAAGCCCAATTAAATAACAGGCCGACATACCGGCATAACCGGCATAACCGACATGACCGGCATAACCGTAACACACGGCATGAAACCGCTACACGCGAGACAACAAGTAACCGACTTCCTAACTGCTCCCAGGAAACTGCAGAGGGGACGGTTAGGAAGGAGGATATAAAAAGCCTCAGATTTCTTGAAAAAGGGATCGAATTTTCTACCAACAAAAACTACGCTAAGAGAGATATCGATAGGGAAGAGTAGAATATCTCACATCCTCCTCCCACTTTCTTAACTAAGTCGGTTTGCATCCCGCAATAAGCCGACCCGTAGCCATCTCGACTTATCGACCGAGATAAGGAGAGATCCAATCTTCAACACCATCTCGACTTATCAACCGAGATAAGAAGAGATTCAATCCAACTAGTTCATTTCCAGTATACGGGCTATCCACTCCAGATAGGCCGTATCACACGTTTTTAGAGGTGAGTTTTTTTTCTCCGTTCATTTTCATCCATATTTCTGACGATCTGTGAGGAATTTTACAAATCTAAAACCACTAACGTTTTCTACACAATTTTCTCTTTCAAATAAGATTCATGAGGACGTACTTTCGAGCTCGTCGTCAAACAAGTATTTATACCTACACTTGCAGTATTTTTTACACATGACACGGATGATATTTGAAAGTATTAATATCAAGTACTCCAAATATTTATACCTATGTATTGTAGTATTTATACTTATGTGGTCAACTATTTTTGTTAGAGAAATATTGCAAGTGTTTTTTACATATGAATATATTACACTATATAACATTTGAAAGTATTAATATCAAGTAATATAAAGATTTATATTTATGCACTGAAATATTTACATCTATGTGGTCAGCTATGTTTGTTAGAAAATGCCCGTAGGCTCCATTAATACTCAACAGAAAAGTACATAACTATGCTTCGTGGCATAAATTCATTCCCATTGCATTCTATCCCTATACAATCAAGTTTGAAAATTGAAAAAGGGAGCCAAGGACGCACAATCACTGCAGAGGGTTTCATTCCAATGCCAAGACTAGAAAGACTTTAATGGACTCAGATTTTGTAGAAAACAAAATAGGGGGAATTTCATGTATACCCCAAAAAATATCAAAATTACGTATTCTCTCCTCTAAAGTTTTAAATTACATATTTTCTCTTCTAAACATTAAAAAATCACAAATTTATCCATTTTATTGTTTTTTATATTAAAACTCATTCCAAAATTTTAAAATACCAATTTTACATTTTAAAATACCCATTTGTCCACATCACTTCAATATTCATGCTAATCTAACATTCACTGATCTTAAAGTAATTTCAAACTTTGGAGAGTGAAATATGTAATTTTGATATTTTTGAGGGGTGTACGTGAAATTCCCCGAATTTTTTTATGCAAAATCTAAATATTTTTTTAAAGAATAATTGAACAGTTTTTTTAAAGAATAATTCCAAAATATTTTTTTGATAAAAAATAAGTATCTAATCCTTATTTACTTTATTGATTATAAAAGGTTCAACTTGGTTGAATATGAGTAAAGCAGAATGAAAAGAGTGAAAAAAGAAAGAAAATAAAAACTTTGAAATAGCAGGGTTTAAAATGCAAAACGGCATGGCCATAGTGATTTTCTTTTCTTTACATATGTTCTCTCATTCATTCTTCTCCACTGCTGTGCCGAAATTTGTATGGTCTTCTTCTCCAATTTAGAATTCTATCTCCTTTACTAGCTATCGTGTTTATTTTTTTGTTTTTTTTGCAAACTTTAAGCCCGTAGGCACATGAGAGTATACCATGAGGTAGTAACTATACCAGCTTAGGCTATTTGTAAGAAAGATCTTAGTAACATTAAAAGAACAAAAAGACCCTATGAAGTGTAAACTGGTTAATGTCTGTGCGAACAATTCCACCAGGTAGGTTTCAGGCTTCGAGGGGGTGTTGGAAAAACGTAGCTGACTGCAGCAGCCTTTTTCTGGTACAAACTGGTAAACTTGCTGGCACGAAAAACAGAGTTTTTACAGAAAATTCTGATGAACAAAAAACTGCTGCTAAACAAAACAGAACTTCTCAATACGCTGGAATTTTATTTTCTTACACCTTTACATTCAATTACATCACATGCTTACCATAAATACTCCTGCTGTCCAGAAAATCAGTTCATGCTATTTTAGGCACATCCTTCTTCTAATTACTGAATTTACTAAAATAGAAGTTGCTAATTATAGCACCCACACCTCTGATGCTAATTGCAACTTTTAATTAATTTTTAACACTCCCCCTTGATTCAAAGTTGCCAACTCCAAGTGCCGATTGGAATTGCTCAAATTTTCCTCGTGCCAGTGCCTTTGTAAGTATATCAGCTGCCTACTTGTCTGATTCTAATTGCAACTTTTAATCAATTTTTAACAGGGGGCAACAGTGGGTTACTCGCTATCGTTTCACCAGCGCAATCGAGGTAAAATCGATTCTATTTTTTAGCTCTTCCTTTGTCGTTATTTGAGTCAGAATGGTTATACATCTGCAAGATAATTCTGCTCCCTTATCCGTTGGAGATTACAAATGACAAATGCAGAGTATTTTACCGGGGGAGTTAATACCTCTGCTCCATTATCCGTTGTTGAGGTTACTAATGTCCCAGAAGTCCCATTTGTGGAGAAAAATTTCTCAAGCATCCACCCGACCTATCTGAAGACTCTGAGCCAGATTCATGCTGATTGGATTTTTGATGCACTTGCTGAACTGGTTGATAATTCTAGGGATGCCAACTCGAAAAGGTCATACACCCTAAGCCTCATCAGATCCATTATTACCTTTATTTGATTTGTTGTAGGTCCTGCAGGATACTTCTCAATTATAATTAGACACTAGGTCTCTTTTTTTATTTCTAAATTTATAAACATACCAGAAGAATGCATGAATGATTGGTCTAGTGGACGTGGTATCAATCAAAATGTCAAAAGGGTATGTGACATGAAATGCACTTCAATTTTGCAATTTGCTAGAACAAATCCATGCGTTGGAAGAAAAATCTGAATAATACACCTAAGCTGAATTGTAAATTGTGAGAAATCTTTCCTTCAAAAAAAAATTGTGAGGAATCTTCCGATTTTTGTATTAACTTTTTCTTATGCAAAGAACTCATGCTATCTGTCTCTATTCTTAAAATAATATGATTTCAAATAACTCGTAAGGTTTTTTCTTTAATAGAAAACTGATATTACTATTTTGTACCTCTTCAATAAAAAAGGATTTAATTAACTCCATTTATTGTGCTTCTATTATGCCTTCACTTGAAAGAATTTAATACTTGCAAATACAAATAATACTATGAAATTTAATATATGCTATTTTCTAAACATGTATGTTATAAAACTCCATGTTTCATTTTCACGGGCTAGCTATTTGCAAAATGAACTGATGGACGACTTATGGGCATTGTTTTTTTTTCCTCTTCATGAAACCACAAAATGAAACCAAAACGTGGCAACTTTTTACATGCACACAAGGAAATGATGTAGTTCACATATATTGGTCAATTCTGTCATTTGAGTTTTACATCTGCCTTCTCTTCTCTCTTTCTGGTTTAAAACAAAATTATTAGGAAAAACATGAAGTTTTTGGAGGCTGAAAAAAATTGTGGAACTTGAATCGTCTGGTTGGATTTTTGGTTAACTTGATCCGACCATTTGGTTCTGGATTGAACTCATCCTTTGAAGCAGGTGTAGTTTAGGTCAATCATGTTTCTTATATAATTGGGTTGGCTTACATAGATAGGTGGCGATTCTCTGATTGAACTGTACACGGGGCATGCGGAGTAGGCAAGCCACTCCAAACTGTTGAGTAAGGCCAGCAAGCAGACTTGACTGTCTCAGCAAGGACGAATGGCCGCTGCCCTAGCAACTAAATAGTTGGGTCCTGAAAGGGGGCCAGCCTATTCTCGGGAAAACTCCAAGCCCAGAAAAAGGTCCAATCCATGTCACTGACCTCTATCAGAAAATGCTCTCTTCGACAAGTGTCAAGGTGAATTGATGCATTGCATTAACCTACAATCCAAGCTGCTTTCTAACCAAGGGAGTTTTCTATTTCTACTTGTAATGCTTTTTCCATCAACCGTACTTTTTAGGTGACGTACAACTCTCAATCTCAAGATCTGAAGTGTGTTTGTAGACAAGGGCGAGAACGTCACTGCTTCTTTATGTGCTGACTATAATGAGATATAAAATTCACTTTACATCTGAGAGAAGTTAATATTATGAGGTTCTTTTGGTCCATGCATAGAATATTCTTCCTTTTTCTTACATTACAGAGTGGTGGTCTCTTTATTTTTCTTTATACTTTGCTATAGAAAGAAGCAATGAAGAAACAAGGTATTTCTTTCTCTAGACCACTTGACCTCTTATACCTATCCCTTGGCCTCCTATTACGTTCCGTTCCTGTCAGGTAAGTCAATAGTTGGGATTTACCTAAGCTCTAAAAGCTAGAGGAAAAGCAAGGTAGGAGGGCGGTCTTTTTTTAATAGGTCAGCCAGTGCTGCTAGTGTTAAGCTAGTGCTAAGGCAGCAGTAGGCCAGTAATCCTTCTTTCTCAGAGTAAAAAAAGATAAGGCGCGCAGCGGGTGTATTTGTTTGTATTTTCTGTCTCAGGTAAAGCTTCTGAGAATATGGCTCTTGGCATGTCCGAGCGGCAGATCGGTTGAGGCGGGTAAGGTTGCCTAGTGGTAAAGGACTCCGGCAAGTTTAGCGGTCATGGATCGATTCTAGGTCGTTAACTTGCTTATTATGACCCAGGCCCCGGACCTTCTTTGATAAGCGGGAAGGTGAGTCACGGCATTGACTCGAATGATCTAGCCAATCATTGAATCTAGTAGGCTTTTCTTTTGCTTTACCTAAGTTCCTAATTTAGTAAGAAATCTTGATTTGAAAGTATATTAGCTTCTTATAGGGAACCGCTTAAGACCTGCTTGACATGGAAGGCATTAGCTACGTACGTACCCTAAGCTCTGGCCGTAGACCAAACATCTATTTCGTATACATTGTTGCTTCGTATTGAGACCTGGTCGATTGCAAGAGCATATTATTTTCCAAGCCGATTGGGGCGGAACAGTCTAGTCTATAGCTGCCTAAGAGCAAGTCCTCTTTGTACAATCCAAACTAAAGCAAGAAAGAAAAGAAATAACACCACAATATAATGTTTCAACTAAAAAAGCAACTACGTGAGCTCAGGATAAAGTAAGAAAAGAAAGAAACTAGAAAAGTTACGAAAGCATAAACTAGTTACGAAAGTAGTTTATATAGTAGAATAGTTTGTAGTAACAACGGAAGCAACGGCTGATTGAAAGATTTATCGTCCATAAAAGAAAGAATTAAGAAAAGCAATCAGTTGCGAGTAGTATTGAAATAAGCTATCTATTTTTCGTTTCGCTTTCTCCCCTTTTTTTTATACCAACTCCCCTCTTAAAAAGAAAGCACCAAAATTTTTTTTTTTTTGTTTTGTTTTTTTTTTTTTTTTACTTTACCATTCCACGTTTTTTTTTTTTTTTTTTTTTTTTTTTTTTTTTTTTTTTAGGTTTTTTTTTTTTTTTTTTTTTTTTTTTTTTTTTTTTTTTATTTTTTTTTTTTTTTTTTTTTTTTTTTTTTTTTTTTTTTTTTTTTTTTTTTTTGGAAAAGAAGGGGAAAGAAAAAAAATTTTTTTTTTTTTTTTTTTTTCTTTCAAGAAAGATATTTTTTTTTTTTTTTTTTTTCCCCTTCCTTTCCCCGGGTTAATAAAAAAGAAAGTTTCGGGTTTACAACATAAAGAGAACTTTTCCCGTTTTTTACTTGGATTGGCTATAACTAAAAGACAACTCGTTGAACATGAAGAAAGATAGCCCTTAGGAAATCATTTCGTCGGCATACCCAGAAGAACGTACTCCCATCTTCCTTAACCATCCCTCCTTCTAACTGTACAAGTGGAAAAGAAAGAATGAAAGCAAGATAACTATGAGAAAATATATAGTAAAAATAATAGAACTTGCTTTTGAGCCTATGAGGTGTAGTTCAATCCCTTATTCTTCAACGTTGACAAGGTAAATAGTAGAATGAAGCAAGGCCATGGAAAGTCCGAATGTCGTGGATGGACGTTGGAATCGGCCAGCTGGTAATGGCTTCGATCTTCGTGGGGTCAGCCTTGATGCCTTCGTCAGAAACGATGTACCCCAACCAGACTCGAAGTAATAAACTCGCACTTCTGGAAATTGACATAGAGTTTATGCTCTTCCCTATTACAATACTATTCTCATTCTTTCATTCTGTCTTTTGCTTGAAAAACTTCTATACTTTAATGTATGTGGTTTTATTCTTTCTTTATCTCTTTCGTAAATTTCTTCATTCAACTACTTCTTGTCAAACCAAGACAAGCCTTCTTTATTCTTTATCGCCAGGACGTTGGATCTTTCCTAAAGAAAATCCATAAAGCCTAAGAGTTCTACTCACCCAAGGAAGGAAAGATGGGCGGCTGTACTTGACTTTACCTTATGCCTTCAAAGTAGATCCTTCTCTCTTTCTCTATGGCTGTTCCACGCTTTCATCTTCCGGACAGAAGAGCCAAATTCTCAGAAGAAGAAAAAGTAAGGACTGTGCGTGCTCGATTCACAGCTTTGTTTACGCTATCGAGGTTAGTAACTGATTCAAAAAGTAGGGTCAATTCAAAGAGTCGTACCTCGCTACACGGAGCAGTACAGGGGCACCGATTCGGAATAGTGTTAGCCAAAATAGACCTTTACCATCAACGATTCGGTTTAGTAACCCGCAGTCAACAGTGAAGTAAAGAGTGACGTGAGCCGGAATGATAAGCATATAACTAATAAAAAAATGCAGTACTAAAAAAGTGTTTCAAGCCCTCTCTCTTGCTTCTAAGGAGCTGCAGTGGTTATCGGAAGGCCCGTTGAACGGCATGTTCTCGAAGAGGGTGATGGTTATATCTTGATAAGTCTCTTCGGAGGGTGTAGTGTCAGGGGGAGACTCAAAGGGGGTGTTTTCTTCAAGCCAACTGCAAACATCAGTTTGAACATTTGGTTAGGTTTTTGGGAATAAAGGAGAGGTCATGCGTAGCTAGCTATTAGTATCCTGAGGCGCTCGAAAGAGTTTACATTGTGGTATGATCAATAAGAAGCCCAAAAGAGCTAGTTGCTACGGTAAGTTGTTCAAGGGACCTGAGATGTGGTGGTGCATCCAAAAGGTCTATCCACACTTTGTAAATGAGGGGTAGCGGGCGAGCCCCCACTGAAGGGGACCAAGGGAAGAGAACATACCCCACGGGTGAAGGTGAGCCCCCTGTTTGAGGTGGAAGGTGTCCTCCGGGTAGTCTTTGGGCAAAAGGAGCAAGTATCTGTTTGCCGAAAGATGTGAAAGCTGAAAGGATACTTACCAAAGAAGGGCTTTGCTAATATTGAAGTTTACCGAGGCGAGTGAATGGCCTGAAACAAACTTGGCGTCAACCATGTAAGCACGATGTAGACGGTTCAACTCTTCAGTAAGCTTAGATGTTTCATGCAGATTATTTTATTTAGCAACTTCAGAAAACCAAATATTGGAAAAAGATAAATCCTTTCAACCCAAGGATTGGAATTTAGGTTTGTTCATACCAATACCGGATGGTACATACAAAACTTGTGCTCATACCTACCAGATGTGTAGAAGCTAACCTGTAGTAAACCACTGACAAACTTGTGCACGTTTGCCAATTCAGCAGCAGCTACAATCTCAGACTCTGTGGCTTTTCCACACTTTCCATAAGCAGGCCGAATTGTTTTGTTGAAGAGAGCGAGCAGGTTCCTGGCACAAGACCCATTTGTTGCCTCAGCCACCTCACCGACCCCAATGTTCTTTTTCGTTGTCAGATCCTGAATAACACAGAAAGCAGGTCGTATTCCGTGAGACCATATGAACTTTGATGTTGTGAAACTTACCACTCAACTATTTGTAAACTTCATCAAATGTGGAACCTTTTTTGTGTACTATACTACCTGCTGCCCTCCTTTTATTCTGGATGCAATAAGTTCGGTATCACCATAGTTTCTCTCTTTTACCACCGTGGCTTTTTTCACTGAGCACCAGAGAGCCATATCTTTCCAAGGTCTCGAACTATCTATTTAAGATAAGAGATGAAAAATGCCTTTCCAACAACCATGATCACTTATTTGGTCTTCCTACTCAAATGTGTAGATCTCTCCTTGGCAGATGCCGGTATCGTAGTAGAGGGCAGTTCACATGGGATAAAGAGATCAGGTGTAGACTGGTGTTTTATTAAAATCTTATTGGCCAAATTAGCTTTCTTTTTGTGCAAGAGTGTACTTAACTAAACCTTTCAAAAGACGTCAACAACACAAACAAACATAATTTGACCCAATTTAGAAAGGCTATAATTGATTTCAACCCAGATTCTTCAATTAGCCCTCAATGAGGCATACAGAGAAAAAAAAATTGCAAACCACTAGCATGCACTATGACATCTAAATGAACTTGTGCTAAAAAAAATTTCAAATGAAGATAAACATCCCTCATGAGCCTGATTTCTAATGGGGACTTGATGCGCCTTAGATCATGAGAATAACTGGACCTTGAAGTATTAGAGGAGAGACATACAACTGTGATATACCAGTCAGGTGTGGCACTATGATGTACCATTTGAACCGTTGAAGTATTAGAGAAGAGACATACAACTGACCTTGCTCATCAGCTTAGAGGAAATGGTTTCCCAAGTTTGGCTAAGGTAGAAAAAAGGAAAAGACGAGATTTCACCACATATAAAATAGATCAATCAAGCCAAGCTTCTTCATCTCAAGCGCAATAGGTTCTGACACAGTTCTCTTTAGTGATTTTTCCTGATAAATGCAAAGCCAATATTAATTAACAATATATTGCATGTAAATATTCCTCTAAATGAGGATAAATCTAGACTCCAGTTCAACTGGACAAAAATTTGCCCATCAACAAAAATGCAAAATATATAATTGTGCATAAATCTAAATATTTTTTCCCTTTGAAAATGAAATCTGAGATGATGTAAAAAGAACAAGAACATCATAGATCTCTAGAAAATCCTATTTATAAAAAATAAACTCTCGTAAAGATTGCAGTAAATAAATTTGAAGTGCGTGCATAAAATTATTCGACATTATTTCGAACCAAGATGCAAATAACCCATAATAAGGAGGCGGGTCTTCTAAAATTCTCTGCATGTAAATAATCCGATAAAAAATAGCACAAAAAAAAATAAAGAAGGCACGTAATCAACCTCATGGGCATTGCTACTAACTACGTACATTGGTTGGTTCAACAGACCTAGCCAAATGCATTGTTAGCTTGCTTGTTTCCATAGTTGAACAAAGATTTGGCTCGGAGCACATCATTTGCCAAACTCATCTGGATCGATATATACTATGCCTCTGGGGTAGTGACATGGTGCCACACTTGCCACACGTTGTCACCCAATGTTACTTGCTGTATAATTTCGCTGATTTTTCTCTCCCTTAAAACTTGGAATTTCTGATGGTAATCTCTGGTTACAATGAGAAGATCACACTGTTTACTAATTGATATTTCATGAATTAATAATATATTTTAATTTATTTCAAAGAACTAATAAATTAATGGAAGAAGATGCGCTATTTCATTTGTGTCTACATTTCATAGTCAACTGATTTTCAATACTTCTATAATTCAGCTGAAAAGATTAAATATAATAAACAGAAGAAAGTAGAAACAGATAATACTACTGGTACATGCTGAAGTCGTGATCCTTATAAATTCAACATACAAAGTTCTCTTGTACTTGTTACGTCAAAGAGAGTTCTCTTGTCAATGGTGCCTTCAATGGAATCACAGTCAAAATAATACTCATCTTTTCCATCATAGCAATATTGAAACACACATGACAAGTCTTTATTCATGTCCATCCTCGCATAACTTGTGGTATTTATAGGAATGATTTTCTTTTTCACGAAATCAACCCCATACACAGATCCAAAGCATGAGGAATTTGGTGTTTACTAGTTTATTCCTACAGTTTTCTTTGGTTATCATTTTTTTGACAATACAAAGTTTAGAAATGTATACCATTCCATTACCATTGTTTTTCTTTTTTCTCAATTTGTCATCAGGTAGAGATTAGTTTGGGAATTTTAGCAGAAGGATAAGGTGGGAAAGTAAGGTAGTACAGGGGAATTTCTCATTCGTTGTTACTAGCATCTGAAATCTTCATGCTTTTTAAGATTTTTACTTGCATAAATGTGATGTTCTAAAGTTTTGAAGGGTACATCTGGAAGTATCTTTCAAAAAATACATATATCTTACATGTTGTAATTGCATCAGCAGTTAGAGGGAAACCATCTATCAATGTGCTATTTTCACAGATACGCTTAAAAATAGCAATGGCTATCCAATTTGAGGCACCACCTCTTCAGTCTGACAATCCTCGTTCATATCGTTCCTCCTTCTCTTTGTCTTTGTCAGAATATAACCATTAATTGAGCGCCTCCTTGCAGTTCTTCTCCAAGACTTACCAATAACATATCTTAACTTCGTGTATTAATACTGTTCAATTGGATAAAATCACAGATGATAGAAACGCAAGATTTGGAAAAATATAACTATCTATTTCCTTATATTTACTTGGCATGGGGAAGATGTAACGCCTTTGATTTTGTATTTCCTCCGATAGAGCCTCGTCGTCCTCAAATTGCGACAGAGGAAAACTGATGAGAAGTGGAACTCCAGGACATAACAGAGGAGGTGGGAAGAAAACATGGCGTGCAGAGAAGAGGTGGTGAAGGACAGTTGGCACTAAAATTCGAAGTGGTGAGACGACAAGTGTAGGGTGCGAAGTGACGATAGCCAACGTCGGGCAACTATCCTCTGTGGAGTTTTTAACCTGCGAAGCTGATCGGATGGTCCAGATTTAATCTCAGCCGCCGGCGGTGAGTGCTCGGATGATGGAGGGGGCATTATTAATTTTGCTTTGAGATTCGTGCCAAAATCTTATTTGATCCGTCCAATAAAAAACAAAAGGACCAGATTAAAAGAACCGTACAGCCCCGCAGGTAAAAACTCCGCAGAGGATGTGATTCCAGCCAACGTCATCTCAAGAGAGTGATGCTTCTGTGGATACCGAATTTCAGCGAAAATTTTGCTAGAATCAACTACAGTCGTTGATTCTTTGAAGGGTAAAGTTGGTATAACTCTTCTCCGTTAGGTCTCTATTAATGTTTCTTCCTGTTCCAAACCATTTTCGCTGACAGTATCCGTCCCTCTCATCGGTCACCCGACTCGCCCCGCTCTCTTCCTGTTCCAAACCTTAGTACCACACTTTCTCAGTCAGAAGAAAGAAATTACATCCTCGCATTATTATATCTATCATATAGTATCTGTTTTATCTTCAATTTGCTAGCCATGGAAGCCTTATCTCCTCATTTTTTTCCATGTTCCGTTAAATTCTGAATTTGCTGATTTCCAGTTCCTACAATAAAGCATGTTTTGTGATCAGATTTTCACCCTTATAGAGATGAGACAAGTAGGGAAGAACTATATGTCCTTTGTTCAGTTCAGTTTAAATCTGTATTACTGGCCTGATTTCCATTTTCAAAAAAGAAATTATATTTCGCCAAACATAGGCAGTGGTTGTCCTCTGTATATGTCGCCATAGATGTGATGACATATGATCCAAGGCATTTGATACTGTCCAATTGGTCAAGGAACATTTTAGCTTGTCAAATTCGATGATATGAAATGAAATTACGCTACATAGTAGGAATCTGAGTTTGGTTTATTTGTGGTGCTTTCAATGTGGTTATGCTTGCATGAATCATGGTTTTTTTTTTTTTTTTCCTTTTTTTACTTTCAATGTGGATATGTTTGCATGAATCATGTTTTATTATGATGGGGATTGAGATCTGCTTTGTTTATTCATATCAGTGATCCTGTTTCCTTGGGCATTTTCAATGGTCTGGGCAAATAGGTTTCAATATGCCAATATTTTAGTAATTTTCTTCCATTTGTGGAATTATGCTTGCTTTGTGTTTTGGTATACATGATGATTTTCATAGTGACAAACTGATGAGATTTGGAAGTTATCACTGTATGCACTTGAAAGATCTAATTTCGAGATTGGGCCAAATCTGAGTCCATCCGTACTTGCTGACACAATCAATCTTCTTAAGAAGAAGAGGAGCAAATGGCCCGCCAAAGAATAATTCAAGCTTTCAACTTCCTTCAACTCACAGCTCTTTTAAAGTCTTTTCGGCGGACTATTGAAAATAAGTATGGATGCGAAAATTGAACTAAAAATTACTGTTTACGTGAAAAAAAAAAAAATTCAGTTTCCGCAAAACAATGGAGCGGCCGAACAGGACCTTATGCAAAATGTCTAAATAAATTAAAATGGAGTCACGCTATATAAATCTGTCTTTCCATAAATTTGTAACCTTTCAGAAGAAGTGCAATAAATTTGTAAAGTATGGAAGATTTATGTAACTCCGTATTATTAAAATATAACAATAGATTATAAATTCGTCATCTTTTAATGCACTGCTTAGAAAGAATCTTCACAACAAGACAACAGAATAAATTTAATAGCCCAACACAACAGTTGCGGCGTAGCTACAACAGAGGTTACTAGTTTCTATCGTTTGAAAATAAGAGAACATTGAAAATGAATTAAATATTAAATATTAAATATATATTAGACAGAAAAAAACATTAAAACTGAGAAAGGCACTTGTCCATGTACAAGTTAAAAACTCCGTAAGCATGGATGAAATCATATGTGCGTGGATATGTAGAGAATGCTTCACACCTGGAAAATTATTTATAAGAAAAGATAATAATAATTAATACAAATATGAGCAAATTTACTCTTCAAAACTTCTATTTTTCTATATGAATATATTATATATCGAGTAGAACTAGGGTGCTCCTAAGTTCACCAAGCCTCTTGTGAACTTGACTCTAAACTATATCAAATTGACTTTAAACGATGAATCTAAACCGTTGAAATTCTTCTATCTAACGATTGATGCGTATACATGTGAAAATTTTAAAGTTTCGAATTAATTTAGTATAAAGTCAAGTAGTCAAAGGATCCAAAAAATGAATGCATTAAAATTTATTTATAAATCTTAAATTTTTGACCACTTGACTCTATATTAAATTAATTCGAAACTTTAAAATTTTCACATGTAGATGCATCACTCATTAGGTAGAAGGGTTTCAACGGTTCATCGTTTAAGTCGATTCGATATATTTTAGAATCAAGTTCACAAAAAGTTTGGTAAACTTAGGAGCACCCTAGTTCTACTATATATATATATGAGAGTGTCTTCTATGGACATAAGGACTTATTTGTAAAATGAACATATTTTTATTTTTAAAATTCAAACAGTTGATCCGAACCGTTCATCTTGTTCTCCATATTAATATGTGCTTTGAGACCAAATTTTACATTTTTATGAATTTGTTTACTATTTATTAAGATGGGTACAAAAAATATCAAATTCAGACCATTGAATTTTGTACCCATCTTAATAAATAGTAAAAAAAATCAGAAAAATATAAAATTTGGTCTCCAAGCACATATTAATATGGAGAATAAGATGAACGGTTCGGATCGACTGTTTGAACTTTGAAAATAAAAAAAATGTTCATTTTACAAATAGGTCCTTATGTCCATAGAAGTCGTTGCCATATATATATATATAAAAATGTAATACTGGTATGTTATAACAAAGGCTAAGTGAAGGAATGAAAGAAATTATATATACCAGTTCACGAAGATTCCAATAAACCCACCCTCATAGATAACACCTAGAGTGTTATTCACCCCTTCAGAAGGGATCACCAAATAGGATACTTTGCCAAGGCAGCCGCAAAGCCTCCGAGACCCGCATTCATGTCAAAAACATTCCTACATTGCCCTTGAGACATCCCTTTAATACAGTGCGAGACCCTTTTATCTCAAAATTAAACCATCAATTTTGAATGTCTCAGATGTTATTCCCTTCTATTGTGCCACTTTCAATCCTTGGTGTTGGTGGTATACTGGTATGGTTTTAATCTCTTTTGCCACTTCTCAGTAGGACCACCAGCCACATCATTTTGTATCAATTATCCGTCATTTCACCTTTTCCCTCCCTCTTTCTTTTCCTCACCTGCTCTGTCCGCTTTTCTCACCCGTCATTTCACCTTTTCCTCCTTTCTTTGCAAACCGAGACAGCCTGTCTCTCAGTTCCTTTTCCCACCACCTCCCCAAGTTCTTATCTCCACAACAAGTTAATCAAAACACTTTTTTCCTTTCTTTCTTTTTGGGTCCTATCTCCGATTCGAAAGCTAACTAGTCTTTTTTTTTTCTTTACTCTCTCCCGCTTCTTTCTTTGCATTTTTTTTGTCTGATTTATGCCATGGGAATTTCAAGGCAAAAGATTGATCGGATTCGAACTTTTTGCTGGATTTTTAGCTCGGGGTCAAATTTTGGAGTTTATTGGTTGAGTCCATCAAATTTCGGTTCAACCGAACTGATAAAAAATTTATTTCGGTTTGTTCAGTTAAGTTATAATTTTGTTTAAAATTTTAATTCGGTCAGTTCGGTTTTATTTTTAAAAATTAAAGAAAACTTTGGTTTGTATATTTTAATTCGGTTCAAATTGAACTGCTGTTTGAACACCTCTACGTCAAAGTATGGGTACTTGAACGACAAAGAATCCGAAAGTATTTCATCATTGATCTCATTTGAAAGAGAAAATTACGCAGAAAACGTTCGTGGTTTTAAATTTATAAAATTTCTCACAGATTATCAGAAATATTAACGAGATTAAACGGAGAATAAAAACTCACTTCTAAAATATGTAAAAGATAGGTGTGTGATTAGAGAGAAAAGAAAGTTGATGTTCAGTTTTTTGTTTAAATACTTGATGTCTTAGTTATAAATACTTGCTCGCATAAATATTCATACATGTGCACGCCAATTGTATTTTTTTTCAAATATAAGTAATCTTTCAAGTAGTTATTGTTTTTCCAGTTAACTAGTGGTCCCATCGTACTTTATGTAACAGTTAGTTAGAAGACATTTAGGAGACATAATGGAGGAGACTATTAGTCGCTCCCTATATATATAGAGTGATGCTACCAAGTTTTAGGAATTAAAGTGGGTATTTTAATTCCCACTCATATTTCTATTTTTGAAGTTCAAATAGTCAATAGTCAATTTGAACTTCTCAACATGTTCTTCATATTAAAATGTGTTTAGAGGTCAAATTTTATATTTTTCGAAATTTTCTACTATTTTTATAGAATTTTTGAAACTAAGTGTTTTTTATTAAAAAAATAAAAAAAATTCAGAAAAATATATTTTAATAAAAATAATTATATATGTTTTGGAAAAACACTTCAGAATTAGGCAATTAGCATGTCACTCAATACAAACTTATACTCATAAAAGAATTTCACTGTTTTGAGCCATTTAATTATATCATCAGGCAAGTGCAATAATCAAGCACAATAATCTCGAATCCTTGTCGATTTATGTATGTATTTTCTATTTTCCTGTGGCGGCGATATTAATGGATGCACCAAGTCTAAGCAGGTTGTTTGAAATAGGAGATCAGAATTGGATTAACTGCGATCCAAATGTTATCTGTCTTTTCAAATTCAGCTATTTAATAATTTTTGTGTATGTATTTCAAAACAGCTGAATTTTATATGCACAAATTTCGAAATAATTCAACAATTGAATTTGAAAATACAGAAATTATAAGATAATGTTTATGAGTAAAAAATCGCAGCAGATTCAGATTCAGAGGAGGTCTACTTTTCAACCCGATTATTCTTCAGACCGGTCTACCTCCATAGGTACATTAATTAATTTCTTCTCGTGTTAACTTGTTCGGTATCAAATCATAAATTAATTCCTCTCATGGCTAAAAATAACATGTTTAAATCCAGCATATATACTGTCGTGTGCCTCGAAAGAGAAAAAAAAGTTTTAAGAATGACAGATATGCATATTGATTAATTAGGCGTTGACAGATATGCATAGCATAGGTCATTGAACACATAGGTGAAGTTGAGAGTAACCAATCGAGTTCCAACTGTTGGAAGGACGACAACACGTGTGTGCGCACATGCGCGCACACATACATATAGATGGTTTAGACCACAAAGAACATAATAGGGGGGCCGAGCTTGGGTCCGATGCCCATTAGACTCAAGCTGAGTCCGATGAGTTGTATCACCTGTATCACCGTCCGATTTGCTTTAAGATTCTTGCACACGTATATTATAATGAACGTGAACGGATATTAAAGCATGGTGCACGGACTTTAAAGCAACTCGAACAGTGATAGAACCGATCGGACCTAGTTTGAGTCCGATGGGTATCGGACCCAAGCTGCTCCCATAATAGAGTGGCAATGAGCTGACTTGGCTCATGTCAAGGCAGACTCAACTCATAATCAATTTGTAATTGGTTCGAAATGGATCGAGCTGGTTGTAGTAGCTCACTGGACTTTGTTAGGGCAGTAGTCCAAAAAATTAGATAATGAAGTCCAAAATACATCATAAAATTTACACAAATTCATACAAACAAAGTGGCCAAGGTCGAGCTAATAACAATTAAGTTGTTACCAATCGAGTTACAGGTTGATCCAAGCAGAACACGATTTTTTTTTTGTCAACCTCTAAAATAGAACCATTGTGACCTTTATGGAGATTTGTTGTGGCGCACAAGCTAGCGGCCTCAACTGTGTTGTAGGTCGGGGAACAAAACAAAGCATTGGGACTATAGCGACAAATTAAAAGTTCAGATTCGGTTCGGTGGGATCAAAAATTCGTGATTCAGAAATAATTTGAGTATAATTTGAAAAAGATTCGGAATTACTTTTAAATTTTGCAATACCAAATAAAAAAATAAAAATAAAAATTTAGAATACAACACACAAAATCATACATATCTATCAACATAAAATCATAAAGCAATGTCTCCTTAAAAATACAAAAAATTTACAGTGACTTCTTTTGAGATATCCTCCGTATTGAACTTTTATTTGATAACAAAGCAATGATCTGAACGGTTCAAGCTATGAGTAAACGGTTCAGATTGTCTAGAAGCGTAAAACAAGAAGCATCAATTTGGAGCGGATTCGAGGAACCAACATTTACTTTTTGCACGCGACTCAATGCTTACATTTACCAATAAATATACAGTAATTATATTTTCCCGTGTTACAAATTCAACTTCTCTTGCGTAACAGAGCGCCGAATTTTTCTAAACTATACGCGTTTAATTCGTATTATTTGTTAAATTCGCGAATTGAACATTTAAATTCAATTCGCGAATTACCATATTATTCGCGGATTGATACGCCGTTGGCTCAAAAGTGTTTAATTCGTGAATTAAAATCAACCCGTGTGACTATGATTGGGACGAAGACAAAAACTGCGGGTCCCTTACCAATGGCAACTGGAACTCGAGTTTGAAAATATATAGACAGACGATGACCCCAATATTAAATTAGAGTGGATCTGAATCAATTCTTAATTGAAATAAACGATCCAATGAATCTATAAAATTAGAGAAAATAGGTTTATTTGGTGAAAGATAAGTACACAAGTAGTTGACTTTGGAAGGAAGGAAAAAAAACATTTTTATTTTATATTATTGCCAAATGGTATTAATTAATGTGCTTTAATTCCTCGACCTGGTCTGGATTATGTATATGGAGCATAACCGTAAATATACATAACACATCTCGTGACCAATCTCCTCTTTTTGGTCTAGAAATTAATTAGTATTCATATGCCATATGGATATAAAGAAAGTAATATAAACTTATTTTGATTACTTAAGTAAATGATATCATCTCCAAATTAAAAAAAAAAAAAGGCAATCCACTATATATGCAGTTGCCAGCTGGCATGTCTGAGCTAAAGTAGAACAGAGTTAATTTTATAGTTTCTAATTTTTCAATTTAGCCCCTTGATTTTTTTTTCATTCCTTTATTTTCAGTGTTTGAATTGTTCCACATATTGTTACAAATCTAATAATATTTCTATCATAGCCATGCATTTCATTCTGGCATAAATAAATAAAATTAAACATACCTTAAAACTGGCCGATTTTGTCCCCCTTTTATTTTTTTTTATCAAAGTGTGTTTATCTTTTTACTTTCCCCTTACAAATATATTTGGGAAATAATATAGTAATTTTATTATTATCTTTTGGAAAAATCGACTAGCTGTCTATATATTAATTATATATTTTTTTTCATTCCTCCATGATAACTATTTCTAAATTTCACGCCTGAAATTCTGAAGGCAATTATTATTTCTAATTTTAGCATAGATATTGTAGCATCTCGGTGGGACCGGTGGGTTATACATTGGTGCGATTATTCAGAAGGTAATTCTTATTTGTGATTTATCCAAGTATTTATTATTTTCTTAATTAATTCTGTTGGATAGTCTTTCACCTTATTACTTTCAATAATATTATTTTTTAAAACTCTCAAAAACGCTCTTCATGAAAAAATAATAATATAAACAAAATGTTTTGCAGAGGGACAAATTCCTTTTGCGTATGGATAGAATAATTGATCTTCCCTTTTTTTTTGCAATGAATTATCTGATATAAGTTTCACTGTTTATTAAATAACTGGTATACGGATATGTTACAACGAAAACATATTATAAGAGAAAAAAAAAATCATGCTCGTCTGTTAAATGGGTGGTCGGCCTTTCGATCTACAGTTCAAAGCTAAAAGCTATTAAAATATTTAAATGTCATAAAATTTTATTATTAGATGACTATCAATATATTCAATAACATACCTATAAATTTATCTTATAATTTTTAATTTTATTTGACTTTTTAGAAATTTTATTATTTAGATGGTCAAAATAGTCATTGTCAGTTGGTTTCATTTAATTTTTATTTTGGTGATTTTTTTATGTCACATATCATGTTTTCCACAAATAAGTTGATAATATTTTTAATATAGCTGCCATATAAGCCATTTCAGTGATAAATGAACAAAACTAATTGGTATATTGTGAATCATACGTTGTTGAATTCGATTAAATTAAAATTAAAGTCAAAATATTGTTTACAAAAGAAAATGAAATGAGAAAGCGTGATTATTAAAAATTAGAATAATTATTTCAATCTCCCTACTCCAGTAACTGCATCGTACCCGCAGCAACAATAGAGGAATGTTGTATTATAGTTCTCAACTTCTCACTAATTATATGGTCCCCTTTCTCAATTCTCATACTCGTCTCTGTGTCAATCTTCATAGGTATAAATACTCAAGGTATGTTTGGTTGGACTGAGAATAGGCTATTCAGAATAGCCTATTCGGTGTTTGGTTGGATTATAATAGCTAGAATAAAGAATTCAAACTTTTTGTCTTATTAGAATAAGCTATTCCTAAGAATTTAATTATTATAATAAGACAAACGATAACGAAAATAAGATATTAATACTTGCATGCATAACTTGATATGAGCATTCTTTTTTTTAGTTCTCTAATCATCCTAGTGTCCACCTTCCCCTAATAAAATAATAGGGACCTCGTATCCCCGTATCATTCTCTGATCATCATTGCGTCAATCTTCCTCTAGCAAAAATAGTTGATCTCATAGGAATAAATACTTCATTGCATAGGCATAAATACTTACAATACTTGATATTAATATTTTCAGATGTAACAATTATCACAGTTAAGATACTGGTACAATGCGGATACTGAAGTACAGGTACTCTTATCAGCTTCCTAAAAATTAAATGATATATATATATATATATAGATGTGCTAACTTGCTTTGGGAAGTAAAGAGGGTTCTTTACTTCCGCTCAAATCTCCATTTTTAAAATTCAAATAGTCGATCCGAACGTTAGATGTGATCTCCATATTAAAATGTGCTTGGAGACCAAATTTTACATTCTTTGAAATTTTTTTACTATTTATTAAGCCACTTTGAAAATCTCTGATCCAACGGTGGCTCATATTGAATAGTGAAACCGTTGGATCAGGAATTTTCAAAGTGGCTTAATAAATAGTAAAAAAATTCCAAAGAATGTAAAATTTGGTCTCCAAGCACATTTCAATATGGAGATCACATCTAATGGTTCAAGATCGACTATTTGAATGTTGAAAATGAAGATTTGAACTGGAAGTAAAGAACTCTCTTTACTTCCCACAGCAAATTAGCTCATCTATATATATATATATATGTATGTATGTATGTATGTATACATACATATATATATATACATACATATATTTTTTTTTAATTTGGTTGGTGTGCATCACTTCTAAAATACTTTGATATGTCTTTTGTTTTTCTCGATTAATTACATCCCAATAATTGCGTTCCTATATTGTCTCATTTTGAATCTTGGCCATTGCTATTAAATTTAAGTTTCATAAAGATAAATTTTAATTTAATGGTCAAGAATTTGTGAGTACAATCTAAAAGTAATCACGTATGCATCCTTGATGATTTAAGATTAAAGCAAACAGTAATTGCGCACCATTGAAAATTTCTTTAAATGATATTTTAAAAATAGAAAGAAATTAAGATCAATTATAAAATTGAATATCTGAGAATCAAATAATAGGGTTTGGGAAAAAAAAAGTTAAATAGGAAAAGAATAGAAAGTATAGATTATATGAGATAAAGAGCACTAGAGAGGCATATGTGTGGCGAGTACGTGCCGAAATAAATTTAGACTTATACACATAAAATAATATAAAATATAAAAATCAATAAATGATAGATTATCATGCTTAATATAAGAATGGAGATTTGTATATTAATAACAACTTAATTATATTTATCAAGACTTGATGAAACAAAAAATAATATAAGTTACATTTAAATTGATAGCTATAAATCTATATATAATCAGTCGTCTTTCTTTACATTCTTAAAAGAAATAAGATATTAACCAAGAGCAACCTTTCTAAGAGAGGTTGGATTAGCAATTCTGATTACTCTTTTTGTGATTAATTAGAGACCACTGATTATTTATTTATAACTTGTCAATTCATTAGTTCCATTTGACAATGGATTGTATTGCATAACAATTTTATATTTGTTGGCTCTTGTATGAATGATGTTTGGTTTCTTAATGCCTCTACACACTTAAAAATAAACCACTGTTATTTCTGGCTAGTTGTTGCTATTCAGCTTTGTTCTTGTGGTTTGTTAGCTTTTGATGATGTCTTAGTTAGCTACTGATATTATATGTTCTAGTCTTTGTCTTTACTAATTCATGTAACTTTTGTTTTAGCTGTTTGGAGCTTCATAGCATTTGAACATTCTGATTTCTAATGAAATAAGTGGATTTCACCCACTTTATCGAAAAAAAGTCTATATATAATCAAAGTCCAAGGATGTTACGTGAAAATGCAATTCGCTGCATAAAAAACACAACTTGAACACAGATGAAAGCTGGATTGGAAAAATAAAGCATTAAAAACGCAACTTGAAAAAAGATGAAAGGTGGACTGGAAAAATAAATAAAATAATAGACCTGCTCTCGTCAATTTATGTACATATATGTCAAAATAAATTAATAGCTCTGATATTACCTTGACCTAGTCTCAGTTGTGTTTTTTTTGTTACACCTAATCTCAATTAAGGACCAAGACATTGACAGAGCTAGTTTAGCATCATGCAGCGCACAATCAATATAGAAAATGGAGAAAGTATATGACTGGTGCGCTGCATGAAGTAAACCAGCTGTGTCAATATATTTTACCTCAATTAAGCTAGATTTAATTGGCTTTAATTCCCTGAGAAGATCCTATATATAAGAACTATCTCACAACTTGAACAATTGCCATCTATATATTGTTCACAGTTCAATCCGCAAAGAATAAAAAGTTGCATCTTTGTACATTTCAATTCTTGTCAGTACTCCCTGTATGAGATAGCATAGCATGGATCCTAATTTGAACACTATCATAGCATGGATCCTGTGCTTCATCGCCTCCGCTGCTTCGAGCGCCGGTGGGGTCGGTGGTGGGTCCCTTTTTCTCCCGATTCTAATGATAATCGCCGGACTTAATCTCCAATCAGCCACAGGTTTCTCTACTTTCATGGTGACTGCTGTGACTCTTTCCAAAGTTATATACACTCTGTGCTTCATGGACAAATCTCTGATAAATTACGAAATCACCCTTCTGTCAGAGCCATGTATGTTATTAGGTGTAAGCATAGGAGTTATGTGCAACCTTATGTTTCCTGAGTGGCTTACTAGAGCATTATTTGCTGTGCTTCTTGCAATTAGCACTGTTAAGACTGTGCAATCTGGGTGCAAGATTTGGAGCAAAGAAACAGAGAAGGAGAGGTCAGTTAGGGAACTTAGGGTTGAGGAGAGAGAAAGTGGAATAGAGATAGAGGTGCCACTTTTAAAGGACAAGAGAGAGGAAAAGGGAAATGGAGCACCAAATTCAATCCCATGGAAGGATTTGGTGGTACTTGTCATGGTTTGGATGTGTTTTTTTGTGCTACATGCTCTTATTGGAGATGAATATGGCAAGGTTACTTATATTTTTATTTTTATTTTCACTTTGAATTGATTGTAGCCACGTTGCACCAATTTATTGCTTAATTTGAATCTAATTATCACACTGAATTTATATGTGTAAAATGCTAGCCCAAGATATAACAGGGATATTGCTGTTATTGGACAATTAAAAACAAAAAAACAAAAACAAATAATTGAGCATGGAAAGGGGGAAAAAGTTGTGTTCTTTCAACAAACATAACTACAGATCCAATAAGTATCAGAATAGAAATTATAAATATTATTTACCGTCTTGCAGGGTGTGTAGTAAATTTGATGCAAAATTCTCTCACCAAAAATGAAAGCAAAATTTGATCCCCTAATGAATTTTTTCTCATTTTTCTAAACGCAGCTAATATATTAATTTGAAACTTTTATAGGGAGTGATAAGCATAAGGCCATGTGGTGTGACCTACTGGTTGATAACTCTATCTCAGATCCCCATTGCAATTGGGTTCACTTCATACATTTTGTACTCCAAGAGAAAGGAACATGACCCTGCAAATCATGTCGGCTCCGATGGCACTGACACGGTAATATACAGGGGTGTTCATTGGATTTGGTATATTTGGTTTTCAACTGAATCCATAAATTTTGACTGTTTTGAGTCATTTAATTATATACAAGTATAACCAGGCAAAGGCAAAGGCAAGTGCAATGAAGCACAATCTGGAATCGTTGCCGATGTATGCATTTCCTGTCGCAGCGATATTAATGGGTGCACTAAGCGGGTTGTTTGGAATAGGAGGAGGTCTACTTTTGAACGCAGTTTTTTTTCAGATCGGTATACCTCCACAGGTATATTCATTTCTTCCATCTCATGTATCTTTGTTCCTAGCCTCCAGATACCATATATTCATAGCCTGAATCATGAATTAAATAATTTGTCATATTACTTATGATTATTTAGACAGCAGCTGCCACATCGGCGCTCATGGTTCTCTTCTCAGTATCCATGTCAACGGTACAATACATAATTTTAGGCACGACAAAGATTGACCAAGCGTCAATCTACGCAGTACTGTGCTTTGTTGCATCAGTTGTTGGAATGGTGATAATGGAACGGGTGATAGCAAAATCAGGCAGGGTTTCCCTCGTTGTATTTTTGGTTAGTGCCTTAATGGCGCTTAGTACCGTGGTAATTACTTTGTTTGGAACAATTGATGCGTGGAAACAGATTTCTAACGGTGAGTACATGGGATTCAAGCAGCTCTGTTGAAATGGTTTCTTTGTTTGTGGTGTTGTTTATTGAGATTTGTTTTAAGGAAAATTATGCTTTGGATCTAAAGTTTTTAAGTAGAAGTATTGTATCAATTTGTTTTGATTCTTGAGCAGGATAAATCTTGTTTTAATTGTACAAGTGAAAGAAGTGGATCAAATGTAAAAGTAAAATAAAAACAAGGTTGTTGTTGTAAAGTTTCCTATCTTACCATAGTTGTTAGCACAGCTATTCATTAATTAATGAAATTAACGGATAAATACATTGACAGAGCTGGTTTTGCTTCATGCAGCGCTGTTATAGCACTATTGTCCGTGCGCTGCATGAAGCAAAAACTACTCTTTCAATATCTTTAACGAGCCCGACCCAAAGCCCATATAATAGAGGCCGACCCAAAGCCCATATATTTACGGGCTTTTCAGGCAAAAGTTCACATTTGGTTGCATCGTCTCCCAAATGAATTTGGAAACCCTGGTGTAACTCAAACTTTTATTTTGAATGTCAACCGTCCGATTATTCACCGGCGGCGAGCTTAAGCAGATCGGACGGTTTAAATCTAAACATAAAATTTGAAGTACCTAGGTAATATGATTTCCTCATTTGGTTTGCATCCTCTCATCCGTGAATGAGCAGCCGTGGTTTTTGAGGTCAAAAACCTTTTCAACCTCTTTAGAAGCTGTGCTCAGTGCTCAGTGAGAGAGAGAAGCTTCTATGACTATGACTATGACTATGACTATGACTATGAGTCTCTCTGTGGGGAGAATGAGAATGAGAATCTCTTGCCTCCGCCCATCTCTTCCTCTCAATCGGAGCACACCACTCGCCTCCTCCAACGCTCCCACTCAAGCGTCGCTCCCAAATCCCCACTTCGTCGTACACTACCTCGTTCAATCCTGCGGTTTCTCCACCGATGAAGCAATCAAATCATCCCAGCATATCTCACACGTCAATTCCCCTGATAAACCCGATGCAGTGCTCGGTTTCTTCAGAGAGATCGGCGTAAGCGAGTTGGATATAAGAACCGCTGTGTTGCGGGACCCTCGGTTACTTTGCTCCCATGTGGAGAAGAACTTGAAACCAAATGTGGCTAAGTTACAAGATCTAGGCTTCTCCATTGAGTACATCTCAAGTATCATTTCACACAGCCCTCATCTGTTTCGGTTCAATTTTGTGCGAAAGGTTGACTTCTGGATGGGGGTTCTTCAATCGGCCGAGAATCTTTCTGAGGTACTCAAACTGCGCGACAGTGCGTTCATCTGTAGCAACTTGGAAAAGGTTCTCATGCCCAACTTATCTTTCCTGCAGGAGCAATGCTGTTTATCTCCCAAACAAATTGTTCGACTGATGAAGTCGGCACCTAGATTGATCTCATTTAATCCTGATATTTTCAAAAAAGTAGTTCAGAGGGCAGAGAAATTAGGCGTTCCTCGTTCATCGGGAGCATTTATTTATGCGTTAAGTATGGTTAGTTATCTAAAACAAAGCACTATTGATGCAAGGTTAGATAATCTGAAAAGAATCGGGCTTTCACAGGAGGAGGTATCGTTGTTGATTAGTAAAGAACCTTTGTTGTTGGGGATGCCGGAGGAGGTGATGCGTAGAAAAATGGAATACCTCATAAATGAAGCGGGTTGTGATAAATTGCATGTGATCCGAAATCCAAATTTGCTCAAGTGCAGCTTGGAAAACCGACTGATGCCGCGGAATGTTGTCAGAAAACATATGATGTCAAAAGGACTTCCTGTGGCAAATCTAAAATTTGCGTCTTTTAATCAACTAAGTGATGAGAAATTTGTGCAAAAGTTTGTTTTGCCGTATGAACATGTGATTCCGGGTCTCCACCGAGCATATGCCGATGCTTCTGCTAAGAAAATTGGAGGTGTTGAATAAATTAAGAGTATCTCAAATTGACTTTCATGCAGGCTGAGATACTGCATTTTAGATTTCACCGGGTTAGATTTATCGATTCTTTTTCTAATCTTTTTTCATAATTAAGTTTCACTTTGTAATGACTAGTAAATTGGTTATCAACCATAAATCTTATCTCCAGTTTATTAATCTTATACTTGAACCCTTTTAGATGTTGGCCAACAGCTCTTTTCAAGGAGTTGCTCCAAATTCAGCAAATCCCTAGGATAGGAACCCTAGTGAGTAGTGAAGGTGAAAGGGATAGAGGATATTATATATTTAAAAACCAGACATTTTATGGCATGCATGTGACATACATTAATTTTGTTTTTAAAAAAAAATTGTCGTAGTTAAAGCTTGCAAAGAAATTAAATATATTTGATAATAAAATAATGATGATTTTAAGTACTTTAAAATATTTTAATGTATCAGAAACAGTATTTGTATCCATATCCGCATATCTGAATCTGCAATTTGAATACGGATCCAGATACGGACAGATAATATATGATCCGTTTGCACCGCTAAGCTCAGGTTCCTTGGGCCTTGTCAGAACAAGCCTTGGCTCTGAATTGCCTGAGAAGGATCTTCCTGGATTGCAATTCAACAATTGATAGAATTTAGTTTATTCATATGAAATATAAAAACGGATAAACTTACATGACGCAACAACTTATTATTCTAAGAAATTCACAGAATACTTGTTCCTGATTCGAACTGCTTTATAACCTTAGCAGCAGAAACAAATGGTAAGTTTAGGGATAACAATTAAGGTAAGATTCATTATTAGTTAAGATGCCAATACCACCTAATTCTAGTCAATACCTGTCAGAGTTGTTTAATTAAGTTATAAATCGGGATTGAAGAGCTCTTTTAAGTTAGGATAAAGAGAATTTCGGCAAGAGAAGATTTGGTAATATGAAGATCGTTAATTCTGTTCTAGGAAAGAGAGAGGAGGGAAGGGGAATTATGTCTTTTATTTTCTTAATCTAAGTCGAAATCATGGTTTTTTTTTTTTTTAATTTAACTAGAGTTTATTAAGAATTAGTTAAGTGATGGATACATAAGAAATAGTTGCAAGAGTTAGAGCGATAAATAGATAAATTTAAATTGAGATAATAAGAAATTGAAGATGTAGAATTACATGCTAAATAATTTTAAAATTTGTTGTTTCATAATAGTGAAATAAGTTTAAAAAAAAGTAATATTATATAAATGATTGAATTGTCCTTGTATACTATATTAGTAAGTGGAATAAATATGAATAAAAAGAATGTAAAGAATTGTAAATTTTAATACTTTAACTTCACTTTAACGGTACTTTAATTTAACTCCGTCTTCAGACATTTTAACACATTTTGATTTGATATTTTAACACTTAAATTATTACTACTTTATTTGTCAAACACACTTAATTTGCCTTCCACGCTTGACCAATGTATTCTTAATGCAGTCTTTATCTTCTAATATTAAAATTACCACTTAGGTCAATTGCAAATCATTTGTTTGTTTTCTACATACTTTCAACTCCATTAAATTGACACTCTTAATTTCTTTTTTCTATTTTTTGACAATTAACTTTTCAAACATTAAACAATGTGTGATAATTATAGTCTCTCAACCGTTGAATTAACTTAATACCATTTACTTTATAGTGACAAATGACAAAATACTCTCAAACATACATAATTTTGTTATTAATAATTTTACATTTCTTATATTTAAAGACAAAAAGGACAAATAGATACTCTACTCTTAGGCAAAAAAGATACAATACATGTAGAACTAATTACCTCTTTATGTTGCATTTCATAAAATAATTTTTATTCTTTCATGAAATATTAGTTTTGAAATAATTTTTTTGTTATAATTTATTTTAATTAGAATGTAAAATTAAAGAAATATTTAAATGAAAATTTTTGTACTTTTTTTTATTGAGAAAATATAATTTCAACATATATAGAAATAATTAAAATGAATGCTAAATGTAAGAATACTCGCATCATTTTTCGACTTAACTTTTTTTTTTAGCAAAATCAGGCAGAGGCATTTGTCGACTTAACTTAACGGTGTTAATTGAATTTAACGATTGAGGGGTTTATTGTCACAAAAAAGTTTTGAAAGATTATTGTCAAATTGAAATATTGAAAAAAAATGATTGTCTAAATTAAATGTTTGATTGCAGAGTAAAGTTAAGTGGGATTAAATTGTTTACTCGAGGTTGAAGTGGATTAAGTTAATTATGTAATTTTGGAGTAACTGTGGAGTGTGGAGTAACCGTGAAGAGAGAATGGTACTTGAACCGGAGCTACCAGAATTAAAAACAAATCATTCTGAAACACAGTGTGAATTAATTCCATCGAAATTTTTATTCAAAGCAAGTTATTATAGTCAATTAAAATGTGAGGCGATTCATTGAACTGAGCAAATAATACAACTTATTATTATTATTATTATTTTTTTCTAGTTGTTGCCTGTTTATGCTCTGATTTCTGGACAAAAAAGTTGAAATATGTCTGGCATAAGAGTATTTGCAAAAATTAAATATGCATACCTAAAACTCCAATCCATTTTTTGTTTTGTTTATGTTTGGTGCTTTAAACTAGTAACTTCAAGTACTAGAAACAAATGTGAAGGGTAATGCAACTAGAAATTCAGATATATATAGCCACTTTAATTAGCCACATCACATTTTCTAATCTAAGACGCATTTTACCATTTTCTTTGTGTGCAACACCAACGATAGGTATGTGTAATGTGTCCTTGTGTGTGGCTAAGGCTGTAAATGAGCTGGCTCGGGCCGAGCTGGGTCTCAGCTCAGCTCGTTAATTCTAAACCGAGCTGTTAGCAAGCTAGCTCGTTAATAGCTCGCGAGCTAAAAACTCAACTCAAACTCGTGATAAGCCAGCTCACGAGCCACAAGTTGGCTCATTGGGTTTGGTTGGACCTTGTTTTAAGAAGAAAATAAATTTTACAAACCTTTTTGGACCGAGCTTGACAGTATAAAATACACACAAATTCATACAAATTCACAAATTGATGCCTAGCTGAGTTAGGGCCTTAGCTCAGCTCGTTAATTTTGGCCGAGCTGTTACCGATCGAGCCAGATGTGAGTCACGAGCTACCAGCTTTTTTGACAGTCCTATACTGTGGCTGACAGTGACTCGCATCACTTTTAACGATTCCATCTCTCGCCACAGATAAACTGTGATTGTCCAAGAGAGAGAGGAATTCGCATCCTCTGAGATATCTCAAACTTTGCGTTACTTTTTGGAATATCTCAATCGTTTAAATACTTTATGCACGAATCTCAAAGCTCAAATAAAACTGGCCCCCATGCTTCCCCGAATAGACACCGGACACGTTGGTCACGCAAAATTTGAGATATCTCAGAGGATACGGACTCGAGAGAGAGAGAGCACTCCCTCTCCACCTTTCTCAGAAGCACGACATCCCGAGTCCATTCCTCTGAGGTAACAGAATACTTCTGTTTATATACGAACCGTTCGATCAGAATCGGGGCCAATTCGTTTCGAGGTGGAATGCACGGTCTCCTTTAAATTTCGTGCGGATTCTGATTTGACGGTTAATGATCTAAATGAAAACATTCTTTTACCTCAGGGATTGAATTTCGATATCCCAACCCTTGGTTCGTTTCCCTTTCTTTCCTTGCTTGGTGTTTTGCTCCGTCTCGATCTGGATCCCACCATTACATGCCTTTAAAGCGAGAGCTGTTTTGATCGGACGGGACGGGACTGGTTTATTTATTCGCGAGAGCCCCTCTCTCTCTTTCTCTGTATCTCTCTGTATCTGATGATGTCGGGTCCGGATGCAATGCAAGAGGCGATGGAGGCCCGCTTCAGTAATCTGTCGCTTATCGGGCGTGGCTCCTTTGGCGAAGTCTACAAAGGGTGAGTAATGCACGATAGATTGCTCCTCGAAATGGAAATCGGGATTGATTGATTGGTACCTGGGGTTTATTTAAGATTATGGTTTGTTAATTGAATTACTTAGCAGCTAGGTTTTAAACCCTCGTTGGAGGTTCTTTTGACCTCAGGTTGTTTAATTCGAGGTGGCTTTGCATATTTCTACTGAATTATTAGCGGCAGTGTGACATGCTATTGAATTTTGCAATTAGTTTGTAAAATTAGGAGGGAAATTTGTTATGTGACAATGCAATTAGTTTGTTTTACATAATTGTGGCTTAATGTAGGTTTGACAAGGAACTGAACAAGGATGTAGCAATTAAAGTTATTGATCTAGAAGAAGCGTAAGTCTCTGCTCTTAAACTCTAATTCAATGCAATGGTTAATAGGCTGAAGTGCTTAAACTATCGGTGATTTTGATGTTGTTCAAAAATATAAAAAATTAAACAATTGTTCAACTGCTTCTATCCATGAGTATCTCTGGATTTGTTATTTGACACTCTTCCTTTTCATTCCTCCTTTTTTTTTTTGCATGCAGTGAGGATGATGTTGAAGACATTCAAAAGGTACAAGACCCCCCTCTCCATAATTGTAGAACAAATTTTGGGATTTGCAATATAGTCCTTGTGGAATTTGTAGCATCGCAGTTTGGTTAACAACTTGCCAAAAGGATTATGCTATAAGTTGTTCTACTTCCTGGACCAAATAATAAAACTGAATGTTAGGGTATTACTGGCTGTACTTTTTTAACTGATATATATTGCAGGAATTCTAAATTGGTTTTTGATAATTATGTCAGTTTCTTTTCAAAATTCTTATTATTTTTCTGACAAACTCTTATTTGAAATATGCAAATAAGATTTTATTATATTTTGAAAAAAAAATAGTTGAAATGAATTGAATGAAAAACTCATAAAAATCTGTTTCAGGGATTTCATGTATTCTATGGCTCTTTCTGCAAAAATTGCCAATTATTTTCTTGGTCATTGAGATTCATGGATAATTCAGATTAATATTTAAAGAGAGATGTTAACCAAAATGATTAAAAAAAAAAAACTAAAATCCCATCTTTTTAGTTTAAGCAAGAAAGACTTATGGGAACTCTTCAAACCAGCGAAATTAGTATATATATAAAAAAAATACTATATATTGTATTATTGCTAAGAGTGCCCAGAATTGATGCTTTCTTGTTATACTGTTAAATTTAAATGTAGGAAATATCAGTACTATCACAGTGTCGATCTCCATATATAACAGACTATTACGGCTCGTATCTTCACCAAACAAAACTATGGATAGTAATGGAGTACATGGCTGGTGGGTCCGTTGCCGATCTCGTAAGTTTTCCTCTGATTAAAACGCATTTTAATTAGGCTGCAGTACAATATTTTAGCACATAATACTGGCACAGTGATTTGGATACAGGCATGTAGGGCTGTGAGTTCAAATTCTAGTGCCTTTTAGGCAATTCTTTGTATTATCCGCTTCAATTAAATGGTGATTTAGCTTTATAACTAATGTTTGACACAAATAAACAAAACCATATTTTGAATTCTGAGCTTAATCTCTAAAAACTCATGGATTGACTCTAATCTATTATTTTGTAACCATTTATCATGATTTACATGATGAATCAAGCATTAACTCTTCCAAATTATTCATTTTTTGAGTTTGTACAATACATCAAGATGTTGAAAAATTGTTGAAAAATGAAAGCTAAAATAATTATTTTCTAAACTCTTGATCTTGTACAAAATGATCCCGAAAATGGAAATTTTTAAACATATACACTTGGCTTGTCAGGTAGATTAAGATCAATGGTTCAAATTTATCATCGAAGCTGATCCGATGATGTTTTAGGTTAAGCTCATGAACTTTGTTGTGAGTTTAAGCTCATACTAGCTTTTGATTTATAAAATTATTTTCTTTTTTTCCTTTTTGTTTTTACATTCTATTATTTGCTGTAGCTTCAATCAGGTCCTCCTCTAGATGAAATGTCAATTTCATGTATCTTGAAGGATTTGTTGCATGCCGTTGAGTATCTCCACTCAGAAGGAAAAATTCACCGAGATATAAAAGGTTTCTGTTCATATTTTAATTTTAGTTTACTTTTGAGCTAAGATAAGTATGGAGAAATAAGAGCAGAGTTCAAATGCCTTGTGTCTTTCATGCCTTAATTGTGCCTCATATCCTTATCTCCGTTTTCAAAGTCCAAACAGTCAACCCGAATTGCTCAACATGATCTTCATATTAAAAAATGTGCTTGGAGACCAAATTTTATATTTTTGGAAATATTTACAATAGGTACAAAATCACTGTTTTAACATGAGACATGAGGCACGGCTGTTTAAATAATATATTCAATTCAACAGATCCACAAAAAGCTTTATGCAATGGACCATAATACCATGAAAATGTATTTAATATAATATTGGTCCATCACGTGTGCTGGTGCAAGCACATTTCCTGTTTATTTTATTTTTTTGTGTTTATATACCTGATAATCTAATATATAGCATTTTTGTAACCTTTTGTTTTCAGCTGCAAACATATTACTTACGGAAAATGGAGATGTTAAGGTTAGTTCATAGTTGCTGTGTATCTAGCCAAAATTGCTCTTGGAAATATGTTATTATTTACTAGAATCTGGCATGGTTTTATGTGCTGTAGGTTGCAGATTTTGGCGTTTCCGCTCAACTCACCAAAACTATGTCTCGCAGAAAGGTATTGAATTCTCTTAATTATTGTTATTTCAAGCAAAATAATATATTGTTAGTCTTAACTCGAAATATATCAAGCAAAAGAATATACTACGTTGAACATCTTGTGTGCATAACTCCATTGGTACCTATCACTGAGAGTACTGCCCCTGTTATGTATGCAGTAGCCTGCCTGAGTTTGTAATCTTTATGCAACATGTCGTGTATTACTAGCAAGGAAACATTTATACCTTCTCTTTGGTTTCTCAGTGTGTTCTTTATAAATAATCTTTGTGATATGATAAGTTGCATTATAGTTGTTGAGAAATTCATGTTGAATTTGTGTTCATTTCAGACATTTGTTGGGACTCCTTTTTGGATGGCTCCTGAGGTTATTCAAAACTCCGAAGGATACAATGAGAAGGTACACATACACAAAAAAGAAATCTGTTGAAAATCAATCCTAAAAGCAATTTATATTATTTTTTACTCTTGCTTTAGAATAATATATCTGTTTATGTTATATGTAGGCAGATATATGGTCTCTAGGTATAACTGCTATTGAAATGGCAAAAGGGGAGCCTCCTTTGGCCGACATCCATCCAATGAGGGTTCTATTCATGATACCAAGAGAAAATCCTCCACAGGTTTGTCCCAGCAAGTCCTTAGTTATATTTATGTGTGATGCTTATACATCATTTTTTTTCACGTTTCAAATAGTTAATTATGAAGGTCTAACTCATAAACTCATCCTTGTATGTTGACAGCTCGATGAACATTTCTCGAAACCTCTCAAAGAATTTGTTTCTTTGTGCTTGAAGAAGACGCCAGCTGAGGTGAAACTAAGTTATTTCAACACTTCTTTTTGTACAATATACCAATCTCAGAGTTTTGCTGTGATTTATAGTATGTTATATGCCTGGATTCTGACATATACATGATTGCTGAGTTGTATACCTTTTGCTTATAATTTGATGAAAATGATTTCACTGGAAATAAATATATATTCTCGGACTTCTTAGTATTTAACCTTTTTTTTTTTTTGCTACAGAGGCCTAATGCTAAGGACCTTCTCAAACACCGTTTTATTAAAAGTGCACGAAAGAGTTCCAGGCTAATGGAAAGAATAAGGTTCTCTCTCTCTCTCTGTGTGTTTTATTTTTGTTTTTGAAATCTTACCAGAGACTGCCAAGATAAGGTTACCTCTCTCTCTCTCTCTACCTCTCTCTCACACACACTGAATATTCTTGTTAACTTCATTGAAGATGGGGTAAATTGAATTTCTGACAAATTTCACTGGTACTCTATCACATGTATATAGTTGCGATACATCTGGTGTTCGTCTAACCTTTGAACACCAACTTAACCTTATACAACAAATGTTAGCACAGCAACCGCAATAGAAAACTAAATTGATTTTGACCAACGAAATTTGGCTGATATTTGACTTACTGCTATCAGACTGGAAATATAATTCTGAGATGAGTGAGGCTATGGTACTTTGCAAAGCGCACATCAATCTGCACTTTGAATCTGTATTCTCATTTTCAAAGCCCTAAAGTAGATCCAAACCGCTCAACATGAGATAAAATTTTACATTTTTTAGAACTTTTTTTACTATTTTTTAAAATAAGTAGAAAATCACCTAATATTAAAATTCTGGACCATCCCAAGTAGTGATTTTCAACCTATCTAAAAAGGTAGTAAAAAAAATCTAAAAAATGTTAAATCTGGTCTTCAACTACATTAAATTTCACATGGAGATCATGTTGAGCGGTTCAGATTGACTATTTGAACTTGAAAACAGAGATATGAATCCATAGTACAGTCCTATCCGTGCTTCAAAGTACCATAGCCTCATTCTTCTGAGATTACAACTGTTGTTTGTAATTGAATTCTGTTGCTTCTATTTTCCTAATTTGTCATTTTTTTATATGTCAGAGAACGACCTAAGTTTCCAGTGAAAGAAGATGTGGAAGTCACTTTACCCCATCAAGAGGTTGTCTCCAGCACAGGCACAGGCACAGTTAAGGTTGTTAGAGACCCAAGAGATGAAGCTCCTATACCCAGGTACCTACTTTTATTTCTAATATAAGCTCACCTTCTGTAGTAAGAATTGGTTGTAATAAGCTTAGACTTGGCTGTGTTTCATATCAGTTTATTTTAAATACAAAGTTACCTACTTTACGAAATAGTCAGTCCTCTAGATATGTGAAGTCGTGAAGCTACTTGTAAGGCATATAATATAACAACTTCTATATATTAACTTGAATTTTTTGTTTGAGAACTTAAAAACTGATGAAATCAAAGTGAGTTTCACTGACAAAATATTGTCAGTACATAGTTCTCTTCCTTATTGTAGCTGATGGGTTTTAAACTTATTGGACAAATTAACTCTTGCATGATTTGTATTTTAAGTTGTTAATAAATTTAGTTACCTAATTGGTTAAGTTCTTCCGGGAAACATTTTCTTGGCTTGACGTAACCTTAAATAGTGAAATCTTACATTACAAGATTGCCATCCACAAATGATTGTATTGAAGTACTACTCTCTTGATATAGTCGATCGAATACTATTTCTATTATTCCATTGCAGTGCACGAAACATTCCCAGGGACTCTACATGGAAGCAAAATGTTGAGGGCACAGGGACTGTGAGAAGCACTCCGTCAAAACCACCTCAATCTTCAGTACTGAGAGATAAGAAACCAGACCTTCCCTACACGTCTACTACTCCCAAAGGACAAGTGAACGCTATTTTCTCACGCCAAGGAGCTCAAGTTGGTCCCGATGATGCCGGATCTGACAGCTCTTTAGAAGATGTATGTGCTTCTAACTTCCATTTTTTTAGTTGGATGTATGATTGCAAAACAAGAAATATAAAAACGGCACTTTCAGAGAAAATAGGAGAATTGAAGTATGGTGAATATTTTCCATGTTTAATATTGGTCGTGAACATGTTGATATGGTTTGAATAATTTCAAACAAGGATTTTTAATAGCTGGTGTTTGTAGGGGATATTTGATTGGTCTATGGCTGTAAGTCGGTAACAAGCTTAAGTAGCCATATTATGAGTGAGGTTGTGGTACTATGCATAGTGCATATTGGTTCGTATTATGGATCAATATCTCTATTTTCAAAGTCCAAACAATTTATCTGAACCGTTCAACATGATCTCCATATGAAAATGTACTTGTAGATCAAATTTTACATTCTTTATAATTTTTTTATATAGGTAAAAAATCCCTTGATCTAAAGATTATAGACCATTCAAAAGGGATTTTCTACATATCTAAAAAATTCTAAAAAATAGAAAATTTAGTATGCAAGTACATTTTCATATGGAGATCATGTTGAACGGTTCAGATCAACTATTTAGACTTTGAAAACAAAAATATTAATCCGTAGTATGGACCAATCTGCGCTATGGATAGTACCATAGCCTCACTCCCATATTATTGTTGACAGTAGGAAAAGTATATTGTTCTACTACTACTCCCCCATGTGTTTCAGTACATGATGTTAGTAGGTGCGGTAGAATACCGAAGTATGACATTGTTGGCATGTTAAACCATAATCTTAGTTTCTTAGGAACTTTCTATATATTTTCTTGCTTTATGTCCTTTATGTCCTTTATGCTTCTGTATTGACAGGATGAGTTGTCAAGTGGGACAGGTACAGTTGTACTACGTACTCCAAGGGAAATCCTTAATGCTGCTTCAAACAATCAAACGAATAAGGTAATATGAGTGAGCACTTGTTATTACTGGTGCCACGGTGAGCACTTGTTTTAGAGTAGCAACCACAATTAAGCTCAAATTAGGCCTGAAAAAGAAAAGAAACAAGACTGTATTTGCCTGAGGCCTGTATGCCTTTGTAACAAAAAAGTAAAAAAAAAGAAAAAGAAATGGTATGATATAAGACATGATCTCACTTGTTTTTTTTTTTCTTTATTAGCCTGTTAGCAGGTTCTCCTCTAGTGATGACTCAAATAGTGGTACGTTGGTCATTCGTTCACCGAGCGATTCAGAGTCTCCTAGAGCTCCTAGATCAAGACTTGGAATGCAAGAAAAGGCGTCGTCTGCCTTGCCGCGTGAAGACAGTGCTACCAATCTTGCTGAGGTATTCATATATATGTTCTCATGTAAAAAGGTTTCTCTGAGAATGATTGTTCACTGAGACGATACCTATAACCATATTTTCTGTAAGCTTTTACAAAAGTTATTTTGAGTGGCTACGATTTTAAGGCTGACAATTTCATTCGAGCACTCAAAAGGTGCCAATAATCGAGCATCAATGTTAAATATACCGGTTTAAAGTTAAACCACCATTGACCATAGTCAACTTGTATCGTTACAATAAGAGACTGAAAAGGACTATGAAAGTCAAGTAATCAGGTCTTGTTTTTTCTATGGAATGACTTAATTAGCTGCACTGCAAAAGCACATACTCTTTGTTACCAACTAACAATCCATGTATATGTTAAGCAATATTTGATACAATATAATGTTTTATACATGATTTTCAGGCAAGAGCAGCTTTATTAAGAAAAGGTAATGCTCGAGAAAGGCCAGTCATGGCCCGGCATGACAGAGAATCCAATGACTCTAAATTATCTGAAAAAATAAACAGCCGTGAATCCTCCAGGTATCGAATTTTGACTCATCTTCTCTCTATTTCGATGGAGAACTCAAACAATCCTCCTCCGTTCTAATATCTGGCCACTGCCAATACCATATTAATTGGTCAGCTTGTGCTTTAGGAGGATGTAATCATGTGACAATATTAAGTAATAGACAGGATATAAATACTGCATACATTTTGTATTTTCTGTCACTTACAATATTTGCTTTTTTCCCTCTCCTAAGAGAACCTACAGAAGCACGTGGTAGTAAATCGCGTTCCTCAAGTGATGCACAGCTGGCTGCTCGGGCTTTGGCTGTTTCAAATTCTTCGGCATTATCTCTGTTACTCCTTCCTTCACTGAAAGATGTACGATCTAGGGTTTTATCTTGCTAATAATTATTCACCAGTAGACATGTCTAAATTTTTTTTTCTCTTAGGCCATGGAAGATAAATCAGATGGTCCCACTGCAAATGCTGTAGCCGAGTCTTTGATGGATCTGGAGTATCAGCTACCGGGCTCTTGTGAAAAATTCGTGCTTAAGTTGCTTGAACACCTTGGAAGGTCATAATTGTATATTTTATTTATTGTTGGTTTTCAGTAATCATTTCGGATACTGCACCTGTACTTTAGTGATTAATTTCACAAGTTTTCAAGATCATCGAAGTGTTAAAAATGATGAGGATGAGGCATGATGAAATTGCCCGCGACATCTGTCAATTAAATAAGATGACTTTCAGCAATAGTACAATTAAATTTTTTTAGCATCATAAATATTAAGAATGCTAGTTAACAGAAATTATATGGTTAGTTTGCTTCCCAGTAGTTAGTCCAATGTCCAAATTTATTGTTCTTATGATTTTATTATATTTAAGGAAACATACTTGGTAAGGGTAATTTGTCAAATTTGCCGAAATGTAAATCTGTTCATCTCACTGATTTAATAGTTGTTGTTGATGAGCACATAATATCAAGATTACTGTCACAAGTCGACAAGAACTAGGTGTCTAGTGCTATTTGGTTCTCAAGTCTTGTATATAATTTGCAAATCCGATGAGTTAGTATTTTGTTATTTTTGCTATCATGTTCGCTAGTTGTGACTGATTTTTTTTTTATTCTCTCTTATGCAACAGTTCAAAGGAACCGGCCTTGAGTGCGCTACAGGAAACTGCGGCTAGCTTTGTATCGAAAAAAATTGAGGAGATCTCTGCTAAAGAAGCATACACTGATAAAAAGCCAGCAATTGGACAGCCACTTGATACAGCTAGTTTAAGCCCTCTCTCTAGATTCCTTCTGACAAGGTGGGCACTTCGTATTATATATCTATTTTTTTTTTCCTTTTTGCATACTACTGACATCTCCATGTCAATGATGTCATGCGAGAAGCATCTATTGCTTGTTTTTGCAAATTGTAGCCAAATAATTTTTGGTATTGGCAAATGTTACTCCAGGTTTATAAATGAGGATTAAGTTCAGTGCAGGAGCATAACTAGAAAATTTAGATTGGGGGCTGAAATGTAAAATGCATAATATGAATATGGCCACAACGACAAAATGTGAAATTGTAACAACTAGACAACAAGCACACATTAAATATTTTATGAGGGGCCTGAACTATATAATTTAAAAAAAAAATCAATATACATGATTAAAATATTTAAAATCATTGGAGTGGCTATGCATCTCCGGTTTGACTTATGATCCGCCCCTGGTTCAGTGAAAAAAAATTCCTCAAATAAATTTTAATGATGAAATTGACCCTTGAGTTCCAGTTTGAGCTTGAAAAAAAAAGGTTCTGGTGGTTGGTTAGTATTGGCTGTTTTTAAAGTATTCATCACATCAAAACAATGGTTGGATGTAATTTAAATTATGAGAGATTACTAGGTTGTGAACCGCAAATAAATGGGTCTGGTTTTGAATATTATTATTTTTTCCCTTTTGGAGAATAATTGGTTACTTTCTGGTTGCAGGTGGCAGAGCCAAGTTTCCCAAGACCTTAGCTCAGTTTAGAGAGTATGAAGAAATGAAGTAATTGTTATTTTCATATTTGTTGTATGGAATGTATAATAAATTTTGAGTGTATATAATTATAAACTGAACAGTTTTTTTACCTTATCTAGTCATATTGTTTATCGAGTTTACCAAGCTAAGTTTAGATTTATGTTATTATTAAAAAACTTAAAATTCGCAATTGGATGCTTGTCAGTACCCCGTTTTTCATGAAATTTAAGAATATATTTTGATCCCAAAGTGAACATATATGCTTGGAGATTGCACTCGCATGGTTTTCGTCTAAAACTGATTTAAAAGATAATGTAACAGAAGCATTTTGCGTTAGGCTTTGCAATTTATTTTTAATAAATTTAAAAAAGTCTTGCCAGGAAGCAGGTTGATGGATTTTTTTTTTTCGATAATAGTAAGAATCGAATTATTGATTTAATTCAGGTGTGAGGTGTTTGAATCAATAGTTCAGTTTATTCTTTATCACACCTTTATATGAATGGTGACATTGAAAATTTGAAGAAAGGGTCGTCAGACTATTTGATTCGGTCACCCATTAGGAAATGAAACCAAATCCACCATCACAACTTCTGGTAAAGAAAACCTATAATGAGGAAAAGATATAGCCTACTTATCTACTTAACATAACGGTTGGAAGAACTAGCTAGCTTGGGTTTTAGTAGCATTTCATCTCTTACCACAACTCATCCGCTGATTCTTCAACATCAGTCTGTTCAGACCTCGACTTAGTCTCATCCAAGTTTTGTCCTTGTCAAGGATAGATCACCCAGGTTTGGTCCATAAGTAGTGACAATCGCCCTATGAAGACTCGCTTTCGCTACAGCTTAGGTGGGTTGTTTCCTTAACCAAGCCACTGCCTATGAGTTGCCGGCTTATTCTTCAATAGACACACGGTCAAAGATACTCTTCCCACTGCTAGGGAGCTCACGGTTTTGTGTTCTATTTCACTCCTTTGAGGGGTTCTTTTCACCTTTTCCTCATGGTACTGATTCACACGGGATTCCACGTGTCCCATGCTACTCGGGTCAGAGCGTAATCTAGTGATGCTTTCGGCTACTGGACTCTAGCCATCGAGGGGTGGGGGTGGGGGGATGAATCAATGGTTTGATCACTTTTCTCTGTTTTTTTTATTTTTTTTTTGCGATCTGTTTTCCAGTGTTGTTCATGTGCGATCAAGGAGTGACTAAATTATTGATTTAGTCATCCGTATATGAATCAATAGTTCAATCCTTGTTATTTTTGAAAAAAAAATAATCTATTTCCTGACAAATGGATTTTTCTTAAAAGAATTGTAGGATTTAGTTCTTAGTCCAGTTTTTGGGTTTTAGTCCAATAATAAAATCCTGAATTTGCATAGCTTAATGCATGCTATTTTATATATCTATAATGTATTTTTTTTAAAATAACTCTAATGTTTTGTATTTTAAATATTTGACAAGAAATTGTTCAGTTTTATAAGCAGTAGTGTGAATTGAAAATTTTAGATCTAGTGGTATTTTATATTTGTGTCTACATTTGGATGGATATAATGTCTATTTTTGGATTTAATTCACGGTCCAGTAGAAGAAAATTGTGGGGAAAAAAAAAGTCAGCCCAGACTGATTCACATAAAAGAAAGAAAAAAAAAAGACGCAATCTCATTCGCTATTCCATTTAGAAGAATCATTTTGTTAGGAGAAAAAGATGTATGTTATCAAGAATATAAATATCTATCGTGCCGTAACTAGTCACAGTGTAACTTGGATCACGTGTCATGTCGTGTTGTGACCAAACTTGAAAAGATGATCATGGCACGTGAATAGTCATAACATATTAATGACGCCATGACCACATGTGACGTGTCTAAACGTGACCGATCATGTTTAACTTTTTTTTTTTTCATAATTTAGGTTAGTTTATTTAAGATTCACCATTCAATCAAGATCTAATGATCCTAATTACACGTGACCATGTGTCGTGCTGTGACCATATCTTTTACGTGATGTGCCTTGTCGTGCCAAATTTTCGATTGATAGTCACGGCACGTGGATGGTCACGGCACATAACCGGCACACGTATCATGACAGAACTGTGTCGTGTCATGATGTATCCGGTCGTACCATGGCTTTTTTAGATTTCTATCAATTACTCCACTTCGATTCGTCAGGAGTTAATATTTTATATCTACCCTAGATCAAAATTCTGAATGCGCCTCTCTTTATAAGCATACATTCAGCAGCAATTCAGTACTTGTATTCTTTATGTTGAAACATAATTCTTACAAGTACGAGACTAAGAAAAAAAGATTGAACTAATGTGTTAGGATCGTGTTCACGGTTACTCATAAAATGCATACATTTAGAAAGTTGAAAACACACAACATTAGATCTGATAGCTTAATAGTTTTAGATATAGATCGTGCTATAATATGTTTTTCAAAATCTGAATATCAGTAAAAAGTGAAACAAAAGGTAGGTAGCCGCCCTGTATTGGTAAAAAGTGGTTGATATAAATTAAATTAGTTCACGAGGTAGTCATGCAGAGGATTTGGGATAATAAAGATTCATTCATTGGGAATTTGGGATATTATCATTGCGCATTATTAGGTCAGCCACAGTTAATTGGTGGTTCCCATCCAATTTAAAGCCAGAGTTTTAAAACCCAAAATAGAGAGAACTAAAGAACCTAACAGAGTATTAAACGTCAATAAATTAAATATAGGTGCTTTTAAAATTATATGAGCCTATATAAAATGTTCTTATTAATGTATGTATGTACGCATATTCATATTAAATTAGAAAAAAAGTAATTAACCTGCTTTATAATAAAAATTCATAATACCATGCATATATATAATGGAAACAACATTTTCTTTAATATTTTTCAATGTAACTGTATAACTCCATTTATTTTTTCAATTCAAATGCTGCAGTATATAATCCATTCATTGTGAAATATATTGTATTTTATCATATCAATTTTCCTACTTTTTTTTTTTCTGCTTTTACTGATATTCGTAATCCTCCGATGAAATTATTTACATTATCTTTCATTGATTAATGAAATTTGTTTGTTGGTATTCTTGTCAACAGATTAAGAAAAAATCTTTTGTTGTAGATTTATAACTTATGGGAAGATTTAAAATTAGGAGACTTTGAATTCCGTCTTTATCTATTTTTTTTTTTCTAAAACAAAGTCTTACCTTTTATTAATAAAAAAAAATGGTGAGCATAGTACCTATGTATAATGCACATTTATCCGTAGTACGGATCAATATATCTGTTTATTAAGTCAAAACTATTAATTTAAACCGTTCAACATGATCTTCATATACTTGCAGATTAAATTTTATATTTTCTGAAACTTTTTTATTATTTTTTCTTAGATAGGTCAAAAGCAGTGAATTTCTACCTATTTAAAAAATAATAAAATAATTTGATCAAAAAATACATTTTCATATAATAAAACAACAAATAAAGATATTGATTAGTGATTACCAATGTGCACTATTCACATTACCTTAGATAGAAATAGAGAAGTTTCGGAGTATGTATTTGAAAAACTGCTGATAGTTAAGTAATAAGTAGTCAACTGTGGGCGTACGTTTGTCTCTGTTCCTCCGCGCTCCCGCTTGGGACCCACCACAACAATTCTTCCTCTGCACAAAAGTTACATTTTTTGTTTACCAACTTATATTTACCAATTTCTACTATACAACCAGTTTGCTTCCTACTGCGACTATAGATTTGCCACGTGAGATATTAGTAGAAAGATGTAGAACTCTTCATATTGATTAAACATGGGCCAAAAGAAAGAGCCGTTGTCTTACATAGTGTCAGGTCTAACATCACACGTGGCACACCGGTCAATAAAACATATTAATTAATTTAAGAATGTCAGGATTCAGGAGGTACATAATCTTTCTTCTTTTAATTTTTTTCTTCTAAATATTTTGTAGCATAAGCACTCTCTAAATTTTTTAATCTCAATATATAACTTACATTTCTATATCATTCAATTAGCACTGAACAGTCAAATAAAATTATACAATGTTATATTTTTTTTAAAATAAATTTAATCTAAGTCAAAATCCTCTGCAGAATCTACACATTACTAAAACGTTTCAACTATCCTATGTTAAGAACTCTTTTGCAATTAAAAATTTATACACATGCTCATATGCAAAATGAGGAAAATATTTGTGAAGAAAGAGCTTTTATTAGGCTGAATAATAAATTGAAACTAACAAATAATGAATAGTAAATAACTATCAATTATTTTATTTTATTTTATTTTTGAAGGTCAACTATCAATTGTTTTAAAATAGAGAATTCGAAACCTTGTACTAGTATATCTACAATGAAACGTTTCATTGTATTGTTGTATCAAATAAACATATTCAGAAATTTGAAATAAAATTTATACTATACTGAAACAGTTTGAATTATCGAGTACAAAGCATTTTTTTTTTTTTCCTTTTTCTCTTTGTAGTACTTTAGGATACATTTTCTTACAAAGAAATCTATTTAGATTACATACTAATAACCGAAATATTTTCCTAAATAGTTAAAAGATTTAAATAAATTCAGATTGTTTATTTTAAATGTGGTTGGTCCAGTAATATTTAAACAACTATTTGGCCATAAGTGATCAATAACCAGATCTGAAATGGATGGTTTAGATCGGTTTTCAACCATCCAACACTCTCCGTCTGTCTGACTTGGTGCTCCAGGACCAAAGAGTATAGGAATTTCATTCTAACCTTCGATCCAATACCTTTAAAATATTCCCGGAGCATCGTCTCGGGAAGCAATCCACTGTATGGGTCCCACCGCTCAGTTCTACGGATCACCGCGTCGGTGAAATTTCCGAGAACAGCCAAATTATTTTCCGATTACTAACACTTTCTGGATAATTTCAAAATTCGACCGTTGAGATTTCTAACGTTCCTCTCCTCTTACATCGATAAACCTAATTCTCATATCGGAAGGAATTATCAGACAGAAAGAAACAAAGAAAGAAAGAAAGAACAGCAGAGGGAGAGAGAGAGAGAGAGAGAGAGAGTGGTAGCCGCTTCCAAGGTTTCAAAGAGAGAGAGATAGAGAGAGAGCCTTTTAGATCAAGAGATCCACTAGACATGGCATCCGGGTCAGTTCAGATCGATGAGACATATGAGTTCTCAGCACCAGGATTCTTCGATTTTTTAAAAGAAGAGACACAAGAGGAAATTCGACAAGCCGAGATCTGGTTTGAGAACTCTTACAGCCATGCACCTTCTCGTAAGAACTTCCTCTAATGATTTTTACTGCAATTCTGAGTGCTCTATTGTCTTCTCCATTGAAATTGTTGAAAATCCCTTCATCTGTGTTGTTTGACATCTTTTCCATGGAATTCGATATACTTTAAAATTCAGAGGTGTCAATTGTAAAAAATCTGGAGTAATGGAACAGTCGAACTGTTTGGGAAGCTTTAATAACGAAAGTAATAATTATATCAAATAAATTTGCTGCGAGTTTAAATTGGACTATAGAAAACGATCAATTCAGCATAATTTCTAACCTTGGCTCATATATTAGTTTCACTGCCTCAATTTCTTCTTTTAAAATTATGGAAGTGAAAACCTAATTTCTAACTCGTTTGATGTTTTGATTGCCTCAATTCCCTTGGCACGTTGACATTAATAATACTATTTTATGGAAGATTTATAATTTTTTCACGAATTGACATAATCCCATTCTTTACATTTCTGGGTTTTATTCTAACCATGTTAAAATTCTCATTTTTAGCCTTTATGCCGAAGATAAAGAAGGAGCGATCTATTAAGATCGAGACGTTATGCGACTTTAATGAGGTCGAAATGGAAGTCGAAAAGGTTATAATAATCATCATCATATATAAACATTGATTTTATTTTACTTCAATTGTTATTTCTGAAATCTTATTTTTGTTACATTCCATTTACTTTTACTTTTGCAGGATGGAGAACTTAAAGATCAGAATGAGCAGGAATATGAAATAAGTGGGTGAGTAGTATTTTCTCTTAAGATATTATTTATTTATATTTATGTTTATGACTTCTATGGTGATGTTTTAACTCATTATCTGTACAGAACTCACCAAGGGAATGATGCAATTCAAGAGTCAAGAGATCAAGAACTGAGAGAAGAATCACCAGACAGGAAGTCAATTTCTTTTGACTGTGTAAGTACCAATTTCTCATGGAATTGATAGAAGATTTTGCCAGGAATTGTGAAATAGAATTCATTTATTTTAAAATGAAAAATTAGGTTTTGGATTACTTGGCTAGAAATTTGTGCCTGTAAAAAAAGCCATACAGGATTAAATGCACCCAACATAATAGGTTTTAGTTAAATGAGGTTACTAGCTACTTTATTTATTAATTTTGGACAATTTTTTAGGTCCCAAATGTATCAGGAGATGCACATGCAACTGATAGCCAGGAGACTAGAAAAGAGACGAGGTATAATTAATTTTCTCTGAGATATCACATTTGTTATAATTTAATGCCACGAGATCTGATTTTAAATTGCCTTCTTTAAATGAATGAATGAATGAATAGCCTAATTGCTGATTCGGAGAGAGAGGAGACACCTCCTTTTGAGTTCCCAGTTCAACCCGTAAATAAATTGGAGGCAATAAGTGAGTAAAAATAACTTAATTTTTTTTTTACATTCTTCCTAATTCACTCTCAGTTTTTTTGTGTCTTCTTCTATTTTCTACCTTGTTTTCGTATCCCACTCAACACTTTATATACTGTATTTCTACAGTTGGAGCTTAAATTCACAAATCAGACTATAGATTTAATTTCACAACTCAACACTTTACTACCTTATTACTTTTACTACACAGAGAATTTTATGCCAAGCTTGCCTAAATTGGTGGCATCCTTACCTTTCTAATCAATACAGATTTTTTCGGCACATGACATGAACTTTCTTTGATATTATTCTTTTATTTTATTTTTTACAACAGATGTCGGATTTTTAACACCGAATGTTGTCCCTGCTACTGTGGGGAAGCCACCTAAGCCTATACCTGCTAGTGGGGTCCAGACTGTAATTCAAGTACAGGCAAATACCATGAAAGGAACTGGACCCTCCAGTTCCAAAAAACTGACTGAAAAGAAGGCAACATATAGGAATAATTCATGCGTACAAAAGACACCTTTGCCCTTCCATCAAAAGAGCTTGGAATACAGAAGCTTGATTAAGTGAGATTTTGTAACTTGATTAAAGAACTCTTACTGGTACCAACTAGAATTGGGGGATGGTAATGGCCTCTTAAAAAAAAATGAAGCATTCTGGTACAGGATCTGATAACAACTCTACCAGGTGGTAAAACCAGCTGAGTTTAATTCTTAAAATAAATAAAAAATAAAGAAACAATCAATGCAGTATTAGCAGTAGATCAGGCAACTTTCCACATCTCATGGTAATTAATGGTTCTAAAATTTGGTATAGAATTTGATTTTAATTGATATCTGATGTTAATTCTTTGATTAGGTCTCAAAATGGGATGCCAAAGAACACTGCTACCCGTGATATTGCACAGGAGAATCAAGCAGTCAAAAGGCAAAAGCTTGATGGCGGGAGGACTAGACAGGTTAATATAACCTCATTACAAAAGGCATCCAGGGTTAATATATAATACTTTATTCCGTTTCACACTAGATATTTGTATATGATTCTTTGTTTTATTGTAGATAATGAATGTTAAACCGGTTGACTTAACCCACAAATGTACTGCTCAAAAGAGAATTCAGGAGATCTCAACTTCACTAAAGGTATAATATAAACCCGATAAAGATACTATTTTGTTGAAATTTTGAGGATACTAAATTTCTTTAATGGTATATTATAAGCAGGGAACGCCATTTGTTTCTGCTGCTGAGGTTATAAAGCGGTTCGAATCGGGCACAAGGGACAACCTGAGAATTTCCCAGAATAATAATAAGTCGTTGGGACATGTAAGTTTATCTGTTGATATTTCAATTGATTTAACTAAATGATGAATTTTCACCATTGATAACTAAATTTTATCAATTGTTGAATTCATGCAATGCAGGAAGATTCTTCTCAGGCAATTCAAAGGCCCAGACTTGTTCTGACAAGGCCCAAGGAGCCCGAGCTACAGACCTCACAGCGGGTCCGGGCAGTTCGAGTGAAGAGTTCAGAGGAGATAGAGGCTGAGATGCTCGCTAAAATACCTAAGTTCAAGGCCCGACCCTTCAACAAAAAAGTAAAACCTTGCAACTTTTCATATTTAGGACTATCCTCTGCAAATTTTCTGGATCAATTCAGGGTTTATTGAACATTCATATTTAGGATTTTGCATTCCCTGAGATATCTCAAACTTTTGAGTTGATCTGTGGAAAATCTGGACCGTTCAAATCATTTCTGCACGGATCTCAAAGCACCAATAATACATGCCCCGCATTTCGAATAGGCACCGAAAAATGTTTTGGCCCTGGCTTTTAGATAACAGAAAATTTGAGATATTTCAAAGGATTTGGACGAATTTACTTCACTAGCTCTTAAATAAAAAATAAAAAATGCTCTTAAATAAAAAATAAAAAATATTCAACACTAACTGTGCATTGAAATCATAAAATGTAATAATAAAGCAATTATGAGTAGTAAAATTTCTGTTTCATGCCAGATTCTTGAGGCTCCCTCTCTTCATCCAGTAAACAAGAGCACTCATCAGCCGCTAGAATTTAAGGTTCGAACATTCTTCCTTGGTGATATCAAATCATATTTATTCATTTTATTATTTGCATTAAACTATATTTTAAAAGACATAATAAACTTTCATTTTTACTGGATGTAGGAGTTCAACTTCAAAACTTCTCAAAGAGCTAGCCGGCATGCTGATGCATGCTCGGAGACTTCCTCAGTAGCAGGATTCACTTTTCAGGTAAGACAAAATTTTAAAATTTTAATTAAATTTTTATTAAGAACTAACATTTTTTTCTTTGACAGAGTCAGAAGAAGCCCCTAAAACTAACTGAAGCAAGACCACCTCACCTTGAAACATCACTTCGGGCCCGGCCACCAAAGTAAATTCATTTTCCTATTACTTCGTTACCTTTTATTAGGGGTGTGTTCTGAACCAAAATAAGAGAGTTGTTGACATTACATAGAGTTCGGACGGTTTTGTCTTTTTGGTTTTGAAAAATCAAAACCGAACCAAATACAAGTAATTCAAAAATTCAACCGAACCATTTAATCCAATGATTGGGCCGACCTTTCATGTTGATATTGTTAATTCAACAAGGGGTAATATACTAATATGTTAATTTAATTTCCCTGCAGGGTAAAGAGTTCTCAGGAGTTAGAATTGGAAGAACTAGAAAAAGCACCCAAGTTTAAGGCCAGGCCTCTGAACAAAAAGGTATATATCTTAAAATCTTTCAAAGAAAACTTAAATTTCTATTTGATTTTCCCTTTACCTAATTAAAATAACAACTGCAGATTCTTAATCGTGCGCTTGATAGTATTTCAATTTCTGTGCCAAAACCTCCTTTGACTACACCAAAAGAGTTCCACTTTGCCACAGACGAAAGGCTGGGCCCCGCTACTGCATCGGTTCTCGATCAGTTTGATAAGGCACTGTCGCTAATACAACAAATAGTATTTTTTTCGTCTCATTTTAGTTCCTTGTCTCATGTATATTTAACTTTTTTTTTGTTTTACCATCCAGATTTCTCTACACTCTGAGTCTTCATTCCACAGTCAGAAACTAACTAATTTTGTACCTGGGCTTACCATGCCGAACCCATTCAATCTTCACACTGAGGTATATTAGTAAAATAAATTGCAATGTAGGCTGTTTAGTTTTATGAATACATGTAAATGAGTTCTAATGTAATATATTTTAGGAGAGAGGGCTCCAAAAGGAGATGTTATTACTGACACAGTTGGCACGCAAGCAAGAAGAGGAAGAGAAGGCTAGAGTTCGAAAAGCTACCCCATATCCTTATACTACTGATTACCCAGTGGTACGTATAATTTTAGTTAAAGAATTACTTCAAAATATGACTGGTACAAATAGAGTTTCAGATGTGTGTACCCAGTGGTACGTACAATTTTAGTTCAATCACTTTAAAATATGACTGGTACAATCAGAGTTTCAGATGAAGAATCACTTCAAAATATGACTGGTACAATCAAAGTTTCAGAAGTGTACTGATATTTAAGTCTGTGTATGGTGGTGTAGGTACCCTCGAAGCCAGTACCGAAGCCGTGCACAAAGCCGGAGGGTTTTCAACTGGAGAGCCTTGTCAGACATGAGGAAGAAATGAGAAGGAAGATGGAGGAGAGAGAAAGGATGGAGAGGGAGGAGAGAGAGAGGAGGATTTATCGGGCAAAGCCTATTCTTACAGAGTAACTTCAATTTTCTTTATCATTGATATTATATAATTTTGTCATATTTTTTATGCTTTTTCTTATTTTTTCACATTTTTCTTAAATCTCAAAATAATTTTGTTATGACCTAAGTTCAGCTTGCGAACTGACCTGATTACAATGCAACATGTGAACATGACGACACGTGACCAAAACAACTAAAAATTAAATCTCAAATAACAATTCAAATTCCGGATGATTTTTTTTTACCCATAATTTTGTTACAACAATATTGCTTTATCATGTTATTTTAATCAGCAGTCTTTCTGAATTCCTTGGGGTTAATTACTTGTATTATTGTTATATTAAATTTTTTTAAAGGGACCCACTGCCAGTACCAGCAAAGGAAAGAAAGGCACTGACAGAAGTGCAGGCATTTGCCTTGCATATTGACCAAAGATCAACACAAAGACAAGAGTTCGATAATAAGGTACGTATTCTTTGTGGTTAGGGTATTATTTGGGTACTCTTTTTGAGGTATATCTGATACACAATAAACTAATACGGTTTTGGTAACAAAACCAGTGACAAACAATTTAGGTGTAACTTGTTTTTGTAATTTGCAGATAAAAGAAAAAGAAGTTATGTATAAAAGACAGAGAGAGGAAGCTGAGTCTACAAAACTGGTACTGACATTATTATTATGTCCTTTATTGACTTTGGCTTAGGAAACAAAAAAAAATTACTCTCTTATGAAGTAACTTATTTGAAAAAAAAAAAAAAAACAATCTGTGTATATTTTTTAAGATGGAGGAAGAGAAGGCACTGAAGCAACTGAGAAGGACTATGGTGCCTCACGCAAGGCCTCTTCCGAAATTTGAAAAACCCTTTGTTCCTCAAAGGTACCTTTTTTGTTTTCTGATTATTTAATGTTTCTCAATTAGCAATGAAATATATATTTGGGTTATAAAATAATATAATTTGTATGACACAAGGAAGGTCTACAAAGGAAGCGACAAAGGCAAAATCACCGCACTTGCATGTGGACGAAAGGGGTGAGGTTAGGAAGCAAAAGATCTTCTTTCGGTAACTCTGCTCTGCACATTAGAAATCTATAACTGAGTTGAACAGAACAGTCGTTGATTGACGTCTGAGTTCGTTCCATAATTAGAATCCTATGTACTAGCTAATTGGTGTGCAGTGTGCTAGCTAATTGGTGTGCTCATCATATTGTTTTTCCTTTGTCATCATGATTGTAATTTTTTTTTCCTTTTCTGTGGAAAAACTTGGTTAATCAATTTTTTACTATTCAATATCACCGTATATACATTATTTATGACAAAACTTTCTGAAAATGTCACCAAAAATTCAAGATTCTCCCAGTGAAAATTTATTAAATCACATTTTCTAATTTTAAAACAAATCTAGCCAAAGAGCAAGTGGAAATTTGCCGTCATTTTTTTTCATAACCAAAAAAATAAATAAAATAATATTAATAATCAGACTTTCAAAAAAATAAATAAAATAACATTAATAATCTACCCAAACCGTCCCCCCAAGGGGGGCAGTTTACCCAATTTTTCTATATTAAACCGTTTTCTCTCTCCTGTCTCATCATAATTCGCCCAATACAATTCGTTTAATCCATTCTGCTCTCAAACAGTGCTTCGAGGCGATTTTGATCAACAGTGACCGAGGTATATTTTTTTTTAATTTAATTTTTCTTAAATGTTAGAAATTTCAGAAATAAACAATAAAACTTATATTGAACGACGGATTTTATATGTTGTTTCAGAAATAAACAAAAAATGTTAATTGCACTGTATTGGGGTGGAAAAATCACGAAAGGGGAGCTCGGATGCCAATACTCGAAAGATGCGAGTTACGGCTTCCAAGTGAATGTCAATACTTCAATTTATGAAATAAAGGAAATCTTGCAAAAAATCAGTTGGGACCGTGCCCGTATGTTACCCGTGGTTTCATTGGTGGAGGACACATTCTACAAGTTAAATGCTTGGTTTGTTGAGAGGCATGCTAAAGCCACTGCATTAGCGAGTAGGGACCAAGCATTCTCAGATAGAGTTGAAGAGAAATTAAGAAAACACAGGAACAAATGTTTTGTCATGCGCGTTGTACCGTATGGTACCACAGGTACGGAATATGAAGTGCATGTTCAAAGTGAGATCATTCTACCGGTTATGAGCCAAAATGGCATTATAGAAACTCATTAACGCGCATGCAAGTACAAAGTCATTTTAGGCGAGAACAATCAAGTAACGTGCGAGTGCCAAGGCCCCCAGTTAGTTCGCATACCGTGTTCTCATGTTATGGCGGTTTGCCGAGAACGAAACTTTTCTGAGAACGTATTTGTTGATAACTATTACCGTACCGATTTCCTTCTGCACACCTGGACACCATCATTTCACAACTATCCCAACCAGTACCAGTGGCCATACTACCTTGGGCCTACGGTGGTTCCCGATAAGAAATGAATCAGAAAGGGGAGGAGGAAACACAAGCGGCGAACAATGCATATGGAAAGGATGCAAGGTCGTCAAGTGGGACATGAGGCTCACCGTTCTACTACTGACAGGCAAAGAGCAGGTATGTAGATAATCGTACACAACTTAAAATTGATTTGAAATTAAATTTAAATATTGATACTGAATGTTCAATGAAATGCATTGCAGAGGCAATAATCGAAGAAAACGAAAGAGAGAATGCTAGGGTGGTTGCCAATGCCGGACCTTCTGGAAGCAGGCGACCCAGTCAGGGAAGCCACGCAGGGAGTAGTCAGGGCTCTACAACTACAGGTGTCGCGCCGTCATCCACTTTCAGAAACCTAAGAAGTAGATTTAGTCTGTTCAGTCGCAGGAAGAGTTAATTCAGCATATGTTGTATTTATATTTCTATCTTATATTCCAGACTTATTTGTTCAGTTACGCTATGAACATATTTATAATATTAAAAACATAATATTACAAAATACATAAATTATAAATATAATTATAATTAATATCCATCATTGTATTAAAAAAAAAAAAAAGTAAACCGCCCCCCAGGGGCGGTGGGTTGGGCTGGGAGTAAACCGCCCCCTGGGGGGGCGGTTTGGGCATGGTTGAAATTTTTTTGGGGATCTGGTTATTAATATTATTTTATTTATTTTTTTGGTTATGAAAAAAAATGACGGGAAAATTTGTACCAAATGATGGGCATTTTTTTGTCACTGTCAAGTTAATTTATAATTTACTCATTTATTTTTATTTCAAACGCAAAACAAAGAAAATGAAAATATGAAAATGAAGCAGTTGACAATAAAAACTAAATACAATATGAAGGTCATAGAATCGATTTTTCTGTTTAACACATTTTTTTTTCTGATTAGAAAAAAAATCGATTTTTCAACAAACAAATTGATCTTTTTTACCTCAGAAAATAGTAAGATCGAACCAAAGTTTCGGTCTTGGCACGGGTTGATCGAAGCTTTGGTTCAGTCCACCACGCGTATTTAAAAAACTGAGTGGATCAAACTAAATATTTGGTCACCCCCGTATTTGGGTTTCAAAATTAATTGAGAGGACCGAAACAAATTTTTCATTCACCCTCATATTCAGGTTTCAGAAACTTAGTGGACAGAGATGGAACGATAGCACTGTTGGCTAGAAAAAAAAAAAAGATCCTAGAACTGTAGTTACCAAAAGATCGAGAGTTCGAGAATGTGTGACCATGATTCTGCCAATGATGGACCAAACCAAAGTTCTAGCGGGTGTGTATCCTCTGAGATATCTCAATTTTTGCGTGACCAATGTGTCCGGTGCCTATTCGGGAAACAGTAGGGGGCCAGTTTTATTTGAGCTTTGAGATTCGTGCAGAACGTATTTGAACGATTGAGATATTCCAAAAAGTCACGCAAAGTTTGAGTTATCTCAGAGGATGCGAATTCAATTCAGTTCTAGCTAGAGATTGGTAAACGGGCAGGGCAGGACGGGCAGGGCAAAGCCCGTGCACGGGCACGGGCGTCACGGGCACACGGGCACAACGAGCCCGGACATCACGGGCATTTTTTTCAAAAATTATGACCTGCCCGTTTAATGCTTGTGCCCGTCACGGGCTCGGGGGCAGGACGGGCAGGTCCAGTTTTTTTTTTTTTTTTTTTTTTTTTCTTTGAAAACCAATAAATTATAAATCCAAATTCATACCAATTTAAATTCATTTGACATGGTTGTATATTTGAACTCAATAATTTTTGTTATAATAAAATATAAATAAAAAATTTCTTAAATCAATTACTTTAAAAATAATTAAGCTGTTATTTTAAAATAATAGATGAAAAAATAAAAGTTACCCTCATCTTTTATTCCGGATTTGGGACCGGCTATGTAAAATAACATAGGCAGAGTTCTAACTTTTTTTTTTTTAGTAATTTTTCGTTAAAATGAATAATTTAAAAACTAATTGAAATGTTTAGAATCTTATAATTTAAAAAATAACCATAAAGATTAAAGATGTTAGAAATATATACCGACACTATCTATCTAGAAGTTCGCATTCCTATACCATTATTCTCTCTCTTCCGCACCATCTGAATCCGAATTAGCCTCGCCCTCGTGCCGCACCTCAGTACCGCTCTCTTCAGTGTTGGCTTCGGGTGATGATTGTTGTTGAGGCAGATGTTGCGTGCGTTCTTCAGCATCAATCCAGTCTTTTAAGTATACAAGTCTCTCAAAGACATGTGCACCCAACTTACTGCGTTTATCGGAGAGGATCTTGTTCGCCGAACTAAAACAACTTTCGGAATGGACAGTTGACACCGGCACGGCAAATACATCACGGGCCATCATCGCCAGGATTAGATAGATCCTTGCATGCCTCCTCCACCACCCAACGACATCAACATTTTCAGGTTCATTGAGCATCGCCATATAGCTCAATATCTCGTTTGTGGATGTATGCGGTTGGCTCTCAAAGCCTCCCCTATGACAGTTTTGTAAGGAAGATATCGGTGTAACATCCTATAGGTAGAGTTCCATCGGGGTATCTATATCCCAAGGTACTTTCAACTTGCTCATATTATAGTGGACACATAATCTCGCAAACCGTTGTTTTCTTTCTTGGTTCGAAACAATGTGGTTGAGAGCATCTTTAAATTTAATTATCAATAGTTTTACGACTTCTGTTTTAAGACCCGCCTTCACGACTAGGTTAAGTATGTGGCAAGTACACTTTTGGTGAAACATTTCACCGTTCATAATTGGGTTTAGTGACCGTTTAAAAATCTCAATGGAAGCTAGGTTGTTGCTAGCATTATTGAATGAGATAGAAAAAAAATCTTATTATCCATATTCCTTTTAAGGTTATACTCTTCTAAAACCCCAATAATTGATTTAAAAATTACATTTGCAGTGTGCGGGGATTCCAACACTCGAAAACTTAATACCCTCTTTTGTAATACCCAATTATCATCCATCCAATGCCCGGTGATACAAGAGTACCCGAGTCCATGTTTACCAACAGTCCATATATCAGAGGTAATTGAGACCTTATTGTTTTGGTATGCAAATGTAGCTTTCAAATCATCTTTTATGTTGGTAAATTGGTTTTTTATTTCACTAACCATTTTTTTATGATGAATCCTCTTGTACATTGGTTGAGCACACCCCCGAATTACTAACCGGGCAAAACTCAGGCAACCACCCATGCTTATTAGTTGTTCTTTATGGGTAATGTACCGAGCCAATTCACTAAGCATTTTTGATTCAACAAATTTTGGGTTGGTTCTGGTACCATCCGCGTTCAATAGGATTTGGATTTGTCTCGATCCAACATTTTCACTTGGTTGTTCACCCTTTTTTTCGTGCATTTCGGCATGTCTCTTAAAGCTATTCATACCGTGGTTTTTCTTATACACATAAGTCTTGTTACATTTGTTTACCTTACATTTTAGATATTGCATAGTGCCCTCCTCATCTCTTGTCCAATCATAGTATCTCAATCACGGTTTATTGTATTCAGGCCATCTTTTAGCCTTCTTTCCTTCTGGTTGTTGCGGGGGCACTTCTTCTGTCGAAGGAGAGACATTTTCTTCGTGAATTTCAAGGACACTTGTCGAAGGAGTACCTCCTATAGGGGAAGTGTCCGTGAATTGACTCGATGCTATAGAAGAAGTGCCTACATGTGCATACGGTGGTATCGGTTGATGTGCTTCTTGTGGAATAAACATGTTTGGATCATTTGAAGTATAATATGGTGCGGTCATTTGAGGGGGTTGTTGACAATTTAAATCTAGCATTTGGTCCCTTCTTTGATAATTTTGTGGATAATTAGATGGTGGCATTTGGGAGGAACTACCAGGATAATTGGGTTGATAATTTTGTGGATAATTTTTTGGCATTTGGGAGGAACTACCAGGATAATTAGATGGTGGCATAGCGGTGCTAAAAAATTCGGTCGAAATTCTTTGGATAGTTTCTTCCACCGATTCGCGATGAGGAGTTGTCATTTTTTAAACCTATTCAAAAAAATATATCTAATTATTTTACATATTAAAAAAAATAAATCTAACATGTTTTATTAACCTATTAAAAATAAATCCGAATTTCAAAAAAAAAATCTAACATATTTCAAACAAATCTAATTATTTCACATATTCAAAAAAATAAATCTAACATCTTTTATTAACCTATTAAAAATAAATCCGAATTTAAAAAAAAAATCTAGCCTATTCCAAACAAATCTAATTACTTCACATATTCAAAAAAATAAATCTAACATCTTTTATTAATCTATTAAAAATAAATCCGAATTCAAAAAAAATCTAACCTATTCCAAACAGATCTAATTACTTCACATATTCAAAAAAATAAATCTAACATCTTTTATTAACCTATTAAAAATAAATCCGAATTTCAAAAAAAAAAAATCTAAACTATTCCAAACAAATATAATTACTTCACATATTCAAAAAAATAAATCTAACATCTTTTATTAACCTATTAAAAATAAATCCGAATTTCAAAAAAAAAAAAACTAACCTATTCAAAAAAAATCTAATTACTTCACATATTCAAAAAAATAAATCTAACATCTTTTATTAACCTATTAAAAAAATCCGAATTTCAAAAAAAAAATCTAACCTATTCCAAACAAATCTAATTACTTCACATATTCAAAAAAATAAATCTAACATCTTTTATTAACCTATTAAAAATAAATCCGAATTAAAAAAAAACTAACATATTCCAAACAAATCTAATTACTTCACATATTCAAAAAAATAAATATAACGTCTTTTTATTAACCTATTAAAAATAAATCCGAATTTAAAAAAAAAATCTAACCTATTCCAAACAAATCTAATTACTTCACATATTCAAAAAAATAAATCTAACATCTTTTATTAACCTATTAAAAATAAATCTGAATTTTAAAAAAAAAACTAACATATTCCAAACAAATCTAATTACTTCACATATTCAAAAAAATAAATCTAACGTCTTTTATTAACCTATTAAAAATAAATCCGAATTTCAAAAAAAAAAATCTAACCTATTCCAAACAAATCTAATTACTTCACATCTAACAAATTTAACATAAACTAAAAATCTCTAACAAATCTAACATAAAATAAATCTTACAAATCTATTTACTTAACAAATTTAATAAATCTAACATTCAATAAATATAACAAATCTAATTACTTAACATTCAATAAATCTAACATGCAATTTAAATTCTAAATTTCTCTACAAAAATAAATCTAACATCAAATTTAATTTTTAAATTACTTTAGAAAAATAAATCTAACATTCAATATTTCAATGTAACAAAATTTAATCTAGCAAAATTTAATCTAACAAAATGTAATCTAACAAAAATTAATGTTATCTTTTTAATTTCGCGAGAAAATCTTCGAGAATACCTTCGTAATTCCGTTTGCGTGTTTGCGTTTGCGTATTTGTTAAACAACTATATTTTTTTTTAACAATAAAATTAAAATTGGAGAATAATAAAAATATTGAGATTGAGATTGAGAGAATAAGAGATGAAAATATTGAGAGAGATGTGAAAATTTGTAAGGAATGGGTGTATATTTATAGAATTTTGTTTGGAGGGATTAAAATTTGAATTTTTTTAAAAAAAAATGGTAGGGGTCCGGCGGTTTAGGGGGGAATGGGGGGAATTTGAATTTGAATTTAAAAAAAAAAAATTCTATCACGGGCTCACGGGCAGGGACACGGGCACGGGCACGGGCGCACGGGCTTACGGGCACAGGCACTCACGGTCATTTTTCCAAAAAACCGGATCCAGCCCGTTTAACGCCCGTGCCTGTGTGCCCGTGTGCCCGTGGATGCCCGTGGCACGGGCACGGGCACGGGCACGGGCACAGGCAGGGCACGGGCACGGGCACGGGCAGGGCACGGGCACGGGCACGGGCAGGGCACGAGCACGGGCACGGACACGGGCAGAGCACGGGCAAGTTGGGTCCGGACGGGTGTTTGCCAACCTCTAATTCTAGCCGCCTCCCACTTCCAGATTTTATGTGGCCCAGAATGTGTAGGAGAGACAAAATCAAAGTTTCGGTTACTCCAATCCATACTTGAAACTTTAATTTGGTCCTTATTATTTTTGGAAGAAAAAAAAAACCAATAGTAAAATATGTTGCTTCGTCATTCGTGCATGCAATGATAATACGGAACGAATTCACATAAGCAATGACAATTCACAACAATTTCCTTCAAACTAACAAACTAAAGTTTCGGATTTGAATTTGATTCGTCCCCACATATGAAAATTATGCACCCCTCGGTTCCCCATTGACGGAATATTTTGGTCAAGACCAAATATTTGCTTCAGTTTTTTCGAATTCAAATCCGTTGTTTTTTTAAGAAAAATTAAGAAGCACTTTCTTATTTTTCTTTTGAGCTCTCATTGTAGAAAAGAAAAAAAATGAACGGATTTGGATCCGGTTCTCAGAGGGAGAATTTGAAATACTTTAAAGAATCAAATTAAATTTTCAGTCAACTCTTTATTTAGATTTCATAGATAGAAAGAATCAAATCAAATTTTCAATCCCACCACATATATGATATATGTGATTTTCCTTATTGTAAAATATGTGTTGATGTGAAGGGGGATCAAATTTTGATTCAGATGATACAATTTTTTTTTATTATCTCTTCATTTATTTTCCTAATTTTCTTCTTCTTATAAAATTAAGTTGGGTGATCCCACCAGTTTCATTAAGAAACTATTTGTTCCGAATTAGTACTCTAAAAGAAGTAGAGAAATAAAATACATACCTAAACCAAGCTTAACCAATATTACACAAATTAAGGAGATGATTGGGTGCAGTATTTCTAAAAACAAACTGAGTTTCTTTCTAACTATAAAATCCAAATTAATAACTGCACCCATTATAGGGTGATGATACTAACAGAATTAATGTTTTTATTAACACAACAAATTCAAATATTTTACTTGTGTCACACCCCAAAATCCCTAATAGTGACAGCACCTGCCGTGAATATACAGTTTCATGTATATTCACAAGGCATTTACGATTTAATCCAAAACGTATACAATAAAAGTAGCATTAGATGTCATCTCAGTAGTAAAAGTTCCAACATGTCTGGTAAAACTATAATATACAAGATGTATCTCAAAATGATACTAACCATAAGGTACGACTTAGAGAACTGTACAACAAATTAATATATAATTTCTCTAGTCGGTAAACAAAAGAAAGGCTACTATGATATCATAACTGTATATACATAAATGCCTCTCCAAGATAAGCCATATCGAACCCTGTAAAAACCCAAAAGGGTAGCGGGTGAGAAATAATAATAATATTATCTCCCGGTGCGAATTTGCCACAATCAGGCTATTGGACTTGCAATCAATCCATATCCATAATTAAATCCTCACAACTTGACATTAACAGTTCAGTTTATATATATATGAATGCAAATGCTAGATCACCATATTTAATCGAATATCAACTCATAGGATTTTAAATGGAGCTCAACATAGATATATTTGGCTTAAACATAGATTATCAGGTCTGGTAACACAAACAGATGACCCACCGACTTATCACACAGGTGGCCATGCTAAACCCACACCTGTCGGTACACTGTACCTACCACAGACCCTCATCTGATGTGTTTAGGCTTATACCGTTTTATTTAAAGTCTGGTTCATAGTCATATAAAGATATCGGTAATTGTTCTTTCAGAGTTTGTACCAAATAACAGAATAATCACAGTCACCCATAGTCCCCGTCAAAATCAGAATCAGAATCAGATTCCTCCTCCCAACCGGTACTGGGATCAGCGAGGGCCGTTCACCATATGCGCATAAGGATTCCGTAACAAAGTCTAGTCATGACTCTAGACTTTGTAAAACTCATATCTCAGTATTTATTGGTGACTTCAACTAGAATCCAGAATAGAAGAACAACAAAACGATAAACCATACAAAATGACAAGTCAACAGTATCATACGAAATTCAATTATATTCTGCTTGGGATTATGCACATGATGCAAAATTTCAAAATATGCAGACAATCAATCATTCGACATGACAATATAAATAACAATTTAATTCTTAAAAATGTAATATCAAACAAGTCCTGTAACCTCGCACTTGAGAACGTAGACCACGTAAGACGTATATATCACTAAGGTCTCGAAGTCTCTGATGGTCCGGCAAAATCTCGCTCAACAGAATTTACACCTATATCAATATAACATAACTAAATTAATCTCTATTTGATAATTAGCCAAGACATTTTGTATCCCAGAGCCCAACTCCCATCACTGTACATTACTTTATTAAATTTAATTTACATTAGACATATTTATTATTTTAACTGGACCAAAAGTTACCATATAGTTTCATTATTGCTTCCTTCTCAATTTATAACATCTCAGCTTTATCCTATTTGTATAATAGTTCAGTTTAAAGTATATCTATTTCAAAGCAGCAAATCAGTAACCTTAAGTTCATTTAATTACTTTCAAGTTGAGCTCAAATTCAAACCACTTGTGCTCAATCATTTCCCAGATTAATGGACTAACTAGAAGGTGAAATACAGAGATTAAAATTAGTTTTTTTCTTATCTTCTATGAGACTCAGAAATTATAGTTTGAATCTGTACATTTAATTGTACAGCAGCCTACACATGGAATTTTGCTCAAATGACCTTATGACATACTTAAATTACTAAGTAATGGAATTTTATATATTATACTAGAAATTAGTTTCTTCATAATTACTCTTAACCCAAATAGAACTGATATACCAGCAACACATTTCAGAGAACCTGTGCAAGAATACCGGCGAGGGTAAGTGGCTTGCTGACAGGTTCAAAATTGGCTGTAAAAGGAAAAAACCACAACGGATGGAAGAGATGTTCAGAGAATTTGCAAGAGTATGTATGCATTTCTTTTTTCATAATTTTTTTGGACATTTGTACGACTTGTATAACTGACTTTTATTTATCTATTTTTTGTAGACATTTCCGGAGGCAAATGCCTATTTAGCGAAGGCAGGCAAGAGACGTCCGAATGATCCGTTCGAGCCGTCAGCATATGAGAAGATATTTCAAGCATGTGATGGAGGTTGGAGATGGGGAATTATGACCACTAATGGGTCAGAGTCATTAAACAATATCTTCAAACAAAGCCGTATGTTACCCGTGGTTTCACTGGTGGAGGACACATTCTACAAGTTAAATACTTGGTTTGTTGAGAGGCATGCTAAAGCCACTGCCTTAGCGAGTAGGGACCAAACATTCTCAGATAGAGTTGAAGAGAAATTAAGAAAACACAGAGAAAAAGGTTCTGTCATGCGCGTTGTACCGTATGGTACCACAGGTACGGAATATGAAGTGCAGGTTCAAAGTGAGATCATTCCACCGGTTATGAGCCAAAATGGCATTATAGAAACTCATCAACGCGCATGCAAGTACAAAGTCATTTTAGGCGAGAACAATCAAGTAACGTGCGAGTGCCAAGGCCCCCAGTTAGTTCGCATACCGTGTTGTCATGTTATGGCGGTTTGCCGAGAACGAAACTTTTCTGAGGATGTATTTGTTGATAACTATTATCATACCGATTTTCTTCTGCACACCTGGACACCATCATTTTACAGCTACCCCAACCAGTACTAGTGGGCATACTATCTTGGGCCTACGGTGGTTCCTGATAAGAAATGGATCAGGAAGGGGAGGAGGAAACACAACCGGCGAACAATGCATATGGACAGGATACAAGGTCGTCAAGTGGGACATGATGCTAACCGTTCTACTACTGACAGGCAGAGGGCAGGTATGTAGATGATCGTACACAACTTAAAATTGATTTGAAATGCATTGCAGAGGCAATAAACGAAGCCAACGAAAGAGAGAATGCTAGGGTGGTTGCCAATGCCGGACCTTCTGGAAGCAGGCGACCCAGTCAGGAAAGCCACTCAGGGAGTAGTCAGGGCTCTACAACTGCTGGTGTTGCGCCGTCATCAACTTCCAAAAACCTAAGAAGTAGACTTAGTCTGTTCAGCCGCATGAAGAGTTAATTCGCATATGTTGTATTTATATTTCTATCTTATATTTCAAACTTATTTGTTCAGTTACGCTATGAACTTATTTAATTAACTTATGTTGTGAACCATTTTCCTTATATAAAAACTGATAATTACTACAAATCACCTCAAATTGACTAAATTATAAACAAATGCATAATATTACAAAATACATAAATTATAAACATCATCGCATTAAAAAAAGAAAAGAAATGGGTAAACCGCCCCCTAGGGGGGGGGGGGGGGGGTAAACCGCCCAATGGGGGGGGGGGTTTGGGCATGGGTAAAATTTTTTTGGGAATCGATTATTAATAATATATATATATATATATATATATATATATATATATATATATATATATTTTGGTTACTAATAAAAATCACGGGAGAAAGAAGGTTCAGAAAAATTAATAAGTGATAGATGAAAAGACACATATAATATAATATGAAAGTTTAATAAAATGAAGGTTTATATTTGACCCTACAGAGTAGAGATTTTGATATATATAACTAATTAAGTCCTTCATTTTTAGTAATATATAATTCCCTAATTTTCAATATTAACAAAAATATCCTACTGTTTCAATATTTTCCATATTATAACCATACTATATATTTATTTATTTATTTTAAATTTAGACATACAGTAAGAACATATTTTTCATTATGTGTTTGTAAATTTCTTAGTGTAACAACTTGTATGGACAAATTTGTCCTTGCTTAAGCACTCTCTAAATGTCATATTTTTTAAGATGTACTTTCTTTATATTAATAGTTATTACTTATTTATTTTATTTCCATATAACTAAATGCCTAATGAAATCTTCTTATTAGGAATGTTTTATTTTTATTTTCAAATTTGAAAAGTGTACTACTAGAATTAACCAAGCAATCATTTATGGCAAAATGAATATTATTTTTTTAGAAGCTTTAGTCTTAATCATAATTATTTGTATGTGATTCTTATCTTTTTCTTATGTGATTTCTTATTTTGGACTAAAATTAATCTTAATCATTTGTATATGATATTAACTAATAATTTTTCTTGAATTTTAGAAATAAGACTGAACAAATTATTAAATTACATAATAACATAATATATGACCATATTAAGAAAAACAATGGATAGTTTTCAGAAAATAATTTAAACATAAATGCTACAAGGTAATATAAAAATTACATCAAATCGACATAAATGTGTTATGCTAGAAATAATTAATCTTCCATCTGAACATAAGTAATAAATAAAAGAGTCCATCCCTCGACTACTCTCAACATTAGTTTGAAACAAAAAAAAAACTTCATTGCAATAATAATCTTATGCTTCTATTGTAGTTTGTTATTCAATTGGTGTTATTTTGAATTTATCTATGCTTTAATAAGATAGTAAGAATAAACTAATCATGTTGAATTTGTTTTTGTTATTGATGTACATCCAAAGATACGATGGTTTATATTTTCTTCTGTTGATCTTTCAAATTAGATAAAAAATTAACAATGAAGAATATATAGTAATTAATAAATGGTCTTTGTACTAGAAGATTGCATAATCTCTCGGAAACAAAAATGACAGTTGGAAGCTATATGTATGGAAGGGCAAAAGTGTCTATAAAATTTACAAATTTGAAGTTGTTGTGTCAAAATAAAATATTATTGTGTTAATATCATCACCCCCATTATACCCTTATTAGTTCAACTAACAATCTATCTCAATCTTTGAGGGGAATCAAGGTAAAGTCATTATGATTAGTTTAATTAATTAAGACCAAAAGAATTATTACGGCTAACAATGTGATGATCTACTTTGATTAAATACATTATATTCTGTCCTTAATTAACAACTTACTTCAATTTATTTCCACCCTTCTCTCTTTTATTGACGCCAAAATTCAAGAGAGAAAAAATCTAAACTGAGTTGTGGTAATATCAAGTAGCTCAAATTAAGAAATAAAATTCAATGTTGTTACTTTTTGGCTCAAAATTATATAAATAATATGATCTAGTTTGATTATTTATGTCCTTAACTGAAATTTAATTATCCCAATTTCCAAGTCAATAATAGAATATCTGACAAATGCTACAAATTCTTTTACTAACTGTTAATAGTAATTTCTGATTTCTGTAAAAATTAATTGTGGGACAATCATGCTACTGCTGTTGACCGGCACAAAATTTCTAACTATTAACAGTTAGCAAACCCTTTTTAAATTTATATCTGACAAGCGGCATTGTTTACTGGTACATGCATCACGATGAAGGGAAATTTTGTTTACTGGGACCTTGCTACAACGGCCACAAAAGGGAAATTTTGTTTTATGCCACTCCAAAACTTGTTATTTGTCAAGATGTCACTCAAAAAATAATATTTATCAAAATGTCATTAAAACTCAATGTCTATTTTAATTTTATCATTATCCCTCTTTAATCTTAATTTAAAAATTCTAATCTTTCAAAATGTCCAAACTGTTCCTGTCAGAATTTTTTTTTTTCAAATTTCAAATTTTTTTGAGTTTAAAATTTTTCGAATTTCAAATTTTTTTGGAAAATCAAAATTTTCAAATTTCAAATTTTTTTCAAAAATCAAATTTTTTTCGAATTTCAATTTTTTCAAATTTTTTCGTGGCAGCCCCCGGCTCGGACTCCCCAAAAAAATTTGATTTTCATCTATTATAAATTTGATTTTCAAAATTTGAAATTCGAAAAAATTTGTAATTTCAAAATTTTGAAATTCGAAAAAATTTGAAATTTTAAAAAATTTGAAATTTCAAAAAAATTTGAAATTTTAAAAAATTTGAAATTTTAAAAAATTTGAAATTTTAAAAAATTTGAATTTTCAAAAAAATTTGAAATTCGAAAAAAAAAATCTGACAGGAGCAGTTTGGACATTTTGAAATATTATAATTTTTAAATTAAGATAATGATAAAATTAAAATAGACTTTGAGTTTTAATGACATTTTGACAAATATCAAGTTTTAGAGTAGCATAAAACAAATTTTTCCTTTTTAAAAAATAAACACTCAATAGTACTTGCTGGGAATGAATAATTTGCAAAATATTTTAAAAAATTAATTTTTTTTATTATGTCCTTAACTAATAGGAATATTAATTTGACAACTATAAAATAACTAATAATTTAGTAAGAAAAAAATTAATGTTTTAGTGAAACTATCAAATTAATATTTACAACTGATTGTAATGTTGATTGCATAGATGTGAAAATATTAAATAAGTCTTACAGATTGAAATGAAACATAAAATGCATCAGAAAAGTTGTTTGGAATTATTTAAAAATATTTCTAAAATTATTAATGTGACAAAAACATTATTTTTTTTTTATAGTTATTGAAATGCAAATGATTTACCATACTCAATTTGCTCGAATAATGTCCAGGAATATCTCTCGTTTAATTTTTTGGGATATCCTTCACTCCCACTTGTCCCATCAGATATTTTTTTAAGAATTATGTAAGGTTCCAACTAAAATTAAAAATGAATTTTTTTTTTCTAATAATTTATTTGTAGTAATGGATCCACCAAATAAGGAAGGCCCATTAATTACTTCAAGTACTTGGACTAATTTAATATTTTTTCTAATAGATCTCTCTGATTCTCTTAGCTGTTTCAACGTGAAATCATTAGGGATTTGTGCTCAAAAATGTCTATTAATTAATTAAGCCTTGTAGTACAGGAGAAGAAAAACAAATGAATAAAAAAAAGATTTGATGCCAATTTCTTGCTACTATAATAGCGTCGGTTTTCAAGCCGTCACCTCCGGAATTTTTTTTTTAAAGTAAATGTTGTAGATCAAGTTATTTAACTATTAATATTTACAAAAAAAAAATATTTTACTTAGAATTTTAAATTTGTGATTTTCTACACAAAAAATATTGCATTAACCACATCCTATTTCTCACCTCTGGAAATTATAAAGAAGAAAGGAGTAGGGCCCTAGGGGTGTCATGAGTACGATACGATACAGTATTTTCATATACATATACTCCAAAAGCTTCATAACTTATTACTTTCTTAGAATATTGTATAATCAATTATTTTACCGATTTGAATGTGGATGAAATTGGGCGTGTAGTCTCAATAGGAGATGGGATTGCATGTGTTTATAGATTGAACAAGATTCAAGCAGGTGAAATGGTGGAATTCGTCAGCGGTGTCAAAGGAATAGCACTGAATTTGAAGACAAAATAGAAAGATCAAAGCATATGGAATAGACGAATTTGAAACTAACCGTTAGGGTTAGTTCCTTTGTTGTTGATTGCACCAATATCTCTGGTCGTGTCCATCTCCTACCATTACCTATTATGAATTGACCTCATCATTTTCTACCTTTACCCATTAATATTATACAGTAATGAAAAAGTAACAAAGAAATAATAAATAATAATAATATAATAATTAGTTTTATTATTTTTTACAAATAAACTATCAAAACTTATTCATTTCACACAAATGCAATCACATTAATATAAAATCAAAATACAAATGTGGAATAAATTCCAACTAAATTATATTTTCATCGAAGCAAAAAAATTTGAAAAAAACTAATATCTCATTTTTAGTCATTGAACTAAAAACAAGACATGCAAATAACAATAATATGTTTAACATTCTCCTGATAACAAAAGGCATACACTTTCTCATCATATTATTTTTTATAAGTATATCATTAATTATTGTTCAAACATTATCATATGAAATAGCACGCAAATCAATTTCCTCACTAAAAAGCAATATAAAATGTTGAATAAATTAATTTATCGGAAAGTACTTAATAAAAATTATATAAAATAATGATGTATAAATAAATTTAACATAATAAAGAAAAATTATATAGTTATATGTATTAATAAAAATAATATAATTTGTAATTTAATATTATCAATTATCTTATATAGGGTAACATTACGAACTAGCTTAGAGCATCTCCATCCTAGCAACTATTGAGTTTCTAAATATCTGTTAATCATTTTTTAGAAATTAAAACCTCTAATGTTTTTAAATTTTTACATCCCTTAAAGTAATTTTAACTAACGATTTTACCCGCGTGGAGTTTATAACAATTTCTTAATAAGAAACTATTCTGAATAGTTTTTAAATAAGAAACCATGTTACATTTATGAAATCGAAATAGAAACTGTCACTTCATATTAAAAACTGTAATAATACTAAAAATAAAGATGCTCTTAATCATACTCTTATTCAATAAAATATCATTTTTCTTTTCTTATTAATACCTATGTCCATTAAATTGATCATAAAAAAATTCTTATTCATATCCATATTATTAAACACGAAACATGATTAATAAACGGTTAACATGGTTTCATTCTTTTCTTATTAATACCTATGTCCATTAAATTGATCATAAAAAAATTCTTATTCATATCCATATTATTAAACACGAAACATGATTAATAAACGGTTAACATGGTTTCATTGATCACAATCACACCTCTGGTAAGGAGTAGTCGAGAAGTTGGATATATATTTGATATCATACATTGACACTTTTCTTTGAGAAGATGCGTGGTTGTATAATTTACCATTAAAGTCAAATAGGATGCATGATTGGCTATATATGCAACGTGTCTCTCGCTTGTTTATAGTTCAGCTTTTAGCCTTCTGGATTTAATAAAAGGGAAGTACACCATACCAAACATTTGCTGTACAGGGGCGGAATTACAAATTAATTTAGACTACTCAAAATTAAAATACACAATACAACTTGGTGAATGAAATTTGAATTAAGATCTCTCACTTATAAAATAAAGTTTTAATCACTAGCTAGATTACAAGTAAATATTTTAATTATTATTGAGGAGAGCTGATCAACTATATAAAAAGTTCTGAAAAATTAAAATTTAATTAATTTTCAATATAAATAACTATACATTTAAAATTATAAGAGTAATTTAACCACCTTTCCAATGCATTGAGATCTGCCTATGCTCTTATAAAATAAAAAAACAGACCGAATTCTTTGACAATTATTCAATTTCACATTTTCTTTATTTTAAGCCTCTCGAATAACCTCCATATATAATTCCAGTAAAAATTTTCTTGGTTATATTGTTTGACATATTTTCTCCAAATCCTTTGTTGTTCATTAAGTAATGTAGCTAGGGAATTTATAGTTCACAAGATAATTTCTTAAGCAATTATATATGTGCATGGTAAAAATAAATAAATCCACTTGCATGCAATGCATGTTTGAAAATTGGATCCCCGCGCGTGCAGAATTCATTTACTCTTGATTACTTTTGACAAGGAAATTTTATCTGAACACTTATTAATATTATTAATTAATTAATTAATTAATAGTCTTTTGAAAGTACAGATCATTAAAGATAACTTGTACATGCATCAATATATTATATATGCATGCATGCTTCACTTAACCCGGAGGGGCATTTCTGTAAATTCATCGTACAATTAATTAATACTTGGCTGACTTGTCTTTATAATCTCTAGAAACTAAAGTAGGCCTCCTTTTTAATTTGTAAGTGAAAGGGAATTAAAGAAGAAGCAAAACTAGTTGCCTAGACATGGCTTTTATACATCCAACTCCAAACAGAAACAATAATTATATCTATATTCTTTCTCTGATTGTCTTGGTTGGTTTGTTAGAGAATGGCGCTTGTAGTTCCTTTAACAGAAGCAGCTTTCCACCTGAATTTGTGTTTGGTACTGCATCTTCTGCTTACCAGGTATTGTGTTTGCTCCGGCCTTAATTGATTTCCTATATATATATACATACCAATTTAATTTATCCTGCAATTTATTCTGATTTTGTTGTGTAATTAATTAATAAATAGTATGAAGGGGCTGCTAGAGAAGGTGGCAAAGGGCCTAGCATTTGGGATACCTTCACTCACTTACACCCAGGTATGTTATCTATATATCATTATATCTCAATCTATTCGCTTCTTCCTCTCTCCACTCTCCAATGTGCAATGCGCATATATATTATTTATTTATTTACCCCACAACTGCGAAATTTTATACAATATATTTCTAGAGATGTAAATACTTGTCGTGCCGTGATTAATTAGTTTGTGATTTGGGTTACGTGCCATGACTAAATAAAGTTTTCATGTGTCGAGTCATGTCGTGTCGTGATATAAAAATTAAAGATATATATAGTCACGTCACGCGTGGCCATGCATGTGGTATTTAATTTTATAAAAGATTATCATAGCACGCGAATAATTACGATACGTTAATACAAATGCTATGCTGTAATGGAACCGTGTCATTTTGTGACGTATTTGAGTCACTTTTTTACCTCTCCCTGCATCTCTATATCTCTAGAGGAAAATAGGCTTTGAAAATTAGAATTGTGATATATTTCTTTAGATAAGATAGCAGATGGAAGCAACGGTGATGTAGCTGACGACTTCTACCATCGTTATAAGGTACAACCTTAACCCTTTTTTTTCATTAATATACTTGTCTTTTTTACTTTTTCAGTATATATATCGTGTAGTATTTGATAGTTTTGGAAAATGACCTTTCTAAGACAATTTTATGATTCCTGATTTATGATATTAAAATTTGATATTGACAGGAGGATATAAAAAACATGAAGAAGATGGGCATGGATGCATTTAGGTTTTCCATATCTTGGCCAAGGATTCTACCAAGTAATTTATTTATTAGCATTTTAAATATGGGAATTCAGATATTAATTGTTGACTATCATTTTTTTTTTACAACCGCAACAATTTGTTGAAATAAATAAAAATTAGATTCGATCTTCATCTTTATTAGTTAGTAGATATATTAAATTTGGTGCATGGTTACCGACCCAATTAATGTTGATAAAACATAGTTAATTTTCCAAATTAATTCTTAAGTTATACCTAATTTTGTGGCTATTTTAACATCAAAATGAAAAAAATAATTGCATTTTTAATTTTTAATTTTTAATAAGAATTAATCAAATTAATACAGTTGTCTAATAATATAGGTAAGATGTGAATATAATTTATTTGATCAGATAGATATTTGTCAATCATTTCATGGATATATATGATGCAACTAATAATTTGCAGATGGGAGCCTAAGTGGTGGGATAAACAAAAAAGGCATCAACTTCTACAATAATCTCATCGATGAAATATTATCCAACGGTGATGAAATAATTAGATGATCACTTTTCATGTTCCGATATCCAACAAGTATTGCCAAATAAAATTTAGAATTTGTGGGAAATGAATGTAGGAATGCAGCCATTTGTGACATTATTTCATTGGGACGTACCGCAAGCAATTGAAGATAAATATTTGGGTTTCTTGAGCACACATATCATGTAAGTCTGCATTATGTGCTATAATTTATTTGCCATATTTCTTTCTCTCTTTTATATAGTATTAGGGTATGTTTGGTTGCACGGTACCTATCACCACAATTATAACAAATAAAAAGAAAATTTGCTTTTTGTCATACTCTTTATCCTTTAGTCTTCGTGCACCGAGCACGTGAGATAACAGGTGAGATCATAATTCATAAGTCATAACATAACGCCTAGGGAAGCAAATTAAAAAGAAAAACAATTATTCCTCCCTACCACCTACAGTCCTACACCTTTTGTAAGCTAAAATTAAATATGAATAGCTCTGGCAAGCTTTTTTTTATTTTCTTCTTCTTTTTCTGATCTTTTTTTCTTTTCTGTTGGTTCTACAAAATTGCCAACTCCTTAATTGTCTTTCTCTTCTCCCCCAAAAATAATGTCTAGTGTTATTAAATGATGGATAAAACAAGGTCATTCATTGCTAAATTTGGAATTAATTAAACGGTTAGTAGATAGCCCCTAGCTAGCTAGAGACTGGAAAGGAAAAAAAAAGAAACAAAAAAATCAGAATTAGAATGTAATATGATTCATAGCAAGGGCCAGGACCAGGACCACAACAAATCAAATTGAAAGCAACACTACTACTAAATGAGTCTCTCTCCAATAATCTACACAAATTTTACATGCTATCTTTTCATCTACTTATATCCAATAATAAATGAGGGTTCACATTCACAGCTATGCAAGTGATGACAAGTATAATTAAGGGTGTAAAATCATGCCTGTTTCTATCAAGAAAATCATTTGATTTTGATTAGACGATTTATATGCATAATGACACATCATATACCCCACTGATTTGGACTCAGGTGGGGATCAGGACAAAGTAGGCTTATAATAAATTAAGTTCATTTGTCACTTAATTATGAACCTATGAATTTCAAAGCAAAAATAATTATGAAAACAATAAGTTGGAAAGATATAAGTGTGGTGTTAACATGATAACATCTAAATATTATTTCCAACGACACACTACAAGGACATCAACAACCAAATATACCCAAAGAAAAAAAATAAAAATTTTCATTGTATAATAATAATAATAATAATAGTAATAATTTTTCTGTATAGTTTTAATTATCCTATTTTTATTTTATTTTTTTTTTGATAAAAAGAAGCTTTTCATTGTGACAATTATTTCTCCATATTTTTTTTCCACAAACAGCTCCTCAAACATCCAAATTGTATGACAGTAAGTTACCAATTAATCCACAATTTCATATAGAGAAACATCTATTGCTCATCCAAATTGCAATTCTATTTTTTTTTGGCATGTAAAGAGGAACATCTATTGCTCATCTGATGAAATTAAACTTACGATCCATTGCAGAAAAGACTATTCCGACTATGTCGATATTTGCTTCAAGGAATTTGGTGACAGGGTGAAGCACTGGATAACATTCAATGAGCCAGTTATATTTTGCTCAATGGGTTATGCAAGCGGCACAATGGCACCGGGACGATGCTCCCCCTGGGAAGCCGGCAATTGCAGCACTGGAAACTCATCAACCGAGCCCTATAGTTGCGGTCACAATATGTTGCTCGCTCATAGTGCTGCTGTCAAGCTCTACAAGGAAAAATATCAGGTAAGTAAAACAACACTTTTCTTGATCTTTTGCACGTATGGTGGGGTTTTAAAGTTTGATATTGTGTATTAATTAGGTGTTGAAATTTATCTTATTTTGTCAAACATGAAGTACTTTACAGAAGATGCCCAACTTAGATAGAAGAGGCACACACAACTACATAATTTACTTAAAATTAAATTTTCCTAAAGGCCGTTGCAAATACTCTTATTAATTGTAACAAAGCTGGAATTAAGAAAAAGAAAATTAATTGTGACTCTACTGAAAGAAGCAGAAGGTCATTAATAGATTTGCTATGACCAGGGAACCAACAAGGGCAAAATTGGAATAACACTTGCTACACATTGGTTTCTTCCTCACTCTTCATCCAAAGCAGATACTCTCGCTGCGAAACGTAGCTTGGATTTCATGTATGGATGGTATGATCTCTTCTCTGAGGCTATTTCTTCAATCTTCTCTGAGGTTATAGTTATATTGATTAGTTCATAATTTGTGATATGCAGGTTTATGCATCCTTTAACATATGGACATTACCCAGTAAGCATGACAAAGTCACTGGAAAATCGTTTACCAAAATTTACAAACGAACAATCTGAGTCACTGAAAGAATCATATGATTTTGTTGGTATAAACTATTATACTACCTATTATTCCATAAGCAATCCGGCTAGCAATTTACTGCACCAGAGTTACAACACTGATTCTATGGCTAATTTTACTGGTACGTGCCTATTGTCAGAAAAATAATTGAATGTAAATTATTACTGTATTTAAGCCTCGTTATCATTTATGATCTTTAGGCCAGTTCAAAGGTATTTAACTCATAAATTGGAACTTTTAAATTAAATTTGTCTTCATTATTGATAAAATTACTCGAAAATGAGATATAAAATCCTAAAAGTAGTAAAACCTGAGGAACATGTCTGAAAAAGGTGTAAAATATAGTTTTTGTGGTAATTATGATCATCAGGCCAGTTTAAAAGTATTTAACTCATAAATTGAAATTTAAATTGAATTTGTGCTTATTTAGTCATATATCGGAAAAATTGTTCTTTTCTGTCATGAAAAATGCAAACAAGAAAGGCATCATGTAGTTTACATAAATTACAGTCACTAGAATAAACTTTTTTCTCTTTGATGGATGTAAAGGAAATCAGGAATATATACTGTAGTGAATTTCACACTTTTATGTACTTTTTACCAGGTGAGCGCAATGGTATTGAATTACCGAAGGTATGTGATTTTCTAAAAAAATTACTAATTATTTTGAAAATCTTCCAGCTATTGTGATGTCTTTTATATTGACTGAAAACATTATTCTGTATATATACAGCCATTCAAGACATCTTGGATTTACATGTACCCCCCTGGGTTAAAAGAATTAATGCTTTATACCAAGGCCAAATACAAGGATCCTGTCATTTACATCACTGAAAATGGTACGTCATGCAATTGGATATTTTGATATACGGGGGAATTTCATGTAGACCCCTCAAAAACTTTGAAATTACGTATATTCCCCGCTAAAAATCATAATATCATATTTACTCTTCTCAATTTCCAAAACTCGAGAACTAGCCTTTGGTCTAGTGGCCTACATGGTCTCTATGTGAGAGGTCATGAGTTCGAAACCCAGATGAGGGAAATCCTTTGTTGTGTAACAATAGGGGTATTAAATAGTTGGGTGGCTTGACCTCCAACCTTTACTCAAAAAAATTTCAAAACTCACAAATTTACCCATTTTATTGTCTTTTCTATTCAAACCCATTTTAAATTTATAAAATACCTATTTTTCTACTTCCGAGTTCTGACTCACATTTAGGTATATACTTATGTAAGTATAAAAGTTAGAGAAATGACACATTTGCCCTCGGAAACCGGCCAATATGATATTTAGAAGGGCAAATGTAATATTATGAATTTTAAAGGAGGAAAATACGTACTTTCAAAGTTCTTGAGAAATATACATGAAATTCTTCCTGTAGTATTGACACAGTTCCTTTCTTTCTCATCTTCTTTTGCTAGTGTTGAATTTTTACTACAGCCCTTTAAATAGTTGCCTTACAGTGAATATTACATTGCCAATATAATTAATTATTTCTAGGTGTGCATGAGCTCGCTAACAACAGCTTACCGCTGAAGGAAGCCTTGAATGATATAATCAGGTTATCGTATCACCGTAATCATCTCCTGGCCTTGCGTAGTGCAATTAAGTACGTCATTTTTGTGATCATTACTTAGTAATCTATGCATAGTACCATACCCTCACTCTTATTTTATTAGATTTATTCTCATTGGAAAACTGGTTAATATATCGGTTTTTGTACGAAATTCATGTTAGCAAGTCCAAATTCCATAGAATAACAGAAATTAATACCACCACAAGATCTGCATTTTGTTTCTACTATTTATCTATTGGCTTATTTATTTATTTTTATTTATTTTTTGCACTGGGGAAAAGATCCACATTTTGCAAAATAAGAAATATTTCACCAGTTAATTAATTCAGAGAGGTAATATTTAGCCTTGTAAAATGAATTGGTTACAGTTCCTCTAATATATCTATATATTTTTTGTATTAATTATGAACAGACATGGTGTGGATGTGAGAGGCTATTTTGCATGGTCTTTCATGGATAACTTTGAATGGGCAAGCGGCTATACCAACCGGTTTGGTCTTTATTTCGTCGATTACAACAACAATCTCACCAGATATCCGAAGAAATCTGCAGTTTGGTTCAGCATGTTCCTAAAAACTTAAAACTATATTTCGAATTGTTTAGTTTATAATAAAATCTTCATCGATGTTTGTTGGAATAATGAGTTGCCACGCGAATTTGTTTTCTATTATATATGATTGTTCATTTTTTTTTCACTTAAATCATAATGAGAATTGATAATATATATTCTGAAAATTCATAATAAATTATCACATATCCTCCTAAATACACTGGTTGAAATATCATGATATCAAGGATTATATTTGATCAGGCACTATTTGTCCTGAAAGACAGCCAAAATTTTCTGAATTTGGAAATCATAACATACCAGCATTACAAAATTCCATTCTTGATAAATTTAAGTACTTGTATGCAATATGACCAGATAGTACACATAATTATTGTTGGAAAAATATTAACTAACCAACTAATTTTAAATCTAAATTTTGATCAATAAAATAAATAACAATTATATTAAAAATATAATCAAGAATATAATTAAAACTTTATTACCTGGAGCTGCAAAATGCGGACCTAAGGCAACTTTCCATCCTAAGCGCAGGAATAACCGGTTAAGCTTGCCCCAAGTTACGCCGGTATTCCTCTACCTGCGGGCGCAACCGTGGTAGAGTAATGTAGCTTCTTTCAACAATGATAGCAGAATAATATATTTTCTATAAAGAAAATATTTGTTTGTGGGAGAATGAAAATGGAATTTATGAATTATGAAGCTATAAGAAAGAGCAAGAGAGTATATGAATTGTTAGATTTTACTCTCCAAATGATATGTGTTATTTATAGACAAATTTCATATTCATGACATTTAATTTCCTATTCATTCTTTTACCATTATTGCATATTAAATAAAATAACGTTCAAATTATAGCTATTCATTATATTTCAAATGTATGGACCAAATAAAACGGAACAAAGAAATAAAATGAAATAAATAGCTATTCATGGTAATTAAAGTGAAATCAGTATACCAAAGAAATGAGCGATATGTTACCGTTTAAATAATGGCAATTAAAAGAATGAATGTCATTTATGTGCATCAATGGGTTAAAGAAATTAATAGCTCCATAATTCATAAAATTAAAAAACGTTATTAGTAAAAATAATATTTATTTATATAAATTTTGTGTTTTCAAAATATATTTCCAACAATCCCCCACAAAACTCAAAATTTAATTAAAAAAAAACTAAGTAAAAAAAAACACACATATATAAATATTTCTGCTACCATTGTTTATATTGTGCATTGGGCAAGATGTTTTGATCTTGCTTAGTGTCAATAATTTCAGTCCGAGAAGATCGGAGTGAACCAGGTCTTGAACAACGATTCATTTGATCGGAACTTATATTATTACACACACAGTACAGAAAACTACATCGCGGGTTGTGCGTTTGAGGCCATGCACATTAACTTGATTTTTTCATGAGAATATTCTACGGGTTGCCAAAACACGTAGTCGCGGTCTTTAATATACGGTCATTCTCATATAGAAGAGTTCCCTCTGGGATGTGTGTAGAGTCACATCTCGCGAATTACCGACTTGGAATACTCATCTTATTACACTACACAGGAGCACTGATCACCATAAGAATGGGTTGGGAACAAAAGTTCCATATCTAAAATATTCTTGTGCTCCTTGGCCAACCTATCTGCTTGTTCTTACCCATTGAAACCCCCTTCAAGGGATCACCCATCACAGAGGTTGGGTTCCCACACCAGATTGGCCCATTAGGCTAAAGCCCATCCCCCTCGATGACTTTAGGACTTTCGTCCTATATATATAAGGAATTTAATTTTTAGTCCATCATCAACATTTTCGTGTTAATGAATAATCATTTATTGCTCGAGCATGCAAGTATTTTTTTTATTATTTGTTAAAGAAACTTGCAAACCATAATCTTGTAATAATTGTGATTATTAATAATCCTTAGAAATTATATCAATGATTTTATGAATAATTAATCATATATTATGCTTCATAAAATTAAGACATGTGTTCAATAATTCATGTATATTTATATCATACATATCGTAGGGTCAAGTAAATATTTCTAGAAACATTTTAACCCCCACATTTTTAATACACTTAATTAAAATTAGTTATCTTGACAAATTTAGTGGAATGAAACTCAATCAATAAAACTGATCACTAATTATTTGCATGAATATTTATTTTATTTATACCCCCACATTTCATTTCTACTGTCAAGATAATTACCTTAGCAAAAATAATTTGCTAACGATTTAGCCATATGCTACATGCCATTCTCTGAATTTTATGTTAAATTTTAAAAATATATAAATTGATAGTTGGATCAATAGACCTGTTTTTTTTTTTTTTTTTTTTTTTTTTCTTTCAAGATCCAAATCAGTTTGAAAATTATCTTGTATGTTTTGTTTACAATTTTCTTCTTTCATATTTGTATTATCTTTTGAAAAAGAAAACTTGGTAATATTATTAATAGAATGTTTACAATTAATATTCTTAGAAAATTGATTAATATAAATTTGGCATTTTTTCTTTCATATTTCATGATATCATAGACACAACGAAAGTGATTAATATGTATGATACCCGTATTATGATAAATAGTTTATCATCCATTATGAATTAGCGAGTTATCATACCAATGATCATTTATAGAGTTATAAATAAAATATATTTTTTTCAGATCGTTGTATAAAATTTAGGTAGAGATATAATTCATAGCAAGGATCATACCAACGATCCATAGGCACAGCCTTATAATTATGTGTACTATCTTATATGCAAGACTACACAGTACACATAATTATAAGGCTGTGTCTTCTTGGGCCGGTTCATATTGACGATCCACAGGCACTATTCAGGAGAACATGGATGTAGATAATTCTAATGACGAGGATCCTCTAGAGTTGCAGAGGCATGTGCAGTCATAGAGGGCGTGCGGGTCGCCTCCCAGATTGTCACTGTCTGGTCCTTGCCACCGTCGTTGCTAGTTTTATATATTTCATATGGTAGACCTGACGGTAGTATTTTATATTTTTGTTTCTATATTTTATGTTGATCAGATATTATTTTGTTATTTTGTTATTTTGTTTTATGTGATGGTAATCAAATAATCTGTGATTGATTTGTCTTTTAGGAATAAATATTTGAGCAAAAAGCGTCGGATTTGGACTATCCACTTGACATAATAAATCATAAAAATCGTCATATTCAAAATTGTGTAATCATAAATTTATACAACAAAACAATATAAAACACAATTTACCAAACAAATACAACTTACCAAACAAAACAATATAAAATAAAATAATACAACAAAACACATAACAATGTATATACAAAAAAAAAACAAATATGTATAACAAAATATTACAAACTGCACATTTTAAAAATATCTAAATTATAAAATTGAACAAAAAAAAAAATAAACAGCAGGCTGCCCCACGGAAGGTGATTTGTCTGAATAGAAGGCTACCCCACGGGGCGGTTTGTCCTTCATAGAGCACCGCCCCCATATAGGGGCGTTTTGGGTATTTCTAAAATTAATTTGGAATTTTAGTTTTTTTTTTTTTTTTGGTATGAAAAAAAAACACGGAGAATTCAAGCTTGAGCATGTCACATCAGTTACCTGTACTAAGAAGTAGAGAAGGAAATACGTGACACGCCGTGACGTGACGTAACATGACAAATACGCCGTGATTTGGTCACGTGACGTGACGTGATCAACTTTTTTTTTCACGTGACGTGATCAACTTTTTTTTTTCACGTGACGTGACGTGACCAAAATGGTGGCAGATGGTCACGTCACGCGAATGATCACGTCATGACCATACGTGACGTGACGTGTCGTGACGTAAATTAGTCATGTTAATTTTTTTATATTTTAATTTAAATTGTTGAAAATTTAGAAAAAAGATATACAAAATTCTAAAATAAGTAAATAATGTTGTAAATATTATTTTTTTAGGAAATGTTGCATCTGACATTACTTTAAAAATTCAAATTACAAACATTTATTAGACTAAACTAAATAAAATAAAAATCAGTACTACATGAGTACTAATATCACTGAACTTACACTAAAATAAAAATCTGAATATTCTATACATATAAAAAAGTTGGATACTCTATGTTTCATACCGTGACGTGACATGACGTATATTTTTACTGGAATGTGGTCACGTCACGCGAATGATCATGTTACGCATCACGCGAATCACGTTACATAATCGACACACGTGACGTGACGTAACGTTAACGTGACGTGACTAGTCACGCCGTTACAAATTTCTTTCTCAGACCTTTGTGGTAAAGTAATAGTATATTTTTTATTATCAAAATAGTGCATATGTTTCGCGTGTCTACCTTTATGATTCACCTTAATAACAAATTAAAGAGGCTTCACAAAAAATAAAGCTAAATAACAAGTCTCTTTTTGTGCAGTGGAGAGATAGCAAAGGAAAAGAAGATGAAGGAATGACATAATCATAGCTGTACAAAAAGTTTAACATATTTTGTTAGTTATAAATATTATTTTGAGTTTTGGCAAATCCATCAACAGAAACACTTGCACTCATTTTGTATACACAAAAAAATTGTGTTTGGAGGTTTTGTCACAAAGAGATAGCATGCTTCCATAAAACAGTTATTCCTCTTTCAAACATAAATAATAGGTCATATTAAAAGCCTTGGTTTTGATCCGAAATTTTTTTAGTTGCTACTCACATAAATCAGAATTAAATAAAAACCACTCAAACTCTATCAATTCATAAAATACCACTCATGCGGATTCAATTCGCGCACCAAATTAATTGGGTATGCACGGATTCGATTGAAACAGCTTAGAACAAAACTAAAAAAAATTGGTGCGCAAATCCAATCCGCGCATCCACCAAATTTGGTGCGTGAATTGAATTCGCATGAGTAGTATTTTATGAATTGATTGAATTTGAGTGGTTTTTATTTAATTCCGATTTATTTGAGTGGCAACTAAAAAAAATTTCGGAGTTTTGATGAACTTTTATAATCTTCCTGCCATTTTCCTTTGTTTTATGAGGCTGGGTTTTGATGAACTTTTATAATATTTTAATATACAGAAATGTTCTGTTAAGTGTTAACTCAAGAGGACGTGGCTCAAGTGCATTGGTTGTTTTGTTTTTAATAGTAGCTGATCCTTTTGACTAAAATTTCCCATTAATTTGATTTTTTTTATTTTATATATTAAAATATTATAAAAGTTTCAATCCTTTGAAAGTTGAAACGATTATTTTAATATAAATGTTAGTTTAATATTATAAAAGTTCTGGGCTCATAAAATTCAGTAGAAAACTGTGTCCGCCAATTATATGTATAAATAAAAATAATATAATTTATAATTTAATATTATCAATTATCTTTCGTAGGGTAACAGTACGAATAAGCGCTTAGAGTATTTCCATCGCAGCAACTAAAATGAACTAAAATGAGTTTATAAATAATTGTAAATTAATTTTTAGAAATTAAAACCTCTTCTAAACTTGCACATCCCTTAAATTAAATTTAGAATTTCTATTAAGTCATATCAGCAATAATTTAAGAGTGTCTATTAAACTTTAACATCTCTTAAATTAATTTCAACCAACGATTTTAGGAGTTCATAACTATTTCTTAATAAGAAATTTTTTCTAAATATTTTCTAAATAAGAAACCATGTTACATTTACAAAATTGAAACTGTCATTTTAAATTAGAAACTGATATTAAAAAGATGGAGATGCTCTTAATCATACTCTTACTTAATAAACTAACGATTTTTTTTTCTTATTAATACCTATATCTATTAAATGAGTGGGGTTAAAATGCATCATTGGTTTTGTGCTCCAACCATACCTCATGTCTTTATCTTTGTTCTCGAAGTCCAGATAGTCGATCCGAACCGCTCAACATGTTCTCCATATTAAAATATGCTTAGAGACCAAATTTCATATTTTTTGGAATTTTTTTACTATTTTTTTAGATAGTTACAAAATCACTGTTTTTGGATGGTCCAGATGCTGTCATTTTGTAACTATCTAAATAAATAGTAAAAAAAATTCAAAAAATATAAAATTTGGTCTCTAAGCATATTTTAATATGGAGAACATGTTGAACGGTTCGGATCGACTATTTGGACTTCGAGAACAAAGATAAAGATATGACGTATGGTGCATTTTAACCCCACTCATTGAGCATAAACAAATTTTTATTAGTACCCATCTTATTTTATTGAGCACGATACATGATGAATAAACGGTTAACATGGTTTCACTGATCACAGTCACACTCACACCTCCGGTAAGGGGAAGATAAGTACAAGTGTACAACCCAAAAGACAAGATGCCAAGTGTTAATGTAACTACTCAATTGTTTGTCCATCAGTTGGATATAATGATTGACAGAGATAAAGTGCGTACGTGGTTGTATAACTTACCATTAAATTCAGATAGGATGCCCCATTGGCTAGACAACGTGTCCTTCTCTCGCTTGTTTTATGTTCAGAATTTTAGGATTATTATTCACTTGAAAAAAAATATTCGGCTCTAAAATTGTTTTTCCACATAAATAGTGACATACAATTCAATTATCATACTCATCACTCATGTTCATTCTGCAATACATGCTGAACAAAACCTAAAAAGAAAACTTAAAAGGGAAGTACACAATAGCAAAACATTTGCTATGCTCTTGTAATTTGTAAAGGGGCGGAACTAGGAACTACAATTTTAGAGTTAGAAATTAAAATACACGTGAATGGAATTTGAATTTAAAAATTTTCAATTATAAAATAGAATTTTAATCACTATACTACAAGTAAATATTTAATTATTATTGAAGAGGAATCTTAAATTCAAATCTCATTTAAATAAATCTGAAAAGAAAACAATTTAATTAAATTTCAATATAAATAACTAAAATTTTAAAATTATAAGAATAATTTAACCACCTTTCCAATATATTGAGATTCGCCCTTGTTTTTATAAAATAAAAAGCAAAACCAATTCTTTAACAGTTATTCAATTTCACATTCTCTTTATTCTAAGCCTCTCGAATAATTTTTTCTTGGTTATATTATTTGACAAAAATTTCTCCAATCCTTGGTTGCTAATTATAAGTAGCTAGGGAATTTGTAGTTGACATCAATTCATAATCAAGTGATAATTTCTTAAGCTAGCAATTATGTGCATGGTAAAATAAAAAAATCCACTTGCATGCATGTTTGAAAATTGCATCGATCCCCGTGCCGCGCGTGCAGAATTCATTTACTCTTGATTACTTATGACAATGAAATTTTATCCGAACACTTATTAATATTATTAATTAATTATCTTTTGAAAGTACAAAATATAACTTGTACATGAATATATTATATATGCATGCATCCCTTAATCCGGAGCGGCATTTCTGTAAATTCCTCGTACAATTAATACTTCTCCCGATTAATTTATTAATACCCCAAAAAAATAGTAAATATGCTCTCGCGGATGAATTTTTTTTATAAATGTCCCAACTACCCAATTGGGAGGCGGTTTAGTCCCAGCACCAGACTGCCTAGTGTTTGGGCAGTCGGATTCAACTTAAAAATGTTCAATCTTCCACTATGTCCTCCATATATATATATATTTTTTTTGCAAACAAAAATGAAAAATGTTTATGAATGCACATTGGTTTGGATATTATATAATAGTAAAATAGCATGATTTTGACATTTAATACCTAATATGCGGTACAGAGAAAAATACTTATTTGTACATCTTTCCATTTAATATGAGGTGAAAAAACAATCAATTCGTTAATCTTTCCACGACACATGATGATCACATATTAATACACTTGTAAATACTTTTGAGCATAGAGATTCTAAAATAATTTAAAATTTTTGCAGACTATTCGAATGAATAATGTGCTACATAAACAAATCATTTTCTTATTTTATTTGAGACAAAACCTCTAATTACAAAAACAAAAATTAGTTTTTTAATTTTAGAATTCTAGTTACTATTTTTATACAATATATTGTTGAAAACATTATTTGTATTTTTTATCCTAGAGCACATAGTAAATAAAATGATAAATAATTAAGACCCTACAGTTGTTATAAATTTTCATTTTGGCCTATGGGGTTGGTGAAGAAAATTGAGGACATAATGTAAGATTGAACATTTTTGTTTGCTATAAAATTGAACACTTTTGATTTCTCACTTTTGACTTCGGTAAATATATATATATATATATATATATATATATATATATATATATATATATATATATATATATATATATTGAGGACATAGCGTAAGATTGAATATTTTTTGTTTGTTATAAAATTGAATATTTTTTATTTTCCATTTAGATGAAAATATTAAGATCTAAAAAAAAATTACAGTAGTTGACCGCCTCGCAGCTGGGTGGTTCCATAAAGAAAAATGAATATGATTGCCCAAACGCTGGGCGGTTTGATGCTGGGACTAAACCGCCTCCAATTGAGCAGTTGGGGCATTTATAAAAAATTTCAGCCCAAAGAGCATAATTGTTTTTTTTGGGGTATTAATAAAAAAATCGGATACTTCTCTGAGTGCTGACTTGATTTGTCTTTATAATCTCTAGAAACTAAAGTAAGCCTCCTTTTTAATTTGGAAGTGAAAGGGAATTAAAGAAGAAGCAAAACTAGTTGCCTAGACATGGCTTTTATACATCCAACTCCAAACAGAAACAATAATTATATCTATATTCTTTCTCTGATTGTCTTGGTTGGTTTGTTAGAGAATGGCGCTTGTAGTTCCTTTAACAGAAGCAGCTTTCCACCTGAATTTGTGTTTGGTACTGCATCTTCTGCTTACCAGGTATTTTGATATATATATTGCTACAATTAATCAATTAATTCATTTTCCCCTCCTTTCCTTTTCCTATCAATTTAATTTCTCCTACAATTGATTTTGATTTTGATTTTGTTGTGTAATTAATAAATAGTATGAAGGTGCTGCTAGAGAAGATGGCAAAGGGCCTAGCATTTGGGATACCTTCACCCACTTACACCCAGGTATATATATATATATCTCAATCTCTTCGCTTCTTCCTCCCTCCACTCTCCAATGTGCAATGCGCATATTAATTATTTACCCACAATTAAGAGAGAGACTAATATGCTTTCGGTAGCACAAGCATCGAAATACATCCAACTCGTTTTTTTAATTTTCAAGGTCCAAAAAGTCGATCCAAACCGTTAGATGTGATCTCTATATATAAATGTGCTTGGAGATCAAATTTTATATTTTTTTGAATTTTTTTACTATTTATTAAGCCATTTTAAAAATCGTTGATCCAACGGTTTCATTATTTGGTTAAGCCATCATTGGATCAGCGATTTTCAAAGTGGCTTAATAAATAGTAAAAAAATTAAAAAAATATATAAAATTTGGTCTCCAAGCACATTTTAATATAGAGAGATCACATCTAATTATTTGGATCGACTTTTTGAATTTCGAAAATTGAAAAATAAGTTGGATGTATTTCGGTGCTTGTGCTACAAAAGGATATTAGTCTCTCTCTCTATATTTTATTAGGATGTAAATACTTATTGTGATATATTTCTTTAGATAAGATAGCAGATGGAAGCAACGGTGATGTAGCTGACGACTTCTACCATCGTTATAAGGTACAACGTTATCCAATTTTATTTTCCATTAATATCCTTGTCTTTTTCCATTTAATTTGAGTGTGTGTGTGTGTATCGTGTAGTATTTGATAGTTTTGGGAAATTACCTTTCCAATACAATTTTATGATTCCTGAGTTATGATATTAAAATTTGATATTAATGACAGGAGGATATAAAAAACATGAAGAAGATGGGCATGGATGCATTTAGGTTTTCCATATCTTGGCCAAGGATTCTACCAAGTAATTTATTACCATTTTAAATATGGGACTGCAGATATTGTTGATTATCATTTTTTTTTACAACCACAACAATTTGTTGAAATAAATAAAAATTAGATTCGATCTTCATCTTTATTAGTTAGTAGTTATATTAAATTTGGTGCATGGTTACCGACCCAATTAATGTTGATAAAACATAGTTAATTTTCCAAATCGATTGATGAATTACAAATTAATTCTAATTAAGTTATACCTCATTTTGTGGCTATTTTAACATCACAATGAAACAAATTTGCAATTTGTAAATTTTTAATTTTAATAAGAATTAATCAAATTAATAGAGTTGTCTAATAATATAGGTAAGATGTTAATATAATTTATTTGATTAGATATATATAGAATATAGATAGATATTTGTCAATCCTTTCATGGATATATATGATGCAACTAATAATTTGCAGATGGGAGCCTAAGTGGTGGGATAAACAAAAAAGGCATCAACTTCTACAATAATCTCATCGATGAAATATTATCCAACGGTGATGAAATAATTAGATGATCACTTTTCATGTTCCGATATCCAACAAGTATTGCCAAATAAAATTTAGAATTTGTGGGAAATGAATGTAGGAATGCAGCCATTTGTGACATTATTTCATTGGGACGTACCGCAAGCAATTGAAGATAAATATTTGGGTTTCTTGAGCACACATATCATGTGAGTCCTTATGTGTTATAAACTTATAATTTATTAGGCATATTTCTTTCCCATATATTCTCCTCCTACAAAATACTAACTGACGGGGGTGTAAAGAAGATGGATGCCGCCAGTCCAGTCGCAAAGTCATATTGCGTTTGTGACTCACTACTGCTGGCTTAACCGTCGTGTGCCATCTCTGTAGAATATCGTCAGGCATTCGACTGCAGGGATGGTGACTGCAACGGTGATGGTAGTTGACCCAAATCTTCCAAACTAAACACCGGCCCATTCTGGTTCATAGGGTCAAAAATAATGTCTAGTATTAATTATTCTTGTAAATCTGTTTGGATATTTTTTCATTTGAATATAATAACAAACTTTTCCGTATGATTTTAATTATCCTATTTTTATTTTATTTTATTTTTAATAAAAAGAAGCTTTTCACTGTGACAATTATTCCTCCATATATATATTTTTTCACAAACAGCTCCTCAAACATCAAAATTGTATGACAGTAAGTCACCAATTCACAAATCAATATAGGCAGGACTTGTAATTTTTTGCCTGTAAAGAGGAACATCTGTTGCTTATCTTATGAAAACGTACGATCCATTGCAGAAGAGACTATGTGGACTACGTCGATATTTGCTTCAAGGAATTTGGTAACAGGGTGAAGCACTGGATAACGTTCAATGAACCTGTTATATTTTGCTCAATGGGTTATGCAAGCGGCACAATGGCACCGGGACGATGCTCCCCCGGGGAAGCCGGCAATTGCAGCACCGGAAACTCAGCAACCGAGCCCTATATTTGTGGTCACAATATGTTGCTTGCTCATAGTGCCGCTGTCAAGCTCTACAAGGAAAAATATCTGGTAAGTAAAACAACACTTCTGTTGATCTTTTGAACGTATATATGATGGGGTTTTAAATTAAAGTTCGATATTGTGTATTAATTAGAAATTAGATAAAATGGTGAAGGGCAAAATTGGGATAACACTTGCTACACATTGGTTTCTTCCTCACTCTTCATCCGAAGCAGATACTCTCGCTGCCAAACGTAGCTTGGATTTCATGTATGGATGGTATATATGATCTCTTCTCTGAGGCTATTTCTTTAATCTTGTATAGTCCTGTTATATTTTTCTTTATTAAAAGAACCCGATACATGATATCATCTTTTAGATGTTATTTTTGAGAATAGAATCGTGGTTAATTTTAGTTTTCCTATAGTTATTATAATTTATTATTAGTTCATAATTTTTTAGTCCTTCTATAGTCAATCCGAACTCCATTTCAAATGAGCTTGGAGGCCAAATTTATTTTTTATAATATTTTACTTTCTTTTAAATAAGTACAAAATCACTTGACCTAAAGATTCTGGACCATCTAAAAGTAGTGGTTTTCAACCTATATAAAAATAGTAAAAAATTATAAAAAAATGTAAAATTTAGCGTCCAAGCACATTTTCAAATGGAGATCATGTCAAGCAGTTCGAATTGACTGTTTTGACCTTGAAAATATAATATACATCCATAGTACAGGTCAAAGTGCGCTACGCATAGTATGATAGCCTCACTCCTATGTATAGCTATATTGATTAGTTCATACTTTGTGATATGCAGGTTTATGCATCCTTTAACATATGGAGATTACCCAGTAAGCATGTCAAAGTCACTGGGAAATCGTTTACCAAAATTTACAGATGAACAATCTGAGTCACTGAAAGAATCATATGATTTTATTGGTATAAACTATTATGCTACCTATTATTCCATAAGCAATCCGGCTAGTAATTCACTGCACCACAGTTACAGCACTGATTCTATGGCTAATCTTACTGGTACGTGCCTTTCGTCATAAAAATAATTGGATGTAAATTATTACTCTATTTAAGCCTCGTTGTCATTTATGATCTTTAGGCCAGTTCAAAGGTATTTAACTAATAAATTGGAACTTTTAAATTGAATTTGTGTTCATTTATTGATAAAATTACTTGAAAATAAAATATAAAATCCTAAAGTAGTAAAACCTGAGGAATATGTCTGAAAAAGGTGTAAAATATAGTTTTTGTGGTAATTATGATAATTTGGCCAGTTTAAAAGTATTTAACTCATAAAATGAAATTTAAATTGAATTTGTTCTTATTTAGTCATATATAGGAAAAAATTGTTCTTTTCTGTCATGAAAAATGCAAACAAGAAAGGCATCATGTAGTTTACATAAATTACAGTCACTTGAATAAACTTTTTTCTCTTTGATGGATGTAAAGGAAATCAGGAATATATATATACTGTAGTGACTTTCACACTTTTATGTACTTTTTACCAGGTGAGCGCAATGGTATTGAATTACCAAAGGTATGTGATTTTCTAAAAAAAATACTAATTATTTTGAAAATCTACCAGCTATTGTGTTGTCTTTTATATTGACTAAAAACATTATTCTGTATATATACAGCCATTCAAGACATCTTGGATTAACATATACCCCCCTGGGTTAAAAGAATTAATGCTTTATACCAAGGCCAAATACAAGGATCCTGTCATTTACATCACTGAAAATGGTACGTCGTGCAATCGGATATTTTGATATACGGAGGAATTTCATGTAGACCCCTCAAAAAATTTGAAATTACGTATATCCCCCTCTAAAATTCATAATATCAAATTTACCTTTCTAAATTTCCAAAACTCACAAATTTACCCATTTTATTGTCTTTTCTATTCAAACTCATTTTAAATTTATAAAATACCCATTTTTCTACCTCTGACGCATATATAGTGACATTTAGGTATATACTTATGTAAGCATAAAAGTTAGAGAAATGACACATTTTCCCTCAGAAGGGCAAATGTTATATTATGAATTTTAGAGGAGGGAAATATGTACTTTCAAAGTTCTTGAGAAATATACATGAAATTCTCCTTTCTTTCTCATCTTCTTTCGCTAGTGTTGATTTTTACTACAGCCCTTCAAATAGTTACCTTACAGTGAATATTACATTGCCATTATAATTAATTATTTCTAGGTGTGAATGAGCTCAATAACAACAGCTTACCGCTGAAGGAAGCCTTGAATGATATAATCAGGTTATCGTATCACCGTAATCATCTCCTGGCCTTGCATAGGGCAATTAAGTACGTCATTTTTGTGATCATTACTTAGCAATCTGTTTTTAATTAGGTACATTTTTTTAGGGGTGTGATTTATTTGAAAATGAAGAGTACCTATCCCATCTAGGGGTGAATCAGTTCGGGTTGGACTCAAGTTCGGTTAAAAAAAATTATAAAAATTGTAAATATTAGTCTGCAAGTACATTTTCATATGGAGATCATGTTGAAACTGTTAGGACGTTGAAAAGCAAGATATTAGTTTGTAGTACGGACCAATCCACGCTATGCATAGTACCATGCCCTCACTCTTATTTCTATTAAATTTATTCTCAGTAGAAAACTGGTAAATATATCGGTTTTTGTATGAAATTCATGTTAGCAAGTCAAAATTCCATAGAATAACAGAAATTAATACCACCACAAGACTGTATTTTGTTTCTACTATTTATCTATTATTTATTTATCTATTAATATTTTTTTTGGTTTGCACTGGCCGGGAAAAGATCCACATTTTGCAAATATAAGAAATATTTCCCCAGTTAATTAATTCAGAGAGGTAATATTTAGCCTTGTAAAATGAATTAGTTACGGTTCCTCTAATATATCTATATATTTTTTGTACTAATTATGAACAGACATGGTGTGAATGTGAGAGGCTATTTTGCATGGTCTTTCATGGATAACTTTGAATGGGCAAGCGGCTATACCAACCGGTATGGTCTTTATTTCGTCGATTACAACAATAATCTCACGAGATATCCGAAGAAATCTGCAGATTGGTTCGGCATGTTCCTAAAAACTTAAAACTATATTTGGAATTGTTCAGTTGATCATCACAATAAATATGAAGATTCTAATGTTTCTAATAAATCCTTCATCGAACAATTAGTTGCTATGTGAGTTTGTTTTCTATTATATATGATTGTTCATTTTTGTTCACTTAAATTGTAATGAGAATTGATAGTATATATTCTGCAAATTCATAATTTAGTTGTCCTAATGTAACGTAGTTCTTATGCAATCTTTGTTTCTATTATACTGGTCTTTGCTGTTTTCACTGTCAATAAAATTAAAAGCAATTAATGTCTAGACCAAAATGGAAATGGCTGTTTTCACTGTCAATAAAATTAAAAGCAATTAATGTCTAGACCAAAATGGAAATGGCATATAACTATTTGCACAAATTGTTATAGAAAAAAGTTATTTCTGTAGTTATTCAACCAATTTTATTGAGCAAATAATGATACCGACCATGAAAGGTACAAATTACGTTGTATAATCTTAAACTAAGAATTTGTAGATTTATAGATAGAATTTTAGGAATACCGGTCTTCTTAGAAAACTTGCAAATTATGCACATATCCTCCTAAATACACTGGTTTACATATTTACCAGTATAAAATTGAAATATCACCATATCAAGGATTATATTTGATCAGCACTATTTGTCCTGAAAGACAGCCAAAATTTTCTGAATTTGCAAATCATACCATACCAGCATTACAAAATCCCAGTATTGATAATTAAATTTGAGTACTTGGATGCAATATGACCAGATAGTACGTACACATAATTATAACTTATAAGGCTGTGTCTCTCTTTTGGTGTATCTGAGAGTGTTCATTAGTTTGAAATAGAATTCATAGCAAGGATTAGAATGATATATTATTATACTGAGCAAAATCAGTGCCTCATGCAATTCAGAATATGTAAAACAGAACAGTCGGCTGGTTCAGGTCCGGTTCATGGGCTGTGAAATTTGCAGTTCGGACGGAACGATTAGCGCGTGTTGTGATCATGGCCTGAATGAAGTGCATACATATTTCCTGCAATGCAATACCACCGAGCCATGAGAAATTCGGGCCTAAAAAACTATGTTGTGATTTGTGAATCCAAGGGGATGAACAAGATAAATAAATTATTATTTACTAATTAACCACTTGTGAAACTTGCACTCAAAATATTAGGCTTATAAAAATATAAAATGCAGAGGACCCGGATATTAGTTGAATATAGATATTAATTAGCTGGGACGGATATGATCATATGAATATTGGTGGATACAAATTAAATATGTTTGTTTTTAATATAGAATTTAATTGAATAAGGATAGTTATCTAAGACAAGATAGAAGTTGTAGGTTTGAAATCTAGCTCATGGAATCGTGGATAATTAATGTAAAGTTGAAAATTTGATTCTCAAAAACAAGAAATTAGAAATTAATTACCGATATGATTGAATCTTTAAAATTATAAAAAACGGAAATCCATTTATTAGGCAGGCCTACATGAAGGTTTAAAATTTTGAGATGGAAGCCCATAAGAACATATCCGATCCATTGGGTCCATACGATCTGTTTAATTTACAATTTGATTTGTTTCTTGCTTTTTTAATTCGATTCGAGTGGAAGCTAGTAGGGTGTTTTTATGGTAAACCCTAAACCCATGGGCCACGGCCAGTGCACGGCTTTTCCGGTTCTCGGTTGTGGATTGCCATTGGCCATTGGGGCTTGCTGGCTTATTCGCATTTCTCATGGCGTCATAGCCTAGCTACTCTCTCGAGCAATCGAGACCATCGTGTGCGTGTGTGCGTGTGTGCGATTTATGTGAAATTTTATTGTGGGATTTGAACAATTTTCTCCTAATTAATCTGGGGATGAATAGCTCCATTCAAAGCATGGCAGAGATAATGGGGAAAGCAAAATGAAAATGGATGGAGGGTCTAACGTCTAACCACCAAAGCACTTAAAATTGTTTGGACAGCCAACCAGAGTCCTAGTCAGATGGCATATATAAATATATATGACCATTTTTTTTTTTGTTTTAGGGAAAATTTCAGTGCAGACCTCAATCATTAAATGAAACTTAAATATAGAGAAATTATTAAAACAAAGTAATTAATTGTTTCTTCAATATATATATTTAGTTCATTATAAATTGAAGGTCAAACAATTAAATTTATATATACTTTCAGAATTGTTTTAGTAAGACAAAATTATCCAAAAGAATGCAAAGGAAATAATTCAATTGTGAAAGAAAATTATTCAAAAATATGTAAACAAATTAGATGGAGATGATGACATTATGTCCAGGTTTAATTGAACACCGCACAGTACATTCCAGTTCTTGTTTGTAAACAGGGCAAAGCGAGAAACTATAATAGGGTGGAACAAAATTTTTAAAATACATATTTGTATAATTTTTTTAAACACAAGCATATTTTTTAGTTTTTTTTTTTAAAAGATCATGGCAAAAGAAAAAATTTTTAAAAAAAATTGAGCTGGGAATAGACAAAGTGCATATCAACCGTTAATTACAAATTTTAAAGATGTTTTAACAGTATGTCCGTGCATAAAATCAAACCCGTGATTTTTATTTATATCCAAAATTAAATACAAATTACTAGATATGTCCACCGAAGTTGGGTATTTATAAAAATGGTCAAACTGGCCAATAATTGATAATAATTGATAATGTGTCAAGAGATTCTCACTGTGCAATTACTGTGTTCTCGGAAAACTTATATTTTGTCTTATACTTTCTCTATTTTGTCTTATTTTACTTACATTTCCGATTTTATTTTTTTAATTTTATTTTTCTATCTTTACATGAATGAATTTGAGAGAGAATGAAGTTTTTATAAAGAGAGTTACGAAATACGGTAGCCAAGGATAGAAAGGTTTAAGGCATGGTGGTTATGTGACCAGCCACTTTTTTTATAAGTTTTTTTTCTCTCTTTACATGAACAAATTTGAAAGAAAAATGAGAATTTTATAAAGGGAATTACGAAACGAAAGAACATACAACTTCCATATTTCCTTGCAAAACTTCTAAATTAAATATATAATCAGTTCCAAGGAAATTAAGCGCGCAAGAATTTGGAAAAACAATGTAGAAAAAAAAAATCTAGATCCTACATAGAGATGTATTAGGACATTATTAATTATCCATTGCTACATCTATAAACTTTCGAGCAAGGACGACCAGTGTACGGCTGTCCCAGTTCTTGACATTGATTGGGGCATGCTGGCCTGTTCGGGTTCCTCATGGCGCCATAGCTTACGTCCGATTTGTCTGCTTGGAGCAACATCTGATGTACATTCGAATCCATATGGAATTCGTTGTTCATGTTCCACACATCCAAATGTCTACTTTCATCGACATAAGCTTCGAGTAAAGAAAAATGCGCACAACCAATGAGCATAGCGATTAGCATTGGTATGATCACACAACTTGAATATTCCATCATGTGCGCAAACACAAATGCAACGGCAGAACTAGAAAGATTGAGGAGTTGAAATGTAAAATACATAATATGTGATCACTAAAATTTGAACTAAAATATTCACAACAACTAAAAGCTAGAATTATAACCACTATGTACATATTTAACATTTATAAATAGACAAACTATATAAAAAAAAAAAACGAATTTCAATTAAATTGTATACACATAATGAGAAGTTTTAAGATGATGAAAATGGGTAAGCAATGTGAGCATTACCTTAAGCTCCGCCCTGCGCAGAAGCGAAGCGTGTTAATTGATGTGAAATTTTGTTGTGGGATTTGTGCAATCTCTCAAGGCTCAAGCTGGGGATGAAGAGCTCCATTTGTAGCTCGATTTGGTAGATAGTGGGGAGCCCAAAATGAATATCAATGGAGGGTCTACCGAGCGCACTTACAAATGTTTGTTTTTGGAGTCTACTTTATTATAAATTTATCGAAAATTATCGAAAATAATGTAAATGGAAACAATTCAAATGCCAAATAAAATTCTTCAAAAAGTATGTAAAAAAGAAGAAGATGGAGATGATGTCATGGTGTCCGGGTTCAGACAGTACATTACCATTGTAGTTCTCATTTGTACATTAGGGCGAAGCGAGAAAATCGGAAAGAATGGGACAAAATTTTCATAATACAACATAATTGTATTATATTTCAAACACAAGTATATATATTTGTAATTTTTTCTGGAAAAATAAACATGAAAAAAAAACAATATATTTGGATTTTTTTATTTTTTATTTAGACATGGATAGACAAATACCTGATACTAAAATAGTGTTTGCACACCGTTTGTACACCGTCAGCATGTAGCCTTCAAATACATGTACCAAATAAATGTAGTGAAAAATCTACTTTAGAGATTTATATACGAATCGTTTCAAAGTAAGCCCATATTTGAGCCCAGTCAGTTAGTTCAGGATAAGCCCGGTCCATTACTAGCTATTAAGCCGGTCTTTCCTTTTCAAATACCATAGCTCCTGATTAGTCCCACAATATAAGTGTAAGCTGCACCAGCTCCTCAGACCGCTTATAAATGCGAACGCCCGGCTTAATACCAACTCATACCTTTCTCGGCCTTTTGGCTAAGATCAAGTGTAGTATCTGTTCTTATCAGTTTAATATCTGATATGTGGGCCATGTGCTCACAACGATATTAAATTTATTTTTTGTGGGGAAGGGCCCACCACAGTAGCTTGCTACTGGGGCTCTTACGCGTCGCCCATGCGCTGCACTATTGCACGGGCCTGGCGCACCCCAACCAAAACTAACTATAAACTCTTTTTTTCCTTAACGGGTTTAATTTCAATTGGAATGAAATTTAACCTGTTTACCAATTTCTGCAATTGTGTAAAGGTGTTCTGTAACGTTAACTCTACATGTTTCTGTGTACAATGGGTCAACAGAACATGCTACAAGTTTCGTACACAACCCTGTAAACAATGATCTAATTTCCCTTCACTTGAGTGCAAATAATAGATTCAGCTAACAATAGTAGAATGAAATTATGCAAAAAGCACCACATGTTGTACGCAAATAAAAAATTGATAAAATAAGATAGTATATTTTTAGTTTCTGATTTATTTATTTTTTCACACTGCTCATAATAGACAAGGAAATAGAAATTAAAGTATCTAAAAATAAAATCTATTACCATCTCAACTTATACTTTCTGAAAAAAAAAAGTTTGCATATTTTTTAAATGTTAGCCTCAAATTTATTTAATTTATTAAGTAAATCAGGAAAAATCTTACTCCTCTACCTTGTGTCTAAATCACTACTGATAACAGTATAGGTTTGTTTGAGAAAAGTTTTCATATTTTTTTTTAATGCTAGTCCTCAAATATATTTAATTGTATAAGTAAATCAGGAAAAAATATATTTCATAAATAGTATTGAAATAATTCAAAAATATTATTGCTAAATTTGCCGGGTGTTACAAAGATCCTTTACGAAGACAATTAAAAATCGCACTCCAGACTCTTTTGAAAATTGAAAAGTACAAAATACTCCCAACATGATTTATACAGATGAACGAGTACAGAAATACGTTCGTGAAGATTTATCCCCCATGCTTTCCCAATTCGCATCCTCTGAGATATTTTATATTTTGCGTGACTTTTTGGGAAATCGCAACCGTTCAAATACGTTCTGCACGAAACTCAAAGCTCAAATAATACAGCCCCCTGCGCTATCCCCCCGAATAGGCACCGGACACGTCGGTCAGGCAAAATAATGATTTGCAGATTTCCAGCGCCCCTCATTCTCTATGTAGGAACTCCATAGCCAAAAGGCAACGAGTTGTCATGTGGGCACGCTATACCCGCTACATATAACTTCTACAGTAAAAGGGAAAACTAGATCCGACACAGCGATTAGCTGTACTGCAAAGTCCAAAATAGTGGGGTGCGTATCCTCTGAGATATCTCAATTTTTCCGTGGCCTACGTGTCCGGTGCCTATTCGGGGGGAACGTAGGGGGCCAGTGTTATTTGTGCATTGAGATTCGTGCATAACGTATTTGAACGATTGAGATATTCTAAAATGTCACGCAAAGTTTGAGATATCTCAAAGGATGCCAATTCAAATAGTGAAGGAAAAATTTTAAATCAAATAAATCTGTTGCGATTCCAAAGGATCACATGATCATGCAATTCTAATATCAACCATTCATTTATTACAATGTACGAATCTCATAAACAGCTACTTTTTGTACTCAAATTTCAAAATATATAAATAATTCGAATTCGAATCGCAGCAGATTTATATTCTGCCACGTGACGTGATCAAATATAACATGATCTTTGAGTTAGTTCACATAAAATAATAATAAATTAAAAAAAATAAGAAACTGTTATAAAATAAAATTTATAAAAAATAATTTAAAAAAATTGATCACGTCATGTTACATATTATTTTCGATTCTACACAAAAGTCATATTACGTAATTAACACACATGATGTGATATAATATGTGACAATGGAACTGATATTTTTTTCACAACTTCAAAATAATAAGACAGCCGATTAATTCATACGTCTATTAGCATTTTTTTTATCTACCCGATAATATTGCAATATTGGATGCATTCAAGTCCCTTTGTGAGTTTGTTTCAAAAATTTATTGAATATGTTTATTTTTTATTATTTTGACTGCTTGATTTTACATTAAATTAGTTTGAAAATTTATAAATTTTACATGTAAACTCATCAATCATGAAGTAGATTGGTTTCAATAATTTGAATGCGTCGCTTGAAATTAATCCGTTGGATTTTTGAGTTAAGCTCACTCCTCTTTGTGAGCTTAAGAACACACTAGTTCTACTCCAATTTTACTCTTAATATTGTAATCGATTATGTTTATTTTTTATTATTTTGACTGCTTGATTTTACATTAAATTAGTTTGAAAATTTATAAATTTTACATGTAAACTCATCAATCATGAAGTAGATTGGTTTCAATAATTTGAATGCGTCGCTTGAAATTAATCCGTTGGATTTTTGAGTTAAGCTCACTCCTCTTTGTGAGCTTAAGAACACACTAGTTCTACTCCAATTTTACTCTTAATATTGTAATCGATAATACTGACTCAAGAGTCAAGTCCCCTGTAATTTGTACACCCGGAGAATTACAATGCATTTCAAACGTCCCTTTTTATGATTAGAATAATTATTTTTATCCCCACGCTACAGTACCCGCACTGTATCCGTACTGTACATTAAAGGCCTAATGTGTTATGGTCCCCACTAATTACTTGGTTCCTCCCTTTTCAGTCCTCACACTTGTTCAGCGCCAACCTTTATAAATATGAATACTTGCAAGATAAGAAATTGATACTTACAAAATAAGATATTAATACTTGTGTACATCATTTGATATGATCACTCTTTTTTCCAGTCTCCAATGGTCCCGTGTCAACCTTCCTCAAATGAAGTAGTGGGAACCCCGCATTCTTGCATTAACCTTCTCCAATTGTCCCCGCGTCAACCTTCTTCTAACAAACATAGTTGACTATATAAATGTAAATACTTCAGTGCATAGATATAAATTCTTATATTACTTGATATTGATACTTTCAGATGTTATATCTCCATTCTTATATAATGCACGTAGTTGTCCTGATCCGCCAATGACTAAGATTGAAAGATGAATTTTCAGATTTAATATCAGCCCTCCAATCACATAATCTGTCTTCTTTTATTAAATACATCTCTTTTATGTGTAGAAGTCTAAATTTAGTTAAAAATATACTCGCCACACATACTGCTATATAGTTTGTCACAATTAAGAATGAATATCTAGCGATATGTTTCCTTATTCCTTCTTAAATCTATTTTTGATTCATGTAATTAAATTATTTTCTTATTTCTTCATTTTCTCTTATTCATGCATTTATAGCATATCTTATGAAACAAATAGATTCATTGAACCTGCAAGTTTTAAAAATATTGTACAAAGAATGAAAATTTTCAAGAAAAAATATATATGATTTTATGAAACATACATATAGTAAAGTGTTCATAAATATGACATGATATAGAAAATATTATATCTTTTTATTATTAGTTCAGAGGATATAGGAAATATCGACCTTCTAGCTCAGAAAAAATGCAGCTTAATTAATTATTTTTTTAGCAGGTTAACTAAATTCATTTATTATTTTAAAAGAAGATTATTAATTTTTTGTCGAATTATTGTCATCTTTAGTTATTATATGATTTGAGTAATATTCCAACAACAGATTTTTTTTAAAGACAAAGGCTGTCATTTTTTTTGTTGGTTTAAAGTAAAAAAATACTCTATGCTCATTGTTTTAATGTGTGCATTTTCATAAATATTGTTAATTTTTTATTTTTTTTTAATTAATATTACTTTTCATATTTGTTTGTTCATTTTCATAAATGTTACACTATATCAAAGATGATCACACTGGCAATAATACTTCAATAACTTTTTTCATGTTATATTTGATCTTTTTTTTTTTCATTTGTTGTTTTGTTTATTGTTATTTATTATTTGAATTTCTATTTTTTTCGTGTGTGCTTTTTATTTTTATTTAATATTTTTTTTCTTAATTTTATGTGAATGTCAAACAAAAATATATCTTCCTATTATATTCAATTTTATAATATGTTTTCGTTGCAACGCATGGGCACAATACTAGTAGTGTAATATATTCATATGTAAAAAACACTTGCAACATATTTTTAACAAAAATAGTTGACCACATAGGTATAAATACTATTGATATTAACACTTTTAGATATCATACAGTGTCATATATATAAAATACTGCAAGTGTAAGTATAAATACTTGTGTAACGACGATTTTGAAAATACATCATCATGGATCTCGTTTGAAAGATAAATTTACATAGAAGACGTTAGTGGTTTTAGATTTATAAAATTCCTCATAGATCGTCAGAAATATGGACGAAAATGAACGGAGAAAAAAAAAAAAAAACACCTCTAAAAATGTGTATAGCCTCCCATCTAGTTTGAGTGATCCCCACCATGCATTTATTGTGTTGGTACTTTTGAGAAATTTAGATGGAAAAATAATTATTTACGTAAAAGTTGTTCATCTTATAGATATAAATACTTTCGTGTATAGGTATAAATACTTCCGTGTATAGATATTAATACTTTGAAAAAAAAATTCAATACTGGAGTTTTTGTGGTCCCCCAAGTTGTTATGAAAGTTATAATGCGGGTATTGCAGCGCGGATACTGATATCAGCTTCGTTATGATTAACCACTGTAAAAAGGTTCATAACAATTTTCTATTTCCACAAAAAAAAATTCAATTCGGTATGGATAGTGCTAATAAACGTAATTTTTTAAAGGATATAGATACATATACAGATATGAATCTTACACAATTGGAAAATTTAGAATCAAATTCACGTCAAAATAAATGTTGATATAATATTTTGACATAAAACAGATAATTCATAGATACAGATTTAAAACGAATAATTCTCAAATAATTATAACAAATAATTATAACAAATATGCAGTATAAAATAATAGATAATTCAAAATAACAAAACAAAAGTATTAAATAACAAAATTAATACTTGACACGCAATTTTATGACAACCAAAAACAAAATTAAATTACAAGTTTGCGATAGTTTGACAAATCCTACAGAAAAAAAACCTCATAGCATATACTATAAATTATTCGTCGTGTATAAATTCTACTGATAATAATATACTTGCATACAAAAACAATGATAGGGGTATAACTGGAACAGATAATTATTACGCCCCTATTTCAGATTAATTATGGTAATGGAACAGATAATTATTACACCCCTATTTCAGACAAAATAAGTAATCGCCCAAGTAACTTGAATTCATACCACCTAAGGTAACTCAAATTTTGAGTTAGATCCTGACCGTCCAATCTGCTTTGGCACGGAAATTAAAGGAACCCCGTGCATTCTATCTCGAACCAGATTGGGCCGAATTCTGATTAGACGGTCCGAATCAAAACTTAAAATTTGAGTTACCTCGGAGGATCCGCACTCAAGTAACTTCCAGGCACAAGAAATAAAATACAGTGGGGAAGAGATCAGCATGCCTATAATCAAATTCTTTAACTAGATAGTCAAATAATGAAGAATAACATTTCAACTAATCTGACCACAAATTCAATAAATATTTCCTAAATAAAATTATATTTGAATAAAAATTCCACAGAGCCAACTACAACCAATGCTCTCCTAATACTGGGATGGTGTTCACAAAAGCATATATTAAGGAGTAATAAGATAATAAACACAAAGAATTGACAAACAACATTTCTTTCTCAACTTCTTTTGCTTATCTTATACCTCTTTTGGCTTTTTTGCACTTTCCTCCCCACTTATTTTAGCATCTTCTTCTAATTTGGTTTCCTTACTGTCATCACCACTGGCGGCTGCTGTTAGTTTGTCATTGTCACTGGCGGCGGCTGTTTCTTTGTCATCCTTCTGTTTGTTGCTTAAACCACTAGGCTGATCAATGTAGAATAAGAAAATATAACATCGGAATGAAATTTTTTGAATAAATATGTATGCTTTTGAATGGAACAAAATACATTTTGCTGCAAAAATTATATTTGTGAAGTTCTATAATTCACCTTTGTTTTAGGAGAATTGTTTTTCTCATTTGGCTTAGGAGGGTCATCTAACAACCCAAGGTGGCGACGCACCTCTACTTGTGACCTGAACTTTTTGCCAGTACCTGGCTCGATATAATACTGAAATTTCAAAAGGAAAAAAAAGATAGAAATGTTAGGAATGGCAATTTTTTGTCAGTAACAATACTAATTTAGTAATATGAAAAGGAGGGACTGGAATGGAATCTGAAATTGCAAACTTTTAGAACTAGGTAAGTTCGCAGATTATATTTGCGAAACCCTTGTTCGGTGCAGACATAGAGTATTATATTGTGCAAATGAAGGGAGGTTCACAGACAATTTGGAAGTATTATATGATAAAATGTCCTTAGTACCCTGATGTGATATTCAATTTGAAAGAATACACAGAATATAATACTAAATGTCTGCACAAATTTTCTAATGGAACACAGAATAACCAACATAATCAATTTTTATTAAATTAAAAAACAGAACCCATCATCATTACAACATAAGTTATGTCAAGCATTTAAGTCCTTGAAAAAATCTAAGTTCAGACAGATATAATTGAAACATAAATCACCATATACTCTGTTATTAAAAAGGAAGTAAACCTTGTCCTTGAAAAATCTAAATTCAGAACCTGGTAGCTAATACCATGGCTTTTCAAAAAAAAAAAAAAAAAAAAAAAACCCTTAATTCAGGCATAGAGATAATTGAAACATAAATCACCATATACTCCACTATTGAAAAGGAATTAAACCTTGTCCTTCGAGCCAGCGGTTTTGCCTCCTTCCCTGACACGTTCTATAATAGTCCATCCTTCCGGTAGCCAATCCGGTCGACCAGATGAAACGGATGGTGCATCCTCGTCAGTTTTCGACTTCTTTGCCTTTTTCGATTCAGTCGAGACAGAGGGCAATTCGTCGTTCACTTTGGATCTTTTACTCTTTTTGGCTCTTTTTGTGCTGTTTGGAGTTTCTCCAGCAGATGGAGTTTTAATAGGCACTCCTTTAGTGTCAGGTGGTGCAAAGGAAATCGGAATCGGGTTCAATACGACTTCTGGATTGGATGAAGCTGCCATCAATCTGTATTAAATTGCATGTAGAATTAAGAAGAGTAAAACCATTTTTCATTATACTTTCACTCTATTTTTTACATTTTTGATTTGTCAAATAAAAAAATGGGACTCTAGGTTATGGAAAACTTAACACGGAGCAAAACCCATATATGTACAAATTCTAACCCTGGCCTTCTGACTAAAATTAGTACAAATCTTAATTATATTTTAACTGTTTTTGCAAAATTGGGGTTTTGTAAATACTCTCATATAATTTTAGGCCAAAATTTTACCGAATAAATCCAATTAGGAATGACCAAATTGGAAATCGTCTAATTTTAAAAGTTATTTAGAGTTTCAAGCCAAATATAGCATATATGAAGCAAGAAAAAGACTTCCGTATGAAAACAAAATCTAGGTTGCAACCTACGGAACCATTCACTAAATCAACAAAGGAAAAAATTTAGAAATTTGGTTCTTGCTCCTATTTCCGTCAATATATATATCACTTAATCAGTATAAAACCAGCAATTCACATAAAAACGATCACGAAAAACCTGGAAATTTTAGTATTTATTAAAGAAGGAAACAAATCTAAGATTAGATCAAGCTAAATTTTGGTCTAAAAAAGGTAACCCGGGAGCTTAACGACCTCAAATTAGACAAAACCAACAATACAACAACCTCAGTTTAACAAAATATTCTATTTTCTTCACTGTGTCTCTAGAATCTTCCCTACAAAATATAAAATAATAAAAAACTACGACAGAGCAAAAGAGAGAGATACCTTAAAAGCAAAGCTTCCTTGAGAGAGAGAGAGAGAGAGAGGCGAGCGGAGGCGTAGGCGCAGACGGAGAGAGAGAATCGAGCGAGAGAAAAAAGAGAGAGACCAACGCGCAGTGTGAAAGGTTGCTTCCGAAGAAGATGAGAAGACAACTTTATTAAGTATTTTTTCTCGGCGAAGAATGAAGAATGGCCTGAATGGGCTAACGCTTTAATAAATGTCAAAAATAAAAATAAAGGTACGGTGAACGGGTGAAGTGGTGAACAATGCGACGTCGCTGAAAATAGAGGGTCGGATCGGATCACATTAATTTTGTATCCGTATTCAATTTTTTTTTTTCTCTTTCTCAAATTGTTTACTAACATTTCCATTTTATTTTGTCAATAATAAAAATAAAAATACATTGAATAATGTCACATCGCATTCTTTAGTGGATTGAATTCAAATAAAAGTTGTACAAATATCAATAAATAAAAGATACAGTCAACAATTTCACGTAACAATTATTAATGGGTCGGATTCAATTAAATTTTGTACAATATTTAATATGGAGTACAACTAGGGTGCTCCTAAGTTCACCAAGCCTCTTTGTGAACTCAACTATAAAATCTATCGAATTGACTTTAAACGATGAATCCAAATCGTTGGATTTTTTCTATCTAATGAGTGATGCGTCTACATGTGAAAATTTTAAAGTTTCAAATTAATTTAATATAGAGTCAAGTTGTCAAAAAGCGTCCAAAAATGATAGCATTGAAATTAATTTATAAACCTTATAATTTTGACCACTTGACTTTATACTAAATTAATTCGAAACTTTGAAATTTTCACATGTAGACACATCACTCATTAGGTAGAAGGATTTTAACGGTTTGGATTCATCGTTTAAAGTCAATTCAATATATTTTAGAGTTGAGTTCATAAAGAGGCTTGGTGAACTTATGAGCACTCTAGTTCTACTCTTCAATATGATACAGTGAATAATTGTTAATAGCAATAAAGAAACATTGAACAATACCACATCGTATTTATTAGTGGGTCGAATTCAATTAAATTATGGACAACTCTTCAATTTGATATAGTGAACACATGTTAATAGAAATAAAAGATACAATTAACAATGCCAAGTAGCAATTATTAGCGGGTCGGAACCAATTAAATTATGTATAATCATTCAATTTGATACTGTGAACAAATGTCAATAAAAAAAACACAGTGAACAATGCTACATAGCAACCATTAGCGGGTCAAATTGAATTAAAATTTGTACAATCCTTCAATTTGACATGATGAATAAATGTCAATAGAGATACAATGAACAATGTCATATAGCAACTATTAGTGGGTTGGATCTAATTAAATTATATACAATCTAGCTTTCAATTTATTGCAGTGAACAAATGTCAATAGAAAAAAAGATACAGTGAACAATGCCACGTAGCAATCATTAGCGGGTCGGAACCAATTAAATTATGTATAATCATTTAATTTGATACTGTGAACAAATGTCAATAAAAAAACACAGTGAACAATGCTACGTAGCAACAATTAGCAGGTCAGATTGAATTAAATTTTGTACAATCCTTCAATTTGATATGATGAATAAATGTCAATCAATAGAGATACAGTGAACAATGTCATATAGCAACTATTAGTGGGTTGGATCTAATTAAATTCTATACAATCTAGCTTTCAATTTGATGCAGTGAACAAATGTCAACAGAAAAATACAGTGAACAATGACATTTCGCAATCATTAGCGGGCCAGAACCAATTAAATTATGTATAATCATTCGATTTGATACTGTGAACAAATGTCAATAAAAAAAACACAGTGAACAATGCTACGTAGCAACCATTAGCGGGTCAGATTGAATTAAATTTTGTACGATCCTTCAATTTGATATGATGAATAAATGTCAATAGAGATACAGTGAAGAATGTCATATAGCAACTATTAGTGGGTTGGATCTAATTAAATTTTATACAATCTAGCTTTCAATTTGATACAGTGAACAAATGTCAATAAAAAAAATACATTGAATAATGCCATTTCGCAATCATTAGTGGGTTGGATTAAATGAAATTCTGTATAACCCTTCAATTTGATACGATGAACAGATGTCAAAAGGAAAAAAAATATGCAGTGAGCAATGCAACGTCGCAACCATTAGTGGATCACATCAAATTAAATTATGCACGACCCTTCAATTTATACAATGAGCAAATTTTGATAGAAAAATAATAAAAGATACAGTAAACAATGCCACACTGCACTCTTAGTAGATCGGATACAATTAAATTATATACAATGAACAAATATCAATGCCTCATCGCAACTATTTGACAGTCGGATCCAATTAAATTATGTTATTTGAAAACTAGACTTTATCTTTAATTTGATATAAAGAACACAAAAATCCATGTAGTAATTTTCTCTAAATCGAATTTTGAATTTGGTAAAAAATTGGGACTGCTCACTGGAATTTCAAGATATTCTGACCTCTGTCAATTAATCGTTAAAATTATACAAATATGTAATATTTTTGTATAAAAATTATATTATTTGAAAACTAGACTTCTATACCTTTAATTTGATATAAAGAACACAAAAAATCCATGAAACAATTTTCTCTAAATCGAATTTTGAATCTGGTAAAAAATTGGGACTGCTCACTGGGAAAAAATAATGGACCGGACCAACTCGTGTGGGTTTGGACTATGGTCCATGGCATGGGTTTGGGCCAACCCCTCCAAATTGGACCCATTGGGCATGGACCGTGCCAACCTGTGGACCGGGGGTACCCTTGGACTGATTGGATTTGGACTAGACAGTTTGCAAATCACTACCTTAAACAAAAAATTAGTAATGATATGATGATTTATCCCATTTTAACACAACGATATTTATTCGGTATCAAGTCATCTATCATACTAGTAAATACCATATGAACTGACCCACAAAAGACTATAAGTATAAATTAATTGTACTTCACAAAATTACAACATTTTCTTACAAAATGCAATCGATCAATATACCACAAATGGACAAATTTAAATAAAAATCAAACTCAAAACTTCTCATATGAATAATCAAGATGATTGCCATAAAATTATGTTCATCTAGAACTGAAAAGCTCCAGTGATGTAAGTAATAACATCTTCTTCTATGGATTAGAACTTGGCTACATCCTGAATTATCATTACAATGCCCTGATTGTTGAATGTTGATTGCAACGCGTCGATCTTTGCGCTTAGCATGGTTAGTTCGCTGACTTGGTGCATGTCTAGTGGTGTGCTTGCCTTCTTGCGATCTGCGGTCCAGTGTTGTTGGTTTATTGCAATTTGTTCGATGAGGTTGTAAGCCTCCTCTAGTCTCTTGCTGTTGATTGCTCCTCCTGCAGAAGCATCAATAGACAACCTTGCGGTAGGGTTTAAATCTTCATAAAAAGTTTGAACAATTAGCCATCTTTCTAGACCGTGATGTGGACAACACCTCACCATATCCTTATATTGATCCCACGCCTCACACAATGATTCACCCTCTTTTTGTTCAAAGATAGTGATTGCATGTCTAAATTTTGAAGTTTTAGAGGGTGGAAAATATTTTGCAATAAAGATATTGAACAATTGGTCCCAAGTTTGAATGGAATTGGCCGGTAATGAGAATAACCAAGCTCTAGCCTTATCCTTTAAAGAGAATTGAAAAAGTCTTAGTCTGATACTTTGATTGCATCATCGGTAACTCCATTAATTGTGGGTCCTTGCTTGGCATTCCACCAAATTGTTGTTGCGAAACCATGTTGATAAGAGCGGGTTTGATCTCGAAATTTCAGTTTGCAACAGTTGGCGGGTTTATGCTCGAGTTGGGATCATTAGCACACGATATGGAGTAGTCTCGTAGAAGTTTAGGTCGCTCTTCGCCTTGAACTATGTTGTCGTCGACATTCTCTTCATGTCCATCTTGATTGTTGTTGATCGGTGAATCTTGATGAATCTGATCATTTAGTAGATCTGCCATGTTGATTGAATCTGAATTTTCTTCACTTTAAGAGTCACAAGAAGAAGGATTGTGGTTGGTCCTTATCAGCGATGTTGAAGAGAATTGAATTCTCCTACGTGCAATCCTTTCAGATCTTCGTATGGATGATTCAGTCAGCGTGAAAAATTTGAAAATAAAAGAAAGAAAATTTAAGTAGATCTAAGAAAAGAAATTGAAAGAAAGAAAAATAAAATGTGCAAAAAAATTAAAAGTCTAGTCATCTCTAATAAATCAGATCAAATGGTCAAAGCAAGGGCGTCTTGCGAGGCCTTGCACTGTAAACCATTATTTCCCAGCAATGGTCCCATACGGTCGCTCATGGTGATGGCACCGGTCGCTGAAGGTTTTTTTCGCAGAAGTTTTTATTTTTTATTTTTCTGAAATGATCTTCAGCGATCGGCCACCCTACCGATCGCTGATAAATTAGTCGCCTGAATTTTTTTGTTATTTTTTTTTTTGGAGGAGAAAGAGCATCAGTGACCGGCGGCAGCACCAGTTGCTGATGCTTAATTTTGCTATAGTGCATGAAGCTAATTCTATATTTTCAGAGAAGCTTGTTGGAATATTTATGTAGAGTTAACATAAATTTTAAAAAATATATAGTTGGAAAGATCATTTTTGGTGTGTATCTCGACACATTTAGAATAGTCTTCGATCAGGTAATTCCAATTAAGATCCCTTACAGATTGCTTGCAAATTTAATCTAAGTCTTGACATGAATTCACTTTTATTTTGGTTTATTTACTTTTATTTCTTGGTTTTTTATTTACTCATATTTCCGAGCGGACCAGTATCCTCTGCCGAGTTTTTACTTGCGGAGCTGATCGGACAACCCAGATTTACTCTCAGCCGGTGAGTACTCGGATGATGGAGGGGCAGTATTAATTTTGCTTTAAAATTCTTGCCAAAATCGTATTTGGTCTGTCCGATCAAAATGAACAGACCAGATTAAAAGCACCGCACAAATCCGCAGTAAATACTCCGCAGAGGATGTGAATTCATTTCCGAGCAGCATCGATCGGTACTTGTTTTTTTTTTTTTTTTTGAAAATCTTCGCAGAAGCTGCGAAGTCGTGAGGGGAAATCGAACTCTCGACCTTTGGATAACCAACAATTCTAGAACTTTTCTCCTAGCCAACTGTGCTACCTCCTCTTTTCAGATCGGTACTTGTTAATACAGAACCATGATAGTTAAGAACCATGATTTATTTATTTCTTTTAAAAGAAAAAATAGAATGCTTCTAATATATGTACTCGGGAGATAGACTACATGGAAATCAATCATCTTGTACAACAAGAAGAATTACGGTCAAGAATTATTGCTTAATTTACATAAGACTAAAAGTTTGTTTTCCATACCTCTAGCTATATATAACAATTCAATTTATGGTCATGAATACAAGAACAGTGACATGCTGATACTTCAAGGGAGGTCAGGGCATATTAAAGTCGGAAACTTGATAATATTAATAATATAGTTGGAATTGCAGCATCAAAATAACAGAAACTGTATGAGCTTTGAGCATAATTTAGTTAATTTGTTCGATCTTCCATGTTATATATTAGAACATATATATATATATATAATGCCGATTAGTCTCCCATGCCAAAGGGCATTTGGTTCTTCCATGTCCTACACTTCCATATCCGACTCTGGTTTCATTAAAAATCAGACCCTGATTAAACATTTTAATTAATTGTACTAGTGGTTACCAAAAGAGAGTTGTCCCTCCCTCCTAATTTCTATAATTTTTCCGTAGTACCAATTCTATAACTTATGAGCTCTTCCAGGGGACAGTGAAATTAACTACATCATGTTTAATCAAGATGCGAAATTTTCTAAATAATTGATATATATATATATGTTATTAATGGTGCAAGTAGGAATATGTAAGCTTTGCAAAATGCAAAAAGAATATAAATCGGGGTAGATCTTCTTCGACTTATCTTTTCAGGAGGAAATCCAGTCAAGGAGATCAATCATCTAGGGGCAAACTGTTGGAGGAATGACATCTTGCGATTGAAAAGACCTTCAGACCGCAGAGCTTGAGTAAAGTTAAAAACATGGCTATGAATCGAGAGAATGGAAAAAATTTAGTCACCAAGAGAAGCAAAATGAGATGTGTATTAGGAAATCCAAGAGAAAATTGCGGCAAGGCCGGGTTTACTCAAATAAAAGCTCTTTATATAGACTGATATTCGGTACAATTCCTCGCGGATAAGTATAATTAGATAAGCTATAACCACGCTGCTGCGGAATAAATGCTAGGGGACCGGATGGTGTGAGGTATATGGTTATCATGGCTACCAGTTTTGACAGTCATGACTTCTCAGTTCTCACATATGTCAAAAGGTGCATTTCATCTATTTCAATATAGGTATGTTTCTTAAATTTAATGTCAAAGAATTGCATTATTTGGTTTGTACTTACATCTTTGATAACTATCTCCAAAATCAGCTTCTGCATCTGTGTTAGACTAATTAAGGTAATTAGGCTGCTTGAGAAATTACATTTGAGTGGCATATGTTTCTAGGAAGACTGTCTAATTTGTCCACAATTAAAAGACAACAAAAAATCAAAATCATTAATTTTTTGGGGGTCATATAATGGAGAAGTGTCACGTACTTTTTGGAAATTCTACATCTCTGAGTACTACTAAATTAAGTTACTGCAATTGTTAATTTCTCAAATTTAAAGCATTTGAAACTTGTTTGGGACTCAGTGAAATTCTAACAATTTGGGAGGAGCTTGAACCCTCATCTTATGGTTTACCACTCCATTTCAAGTGTAGGAAATTGACTACATGATCCTATCAAGATTCATGACATTTTTCTCAGATTGTTCAGATTAATTAATATTCTTGTCAAATGAAGCAAAGCTCTGGTTTTCAACTTTTCATGACCATTTATTTCCAAGCATCCATAAATGTTTTATAGCATGGCTAGCTTACCATCAATTGAATTATAATATAATGTAGCTAGCTAGTGGTATGCAAAACAAACTTTCAGTCTTCTTTACTTTAATTCTTATTTCTGTAAAGGATGATTGATTTCAATATAAATTCTCTAGTACATATATATTAGAAGCATTCTATTTTTCCTTAAACGAAATAATGGTTATTATATGTTATAGTTCTGTATTGACTTCCCTCAGTTGCTCAGTAGAATAGAAGACTACAAAACCAAAATTAATTAAATAATAAACTGAAGTAAAAATAAGGTCATGTCTAAATTTAAACATGCAAGCAATCTGTACATGAAGACGATTAAAATTTGGTCAAGATACAAACCGATAAAAACTTTCAAATATATTTTAAAATTTAAGTTATCTCTAAATAAATAACTCCAATTAACATATCATGTTCTCTGAAAAATTTAGAATTAGCTTTGTCATAATATGAGTACTCATATTCGTCGTCATTAGGCTCTGCCGCTTCGTCAAATCGAAGAGAACTAGAAGATGATCATTCTGACACAAAACTCGGTCACAAATCTCAATTCTGCCAGTAACAGATTTTAACAGATTTTGAAATAGTTTAGTAGAATTAGAAATAATTTTGTAAGAGAAGGGATAGATTGTTCTGATACCACTTGACGATTGCAAGTCTCAAACTCTACTCCGATCGAGTGTACATGTTTTGTTTGGTTTAGTGAGATATTGAACAATTTAAGAGGAGTATCAAAACAAGAAGAGATAATTAATTCATAAGAGAGAAGATAAGAAGAGAAGGGATCAAGTTACAACAATTTTGAGTTACTACAAAGTTACAACAACGGTTATTTTCATTTTCAAAGTTCAAATTGTCGATCCAAACCGTTCAACATGATTATCTAAATAAAATATACTTCCAGATCAAATTTTATATTTTTTTGAATTTCTTTACTATTTATTAAGATAGGTACAAAAACTAGTCAAATTCAGACCATTGAATTTTGTATCCAACTTAATAAATAGTAAAAAAATTCAAAAAAATGTAAAATTTGATTTGGAAGCATATTTTATTTAGATAATCATGTTGAATGGTTTGGATCGACGATTTGAACTTTAAAAATGAAAATATCCATTGTTGTAACTTTATGGTAACTCAAAATTGTTGTAACTTGATCCCTCCTCAGATAAGAAACATATCATATATAATCAAAAGTTTCAAGAAAAAGATGGCATGCCATCTTTTCTTATAGTACATCAATCACATAATAAATAGCTTAGAAAAGACTAAAAATCCAACTTAATTAGAAACTAACAACACATAATTACTAATTACTCTTGGAAACTCTAACATAATTAAAACAACATAAACAATGTAAATAGTGCAACCTAGAAAATAGTAACATAATTAAGTTTTATAGAAAACACAACATAATTTAATTATGCAATTATTCATCATAGGATTAATGATGACCTAATGGGACCCTTTCTAGAGATTGATGTCTAATCATTCAAGAAGATTGAAGAATAATCAACCCGTAAGTTCGAATTTGAGTCAAGATTTGAATGCAAGCCAGAATTTTGGTTTTCATCACCATCCTATATATTACAAAGAAATTAAAAATAATATTCAAGTTAGTGCGAAATTAATAGCTTACATTAATTGTCTACAAATTAAGTACCAATAATATGTCAACTATACTTACTTTCTGGCAGCTGTAAAGGGCATTTGGATACATCATCTGGCTCTCGCTCATAGCTCTTTCCTTCATTTCCTGATTGCTTAAATTTTCAGACGGAAACTGCCGAGGATCTGGTTTAGTTGACTGAGACACAGATAGAACTCCATATGTAACATCCACCACAAATAATATGGAACAAGTACTAAGTAGGTGTGAACTTACACTCATTTTTTGAGCCCCAGAACTAAGTAACTGACACTTGATAAACATCTCATTCATGCATGGTTACTTGTTAAGCCACATGTTTCCTTCTTTGGCAAATCATTTTTAGTGTGTTTATGCTTGAAACCTATCTTTCTAATCCAGTACATCACGATTAACAAGGTTACCGAAAGAGGACTGATCAAAAACTCTTTTTTTTTTTTTTTTTCCTTTAGCTTGCTAGTTTATGCTTATTACATATATATAAAGCTTCGTTCTTAATTACCAAAATTTTCTCTTTTGGATTCATTAAATATAAATTAACATGAACCACACAAAATGATTAGGAACCCATTAGCTTTGAAAATTAATAAGTTGGAAACTTGCCTTAGGGATTGGATTGTCACCCTGTTGTTTTGAGCTTTTGGTCGGAAGTCCAAGGTGTTGTCTGACCCCCTTCAATGACTTGAAATGCTCGCCTTTCACTGGTTCAATGAAAATCTGCAATGAAAAGCTATACTTATACCGTGTGAAGTGTGAACTTTAAATTATAATAAATTTAATTTCTAGCTACAAAGAAAATTCTAATACAATTACTTCTGTTCTGCTCTGTTGTTTCTGAACTATGTTTGCCTTCCTAAATTTAAACATTTCATTTCATAGGATTTAAAATAGACAACCCTGAAAATTAATCTTCCTGTAATAATTAATAGTAGAATGACTGATTCAATGCAATGTTTACATACATCATATATACTTGCATTCGATATGCTAGAAGTTAGACATCCAGTTTTTAATTTGGTCGTGTAGTAGGGGATATGTTTTGCATTTCTTTCACCAATATCCTAAATTAGACATACATTATACGAATATGATTGTAAGAGTCATCTATTACTAAAAGACATTCCTCTTAGTGGATAGGTGGACCGTGGAAGTATGCTATGATGATTCATAATTAACAGAAATTATAGTATCTCTTCTTTGAGAAAATGATGATACTGTTAATGGGATTCCTAATCCAATACAGAAATCCAATTGTCAATTGGAATGTGTAGTTTTGCAAATATAAATTTATTTTCTTTTCAATTGATTGGTTAGCTTGCCAATCTCATGATCATTCAAAGCTCTACAATTCTAACTGTCATTAAAGCCTGAAGTGATATATATACATTGATGTTTTAATTTGTTTTTACCAGACATATTTAACAATGAAATTGTCTGGTCTCAAAATATAGATATAGTTCTCTTACATATATATACTCAGTAACAGCCATATTGGTAATTTTGCAATGTGATATTTTAAAGATGAGGGAATAAATCAGCAAGTAAAACATGTACCATGTACTTTCGTCCAATATATTTTCCCCCTTTACGGACATGCTCTTCCATTATCCAGTTACTAGGCAGTTCAGGAGGTCGTTTCGGATCACCTGGCGGAACGGGTCTGCGCTCATCAAATATTTCGTCGGATATAAATGGAGTACAACTTTTGAATGGATCCGAGTTGGGTGGGGCCTGAGAAAGAGGTTTAGGGTTATAAAACCTGATGCGCGCTCTCTTAGAGGAAGAGGAAGATGCCATCAGTGCGACCTGTATATACTGGAAGTCTGGAACCAGAAGTTAATGAAAGAACAAATTACTTAAGCAGTTTTAGGGTTATCTGTATATTGTTTTGGCGTAAATACAAGATGATCAAGATGCATGTATATTTTGGTCCAAGTTCTTTATATTCTTATAAAGCTAGATAGTAGATTAAACCGAGTTATACTGGAAAGGTGATAACAATGGTAGATTTCAAAAATAATTAAAATAACTAGAGATTGGGGAAAGTTAAAAAAGAAGTAACCGTAATAGCAAGCTTTTGCATGTGATCGGATATTGAAGAATAGGTTCTGAAAATATGATGATTTGAATGAATCATAAAGACTTTGTTAAAAATTAAACTAATAATTGAAAGCAAATAAAACCAGCTATATATACATATAACAACTATATTTGAGAAACAAAAATTTGTCGACTCTTCTTATATATGAAAAATATTCACAACAAAAACATTGTGTTGTAAAATAACAATTGTCCCTTACAAAAATAACAGAAAAATGATTATTAAAATTTGGTACGGTGCAGGAAAGCTATATAATTGGATAAAGGCGGGGGGAGAGAAATTAAACAGCTGGGAATCCCTGACCATGAGTGTCCTTAATTGTGGTTTAAATATTAAGAGATGGTAGTGATATTGGAACTACAAGATCATAGGAAGCATATATATATGTATCTCGTTCTCAAAATAAAATGTATATATTATTCCAAAAATAAGGAAAGGGAGGACCATAAAAATCAAGGTTACCATGATAAATCATTTTTTGTATTGAAAAAAAATACATGACAAATCACACTTAAAATTTTACAAAATTGCAATTTTGGTTCATGCCTCCTTTGCTATGGCCTTTAATTTCTTCCCTTTCTTATTTCCTTCCCAAGTAAATTCCTGAATTTTAATAAGTCTCATACATGAGTGTGAGAGAGAAATTATACCTTGTTGTTCTTGAATGCAAAATCCTCACTGAGAGAGAAATTATACCTTGTTGTTTCTTGTTGTCTCATACATGAATTTTAAATTCTTGAGAGAGAAATTATACTTTGGGTCTCATACATAAGTCTCATACATGAATACAAAATCCTCACTGAGAGGAATAACAAATATCAAGATGGAGAAACCTAAAAATTGAGCGAGAGAGAGAGAGAGAGAGAGAGAGAGAGAGAGAGAGAGGGAGGGATAGAGATATATAGAGACTTTGTTTTTGTTGCCAATTAACTTTTCCAAATTGCAAAAAGACACAGAGAGAGAGTAGTAACTGTTAAAAAGAATGATATATCAATTTATGGCTTTGTAACGTTTTTTTTTTTTCTGAAATGTGCATGTTCCTTATTTAAAACATCAAATGTACATACTCTTCCTTCAAATTTATTAACAAAATCTTACTGTGAGACCCAAATATACACTCGATCCTTAATTTATTTGTTTTCATCCCACCCGTTTACTCCAACCCAATTATGTCTTTTACCCAGGGAAATAACAGAAATGCATCACACCGTTTTCTGTGGTTGGATGTGCTGCATCTATATAATTTTTTGTGTCTTATGATGTGCCTTTAAATCATGATCATCAACAAGAAAAAAAAATGTTGCTTGCTCAAAATAACTTATATATCATTGACAACAATTAGATGATGAACAAATCATATTAAATTAATTTAAAATTTTATATAAGTGACAATTTATTTTTATTATCCAAATATAAAGATCTTTATTTTATTCAAAATATATTGATGTGCCCAATTCATGTTGATCAATCAAATATTAGGAGAAAAGAAGTATAGATGAGTACAAATATTTAAAAACTAATTAACCTTACTTATTTACAATAATAAATAATTTATAAAATTAATATTATACAATTAACATTGCAGGTTTGCTAAATGCTAAGTTGTTTCACACATTATAAAGCCCAACAATATTACTAAATTACTATTCAATCAATACAAAAGAGTGTATAGAAGCAACATCCAACAACAACAAAGGACATGATGCATCCCTATTATAATTCCCCGTGTAAAAGGCAAAGTTGGGTAGGAGTAAATAGGAGGGAGAAGAAAAGAGTAAAGGTGTCTATTTGAATCCCACATTAATATTTTGTTAAAAAAATTGAAGAAAGAGTATTATATGTTTAATATTATAAAAAGGCAGAGCATTTCAGAAAATTGTCCTCCAACAAAAAGAGAAATAATCTACGTTACAAAGCCATAAATGAGTATATCATCATTCTATATATTTACTAGTTACTACGTACTCTGTTCCTCATTTTTCTTTGAAAAACTTGGCAAGAACTACCAACAATCTCTCTCTCTTGTTTTTTTCCTCAATTTTTAGGTTTGTCCATCTAGATTGTGATTCGTCTTCACTCAATATTTGCACTAATCTAGAGAATTATATCAAACAACAACATATAACAATTAAGATATCATCAATCTTGCACACTGATATACGAAAATCGCATGAGCCAAAACTTCTATTTCGTAAACAATTAAGGGTGATTTAATTGTTATGTAAATTTTAATAAAAAAAATATAAATATAGTTTTATCATGGTAACCTTGATTTTTACAGTCTTCATCTCCACATATTAATTTACAATAAAAATATTAAAATTTGGGAGCAAGATCCATATATAATATCCCATGATATTGTACTTTCATCATCTCTACCATCTCTTAATATTTAATCCACAAACTAGCTAGCTTTTCTTGCACTTTACCTAGTTTAAATAATCATTTTCTGTTATTTTTTTAGGTTTAATTGCTATTTTACAACCCAACGTTTTTCATGAATATTTTTTTGTAAGAAGAGAGTTGTCAAAATTTAATTTTCTCATTCAATTATTGTTACATGTAGATGGATTTATTGCGTTCATTTATTAGTTTAACTTTTAACAAAATCATTGAACCATCTTTTGTAAGAATCATTCATACATATATCATCATGTTTTCATAATCTATTCTTCAAAATTTGAAATTAAGCATAAGATTAGCTACCCACGTTTTGTTGAATTGTAACATAGAATCCGAGGCACATAAGCTTTGCCTTAACGTACAGTTACTCTTTTTTTTTTCCAGTTCATCAATCTTTTGTTATTTGAATTTTCTTTGAAATATCCTTTAAAAAAATTTCTTTGAAATCTAGCATTAATTGTTTACACCTTTAATTTCAGATATGTAACTAGGTTCAATCTAGTTATATTAGGAATCAACGAAAAATTGGACAGAAATTAATGTATGCAAATTAACCCTTATAAAACGAATTCTAAAATTTTGAGAGAAGTTTGCTATATATAATTATTTATATTGGAGTTAATTAACTAATTAATATTTTAAAAGATAGTAGAAATTCATTATTAGTGTGTATCTAGATCCAAGTTTAATTATTGTGTTCAAGTAATTCCAATTACTTCCTTAATTACAGATTGCTTGCAAGTTTAGTTTGATCATCCTAGTTCCAACTTTTTTTCTTTCCTCCAATGATAGAAGAAATACCAATTGATCTCACTTCCCAACATAATTTGGTTCTTGTAATGAAATTACAATTGCTACTTGCCCAGGAGACTTATATATTAAAAGAGTTGTCTCTCCTTCCTAATTAATTGCTTTAATTTATTTCTTTTTCCTATATATGTAGTGCTAATTCTATAACTTGTGAGCAATGGGAAAATAAAATAATCAAGATGCCAAATTTACAAAATAACAGACATATTTTTAATTGTTCAAGGTAGAAATATGTAAGGTTTGTAAAAAAAAAAAAAAAAGAAGTTAAAATAAGAGTAGAATTTCATTGACTTATCTTTTAAGGAGAAAATCCGTTGGAGGAGATCAACCACAGAGATAAAAACTGGTGGAGGAATGACATCCAGCAATCGCAAAGATTTTCAAGAGAAAAAATCTAGCTATGGAGGAGTGGAAAAGGTTTATTTATTCAAGAGAAGAAAAAAGAGTTGTGTTTGGCAAATTAAAGAGAAAATTGCGGCTAGGGTTTACGCAAATAAACGTCGAGAAGGTTAGCACATTTTTATATAGACCGAGATATTTGGTATGATTCCTCGCGAATAAATATTAGATAAACTATAACCATGCTGCTTCAAAATAGATGTCTCGAGTACATGGTTCCTATGGTTATCCGTTTTGAGTCATGACTTCACACACATGTCAAAAGATACATTTTTCATGTATTTCAATAGGTATTTAATTTTCTTGAATTTCTTGTCAAAAGAATTATATGATTTAGTTTGTTGTTAGAATATCGTAATGAGATTGCTTGAGAAATTAAATTGACTAATTTGTCGACAATTAATAAAAAAGATTAATCTATGAATGCTATATATATATGCCATGCATATGCTTCATCATCAATATATAATTGTCTCTCACCCTGTAATAACAAGTACAATAATTTTGTCAATTCTATAAACCTCTGCTATTATTAATAATGTAAACTTCTTAATTTTAAGAAGTCGATCTATATAATAAATACATTATGTATTACGTGCCTCCTCTTATATCTCTGCCTATTGAACCATGTAATTAATGCCTCCGCATTTGTTTCATGTACATATATAATAACATCACATTAAATATAGTAGTCACTCTAAACTACTCTATTTTTAAAACTAACTATAATATAATATATATAGATCCCTCTAAAAATTAAGCACAAAGAAAACAACATAAGCTTGCCTCAGCAACTCACATTGCTAGCTCAAACCTGGCCCTACGTTGAATGCTCGATCTAGACGTACCTGTACCTGGGGTTCAAAGTTCAAACCCGGCCTGCGTCGACCATAATCAGGGGGCCAGTTCGTTTGGTTCAGTTATATATAAAATTAAAGTTCTAAACCAAATCAATTAAGAATTATTGAAATAAACTAAAAATTAAACTAATTAAAACGGTCCCTTTAAATCAAAAAACCGAACCAAATAGTTCAAACTTTTCCGATTCGGTTAATAAATACTAATAAACCAGACCCAAATCCAATAAACACATTTATCATGTGCAAAATCTTCCTTCTTTCTGTTTTGTAATTACATAATTAGAGAGCCATAAATAATTAAACGGAATAGATACAAAATATATAATTGTTCTACGTATTATTTTCCATTTAATAGTACGTTTGTAAAAAGAGGAACTAACTAATATCTTCATTCTTATATTAAACACCTAGATGTTCTGATACATTAACAGCTTAGATTAAAAGATGAAATTTCAAATTGAATATCAACCCTCCAATTAAATAATCTGTTTTTTATGCAATTTTTCTTGTATATAGAAGTCTAAATTTATTTAGATACGTACTCGTCACATGTACTTGCCACATATAAATATCCTGATTTCTCCATCTTTTGTCGAAATTGTTCCTCAACATCTTATTTTATTGTTATATATACTCGATTTTAAGTTTAAATAATCAATTCAAACTGTTAAATAAGATTTTCATATGAAAATGTATTTGAAGATCTAATTTTACATTTTATAAAACTTTTTTCTTTATTTAGATAGGTAAAAGATCACTAGTTTTTATGGTCCATAATTAGTAAATTAGTTTTGTATTAGTATCAAGGTTCTAATTAAATAGCGCACTATAGCATCGCTATAGTGTTTTCGGACCATAAAAGCTATGACGCTATTGGCGCTATAACGCGCTATTTCACGCTATAGCGGCTCTATTTGTGCATAGCGTTGTTTTTTAGCTATTCTGCTATGACGCGATAAATGCTATTTAAATCTTTGATTATTATTCATTTTTTTTTTCTCTCCTAATATATTTAGTAAGCTTTCAATTTGATACGGTGAATAGATCTCTGTTTTTTTTAAACCTTCGCAGAGGCTACAAAGTTGTGAGGGAGAATCGAACTCTCGACTTTTGGATACAACAGTCTTAAGACTTTTTTCTAGCCAACTGTGTTACCTCCCCTTTGTCGATATGATGAATAGATCTCAATAAAAAAAAAGATACAATGTTAACAAGAAAATTATTAGTGGGTTGGATCCAATTATGTACAATAATCATTCAATTTGATACAGTGAATAAATGTCAATAGAAAAAAGATATAGTGAACCACGTAGTAATCATAGTGGATCAAATTCAATTAAATTTTGTACAATCATTCAATTTCATACGGTAAATAAATGTCAATAAAAATACAGTGAACAATGCCATGTAGCAACTATTAGTGAATTGGATCCAATTAAATTCAATACAATTCTTCAATTTGATGCAGTAAACATTTGTCAATAAAAAAAAAGGAGATACAATGAACAATTTCATATCACAACTATTAGTGGGTCGGATCTAATTAAATTCTATACAACCTTCAATTTGACATGGTAAACGAATGTCAAAAAGAAAAAAAAATATATACAGTGAGCAATGAAACGTCGTATCCGTCAGTGGATCAAATCAAATTAAATAATGTACAATTTGACACAATGAACAATGATCGATAGAAAATAAAAATAAAAAATACATTAAACAATGTCATCTCGCAACCCTTAGTAGATCCGATCCAATTACATTTTGTACAATGAACAAATGTCAATGTCACATCACAACTATTTGCTAGTTGTATCCAAGTAAATTACGTATAACCCTTCATTTTGATACAGTGAACAAATATCAATAGAAAAAAAAAAATACAGTGAACAATACCACGTCGTAACTATTAGTGGGTTGGATATAATTTCAATTTGATACAATGAACAAATATCAATAGAAAAATAAAATAAAATATATAGTGAACAATGACACGTTGCAACTATTAGTGGGTCGGATTCAATTAAATTATGTACAACTCATTGTATTAAAATTGTAATCTTTAACAATATTTTTTAGATTGTTCCTCCATTTTACTTTAGTTCACACAAACGAGCAATTCTTATTTGTTTTGCTCTTACCTAAAAGCAGAAAAGCGATTACCTATGCTTTTCAATTCCAACAACCCCTTGTCCCTTGGCAAAACAACAAGAAAAGAACAAATTATATATAGTAACTTCCTCCAACGTCTAAACAGCACTCAGAGGTGCGAATGAGCCAAATTTTTTTAACATGGTTGTCAATGTAATTTTTTAAATAATTAAATAAAATATTAAATAAATTAAAAGAGAGATAGAACAATTAATGTTGAAATTTTGTAATACAACATCTATATTTAAAATAAAAACTCTTTTTTTTTTACCTTAGAATTTATATTGTTGTAGATTTTTAGGTCTATGTTCTACAAATGCTAAACGATTTTCAATATTAATACATAATATATTTAATATTAAGAATAAGGCTGGCGTGCTAACTATGCCACAGTGACATGTTGTGCTACCTCTTTAAAAACCTATTAAGTAGACTTCAAATGACAAATCTAAACCGTTGAAACTGATCTACTTCACGAGTGATGTATTTACATATACAATTTATAAATTTTTACATTCATTTAGTATAAAGTCAAGTGGTAAAAAAAATAATGAAAAATGAATGTATTAAAATTAACTTATAATTCTTTTTTTTTTTTTTTACCGCTTGACTTTATACCAAATGAATTCAAAACATTCTCATTTTGACGTGTAAATACATCACTTATGTAGTAGATTGGTTTCAACGGTTTGGATTTGTCGTTTGAAGTTTACTCCATATGTTTTTTAAGGGGTAGTACAACATGTCACTATGCTACAGATATCACGCTAGCCTTATTCTAATATTAAGCTCATTTTGTTCATAAAAGTAAGACAACAAATTTAGTATTCGTTCCAATCTAATTTGAAATTCGCAAGAAGAGCATGTATATATATAATCGAAACTAATGCGTTTTGTTTAGCTTTGGTGGTCGCGTGTATTTATGTACTATTTGAGAGATAAATGAAACACAATGTCTAATAATAATTTGAATTTATGATCGAACATGCACCATGTTGAGTTGCACATTTTGTTTTGTTTATTAAATATTCATTCAAGCAGTAAAGCTCGGATGGTTTAATTTATCAAAATTAGTTTTGTATTTAGAACGGTTGTCTCATTCACGGTCAATACTAAACAACTACATTAGCTTTTTATTAATTAAATAATATGTTAAATATTGTATTGCAATTAAATGAAGATAAAATAAAAGCAGAGGGGCCGTCCGATGAGTATGACATCAAATTGTTCGATCACAGCATTCAATCTGTATTAATTAATTTATACTTATTTGGTTCTCATGAATCTTAAAATTATTTGTACAAATCTTAATAAAAATAATTGACGCTCGAGAATAGGACGTGTACGTAGTATGCCTATTTGATCTCATCACCAAATTAGTAAACATGTAAAATAAAAGGTGCAGAAGTAGTCAAGTCAACGGTAAGGTAATATTCAAACCAACACTGCAACACACACCACACCCTTTCTTTCATTATATAAATAAAAGAAAGGTTCTTCATGTTGTAAAGTCTTATACCAGCTGCTTGATATCATCAGGTCTTGTAATTGTAAACACTTTTGATTTTAATAGAAATCGGCGAGGTCTCTACATCACTTTAATAAAAATAAAATAAAATAAAAAGATAAAATAATTGAAGTGAGATATAAGGTGTAGATCGGATTGACGTACGGTACCCGTGATTTAAAAATGGTGGGATGTATACAGGCCTAAAATTCTTGACCTGTATTGTACCAATCAGATCGAAGCGGATCCCGTCCACACAAATTAAAAACCCAATAAAACAATTTCTACTCAATCGGATCCATTGACAATTTGACATGAATCATGACCAGTTGTTATAGTTACAAAGTAGAACAGTGACGTGTAAATAAACACCGACTTATCTCCTATGGATTGGATTGGATTGGATTGGATTGCAGACAAATTCTGAACAATATTAATCTCAATTATTTAACAAGAAGAGATCAAGTTACAACAAGAATTTTTTTTTATTTTTAAGGTTTAAATCGTCAATTCAAACTGTCTGTATTTTCAGATCAAATTTTATATTTTTAGAATTTGTTTACTATTTATTAAGATGAGTACATAATTCAATAGACTGAATTTGACTAGTTTTTGTAAAATATTTAATAAATATTAAAAAAAATCAAAAGAATGTAAAATTTCATCTGGAAGAACATTTTATTTAGATAATCATGTTTAACGGTTTGGATCGACAATTTGAATTTTGAAAATGAAAAAAAAAATATTGTTGTAACTTGATCCCTCCTCTTATTTAATATCATTTTCATATTAAATATATTTGCAAGTAGAGTTTCATAGCTTTTAAAAAAAAAATACTGCATTTGAATAATATATACTACTTAAAAATATAGTAAAAAATTCTAAAATATAAAAAACAATTCTCTATAGGTAAATCATATTAAACCATTGAAATCAATTGTTTTAAATTTAAAAATAGAAAAAAAAAATATGCGCAGATCTCAAAAGAAAAAAGAAAAAAACTGAAGCTATCCGTTGATAGTTGGGGACTTGGGGTGCGTTCTGGATAAGCAAATCAATTTCCTATTATTGTAAAAAGAAAAGGCGAAAGCGGCGATCTAGTCAATAGTTTTGTCTCCACGACGGGCCGAGTCAACGGATCCCCATCACTTCACCGTTTTCATTCACCTACGGTAACAGAATATTTATGTTTAGATATGGAACGTCCGATCATAATCCCCACGAGATTAAAGGAGATCTGAGCTTCCCTTCTCCGATCGGACGGTTAGAATCTAAACTCAAAATTTAAGTTACTATAGGGTATCGAAACCTCACTTCACCTACTGTCTATATTCATTTAATTTCTTCTAACCTTTTCTATATTTCTATTCTCTCCCACTCTCCAATACATACTATAGTTAGTTTATTTCATCGATTTGGGATTTCGTCATTTCATTTCTTTCCTAAATTAGACGCCCAAGATCGATCAAAGCATGGCGGGAGGCAGCGAGATCTTTCACAAGATGAAAGTAATTTTAAATTATTCTATTTCTCATATGAACCCTCAATTGAAAAGCTACAGCTATCTGAAATCGTAACTCTTTGATAAATATGTCAGATTGGTATTGAAATAACACAATTTCTGTGTGGTTTTGTTCAAAATGGCTGGTTGGTACTCATTTTTCTCAGAGTCCAATCTGTGGTCTTGTCAGCAAATACAAATTCCTCTCATATGAGGTTATAAATTCAACATTACCTGGTAAATTTTGTGTTACTGGGATCCAACTTGGCAATTGGTTGTTAAAATCTTTCAGAATGTTGAAGTTCATACATAGAATTAACTCTATTATGTTCAGGTCAAAGCGGGTCTGGCCCCATCAGGATCCGAAACAGGTAAGGGAAAGATTAAAATGGCAGAAAGGAAAGTTAGGTATGGATATTACCTTCTAAAGGGAAAATCAAACCATCCAATGGAGGATTACTTGGTGGCAGAGTATAGGCAAGTTGGGGACAATGATTTGGGGCTTTTTGCAATTTTTGATGGCCACTTGGGACACGACGTACCTGACTTCTTGCAAAAACATTTGTTTGACAATATATTAAATGAGGTAATATATCTATTTATATTTTTGTCAAAGATATTAATCTGGCTATTACATAGTTGTGCACCAGTACAGTATAACAATGATGCTCACTGGTGTTTTTCAATAAAGGGTAAAATTGGTGCTTAATAAATTTACAATGAGTTTGATTAGAAATGTCAATAAATTGGATAAATCTGTGAGTTTTTGAGATTTAGAAGGGTAAATATGATATTATGAGTTTATAGGGGGAGATACGAAATTTCAAGATTTTTGAGGTGTATATGTTGTGCAAATATTGTGCATGGATGAAACTCCAAAATGATCTCTTATGGCATGCAAAAGCATACAATTTTTTAATTTGTTCAAAATTTCATTGTTTCTTTTCCATAGCCTGATTTCTGGACCAGCATGTATAGTGCAATAAAAAAGGCATACATATTGACTGATGAAAAGATACTCGAAAAGGCGGTTGAACTGGGTCGAGGGGGGTCCACTTCAGTTACTGCTATACTCATCAATGGTATCCAGTTGGTAGTTGCAAATATCGGGGATTCAAGGGCAGTGATATGCAAAAATGGAGAGGCAAAACAGCTGTCGGTGGATCATGAACCGAACAGTGAGAGGAAGTATATTGAAGAAAAAGGCGGTTTTGTTTCAAATTTCCCGGGTACAACTTCTAAATAGTTTTCAACCGAACTGACAAATTTTGGGTTAAGTGGATCGGTTTTTCAGTTTAAATGGTTTGGTTCGGTTTGAATTTTTGAATTGCTTTGGTTTTTTATATTTAGTTCGGTTTAATCTCTTATTTTGGGTCAACTAATATGTACCTTGATATTTATTTCTAAGATTATTAAATGTATTTGACTATGTATTAAGTTTTGACCTATTGAAATTTAATCTCTCTTATTTCGGTTGAACCAAACAAACTGAAATTTACTTCAGTTTTTTTGGTTTGGTTATTGTTCAGTTGACAAGTTTAGTTCGGTTGGTTCCGTTAGATTTTTAAAAACTGAATAAAATTTTGGTTTGACTATTTTAATTCAATTTTAACCAAACAATACATACCATTTGAACACCTTTAGCTGTGAAATAGTGAATACTTAAGTAATTAGAAATAAGTCACAAGATGTTGAAACATTATATCTCAAAGTGTGTGCATGGTACAAAAATTTATTACCTTTATGCCCTTGTTTTTACCATTTGTTAAACTGGTATCATAACACATATCAGTTGACCTGTGATTATACACATTTTTAATGGAACTGCTTAGTTTGCGATTAGTATAATCTTACCCTTCTCTTCTAAATTTTCTTGCTTATGGTAATTTCTTTGCACCTTTATTTTTTTAGGGGATGTACCACGTGTCGATGGTCAATTGGCCGTAGCAAGGGCATTTGGTGACAGGAGCTTGAAAAAGCACCTTAGTTCAGAGCCTGACATTAAGGATGAAATAATTGATGAAAATACTGAATTTTTAATTCTTGCAAGCGATGGATTGTGGAAGGTAACTTTTGTTGCATCTGAAAATAAAAAATAATACAAAAGTGAAGCTTAATAGTGATATTTATATTGAAGGTTTTGCTGTTGTTTTAGTCTAGGAGATGTATTCCAATCACATATTTACTGTTTTACTTTACCTATGTTAAAGTGGTCTCTTTTCAGCATTAGAGTGAACTCAAATTTAATAAGAATAAAGCATAAAAATACTAGGTAGCTGATGTTGAATAGCTAACTTATATTTTTTTTTTACTCTTTCATGGTAACCATATGGTCCTTGCTTTAATAACCATTCTTTTAATGGATGTCGGTTGTAATTCACTCAAAATCGTTCCATTCGCCATTACACAATCACTTATTTTGAAACCACAGATGTAACCTTCTTTAATATTTACATATTAACGGCACGGTTCCGTCACGGAGTATCGGGTCAAGGCATGACTTTTCTACATATTTTAACTTATATTGTTTCTCTTTTATGGTAACGATATGGTCCTTGCTTTAATATCCAATTTTTTTTATTGATGGTTATTAGATGCAATTCACTAAAAAATGTTCCATTCTCCATTTGCATAATCAATTATTTAGAAACTATAGATGTAATCTTCTTTGATACTAATCGATAATTTCAAATTTGATAGGTCATGTCAAACCAAGAAGCAGTTGATGCGATCAAAGATATCAAGGATCCTCGAGCAGCTGCCAAGCACCTGGCGGATGAGGCTGTGGTCAAGAAAAGCAAAGATGATATCTCTTGTATTGTCGTCAAGTTTGAATGATTATAATCTATTTTGAAATGTTTTAGTTGCTTCTGCAAGTGTGCAAATGTATGTATGAAATGCAATTGATTTCAACAATAAGACTTGAGTTCCACGGCCGAGTTTATAACTTGTAGTTTAAGTAGGAATGTTGGGGTGCTGCTTTTGTTATATTTATTTTATATTTTTTTTGTGAAGAAATAGACCTTTATGTACTCTTGTAACTTGTGAAATGTTGTAGAAATTTGAGGTTTTTTTTTAACTTGTTAAGAGCATAAACACATTAAACATTGTATCATAATTCGTGCTCTGGGCTGTGCCATTTAGAAGCTGGGTTGGTCTTTGATCAGAAAGACATGAGGTGTTGGTAAAGGCCTAAAACTTTGTAATTGGTAATTAGGGCCTGGTGTAGAATGTGGGGCTCATGCTTAAGATTTGTCGAGTGATGATGCAGCAGACGCGCTAAAATTAGAATGAGTAGCAATAACTGTTATTCAGTTATTGTGTTGAAAATAACTAGTAATACATCTACTAGAGAAGTAGAGATGTATCTCTTGGAGACGTATCAAATTAGCATCACGAAAATTTGAAGATATATTATACCCAAAATCCACTTCCTATTCTCCCGCGGTATAATCTTACTCTTTGGTATTTCTTGTGACAACTACCATTTTCAGTATATATGTTCTCCAACGGCTACAAATTTCCTTTCATTACTCCATTCCTTAACTACTACCAACGGCTCTATGCGTATAAATAGTTTTTTTTTATTGTACATTGTAAAGCATGACTTAATAATCAATAAATTACAAAAAATAAATGGTTTTCGCGTGTGATTGATCAAGACAGACGGCTGTCTCATTGAAAAAATGGTTGGTGAACTCACTTGAAATCATATTAAAAAATATTCGTACAAACTAAAATCTGGCTCGCTTATAACACTGTGATCGGAAGGTCTTCGCGTGTGAAGGAATCAAGAAATGGAAATGGATTTGACGACGAAATCGTGATCAGAAACGAAGAAGAGACGAGAGTCGATTTCAATCGACGCAATTTGAAGGGCACGAAATCGCGCTGCAAAGTCGCCTCAAAATCGATGATATTTGGCGCGATTTGTACGGACCACTATGAAGAGACGCTCTTGACTTTCTTCTTTCGCGTTTGCCTTCCGCTCTTCCGTCAGTAGTTCAGCATAGTCCGTCGGTGGTTCTGCCTCTTCTTTCTTTCGCGTTTGTTTCCGTCGGCAGTTCAGCAGAGACTGTTTTCTCCTCTCTTTTTTTTGCTTTTTTCTTTTACTTTTTATGTTGTGAGCAGTAACCTAAATGGATGGCATAAGGTGTAAATAGAGAAAAAAGTTAGAATCTTTCTGAATTATAACAATTATGAAACATGTTATAATGAATTCTCTTCGACCCTTCTCTTATTTTGATCAGAAAAATTTAATTATAAATCTATTCTACTGAAATCATTCTATTCAATTCTGTTGAATTCTTGCAAAATTTGTTTCCGATCAGGGTAAATCAAATCGGACCGCTCACAACCAATGGCTTTTATCCATTGTCAGCGTCTTATTTTGCAAACCCTATTATATTACATGCCTTTTTCCAATGAAATTAGCAGATCCGGCCCGGTTTAGTCGTCTCCTCGACTCCCTCCTTCCTTGATTTCATATTTTCATTTGACCAACTCAAATTCAGAGGCAGAGGCGCAGAGCCAACGAACGGTTCCTCCCAAATTGGGTCCCGCCATTGCTAACGAAACCCAGTCTCCTTAGGCCATTGCTAATCGACCTTTTCAAAACATAGATAGCATTCCTTCAATTTCTCTCTCGTTCAATGCCATATTGCTATTGGTGCTGCCCTGGGACCTGGGTCAGGGTCCCCTCCACGCTGTCCACCAACTGTTCGACTAAATGTCACATAGAGGCCCCGTCACCAAATTCCATTTCAAAATGGCCTTCTCAAGTCTCAGTTCTACTCAGCATCATCTCCTTGGTAATTTTTCATTATTTATTTTATTCTTCAAATGAAAACCAAAATCCCAAGCAGTATATGCCAGTTGCGTCAGACCTTCCACCAGGTGCTCTAGCCCGGTCAGAGCCGTTCAATTTGCATCAAGATTTGCTTGGGCAACACCAAGATTCATGCGTAACAATTGCGCTCAAATCTTGATGCAAATCGGATGATTTAGTGTGTGATTCTTCTCTTGCACAAATTTCACAAAAAAAACAGTGCATCTTATGATAGCAATCAATTTGTTTATACCTTTACAAAAATAGTTACTATCAGCTCAGACCCAAATGAGGCAACTAACTGATAGCAGTTTAGGGGACTTTTGAGTTGGAAAGCGTGAGGACAAATGGCAATATTATATATATCTCTCCATTCTTATATAATGCACGTAGTTGTCCTGATCCGCCAACGGCTGAGATTGAAGGATACATTTTCGGATTTAATATCAGCCCTCCAATCACATAATATGTCATCTTTTGATTAAATACATCTATTTTATGTGTAGAAGTCTAAATTTAATTAAAACTATACTCACTACACATAATGCTACACATTATAATTATTACATTTAAAAATTAAACCACCCTAAATCAAATTTCCTTATTTTATTAATATTTTCCTATTAAACGCATTGCCTCCAGCTATTTCATATTCTCATTAATAATATTTCCTTATACCTTACATATTTCTTTTGATACATATTTTCTTTCCTTCTGTGCCTACACATTTCCTTTGCCAATACATACATCTCTTTCTCATCAATTAAGTATCACTGTGAAAATTCTGTTAGAATCTAAGTCAATTTTTTCTGATCAAGCACAATCTCTTCGAAAATTTGGTTAGACCCAGGTCTGAATTTTCAATAGTACTATATATTTTCTAAGGTCAGGTATAATTTCTTTGAAATAGCGTTTGGACATAGTGCTACTATATTACTAACGAAATTCACAAATCAACTTGCTAACACTGGTCATTTATAAATGTTATTTGCTATTTTGTCTAAATTTTTTTTATGAAAATATATCATTTTGTATGAGATAATTTGTTTTTCTTTTATAATATAATCCCGTTACAACGCACGGGCACGATACTAGTATATATATATTAATATTATATGGTGAAATTACAGTATGGATTTCTTGATTTTGCAGGGTTAGTGGATGTGTTTTCTGGTGAAGATATAATTCAGTCATCAGATACTCAGCATCAGTTTCTGGACAAACTGCATAAGCATGGTACAGTTTTATGATCTGTTGCAAATCTCAACTTCTTTGTTTTCTTCCGGAACAAAATAAAATTTAGAGGAGAGATAATTGAAGAGGAAATGATTTTGTATTTTTCCTTAATCAATCTGTTTAAGAAAGCTAGTTTATATAACCAGTGCTATTCAACCTCTTAATACAATGATTCTTGTAACTAACTAATCTGTTACAAGTTCACTAAAGATTCTGTTACAAAGCTAACCAATGCACTAATTGCAATCAGTTATCTAATAAGTATAATAACTAGGAATGTTTTGGTGCTTCTTTTGTTACTTTCTTTATGTATTTTTGTGAAGATTCGAAACGGACCATTATATACTTGTAACTTCTGAACTGTTGTAGAAATATGTGCTTTTAAACTTACTAACAGCCTTAACTTGAACATTGGATGAAGTACCTACTCTGATCTGAGCCATAATTAAAAAAAATGTATCAGAATTCTCACTCTGAGCTGGTGAGCAATTTCAAAAGTAAAAGGGGTGCTCATGCATAAAACTTCCTAGTTACAGTGTCTGGCCTAGAATCCTCTGGCACAGACTTAGCTTTAAAAAAGGCCCATTGAGGCCTAACCCACTAAATGAAAGATTCACATTCCTTCCAGAAGCTCAGGCATCTTTCGAACTATCCCCCCATGGATGCTCAACCTGACCCACTAAATGAAAGATTCTTAGCTCAAACCCAAAGAAATGGGAATATATATGTATGGTGAAGTTACAATATGGATTCCTTGATTTTGCAGGGCGAACTAGATATGTTTTCTGTTGTGGGAAATGATGGTCCCAATACTACACTTTTTCAAGGAAAAAGGAAAAACATAGTACATCCTTGTGAAGAAAGAATTCAGACATCGAATACTCTGCATCAGTTCATGGGCAAAACCAACTTTTCAACTTGAGAAAGAGCAAGGTAGAGTTTTATCTGTCACAAATCCCTACTTTATTTTCTTTAAGATCAAAACAAACTTTTCTTCATTTTTACAACTTATCTCTATTTCTAAGTATAGTACATGCAATTGACTAAAATTTCATCTCATTTACTAGACTTATTAGAAACTCCATTATTACAAGAAGTACCTGTCCAGGGGCAAATGAATATTGAGCATCCAATGCTGGTGTGGAGACACAAATTTGACTAATTTATAAACTAGAAAACGTGAAGTTCAAATCAAGATTACAATATGAAATGGAAATGATGAAATATCCACACTTTTCTCTCATCACAACACAATATTCTATATGAAAAGGTCACATGAGACTAAATGTGTGAGGCCATATATGTAACGACTGATTTACCAATGTCCCAAACAAGGTCCATAATTAGGGGAACCACAGCCGTAATCACAATAGGTAACAGCAAATCTGCGTAATACATTATATAGGAGAGTGCATATGGTAACCATGCTACCAGACTCTGCCGAAGTGTAGCCTCTGGTAGCTTATTTGGAAATAGTTGCTTCCAACCTTGCCTTCCAGATATTACCCTAGTTGTTAATAGATGATCTCGACCAACTCCGTCATACTGAAATATGGCAGCTCCAACAATAAGAATTCCAAGCAACTTGTTGACCGGAGCTAGGACCACAAAAATTGCAAGTGTAAATGATATAACAGTGCACCTGGATGCCCAAGTAATAAACCGTAGAGATGTAGACACAAATTGCTTCTTCAAATGAGGCTTAGATGAAGTTACTCCGCGGTTGAGGAGTCTCATTGTGCTATGAAAGGCACAAATAAAGGCTATGGTATCAGAGACCAGAAATGCTTTGAAAGCATATTTGTCTGCTAGAGTAGGCGTTCCAGATTTGGAGTGACCGTCAGATCGATAACCTCCAGGAAGGATAAACGCAGCAGCGAATGTTGCAGTAGCAATGAGTACGGAGCCTAAACCAATGGTTTGGATTGCATTTGCGAGTTTTAGATTCTCCTTTTCTTCATCTTCTTTTGTAGTATGATTGTCAACAAACTGGTCCCACCGCCGTGCACCATAATAAGCTCCTAACATTTCTGTGGACTTCTCTATCCAGAAGTTTTCTTTCTGAAATGAATTAACAAAATTAATGAAATAATTTGGGCCTCAAAAATAGGCAACTGTGAAAAAAAATGTTGAAAGAAAACAACAATTATAAACATAATGACTAAATAGGTACGATTGAATGAGTGATGCTCCACTATACTAACAAAAATATGCCCATATGGATTTCAGCGCATATTTATAACTGAATTAGAAATTTTACAGTTAAGGTATTAATATCATTTTATGCTCTAAACTGTAAAAAATGTCTTGCTCTCAATTATTATAATCTCATCTATTAGATTTGTTAAAAAAATGAAAAAGAAGTTAAAATCAATAGTTAATCTCTCCATATAATTGCCTTAGTTATTCGAACACCAGAAATGAAATCTAATATATTTTTAACATTAAGAAATTAAGTATTTGACCGAACTTCAGAATTTAACATTGTTAGCCAGCACAACATAATTTTGATTAGTTTATATTGCACGAATCTCTGGTAATTTAATTATGGATAGGAAAATTCATTAGGAGCATTTACAGTTAGATGTACATTATTCACCTGGAAAATTGGAGAAATTGCATTGTCATTGAAAGTAGCAATTGCTGAGTGATCCCGAAGAGTTAAGCCCTGCTTATTGAATATATTTATGGACACTTCCTTGTCTTGCATTAGCTGTTTAACAACAATTTCATGCCTGGAATCTATTGCTAAATGGAGTGGAGTATTTCCATCATTGTCTCTAGCATTCTTCATGCTTTTATGCTGTGAAGTAGTGCAACAAATCAACTGAATTACAGGACGCCGCCTGTTTTGGGCCGCAACATGAAGAAAGTTTCTTCCTTTAGCATCTAGAAGCTCATCAGAATCAGGGCAATGATCCATTATTGCTCTAATTACACCAATGTGGCCCATTTTTGCACAGCAACATGCACAGGAAAAGATCCGCACAAGTCGTGGAGATATGACAGTGAATGATCACACTTCAATAAAACTTTGGCAATTTTATCGTAACCGTATGAAGCAGCAAAGTGAAGGGGAGTACTACCACTGTTATCTGGCATTTTTGCTAGTAACGGCTTCCACGTTAACAGTTTTTCAGTCATTTCTAGAGACAAAAAATGTCAAAGGATTAGTGTGTATATATAGTTTATGGTAATCATATATATGTAAGCTTGTTTCCATATTCTGGTCAATTCGATAATTTTCATTACACATTCTGGCATAAATAATTTAATACGTTTCCAATGCAGCATATATTATCTTTGGGTTCCATCAGATAAGACTATAGACTATACACACCCGGTCCCCTCCCTCCAGGGTCACAAACAGGTAAGTTTAAATAATGCCTGTATAATTTAATTCTTAAAGAACAATCTAATTTATTCCATATGCTTGTCAATTATATATTATTTGATTAGTGCTTTCAAGCTAGATGTATAATGCTCTAGAAATTGCAGCAAATGGGGACAACTGTTGGGATTTTTGCTAGTTCCTTGCGGTCTTTCTTAATCTCAATTTAGATGAACCTAACAAACAAAAAAAAAAAATTCTTTACCTTTGCTTCTCAAGACTGCAGCATGAAGGGAGGTTTGCCCATCAGGTCCAGCATAATTAGCTTTAGATACTTCTATTCCAATCAAACATTGCACCATTTCGTGCACCACATCCAGATGACCTGATGTTGTTGCTAAGTAAAACGGCGACATCCCTTGGTCATCCATTACACTTGCCAACCCTGGATCAGCAGTAATCAATAAATGTGCCACAGCTGCATGATTATTCCGGGCTGCCTCATGTAATGCAGTCTCCCCATCCTTGTTCCTAGCCCTCAGTACCTTCTCCATTATATCTTCATCACCCATCTCGTACGCAAAACCGATAAACAATGAAACCATTTCGTAGTATCCATTCTTTGTGGCACAGTGCAAAGGAGTTTCAAGCACCTTGTTGCGAGCCACCAAAAGAGATGTCTCCCTACGCCAGATTTTTTTCTGCAAGATACAAGAAGTTGGAGCTAGCCGCCAAGTGTAGAAGTGAGTTTCCAGTGTACGTTACTCCTAGAAGAAATTCTGGCTCATCTCTTGCAATGCACCGGTTATCTGTACTGATGGTAATCTCGCTATTATCCTCTTCAAGTCCCAAAAGGCGTGCAAAATGAGATTCGTCACCTTGTCATGCCGCAGTTAGCAGCTCGATATCCATGAGTATCCGCTGATGACTATCTGTCATCTTTGCTTATAATTTATATGAGAAAAGTGTTGCAAGAGCTTAAATTGAAATGGATTGAAGATTTCTTTTTAGAATTATATTTATCAATGTCAAGGGTGTGTTTATGAAGAGTATATATACACAATTCAGTTAGCTATAGTGCTCAGCTTTCCCACTTTTTTTTTTCTTGTTGTGGGGATAACAATGGTGTCAACCCCTGAACTTTAAATATCCACAAAAAAATATCTCAACTAGATTTCAAATGTTCAATTTCCTACAAAGGATAATTCTGGCCAACTTTCCCGTTCATTGGCACGATTCTGCTTTGTTCTTTCTCGTACTTCTATTATTTTAATTTTATTTTTGTAAAAAAGAGCATCCTATGGCAAGTGGTTTTTTGTGAAAAAGTTACTATATATGGAATAGTTTTTGTGAAATGACGTCATCAATACCTCGTACATGTCTAAATAGGTTAATTTTCAAGTTTCTTTTGCCACTGCATATATATATATATATATATATATATATATATATATATATATATATATATGCAGTGGCGTAGTCAGAATTTTAATCAGGGGTAGGCAAAAAAAATTATTAATTTTTATTTAATATATTCTTATTCTTATTATATACTAAAATTGCTAACACACTTTCTTTAAAATGAAGATTCCTTCTGTTTCCAAACAATTCGGTAAAATATCAAGATAAAATTATGGTTTTAAAATCAGAATCGACAAGTTTAAGATGAAATATGAATCAAAATCAAATGAGTTTTCACACATAATAGAAAAAAAAATGTTGTGTTCAAATTATAGGAAAAATAGAAATAAATAATAATTTGTTCAAATATATTAAGATAAAAGAATGTCACTTTATATAATCCACTAGTGTAATTAAATACAAGCCTACAGAATATTATACTAATTAATCGATAAGTAATATATAGCATATACATAAAATTCTAAATTAATGTGACATTCTTTTGTCTCAATTGGAAATAAAAGAAGTCATCGGACATATGCAAGAATCCACTAGTTTGTATTATATTTTGTGTGGTGTGTTTTTATGACCACTTATGTAGCAATTCATGAAAATATAAGAAATTGACCCGTTACACTGGGAGCACCTAAGCATCATAGTTCAGAAATAAAAAAGAAAAACAAATGGACTCAGTTTATCCAACCAAACCTAGTCTATTGTGAACCATGCAAAATTTTTAAAAGTGTAAGAATAATTTAGCGAAACAAGTCTATTCAAAAATCAAATGAACCATACTCCTTTCCCGGATTTTTTTTTTATTTACCATCCTAAAAAATTAAATTGTTATAAATTAAATACCACCCGCATTAATTTTGTATCAAATTTGACACTTTCGCGGACTGAATCCGCGCACCCGAAGAAGCCAGGTACGCGGACTGAGTAGATGCACCTAACAGGGCGCGAACTGAGAGCGCGGAGCCGCGCACCGACAGAAACGCGGACTGAATCCGCGCACCGGCGGAAACGCCTACTGGATCTGCGCACCCAGCTGGTACGCCTATTGAGGCCGCACACCCGGGATCTGGTCTATTTAAGTGGTTTTTTTACACTATTTTCATTCCACATTCAAGAAGCAAAACACCTGAAGAACAAAAAAGAATACCGTAAGTTTCTAATTATTTTATTTTATATTTTTTTAAATTTGGTGTAAATTTATTATTTTTTTAAAAATTATTTTTAATTGACTGTAAATTTATTAATTGTTAGGTCTTCATTTTATCAACCAATTATGATTGAAATTGCTTGTTATTTTGGTGGTGAAGTTTTAAACGGGCCAAATGGTGCTTATTATAGTACTCAACATTCGAAAATGTTCAATATTAGTCCAGATTTAGATTTTAGAGGTATAACTAGAGAAGTGTACCAAACAAGTTGGTATTGATCCGAATTATTATGAACTCGGTAATTTCCGCAAGAATCAATATTGGTCAAGGCAACCAAACCTGGTTCCAACAGCTCCCGGTACAAGACGATAATAGCTGGAGATTGTATACCCAAATGACAATGAATTTGACCACTCATTTCAAGTTCGTAGAGTTATATATTGTAGCCAACTCCAGACAGAACCGCAGACATAACCCAAACCAAAACACTGGAAATAACCCCAGACAGAATTCGTGAACAATCTGTGACGGGTCCTGTCCAGGCCCTAACTTTGGGGAGTACTAGTCGGTCCTCATCTGTAGGGGCTGGACCTAGTCACTCCCAACCTGACCGAGGACGTTCATGGGTTCCATCCACTAGCTCTAGCGGGGCCCAAATTGACCAAAATCGATTTCCAACCCCAGAATCGTTTTATTATGCTGAAAATACAGATGAAGATCCCGAAGAGCGGGAGGCAGAGGAAATGTGGGATGCCAGTGATGGCGGTGGGGCAACTGATTTTAGTGATGTGGATACAAATTTTCCTTTGCTTGGTAGACGACAGTGGCGGGTATCGGGTGGTGCACACCGACACCCTTTCGAGCAATTTCATGACACATCGGAGTTTGAAGAAGCTGACAGCTCTTTTTTTGCAACTTCTGAGGTGTGTTTCATTTTTAATTAATTTAAAGAAAATCATTTATGAATTGTTAAATTTTTATATTCGTTAATTTTTAAAATTTTGAAATAGGATGGAAAACAACATGAATTGTCTGAGGGGATGACGTACTCCAGCAAAGATCAAATGCAAGAAAAAAAATTTCATTGGCATATAAAGAAAAATATCGAGGTGAATCAGACACACAGTGACACAAAAAGGTTGAGGTATAAGTGCAAGAGCGACCGTTGCCAGTGGGGGTTGGTTGCGAGAGCTACAGGTTTTGGTAATGACTGGGCAGTCACGAAATTTAAGGAACCTCACACATGCTACGCTGATGCATCCAGGTCAGATCATGCGCAGTTGACGTCTGCAATGGTCGCCAATTGCATAAAGTTGTCATTACGCAAAAATGCTGATATTAGTATCAGCGCCATCACCGATCTGGTTGCTGAAAGGTACGAGGGAATCGTCCCTAAGTACAACAAATTATGGCATGGTAGAGAGTTAGTAATTGCTCGGGCATTTGGTAGTTGGGAGGGGTCTTACGGGCTTCTTGTCCCTTTGTTGGATGCAATGAAAAGGGCAAATCCAGGAACCCAATATAAAGTTGGTTCAAAGCGAACCAAAAGAGATGAGTACCGGTATTTCATGCGATTAGCATAGGCTTGGGGGCCATGTATTGAAGCAGTTAGTCACCTCAGACCAGTTATCAGCATTGATGCTTGTTTCAGGGGGGTCATCTATGTCAAGGCGTAGCACAGCCACAAGTTCCTTGGATGCATCCATTATGTATGCCGAGGCAATGGGAGAGGTCTTTTCAGTGCCAGGAGAGGCCAGTGGTAGCCATGCAGAGCCGTCCGTTACCCAATCAAGGAGGTCATCTCTCAGGCTGCTAAGAGCATCTTTTAGTCAGCCAGGGTCGTCTAGGACTGCATCAGATCCATTTAGTGTGCATGTAGAGCAACCAAGGCGATCATCTCTCAGGATAGAAAGGGCATTTGTTAGCCAAGCAGCACCATCTGGAGCGCAGGTAGAGCCAAGTAGTGCTCCTGTACAACAAACAAGGAGCTCGTCTTTTAGGTAGCCAAGGGCATCTAGTAGCCAGGCAGCGTCATCTGATATGCAACCAAAGGCATCAAATAAGCCATCATTTGGGTCTAAATTGTTCAAGGGATTTCGTTTCAAGAAAAATAGTTGAACATAATAGTAATTGTGAAATATTGTTTTGTATGTTTTGAGAACTTATTATATGAACTTGTAATTTGTGTGAACTTCATTTTATTTATTTGTTATTTACTTATATACTTATATACTTTGTATGACTTCATTTATATTATCTTTGGCTTATGATATTAGTTTTTTTTAGACGAGAACGATGAGCAAAAACACACCAAATCAATCGTCTGTTTATTAGCTCTATCGTTTGTCATTTGGATCTGTTATGTTTGTCATTTACATCTCGTTTTTCTCGTTAAAGTCATAATAAATTTAGTTGAAATAAATCAATAAACTAATTCTGTTAATTCGTCGTCTTAAAAATGAGAATTTCAAACGATTCGGAACCTATAATATCAAAATTATATTTCAAATATTTAGATCGAATTTGATACTTACAAATTACTCAAAAATTATATAACAACTGTCCAGATTTCCAAAAAAAAAACTAATTTTATTAGAAACCGGCGGTATAGCCGCCGGTTTTGGCATTTTTAATAAAATTTGAGTTTGATGGGCAGAGTTGGCGAAATGTAAGGTTTGATGGGCATGAATAAAAATGACGGGGTAAGCTGCGTGGCTAGAAATTGACTAATGTGTTTAATATTTTACGCCTTGATTTCCGTTAACTTGAACCTCTTTTCAAATTAAATTGAGTGTAGTGATTTACAAGTCAAGCATTTGATTTTTATATTATATCACTTAATTCTACAAAAACGTTAATCATACACTACATATCATATACGGATGAGAAAAACTTTCAAATAAACAGTGTGTAAAGAGAGATGGTGCTTACACGAAAATGAGCTCCAAAATGCCACATACACAGTCATTTAAAAAACAATCGCGTACAAAAGACACCAATATTTATACACAGTTTAATTTGTATTTAAAAAACCGTGTATACTTCATTTGTGCTCTCTCAACTAACACCTGATTGACATTAATTCCGACCTCTTTCATTGTTTCTCTTCATTTTACATTTATCTCATTTCGGGTTTGGGCCGCTATCGTAATTTAGATACCTTGATATTATGGTGCCCAAAGTCAATATGAGATTAATCTCGACGATGTGTGTGAAATGTTCGATTGTTTTACACCCAGATAATGACAAGAGATGATAACTCACTCACTCACTCAAAAGAATATAAAGAAGAGATAAACTCATTGTGTTCATGATGCTCAAGAAAACTAGCTATATATAGCTAGTAATTAAGTGTAATTAAAAATCACTCATGGAGATGGTACCTGACCTCACTCAATAGAATATAAAACATGTATGTTATAAAAAGAAACGACAATTGAACAAACTTCAAGCAATGCGCTTGACCCAACTGTCTTACTTGAGCTGAGATGATGCTTAATCCATTTTCATGTAAAGAGGTTAAATAACAACTCAGTCCAGTTAGCCAGTCGAGCCAAACACCGCATGATCGATCGTTCTATATTGCGCTTCCACATTTCTGAAGCACAATGGCAATTCTTGATCTATGGAATTCTTGAAATGACAAGTTGATCCTAATACAGATAAAATATGTTAGTTAATTAAAATTTAAGTAAATCATACCTCATAAATTAAAGGAATTAAAAAAAAAGGAAAAAAGAAATAACACATCAGAGATCTTGAAGAAGAAAGGAAAGCAAAACCTAGTGAATATATAAAAAGAGCCAACTTGGAGTTCTAAGAAAAAGAAAAGCCAACCTGAAAAGGTCAACCGAATAACAAAGATATTATCAAGAGTACTAGGGGAAAAGATAGAAAAGCAAACGGTACGTGTCTAAACCTTAAAAGAGAGGAGTAAAAGGAGGAGATCTAGAATAGCTAGATAGATAAATAAATAGGGTGAAGAGAGAGAGGTGAGATAAATTTATTTAATTTGACGGGAATAGGTAAGATTTAAAGACATGAAAGATGAAAGAGTACGTGCAAAACCATATCTGTAGCTATATATGTGAGATTTATTTGATTTTACGGGAAGATGAAAAGGCACCTGCTCAAAGGTGCAAGACACCATTGTAATTAATGACAGATTTGGTCCAAATGCAAATTTGACTATTTCATTAACGTGAAGTTCAGATCAAGATTACAGTATGGAATCGAAATACTGAAATATCCACACATTGTTCCATTAAAACACAATATTCTATATTAAAAGGGTATATGAAATTAAATGTGTGAGGCGATATATTTAATGACAGATTTACCAATGTCCCAAAAAAGTTCCATTAATTATTAAGGGAACCACAGCCGTACGTAATCACAATTGACAACATCAAATCTGCGTAATACATTATATAGGAGAGTGCATATGGATATGGTAACCATGCATGCTGACAGACTCTGCTTAAGTGTAGCCTCTGGTAGATGATCTCGACCAACTCCATCATATTGAAATCCAAGCAATTAATTTGTTTAATTATAGGAGTTAGGACCACAAAATTAAATTGCAAGTGTAAATGATATAATTAATACACCGCAGAGATCGATGTAGACACGAATTGCTTCTTAAAATGAGGCTTGGATGAAGTTACTCCACGGTTGAAGAGTCTCATTGTGCTATATATGAAATAAAGGCACAAATAAAGGCTATGGTATCAGAGACAAGAAATGCTTTGAAAGCATATTTGTCTGCTAGAGTAGGCGAGCCATATTTGGGTTGATCATCAGATCGATAACCTCCAGCTCCACCTCCAGCTCCAGGCAGGGTAAATGCAGCAGTGAATTAATGTTGCAGTAGCAATGAGTGTACGGAGCCTAAACCAATTAATGGTTTGAATTGAATTTGTGAGTCTTTGATGCTCCTTTTCTTCATCTTCTTTGGTTGTATGATCATCAACGAACTGGTCCCGCTGCCGTGCACCATAATTAATAAGCTCCTAACATTTCCGTGGATTTCTCTATCCAGAAGTTTTCTTTCTGAAATTAATTAATAAAGTCAATGTAGAAATTATTTGGGCATAAAAATTAGCAACTATGAAAAAAATTGTTGAATGAAAATAATTATCTACGGGAATATTAACTAGGAGCATTAATAGTTAGATGTACATAATTTCACCTGGAATATTAATTGGAGAAATTGCGTTGTCATTGAATGTAACAATTGTCGCATGATCCCGCAGAGTTAAGCCCTTCTTGTTGAATAACAATTGCGTTGTCATTGAAAGTAACAATTGTCTTGCAATAGCTAGCTGTTTAACAATAATTTCATGCCTAGAATCTATTGCTAAATGGAGTGGAGTATATATTTCCATCATCGTCTCTAGAATTCTTCATGCTTTTATGCTTTGAAGTAGTGCGACAAATCAACCGAACTACAGGACGCCACCCATTTTGGACTGCAACATGAAGAAAGTTTCTTCCTTTAGCATCTCAGAGCTCATCAGAATCAGGACAATGATCCATGATTGCTCTAATTACCCCAACGTGGCCCATTTTTGCAGCAACGTGCACGGGAAAAGATCCACACGAGTCGTAGATCGTGCTAGTGAATGATCACACTTTAATAAAACTTGGGCAATTTTATCGTAACCATATATATGAAGCCACAAAGTGAAGGCCGAAGGGGAGTACTCCCACTGTTATCTGGCATTTTTGCTACTAACGGCTTCCATATTAACAGTTTTTCAGTCATTTCTAGACATAAAAAATGCAAAAGGATTAGTTTATTAATATATATTCAATTATTCACTTATGTTAATGGTAATTATATATATGCAAGCTGGATTCTGTATTCTAGTCGATCCCATTTTACAGTACTCATTCTGACATAAATAATTAATACGTTATCAGGGCAGCATTATTTTGTTTACCTTGGCTTCTCAGGACTGCACCATGCATGAACTGCGGTTTGTCAATCATGTCCAGCATAATAAGCTTTAGAGACTTCTATTCCAATCATACCTTGGACAATTTTGTGCACCACGTCCAGATGACCTGATGTGGTTGCTATGTAAAATGGCGAGATCCCTTGGTTGTCCATTACACTTGCCAACCCCGGATCAGCAGTAATTACTAAAGATGCTAAAAATGCATGGTTGTGCTAAGCTGCCTTGTGTAATGGCAATGCTGATGCAGCCTCCCCAGCCTTGTTCCGAGCCCTCAGTACTTTAATTTTCCATTATATTTTCATTACCCATCTCGTACGTGAAACCGATAAACATGGAAAGCAATTCATGGTTTCCATTCTTTGCAGCACAGTGCAAATTTAGGAGTCTCGAGCACCTTGTTACAAGCCACCAAAAGAGATGTCTCCCTATGCCAGATTTTTTTTTTGGCAAGATCCAAGAAGTTAGAGCTAGCTGCTATGTGTAGAAGTGAGTTACCAGTGCATGTTACTCTTAGAAGAATGTCTGGCTCATCTCTAGCAAGTTGCAATTAATGCACCGGTTATCAATTCAGTACCGATGGTAATCTCACTATATTATCCTCTTCAAATCCCAAAAGGTGTGCAAAACGAGATTCATCACCTTGTCGTGTTGCAGTTAGGAGAGTTCGGTATCCAGGAGTACCTGTTGATGCCTCTCTGTCATTTTCTTTGCTTAAATTCTATGGGAAAAATGTTGCAAGAGTTTAAATTGAAATATAACGAAGTGGACTGAAGTTCTTCTTATATTAAGAATTCTATTCATCTATATATGTCAATGTTGTGTTTTTGAAGAGTATATATACACAATCCAGCTAGCTAGGTAGCATAGTGCTTAACTTTCTCTTCTTCTTTTTTCTTGAGATAAAAATGCTGTTAAATCTTCCAACTTTAAATATTCACAAAAAAAAATTCTCAACAATCAACAACTTCCAACATGAATATTAATATATATAGTCTTAGGTCTTAGCCACTAATACAATGGATAATTCTCCCTTAATTAGCTTCCTTATCTTGGATCAGCAAAAGTATCTAACAATAATTTTCTTTGTAGCAATTTCGGCTATATAGTTGGATTTTATCGATCTTGTGACAGGAAACTTTTTTTATATAAATATATTTGTTGGTGGTAATTCACCGGCAACCTTCAAAAAAAAAAAACAAATCTTGAGACGCTTCTTCTTTGTTCTTTCTCGTAATACTATATTTTTTTCCAAAAAAAAGGTTCCAATTCTTTGCGTCGTACTTCTTTTTGTGCAATATATATTATCAGTAACTCGTACATGTCTACAGAAGTTAATTTTAAATTTTCTTTTGTACTATATAAAACAGTGATCTACAAAAACACAGTAAGAATCTATCAATATTTTGGTTGTTTAATTAGTAGAAATGAACTCGAAAAATTACAAACTTAAATGCAGACACAGTAATAAATCATATAGAAATTGTTGTTTGACTTAAAATATGAAATATCAATTAGATCGGATGAGACATTATTGCGACATGTATATATAGTGCGCAAAAAGAACATTGTGGTGGCACAGATGCACTATATATGTTTTCCATCAGACAGATATATATAAATAAAATTTTGTTTGATATGTACACACGTGGTGTAGAACCCTAATTTAAACAATTAGGATCTTTTGTGTTTTTTCCACATAAAGGAGCGGCACAATAGATCAATTTGAATGAGCAAAATGGAAACATATATTAATTGTTCTTTTTTGCTTGCTTACTATTTTGATGTTTATTGTTAAATCATTAAATCTGCTTATTCCTGTCATTCGTACATAAATCTGTCGCTTTACTGTTTTTATCCTCCTTTTTCTTTTCATTTTGAGAATCAGACAGTATGCATGTGAACAATTGGAAGCTTTAAAAAGCAAAGACAAAGATAAAAGATGAGTGGGGCCAGACATTGACTGTTTCAGTATTTTAAAAGCATCATCAGCAACAAAACATACAAATGATCTGTATGTTAGGCATTGATCTGTAAGGTATATATTCAGTCAGCTTTAACTTTGTTTCAAAAATTAATTGGAATGGTTAAAATGTTTTTATTTTTCTTATTTCTTCATGCCTCTACATTTTTAGATGCCTATAACCACAGGCGAATACAAAGTGAATGAGACTCAATTAATTAACCCCCATTTTTTTTTTTGTAGTTACATATGGCTTTCTATGTAGTTCAGAATAAAATATTATTGGTACTGTAAAATTGATCCTCATTCGTAGCATAAAAATTTTATATAATTGACCACATTCAAGTTTAACCCTCATGACTTGAAAGTTTGGCTCCGCCCTGCTTATAATAAGTATATTTAATTAAAAAAAATTAATCCAACGATTATATTTTTCCATATGAATTTTTTAACCTATTTTATTAAAAATTTAAAGAGTATATTTTAAAAAAATGAATAAATAAAGGAACTAAATTCCTCTAAAAAAAATAACTACCTCCTATAGTCAAGACTCAAGAACACCATCACGGGCGCTGATTCATATATGGCCCCCCGGGCTAAATTTTGTATGTGACAACATCTATGACTGTGAGCAACAGAGCAAGTAAAGGAATAGGATCGTCCAACCCTTTATTAGCTAGGCCCAGTCTATAAGACTTGGACACCTTTTTATTTCATTAGGCATATATATATGTCTTTTTTGTGGAATCTCATGAGAAAGCTTGGGGTAACCAACCATAATTCCATAATTGTATTTGTATCAATTACGGTATTTTGACTTAATTTTAAATGACATCAATAACTCCCAAAAATAAAAAATAAAAATAAAAAAGGATCATATTTTGTGTTAAAAGTTTCTGGACTTCAATTTTAATTTTAATATTTTGGGATAAAAAAAATATGAATTTATGTTTTTGTTTATAAAATATAAGTCCATCAAATTTGCTTAACATAATATTCATAAATATCAAGGTTCTAAATAGCAATTATAGTGCTATAGCTTTTAAGGTTCGAAAAAACTATAGCGCAACCATAGCTAACTATTTAAAATCATTATAAAAGAAAAGCGGTTAATAGTATTAAAGCTTTTGAGGTCTAAAAAAACTATAGCGCAGCAATTGCGTAGTTATAGCTAGCTATTTAGAACCCTGATAAATATCAATTAATTGTCTATATTTTGATTAAAAAAAAATTGACTATTTTTCTAAATAGATACAGAATAACTATCTTGGACAGTCTAAAATATTTAGATCGGAGATTTGCTAACTATCTAAAAATATCTAAATTATTTAGTTACCATCTTAATATTTCAAAATTCTGACCTTACCATTGAAATTTAGAAAATTTAAATAATACCACCTTATTTTAGGTTTTCATATGTTCTAGATTGAAAGAAAAACGATTTAATATTTTTTTAGTTGTGAAGAAATGAATATAATGGAGAAATTATAGAACCCTTTAAATTTCGTTGTACAAAATTAATTCAGTAAATAGACAATACACATGTTCAATCTAACAAAAAGTCCAACTTAATTAAAAATTAAAATGAATTAAATAGAGCATGCCACTACGGCTCTCAAAAAAGCTCGTAGCTCGTGGCTCACTCGTGACTCACATCTAGCTCGATCGGTAACAGCTCGTTCGATAGTGGACCGAGCTGTTAACGAGCTGGCTCGCTAACAGCTCGGGCCAAAATTAACGAGCTGAGCTAAGACCTTAGCTCGCTCGGCTAGGCATCAATTTGTGAATTTGTATGAATTTGTGTATATTTTATACTGTCAAGCTTGGTCCAGCTCGGTTCAGCTCGGTCCAGCTCGGTCTAAAAAGGTTTGTAAAATTTATTTTCTTCTTAAAACAAGGTCCAACCAAACCCAGTGAGCTAGCTCGTGGCTCGTGAGCTGGCTCGTCACGAGTTTGAGCTGAGATTTTAGCTCGCGAGCTGTTCACGAGCTGGCTCGCTAATAACTCGGTCCAGAATTAACGAGCTAAGCTAAGGCCCAGCTTGGCCCGAGCCAGCTCATTTACAGCCCTACATGCCACAATATGATTAGTAAACTACAACATCATCGCTAATAAATAAATCTTAAATAAACTACAACTTGAATAAAATTTATAGTTACCAACACATGATTGGATCTTGGAAAATGAAACTGCAAAATAATAACAGAAAAAAAAATATTGTTAGATTATAATTATTAAATTTGAAACACGAATTTTTTTAAGAAATAAAAATAACATAACAGAAAAAAAAATATTGGTAGATTAGAATTATTAAATTTGAAACACGAACTTTTTTAAGATATAAAAATAACCTTATTGAGTACAATTTCTACTGAAATTTTTATTTATACCATATTAAAAAAAACATTTCACCACTTTTTCTGGAGAATTTCATATATACCCGTCAATTGAATTGGCGGACCCAAAGACAAGGGTCAGCTAATTGAATTGACGAACCCAGTATAGGATTTGTCAATTCAATCAATGGATCCCTTTTTTTCTTCCCAAGACTCCTCCACGTATAAATTTCTGAAAAAAAAGGGGCGGTCAATTCAATCAGCGGACCTCTTTTTTTACCTTCTCAAGACTCCTCCACGTAGAAATTTCGGAAAAAAAAAAAAAAGGGCGGCCAATTCAATCAGTGAACCCCATTTTTCCTTCCCAAGACTCCAAAGTCATTAATTTATGTTTAAAAAAAAAAAGTCTGCCAATTCAATTAGTAGACCCTAAACTGGCGGACCCCTGTCTTTGGGTTAGCCAATTGAATTGGTGGACGTGATATATATGGAATTATCCAGAAAAAATAGCGAAATAGTTTTTTTTTTTTAATATGGTATAAATAAAAATTTCAGCAATTTCTAGCCTTCCTAGCATTTGTGACATTCATTTCTAATGTTTTTCGGTTGCTCTAATGTTCTCTTCACCTCCTTTCTAGTATGTCTATCCACATGGAAATCTGATTGTGTCGTCTCCTACCCAACTTGATTAATTGATATGCTCTAGAACAAAGATCGGATCCATGTGCTCTGACCAATCACACTGATTATTATAGACATAAAATTCACCACTCCATGTGTTAATGAGTGTCTGGATGAAGTAGTAAGGTTACAAAGACATTTTTCATCATAGTTCGTTAGATGCCAAACAACTTGTAAGTAATAATATTGAAATAAAGTACTAAGCTATAAATGGTAACTCGACGAGCTGAGGCTTCTAGCATAAGCATTCCATCTCAAATTTATTTTTCACAATTACCATGTACCTGAAGTCTTGGTACATGTGCACTCACCTGCTATCTTGTATGTCAAATGAGACTTTCTCTCCATTTGAGGCCACCTGGAATTCTCCATAATGTGGCCAAATGGAACAAAAAACATGTCTTTAGTGTCTTCTCGATTCTCTTTGTCATTTTTATATGCACTCATGTGGAGAAAATATGATCTTAGTCTTCTCGATTCTCTTTGTCATTTTTATATGCACTCATGTGGAGAAAATATGATCTTTTTTGGAGCATGTCACGACTATGTATCTTCTTTCAACAAACCAACTGACACACTTTTAGAACCTGTATTAAATGATTACAACAATTGAAAACTCACGAGAATTAAAAATTAAGATAGAATAGACAGAACCTAAAAAATTATAAACTTGCGAGATTTGCTGAAGACATTCCATAACCGTTATACTCGTTATCCTCCGAGTACTTGCTAACCAAATCAAAGTACGTGATTGCATCTAGATTTGTCTCCGGATCGTCTTGACGCCTTCTTCTAATCTCCTCGGTTTATTCTTTTTTGACACAAATTTTCAAGAATATGTATGCCACTTTATCCTTAGCATATTTTTCGCTATGTGCTAAGAACACAAGCGGTGAACAAACTCCAAGTTATCATTGCTCCAACTCAGATAATTCTGTTTGAACACCTTCTTTATGCCCTTATGCCGATCAAATATCACTCTCATGAATCTTCCTTGACCAATTACTTCATCCCGCAACCCCCTCATGAACCAACTCCAATTATCAAAATCCTCGGTATTTACCAGTCCAAACGCTAGCAGAACTAATTGGTTTTTTCCATCACACCGGCATGCAATCAACAACTTACCCCGGCATCTACCTGACAATAAGCATGCATCGATGGTGATGACGGATTTGAGGCTCGTCATTGATTTTACACATAGTCCAAATGTCCATGCTGCTCTCAAGAAATATCGATATCCATCCGTACCAGTTGTCTTTGATACTGTGACATACTTGGTTCCTGAATTTGTCATTTTAATTATTTTCAACACAAGCATTAAAAAAATGTGAATTTCAGTCTCCAAATACATTTTCATATAAAGATCATATTGAGTGGTTCATATTGAATATATAAAATAAAATAAAATAAAAACAAAAATATAAATGTATAGTAGGACCTATAAGTGCATTGCGTTGCAATTACCACAACCTCACTCGATGTCAATAACACACATGGTAATTTAATTGACATTAATAATTTTTGACATTGAATGCTATAAATAAAGGGGTTACAGAAGATCAGATTCGTCCTATCCTCCTCGGATCACGTGCAGCCTTCTGTACAAGCCAGGCTGGTAGGCCTCAAATCAATCACTAATTACATCTCTAGTACAGAGTTTATTTTTCCTTTTTTTTTTTCTTTTTGATGTCATGTCATGAGTACGGTGATCTTTTTCAATTTTCATATCAATCCAAGAATGTTCTTATTTTATAATTACAGTTCGGAGTATAAATTAGCTGATGATAATTCATATATAATTTAATTGGAAGAAAGTATAAATGAGTGAACAAAACAAAGTTGAAAAACAAATTATTACAGTTACAGCAGGCAAGTTAAATTGGAGGAGCAAGACACAAGTAGACAAGTGAAGTGAATGAAGTACCAAGTACGTACCTAGTCAGACGTCACTCGTCAGTAGTCAGAGCACGCGCATTACAAACAATTACTCGTGACCTCGTACCTCTCCAATCAACAAACCAATTCGTGTTCTCCTGTTTCTCTTCATTTCTTTTTCATCCATTATTAATAAAGATTTCGTATCCTTCCTCCTTCCTGCTTCCTCTCACGTGTACGCTTCCCTTGTTCTCCTTGCTTATCGAATATATTCTATTGACAGGTCACATGTATGATGCATATATGATATTGGTTTTGTCCAAACTTTTTTCGCATTTTGGAAATAAATCTGCTGTTAGCCTGTTATTCCTTGTGAATACTATTATTCTCATTTCAACTGTTCTAATTATTTTAACAAACTAATATTTTATGCACCAATCTCAATAAAGATCAACGATGAGGATCGGAATAATAGATTCAGATTGAGGCACAAAATTAATAGTACATTTTAACTGCTCATTTTATTATTATAAATTATTATATTTTTTTAATCGATAGTCTTAATAATTTACTGAATGACAGTCTTACACTTATTATTATTACAAAATAATATAATTATAAGAAATTCGCCAGCTTTGATTTTTTACGTCTTGTAATTAATATTTTATACTATTTGATAATAATTATTAGATTATATTGTAATGATAATAAATACAGATTTTGCAATAAATAAATACAATATAATTTAAAATGTAAAATCTTATAAGGGTTATCAAATAGTAAGTTTAAATGTGGAAAGTTAATCACAAGATGCATGTGAGCTGCTTTTTACTTTGCCAATGCCACATGTAGTTATACCTAAAAAAATTATAAATATTAAAATTAATAATGTTGAATATATGATAATTTAATCATTTTGCGATAATAATTGAAGAAATTTTACAAAATGCCCCTCCTCTAAAATAATTAATAAAATGCCCTTGTGGGACCCTCATTCTCCTCCTATCTCCCTCCCTTCTATTTACTCTTATCAAATTTTGACACATCCTTCTCTTTTATTACACTTTAATGAGAGTATAACAAGTAACAAATTTTTTGTAGACATGTGACAATTTTTTCAATTAGTTAATATATATCTCAAATATATGTTTTTCAATAGACAATAATTTTTTTGCTCAAGTTTTTCCAAAGTAAAACATATACTCTTATGAGAGTTTGGAAAACATCATTGTGTAAGCATAGAATATTATATTTAGACATATTTTAGTAACAAGATGTAAGTACAAGCATAAGGTTGGTGAAAATTTCTATTCACATATGGATGTTGAAAATTTTAGTTTTTTTATTTTCAACTTACACATATGAATTTATATATACAGCTACAAATTACTTTGTGTGGTTTGCAGTGTTCTATATTACGTGCCGAAATTAATATATCACAATGGGTTAGCAGATGAGAAAAATATGCATTAAATATAGTATTAATAACATTATTTTTTTTAAACAAGACACAGCTTTCATATATTTTATGACAATATTTCTTATGAAATTACAAAGAATTTTTTTTATTTTATAATATTTATTCTAAATAAAAAATTCTTGTACTTACGTTTGGTTACTAACATGTCTAAATATAATAATCTATGATTATAGAATGATGCTTTCTAGACTCTCTTATGAGAGTATATGTTTTATTTTAGAAAACTTAGACCAAAAAATTATTATCCAATTAAAAAACATATATTCGATATTTATATATTATCTAATAGAAAAAATCGTTACATGTTTATAAAAATTTTGTTACTTGTTATGCGTTAATTAAAGTCCAATAAAAGAGGTGGAGGTGTTAAAATATGATGAGAGTAAATAGAAGAGAGGGGAAGAGATGGGGAAGGAGGAAAAAAGGAGGGTCCCACAAGGACATTTTGTTAATTATTTTAGAGGAGGGGTATTTTATTTGAATTTTTTTTAAAGTAGATGAATTTGTAAAATTTTCCTAATAATAGCGTAATAAAATTTGGGGCACGAGTAGGAGGCACACGTACAGTAGCTATGAATATGATGAGTGTGAGACTGGAGAGGAGGAAGAAGCAGAACAGTAAATGCAAAGTGAAAATACAAGAAAATGAAAAGAAGAAAAAAGTTGGGAAGAAAAGGACGAGGTGAGGTGAAACTTTGAAAGCAATAATAGCATTGGACCTCAAAGGACACTTTTCATAAATAGGTGGGGTTAAATGTACAGTAATGAAACGTGTCATTATATCATTCGTCTTACAATCTCAGAAAAGCAACCACTGTAATTGAAGATTTGAAGAGACCCGGAGGTGCTGGACCCCCACCCCCTCTGCCTTTCTTATCTCCTCTTTTTTTTTTTTACAGACTGGAGATTAAATCGCCCTCCATCCCTACTATTCCAAGTATATGGATATATCCAGTCATACCCAAACTTGAGAGAAATTTTGTACAGTCGGTGCGGTGGGTCCATGGAAAGAATGAACCATTTTAATCATTCTGATTTGACTTAACTAAATATATTCTTAAACTACTAATTACCATATCAGTTCTTAAAGTAATAATTAATGGGATAATTCAATTGTCAAACAATACAATGAACAAGTCACAAGTGTCATTCTTTTTATTTGGAAAATTCAGTTTTAGTCCCCAAAGCTTTTCTACAAAGTCATATTACTCACTTAGTTTCTTTTTCACAAAAAATTAATGCTTCAACCTTGTTTAAAACAATTTTTTTTTTTTGATAAAAACTGTATCTCGATAATCTCAACCATATTTTATATCATTGTCAAATAATCCATCTCCTTAAAAACAAAAATTAGTACATAAACTTTGAAAACAAAAAACCAAATTGGCTGCCTCAACTATTATTTGTCAAATCAGTCCTTAAATTATAAAAAAAAAAAAAAAAAAAAAAACGATGGAGCTAATTGTTAAATTTCTCTAGAAGGAATCAAATTAAATCGACCAAACAAGAGAAGACTAAAGTCAAGTGAGTCACTTAAAAACATCTTTTTACTTAAAATAATTTTATTTCACCAAAATAGGTGGTGAAATAAATTAATTCAACACAAGCGCAACTTTTGAGACTGAAATATCATTACTAGGTGGTGAAATAAATTATCTTATATTTATTTTACGATAACACGTAATTTTCAATCTTAGTTGTTTAATTTGGTAATAAGAATCTTTTTTTGCTGTACTTGAGACTCCAATTTTTATTTTGCATTCCACAAGGAAAAATGCATTCGACGTAGCTTGTACGTAATCATGCCTTCATGGCAGTTCAGTTAAAATTTAATGATGAATATTTTGGCACTCAACATAATTAATGTTTGGGTGATCTCTTTTCTTTCTATTCAATAACGGAGCCAAAAATTGAGATTGAAGAAGCTAGATAAATAAGTGGTATGCAATTTCATTTTATGAGGGACAAATAGTAATATTTGTTTTACAAAAAAATTAACAATAAAAATAAAAATAAAATTCAATTCATAGGAAATTAAAAAGGAAAAATTTTCAATTCATTGGAAATTTTAAACACTCTTTCTCCATTACCTTCTTTCGCCTCTGGTTCCATCTATGATCTGTTGCTATTTGTCAACATATATTATATAATTATTCATTTTATTTAACTCTAATAAACTTCCAAACACCTGTAAAATGACATTAAAATTAGTTATTTAAATTATACTTCACGTTTACTCTAGTTCCCAAACAGAGAGTTTGAGACTGACCAACTGGAAAACCGGTTTAATTTTTTTAGAGAAGTTTACCCAAAAAAAAAAAAAAACTAAGGCCAGTTTGGTGTACATAAAAGTTCAAAAAGAAAAATTTTAAAAATAAAAAGCATCCAAGAAAGACAGCCTTCTTTTATTTCTTATGGAAAGCAAACAAAATACATGAATAAGCATATAAAAACTGTTACAAAATAAGTTATTTCGCAGAACATTACGACATTACCCTTGCCAGCTCTGTAATTTAAAGATCAAGATTTAATTTGAAGCCAATTAAAGTTTAGAAATAAAAGTATATATTAATTGATGATATATCCCTGCCTGTTGTCTGTTGAGTGTTGACTCTATGAGCCTATGAGATGTCTTTTCTTTTCTTCTTCTTTCTCTCCTTGTACTTGTACAGTAGAAAGCGTGTGTTTATTAAATGCTAGTTGTTCCACACTACACTCAATTATACGAACCAAATGCATTTGTAGTCTCTTCCAGTTGCAGAAATAAATTTGCTGTCCCTCTTTGGAATTACAGGAATCTGATCTGTTGATTTTTGTTAAAATTCATACACAAAAAAAGGGAATTTCACGTATGCCCCTCAAAAACTTCAAAATTACATACTTCTCTCTTTAAAGTTTAAAATTACATATTTCCTCTCTAAACTTTAAAAAATCACAAATTTATCTATTTTATTGTTTTTTATATTATAATTCGTTCTAAAATTTTAAAATACCCATATTACCCTTTATTAAAAGTATATAAAGTCCATTGGACTCAAATTTGAATCTGAAAGGTTCCTCTATTGTTTGATCCGTGCGCATCGCATTAAGATTTGTGTGCATCCCTTCAATAATCATGTTGATCTAATGTGCACGGATCTTAAAGAAATTCCGATCAGCATGTATCGCATTAAGATATATGCACGTCGCTTCAATATGCTTGCACTTTTGCATCAACACTCGTGCTGATCTTGCGTGCACAAATCTAAAAGCAGTTCGAACGGTAGAGGAATCGTTCATATTCAAATTTGAGTCCGATGAGATTTATATGCTTTTAATAAAGAGTAAAATGGGTATTTTATAAATTTAGAATGAGTTTTAATATAAAAGACAATAAAATGGATAAATTTGTGTGTTTTTGAAGTTTAATTAGAGAGGAAAATACATAATTTTAAAATTTTTGAGGGATACACGTGAAATTGCCAATAAATATATATATATACTTTTTTAATTCATGCATAACAAATTTCGAACGTTTGAAATCAAAATAACAGGTTTATGTTATTCCCAAGAAATAACAACATATTTATTTCCTTGCATGAACAATCCAAGAAGTTGGGTTTTATCATAAGGCTTTGGATATATTTTATTCAAAATAGTTTGATTTGCATTAAGATTCGTGATAATGTGTTATAATTTAATAAATTTAAATAGCTCCATAAATCTATATTGTCTATACAAATTTTGACACCGGTTAAAAGAGATTCAAATCTGCTTCTATTTTTGAGAATAGGAGAATCCTCATCTTCTCCTTTTCTCTCTGTCTCTCTCTTCACAAGCAGCAGAAAATGATATCCGCTATTAGAAAAAAGTGAAGTCCACTAGAGTCATTGATGAGCAACAATCTAAATCTTCTATATAAACACCTAATTCATTTATACAAACACCTCGTTCATTTATATAAGCATCTAAAGAAAAAAAAAGTTCTCATTTTCTAAAAAAAAAAGAAATATATTTGAATCTGGATAAAATATTTAGGCCTAATTTTAAATATGACTTTGTACAAAACTTTTTGGACAAAAAAATCCACCGAAATGTTTGTTGTTGTTTCAGTTAATTTGAATGTTCCCTCAAAAAGAAAAGTTGCTTCCTCGTGTAGTTGCAAAATCTAATTACTTCTGACATTTGCGCCTTTATGAAGTGAAGCAATTCCATCAATTTAGCACAGTAAATCTTTATAAAAGGAAAACATCCGAAAATGATAAATATATATATATTATTTTATTTATTTTTCTTTCATGAGAGACCATCGAAAAGGCAACCTGCACTCCTATTTCACCTAAATGGTGGGACCATACTATGTTCGGATTCCCTGTGACGTTTGTTTAATTTTTTAAATGCAAATTTACACCAACACAATATATTCCATACATGAAGGTCAAATTTTCAAATTTTATATTTTTATTATTATAATAAATAATTTCTCTTATCCAGCTTTGGAACTCACATAAAAAAACATGTGTATTTATATCTAGATCAAATGCTGATTATTGATAATCAATTTTATCTTGATAGTGTAGAAATGACAGAAAACCCAACATTGATACTTGTTATAATGAAAAATTGAAATTATGGACATATTATTTTAATTTTAATATGTTGCACTTAAAACTGGAGGTAGCACACGGGTAGTAATAGCAATATGTGGAATTGAGAAATGAGAGAAAATCCAGTGCACTTGATAGCCCCTGACCCTGCGGCCTCTCAATTATTTCTTCTCTCCGCTCCCTTTTCTCATTTCCCTTTCTTTAGCTTTATTATTTAGTTGAAGGCCTTGAAGCTCAAGTGCGGAAGTGCCTAACACTAAAACTAAAACGAAAACTTAGTAGTAGTAGACGATCACGACGACTCCTGTACTCGCAGGAATTGAATTCCCTCCTCTCTCCAATCTCCATCCATCTCATTCTCAACTTTCCCTTTCCCTTCCCTTTCCCTTCCCTTCCCTTCCCTTCCCTTCCCTTCCCATGGATAGAAACAACGCTCAATCCTCCACCGGTGATCCCAAGGGAAAGGGAAGACTAGTACTCAAAACCACGACCACTACTGCTACTGTTACCAGTGATGATGAAGAAGGCCTAGGAGAGGACAGGGGAATTAGGTTTCTCTCTTCCCCCCCTCCTCCCTCAACTCACGACAAATCCACCCTAATGTCTTCACCTCCGCCTTCTACCTCTACCTCTACCTCTTCCTCTACCCCTGCCACCAGAAGAGCGGCAGGGACAGCTGGGGCAGGAGGAGGAGTGCTGTGCCAGGCTGACCGCTGCACAGCCGACTTCACTGATGCTAAAAGGTTAGTACACTCTCACTCATCCTCTCCTGAGTGGCTGAGTCTCCTCTCCATTTTATTTGGAGCTCGATCAGCTAGAGACGATGATCTGATCCCTCTTAATTTAACGGAGTTCAGTACAAAGAACTCAACTCAACTCAACTTTGTACTTGTGATTCTGAATAATAGAAATGTAAATAAAACAAGTGTAGGGAGTGAAATGCAAAACTAGTCCTGGTGGGGTATGGTATATTAATAATATGTTTTCGATTCCGTTGGGATTGCTGAAGGAAGAGGTCACCTCAATAAAATATATATTACTTTTGTTTAGTTGTACTATAATGTAAAATGCGAGCATCATAATCATAGGGACTACACTACATGCATGTAAAATCTTGAATCAAATGGAACAGGTACCACAGGAGGCACAAGGTGTGCGAGGTGCACGCCAAGGCTGCCGTCGTCGTCGTCTCCGGCATCCGTCAGCGCTTCTGTCAGCAATGTAGCAGGTTTGCCCCGCTCCCCTCTCCCCTCAAAATAAACGAATACAAAAAAAAAATAATAATAAATAACAGACGTACCGAGAAACTTAAAATTAAGTACCTTTTTTTCTTTAACCATTAATAACTCTATTTTTCCATGTATAATATGGTTTTCTAGTATTATTTTTTTTTCTTCTGGTCTTTGCCAATTATTACCAGTACTATTAATTGTCACTGTGTAAAACTGTATCTTGTCTGTTTTGACATTGCTGCTTTCAAGTTTCAACCTGACATCATTTCCTGGTTAAAAAAAAAAAAAAAAATCTCATAGTTCAGATCCAATTCCTAAAATCTTCTGAGCCATCCATAGAGATTCGTTCGAATTGTTACCTTTTTGTTTCAAAATTGCTTCTTGCATATACTAAGACTTAGTTTCTCTTACTCCGTAATCTGTCCACTGCTGGTAAATGATTAATGCAACTATTTGTCATTCCTTAGTTATTTTTTTGGACTTGCTTATATATTAAATTTTGCTTACTTGTCCTCATTTTTATTTGGTTTATTTTTCAAATTATAGGGGCATTATATTATTCAGTACAAATCCAGCTAATTGCTTTTGTATCCCAAAGTTGTATTGACTGCAAAGAAGAACAAATAATGTCTGTTGATATCTCTAAATTAAAGATCCAAGACAAACAATAAAGTGCATTTATAGTACTGGCAAAGGTACAAAGTAACACATTTTCACTGGGACTGTGCTACATGATTCTCATTAAATGCTTAGATTGGGTGATGATATATTGTTGTGTTTCAGGTCCACATTCTTAATTTGTGGATTAGTTTATTTCCTAAATCTCACAAATTATGATGTCCTGCGATATTATTCTGTCCTTATTTTATATTTTACTTGTCAGTTGAAAGTGATATCTGAAAATCAACAATTTCAATCTACAGGTTCCACGAGCTATCAGAATTTGACGATTCAAAGAGGAGCTGTCGCCGGCGCCTGGCAGGACACAACGAGCGGCGTCGCAAGAGTTCGTCAGACACTCATCAAAGTGGCGGGAACAGCAGTGGTGAAGGGTCGGCCCGTTGCAGACAAGCGGACCCACCTGATGGGAGGAGGATTCCGCTAAATGTCCCCAGCAATGCTCCCCCTTACAAGCACTTCCAGATCCGATAAATTAAGCCAGATCATGCTCTCTCTCTTCTGTCATGCTAAATCATCCCCTCTTCCGGCATAGTACTTTTAATACTAGTATTAATTAATTAATTAATTAATACTAGTAGTACTTTGTTATAATGCTACTAACTAGTGGCTTTAATTTACATAAGGTAGGCCCGCTCGAGTCGAGTTAATATGTATATGATGAGACGGCACGCGCTATGTATGGTCATTTATATTGTTGGTATTCACCATAACCATAACCATAACCATAACCATAACCATAACCGGGTAGGGTATTTGGTTTTGGTTTAGCATCGTTAGTGTTTTATAATTGTCTAATTAAATTAGTGTGGAATTTATATATAATAATGTATGATCTAGTTGCGTAAGCATAATTCATAAATTAAGTCTTGTTCTTCATCTTTGCCTACACAATTCCATTTGGGGTGATGTCAGTCTAATGTCTTGTCTTGTGACATTAATTATTTCTATAATGGAATGAAATAACAGAGTTGAATTAAACTATGTACGGGCCACGGGGCCAGGCCCAGTAGTCATTTACTAGTCCTGCAGGTCACACTGCTCAGGTCCATCACTCATCTATTTGCTAGTAGTCTAGTACTATTACCATTTACCAGTTACCACGCTCGTACAGTCACGTGCTTACCCGGTGGTACCAGGTACCAATCAATCAGAGTGCGCATGGGTTGACATGTCAAAATTCAGATCACCCAACGATTCTGATCGGAGGTGCAGTTTTTCACGAATCAAATTGATCCCTAAACTCAAAATTTGAGTTACCTCAAAGGAAGGGTCCGGATCCCCTGATGTAACCCAATTTTTGGGTTTTGGATTGAGACCGTCCGATTCGAATCCGACGTTCCATCTCGAGATGTGTGCTCCATTTCTAATTCACACGCTCATCTCGAATTGGACGGTCACAATTTAAAACCCAAAAATTGGGTTACATTACTGGATCTCGATTCACTCATAGGGGTGTCAACAGTTACGATAAGTGACGGATAAAAGTATTTTTGTACTCATACCCATTACAAATTGTTCTTATTCGTATTGTATCCTTATCCATTATAAATTACCTTATCCGTACTCTATCCTTACTCATCATAGTTGTCGGATAACAAAACAATAGTAAGTAAATAACGGACAATACTAATATAATAATTTTATTATTATTTACTAAATAATACATTAAAACACATTCATTTTACACATATGTATGTATGTCGAAAGTCTAAATTTTATTAGAATTTGCTAAAATTTATTTACCTGTGTTTTTCAATGATTAAGTATAACACAACTATAAAAAGTATTTAGAGAATGAATATTTATTATTCATTAATATATATAAGATGAGATATATCATTTCCTTTTATAATTAATATGTACGCAATATATTTTATCCGTACTCTTACCCATTTTAATAATGAAACAAAATATATAATTATCTATATCTGTATTGATAATTTTACGAAAAAATTTTTATTTGTACCCATCTTATTGAATAGGGGACGGATCGAATAAATGAAGAAAAAAGGTGCCGTTGAGAGGGAGCTTGGGTTACATGTAAAGAATGGTTTACAGGGTATCCGGACATGTCAGAAGAGATTTGACGGTGTCAATCTAAACTCAAAATTTGAGTTACTTTAAGATGATATGAATTCGAAATGGAATTACCGGAGAAGGATAACCACAACAAATGAAGTCTCTGCACCTCTTTAAAAAAAATTACGTACAGCTAGCCTGTATATGTATATATGTAGCTTCTTTCGCATATATATATACCAACAAATTAATGATATTAGTGAAAACAAGCAAACGCTCAAAATTAATCTTCGTTAGATAAAAAATTCAATGGTAATTTGTGATGGATGTTTAGTCTAATGCATTAATTTGTATATTAATTATGAGTTGTTCTTTTTAACTATATGACACTGATAAAATAGATCAATATATATAATGTCCCTAGGCAGCAACTGGCAGCAGGTTTTATCAAAAAGAAAAGAAAAGAAATTAAAGATACAATTCATAGAATATGGTCAAATTAATTAAGGATATCTATCAATCTTTAATTTCTTTAATTATTTAATTAAGGATATGTACCTTGGAAAAGATAAAATCTGGATCCATATTCCATCACCAGATCACCAGATACAGTATCAGTGGAATAATTAATTAATTAAATCCATATAGCCAATAGTCAACACATGAACTAGCTAGCTTAATTGTTGCATACACTCGATCGTTTGGGGTTTGAGTTGATCACGTTCCTCATTGAATGTGTGTTGTTAATTTAATTATGGTGGTACGATGCAGCATGAGGGCACAATTAATTAATCAATGCTAAATTCAGAAAGGGACGACGTGAGAAAGAGATCAAGCTCAAGCTCAAGCTAGCTGTGTGTTGCGACTTGCGAGCGAACGTACAGCTAGCTAGCTTATCATTGACATTGATAGGTAATCGTGTGAATTTTGGTAACAAAAATAATAAATCAATTTTTATGGCTCCGGGCAAGTAATATTGAGAGCTGGGCCGGGCCCACCCAAATACAGCACAATTCTCTAATGATCGATATATTTCTTCAAGTATTGTAGCATGCATGCATGCAGTTCATTGGGGCGGGCCCTAATATATATCTGAGACTTAGAGATCGATGGAGATTTGTTTACATTTTACAAGCTAGGTTGCCATGCATTCAAACGTACAGCCAGCTTAATTAATTTGATCAGGTTATCGAAAAAGATTAAGAAAATCCAAGTGCATGTAGAATTCAATCATGAGGAAATCCAATTAATTAAGAGCCAATGTTGTTAGTATATGAATCATGCACTCACACTAGAGAGTAGACTAGAGATCGAGCCACCATGTGCATGCGAATCTGGTGCCTCATTTCATTTGTATCAAATGCTCTTCCGATCCCCTGTGCGAATTGAATCGATCAGGTGCTCCGGAGTGCAATACGTACTGTAAACACTCAAAAATTGAGATATATATACACGCACTCGATCCATATCCCTCCCAGACCCAGTTACCTCACTCACTCAAGCATATATATTTTAAATTAAAATAGCTAGACGGCTCATATTTAATCTCAGCCGGTACGATGCCTATTCGGAATAGCGCGAGGAGCATGCGGTATTATTTGTGCTTTGAGATTCGTGCCAAGTTAAAAAAACAAAAAAACCAAAAAAACAATTCTGGACCGTCCGTTTCAATTGTCCTAACCTGAGGGAATATATATATGTGAAATTAATTACCCAAATTGTTTATTTCAATTTAATTTACTATTTGAGACCACAGTTACCTAGAAGAAGCCCTATGATAAGAGAGCTAGCATTATTAAATGATCAATGATGCTGAAGTGGTGGTTCGGACTTTGGAGGATGGAAAGCTATCTACATGGAGGAGAAATATTATATATTGTGGGCGGCAACATGGACATGGTACAACAACGGTGGATAATTGGTTGCACTTGCTCCTCCAGTTATGGTCCCAATTGCTCAAGGGTATGTTTGGATGCACAATAATAACTCCTATTCTTAAAATAGCATTGTTATTCGGAACAATGTGCATCCAAACGAGAAATAGAGCTATTTGAAATAGCCACTGTTCTTAGAATAGCATTGCTATTCGCTATTCTTACAAAAACATGAAATATCATTTGTTGCTTTCAATATTAATACTAATCTAATATTTAAACTAATATTATATTACATTTAATATTTCAATTAATATTATATTGTATTATATTTAATATAATAATATATTATATTTAATCTAATATTTTATTTAATACTAATATAATATTTAAAATAATATTATATTACATTTTAATATTTAAATTAATATTATATTATATTATATTTAATACTAATTTAATATTTAAAATAATATTATCTGACATTTAATAATTAAATTAATATTACATTGTATTATATTTAAACAAATATTATATTACATTTAATCTAATATTTTATTTAATACTAATCTAATTTTTAAATTAATATTATATTAAATTAATATTCAAACTAATATTATATTATATTTAATCTTATATTATATTATATTTAATCTAATATTTTTATTAATACTAATCTAATATTTAAAATAATATTATATTATATTAATCTAATATTATTTAATACTAATTTAATATTTAAAATAATATTATATTACATTTAATGTAATATTTTATTTAATACTAATCTAATTTTTAAAATAATATTATATTACATTTAATATTTAAACTAATATTATATTATATTTAATATAATATTTTATTTAATACTAATATATTATTTAAAATAATATTATATTATATTTAATATTTAAACTAGTATTATATTATATTATATTTAATCTTACACAAATTATTAAACAGTAGCTATTCCTTCCAAAATCTATTCCAAATATGCAATCCAAACAATTTTTTCACTGTTCTGAATAGCACTGTTCTTAAACAGTAGCTATTCTTATTTATTATTCTAAACAATAGCTATTCTAGCTATTCTAGAGTTCATCCAAACGTACCCTAATTGTCTAATAACGACCATGGTACGCTTCTTCTTAATTCTGTGTTCTTGTTCTATACGAATTAGCTAGGATTTAATTAATTTTTTTTTGTTTTTTGTTTTTGGTGGGTATATTTGAAGTTTCTAATTAATCTCATACCATTTATGTAAAATTAATGCATGTAGCTCCCACCAAGTAATAATTAAGGAAACTAATTTAATCTTAATTAATTGCAGGTGTAACCCTTTGAGTGTCTGATTTCTCTTTTGTTCTTTCTTACTAATTATAATTATTGACAGGGAGCGATTTTTAAAGGATGAACCGGATTCAAATTAAATGAATGTTTTCTTGGTGGAGATGCTTTTAAATTTGAATTGGACTCAATTCCTTGTAAGGCTTTGCAGCAATTATTTGGTTGAGTATTACTTTATTTAGATTTAATTGTATTGGGATTATAGCTAGAGAATGCAATAACTAGCTGATTGCTTATCTGTTTAATTTATATAACAGATTATCAAAGGGGAAAATGAAACCACTATATATCAAAATCACTTTTGTCATAATGACTTGAAGCCTTATTAAATTCTGTTAAAAATAAGATGATATTAATTCCAATCTACACAGCCATTATCCACCTTTAATTGGCAACAAAAGCTGTTGATTGATAGCTTGATTTTTTTGTCTCTCTCTCTCTCTCTGTTATTTTTTTTTTCAATTTTTCTAAATTAATATTAATTTCCTTATTAATGAAGGGCAACTGCTGCTTTGGGGCCACTTTGAAAATCCGAAAATTCGAGTGAACAGTAAAAATTTCTGGACCACCGGATCAGCGATTTTTAAAGTGACTTAATAAATAGTAAAAAAATTCCAAAAAATTAGATTGTCTTAAAAGAAAAGGTTCTAGAAAAAAAATAACAACAACCCACTTAAAACATCAAGTTTCTAATTTAAAAAGAAATGACACTTGTCTACCCGTCCTTTCTAATTTTGTAAAAAATAAAAAGGTGGGGATTTATCTGCATTTTCCTCTCAATTTTTGTGACAGCTTCTCCTTTTCTTACTAGCAAATGTAGTGGCGTCTGCTCTCTGGTGATGGAATCCGTTTTTTTTTCTCTAAGTACATAGAAAGACTGGAATAGCGGTCTTTCATTTTTTTGGGTCTCTTCCTGGCAAAGCGAGTCAATTTTTTGATTGGGTAGGGTACCACCGTACCAGCACATTTAATTCAGAGCGGATCTGCGGGTGTGTAAGGATTCTAAAGAAGTAGACAATTAAATTATTTATTGGACGTCTGTTGTTTAATATTTTATGAGCCAGGGATAGGCACCAAGTTGGACCAGAAGTAGGCACTTGAATAAATTTACACTGGGTCTAAAAAAAATTCAAATCCAGAAATATGAGAAATATGTACCGAGCACTTGTATAATTTGTTTTGCTCGACTCGGTACATGGCTCAGAGGCAAGATCAACACATAAAAGAATAAAATTGAGTATGAGAGATATGATGCATTTTTTATTTATTTTTTTTGCATTGAAATGACCTCAAAATTTATATAACTGGGCCGACCGAATAAGGCATAATTTAAAACGAATAAAACAGTTAGAATTTGAGGAATACATTTTTTAGAGGGTAAAATATGAGTGTGGACTAGGATCGAATAAGTTAAAAAATTTAATCAGATCATGAGAGAATACTTGTCAAACTGAGTCAAAATGGATCAAACTTCAAATTGAATTAATGCTGATAAGACACAAAATATAAACCCTATCATATATAGTCTGTTGAGATATTCATTGGTATATATTATAGGCAAATGAATAAAGAAGGAAATATGAAGGTGCGCATCTGAGCTGGTGTGATACCGCAAGGCACAGCTGGATTTCTTCCTTCATTCTGTTTTTTTTTTTTTTGTTTCCTTGTTTGTTTTGTTATTTTTGGAAAAAGAAAAATACTAAAAATATCTTGCATCTCTATATATTTAAGCACTGTCTTTTTCATTCTCTGACTCTCTGTATCCAAAAATATTTAAAAGAAATACAACAAGGGAGGGAGGAATTGAGGGAGCTAGTCGTGTGTCAAATTTGTGATTGCTTGAAATTTATTTTACTTTAACCAAGTACGAATGCTCTGATACTATCTGATCACATCATGATCGCAATAAAACAAACGAACAAAATCTTCGCATATAAGCAAACGACATAATAACACCCTCGTATATACACTAGACTGTCAACCTACCTCGTCAACGAAAACATAACTAAAGTAATTCACATAAATATATCAAATTATGTATGCATATTGAACTGAAGATAAAAATTGAATTTAGGTTTTAATAAATATAGTTCTCATACAATTGGAATCCCTCAAACAGACAATTCTCAGCTTTCCAATTCTTTAAAAATAATTTCAATTTCTAAACTTGACGTCCCGTTAAAAAATTCATCATAATTCAATATCCGATTAATCATACAAATTGAAAACTTAGTTATTGAGAAATATGATTATCTTATAGGTCATGTTTGGTTGTGGAGTAAGTAGTGGAGTAAACTCTTTAATCCACCTTTAAAGAGTCAAATGAGGAGTAAATTTGAAGGAGTAAGATGGAGTAGTATTTGAGTTAATCCGGATTAAGTTACTTCAAACGAGGAGTAAACGGGTTTGGATGACTTGGGTTTAGGATTTAGGGTTTAGATAACTCGGGTGATGGCGGTGTTGTGAGGCTTGTAGAAGCAGAGGAATGCGAATATCTTTGGGAGGCAAGTGAAACCTTCTAATGTTCATTTAATTTAGTTTATTTTCCGTCTCCTTTTTTTTTTTTTCTAAATCGGGAGAGAGAGAAGCCATAAATGGTAATTCCGGGGAAAGGGGAATTTTATTCTTTGCATGTGGGCCGTGTGGCATGGGTGCCATGTTGGCCCTTTAAAAGATCTTTTTCTGTTTTAAACAGAATTTATAATTTATTATTTCAAATATATCTAGGGATGAGAATAAGATGGAAGTGTCAGAAAGATTGAAAAATATAGAAGATCTAGTAGTAGTAGCTACTAGCTAGAGAGTACACACTATTACTACTATCCACTGCCTCTCAAACCTCTTGGCCTTAATGAACTCCACAAATCAAAGCAAGCATGAACATTGAGAAAGCAAATAATTCTCCTGCAGCTGCAGCTGAAGCAACAATGTCAAAGGAGCCTCCTCCTAGGAACAAATATGCCATAGCTTGCGCTCTTCTTGCCTCCATGACCTCCGTTCTATTAGGCTATGGTTAATTAATTATCCTCTTCAAAACCCATTTTATTTTCTTTTTCTCTCTTTATTATAATTAATTAATTAATTATATAAATTATGAGGTAATTCAAATTTTGAGTTTAAATTCGGACTGTTCAATTATAATTCGGATCAATCCAGTCCAACTCCAAGGCAGATTGTACGGAAACCCTTTAATATTCGTGCCAAAACAGATCGGACAATATGTCAATATATATATAGGGGATAGTTTAGTTTAGTTAAGCAGATTCTTGGACAGTGATGGGATTAATTGTTAGATTTCCCAATTGGCCAATTTTGTGTCCTTCTTAATTGGATCCGTTTGATTATTTTTTTCACTATCAATATTAAAAGAAAGGCACAAAAGTCCTTTATTCTAATTGTAAACAAAGCTCATATTAATGATGCACATTCATATATTAAACAAAACTACATGATCTATTTTTTTTTCAAAAATAAAATTAACAGAAGAAAAAAAATTCAGTTTAATGCTTATATATTGTGCATCTGTTATTTATTTATTTTTGTGAATGTGTAATTGGACTCAAAATATATATATAAAAAAAGGGTTTATGATAACAACTTGTTGAAGTAATTAACTAGGTCATTTCTTATTCAAAATTTTGTATAAAGCAAATTAAGGCCTTAATTAACGTTGTAAAAATATTTATGTGTTTTCCAGATGCTTCAGGGATAAGTGGAACTCAGATATTCATTCAAAAGGATCTCCATATTACTGATACTCAGATCAAGATTTTAGCCGGAATCATCAACCTTTCCTCGCTGGTCGGATCGTTGGCAGCCGGCAGGATATCTGACTGGATTGGAAGGCGGTATACCATGGTCCTAGGAGCCGTCAACTTTTTGCCGGTGCTCTTCTAATGGGCCTTGCCCCCAGTTATGCTATTCTCATGCTCGGCCGTTTCGTGGCAGGAATAGGTGTCGGTTTTGCCCTAATGATCGCTCCAGTTTATACTGCTGAGGTGTCGCCCACATTTGTCCGTGGTTGTCTTACATCCTTCCCGGAAGTTTTCATAAACTCCAGCGTACTACTCGGTTATATTGCTAATTTTGCATTTGCCAAGCTTCCTATCAACCTAAATTGGAGGTTGATGTTTCTTGCCGGTGCAGTACCACCGATGTTTCTGGCTGCTGGTGTTCTTGTCATGCCAGAATCGTCACGCTGGCTTGTCATGCAAGGCCGACTTGATGAGGCCAACCGTGTGCTGTGCAAAACCTCAGATTCAACTGAGGAGGCTGAGCAGCGGCTACTCGACATTAAACATACTTTAGGTATACCAGATGACGACTGTATGAATGACAAATCGGTTTCCAGGCTAACACAGAGCAGTAGAGGCGGAGTCTGGAAAGAGCTACTATTACGTCCAACACCATCAGTTCGACGAATTCTCATCGCTGCTCTTGGTTTACAGTTCTTCCAACAGGCATCCGGCATCGACTCGGTGGTCTTGTACAGTCCCAGAGTGTTTGAGAAAGCAGGGATCAAATCCAATTCCAACTCACTCGGCGCTACAATAGCCGTAGGTTTTTGCAAAACAGCATTTGTTCTGGTATCTGTATTCTTTGTTGACTGGGTTGGACGACGGGCCCTCTTACTAGCTAGTTCGGCTGGAATGATCATCTCCCTTGTCATACTTGGGTCGAGCCTGACAGTTATCAACCACTACCCACAGAAGAAATGGGCAGGGGTGCTTAGCATTACAATGGTGCTAACTTTTGCGGCTTCTTTTGCTGCAGGTTATGGGCCTCTTGTGTGGGTTTACAGCTCGGAGATATTCTCTTTGAGGCTCCGAGCTCAGGGAGCAAGCATGGGGACCGCGGTGAATAGAATCGTGAGTGGGGGTGATCACAATGAGTTTTACATCACTTTACAAAGCGATCAGCATAGCCGGAACTTTTTATCCATATGCTGGTATTGCTAGGGTAGGGGCATTATTTATCTACTTTTTTCTTCCTGAAACGAGGGGGAGGAATTTGGAGGACATAGAAGGGTTGTTTGGAAAATTAGTTGTAGAAGATGAGATCAATTTAGCCGAGCAAAATGGAGAAGTTATATATGATGAAGATGCTAATTTCTATGTCTGGACTCTGGACGTATGAGATTTTGTCTCTGATTACTATAATATGCATGATGCATCAATCCAAGTTTGAAGTTTGAACTCCTATTTTAAGATTAAATTTCGAGAGAAAAAAAATATTTCAAAGCATTTTTAGCTTCATGCAGCGCACGAACCACATACAACACTGTACAGTGTGCACTGCTTGAAGTTCAAACTGCTCTGTTATGAAATTCACCCTCTATTTGATCTTATCTCCTTTATTGCGTTTTCTCACCCTCTATAAAATAAAAATAAAAACAATGTTATTGTGGTCTAGTGTTACTTTTTAAATTTAATTTGAACAATAAAAAAAACACTAATGAAAAGTGGCTAAGGCCTAAGAAAATGCTCTTTCAATAAAAGACCGCACATTCGAACCTAGATGGAGATCTCTTGTAGATATTAATAATATAACTAAGAGATTAATCCTTAACTTGTCAAAAACAAATAATATAGCATAAAATAAATGATGATGTTTAGCCCCTCATATTAAAATTCTAATTCTGTAAGCAATATGCGACTCTAAATTTTTTTATGCTATCTATTTTTGAAAACTTATCCGACTCTTCTTTTTTCCAGCAGAAAATAATATTTTATTTCTAAATTTAAAAAAATGACGTGCAGCGTTCAAGTTACAGTTGTGTCACATATTAGATGATACTCAGTTCTTTTAGTGTGATATAACCAATTAAAACAACTACAGCTATACAAAAAAACTATGAGACATTGGTGGATATCATTACTCAGTTTTCAAAAGCGCTTTTCCAATTATATATATTTTATTTTATGAGACATTGGTGGATATCAAAGGACTTGTGTGTCCCTTCTTTTAAATTTTGTAGGTGAAAAGCCTACTAATTTACATTAACTAATTAATGGAAAAAATTATAAAGAAATAAAAGCACCCAATTGACCATAACGATAGTTCAAATTTATTCCTACAATTGAAGAAAAAAAATCATAGTTACAACAGATTTGGACAAGAAAAGAACCTTAGTGTTACGATCCCAAATTGAATTAAGAACAAACAGTGGTGACCAAGTGGTGGGCAAGTCGGTCAGGCGCTCGAGCAGAGAAAATTTAAAGAAGAAAGCGTTGCAACTTGCAACTAATAAGAGAAAGAGTCATCTATTTTAATTGTACCCGCAACTGTTGGTACTTGGTATCATTCAGAAATGGAAATAAATGTACCTGTTCTGATTCCAAATGAATAACAGGGAGCCTGCAATCAGAACAGAACAGAAGAAAAACAGACAAGGCCAACAGGAGAGCCGAATAATGATTTCGTGGAAGGATCATCAAGACACATCAGCCTATTTCAGCTGATGTGGCTGCTGAGATGGCAAGTAGAGTATAATTAGGAAAATCATCTTTAGTGTTTCTTGTTTTGTTTTCTTTGGGTTGCCTTACCTATAAAAGGCCTCTTGGCTCTTCATGTATGGATTCTGATTAAGCAATAAGATACCAATTTTCGATTTTCGCCATTTTTATCGTATCCACATATTCATTGCAGATTAACTCCAAAAGAACAAAAATTTATCTTCTCTAATTGTCTGGAGATAAAAGTTCAATACCGAAATTTTAAGCACACTCAAAAAAAAATTTAACATCATGCATGAAGAAATTAGAGATGAAAAATTAGATAATCATAGGCACTTGCAGTTGTCTTCAGGTCAAACATCTCAAAACTGTTGACATAATTTTTATATTTTGGTAGGAATTTTTTGTATTGTGAACTTTTCATGACTTCAATAGAAGAATATACTCTAACTATTTACTCAAAAAATATATATAGATTTACCTCTACACCTGCTAATGCAATTGCATCAACATATGTTTCAAATATACTCTACATTTCAGTTCAAACACAACTAGCGTTTGTTGAATATAATGAAAACTCAACTAGGTTGTGACTGTAATCAAAATACTTTCTTTGCTCAGCTTGATCAAATCAAGAACCCAACCCAACCAAATAATATCTGAAAGTTAAAAACCCAACTCAGATCTAGCCTGAGCCCACATTTTTTCAAATAAGACATGTTTAACAAGATAAAGTATAAAGATTAATTATGCTAGAGCTTTATTAAAAGAAATCCGCTCATGAAACTGTTTCTGCATTCCGCAAAAACTCTATGAGCAATAATAATATTTTTATTTACCTTGAGCATGTGCATGTTGTGGCCTTAATCCGCCAAATTTGCTTTTGAAATTTGCGAACTGTAACAGGTCAAAAAAATATTTATGGGGAAAATATCACAAAATGAGGAACACACTCTAAGCTATCAAAACTCGTCATAGATGGTGGGGTCGGTAGGTCCACATCAACTAAAGAGAACCTACACTCCAAGGAAGATTGCTGAAAAATATGAACTAAAATGTATCAGTCAGCTATTAAAGAACAAGTTAATTTTTGCAAATTATACCCACAAATTTTCATATTTTCAAATAACAACCAATCATCTTAGAATTCTTGCAAAGAATGCATTTTTTCATTGGATCAGATAATACAGCGATGGAAACATTTTATGGTTTTTCCAAGTATACAAGAACCATGAGGCAACTTATTAGAATTAAAACTTAATAATATAGAGGGGGAATTTTCTAGTTTCTTTGTTAAGTTCACCTATTGCAAACTATTGCAAATGATTCTTTTTTTTGTAAAGATTAAAGAAGATTTGTCGTGGCTCCCTAAAATAGAAAATGTGGGGTATACCTTTTATTATTACTCGTGCCTGATGCCAAGTAATTTGGCCGTGAATTCCCAAGTTACGATAGCAGCAGCATTTGCAGGAAAGGCTCTTGCTAAAGTGGGCCCAAGACCAGCATAACAACCCCGCAATCCAGATTTCCTATATACCTGAAAAAATGAAAATAACAAAAGATAAGACTATGGATTAACAGTAGAGCAGGATCGCTGATCACATTGGTACAAGTAATGAAAATATGCGGTACAAAAAGTACATATTACGTACCAGGCTTATAACCTGGAAAGGGTTTCGGCTCGAATTCATATCACGAGTGGTTTGAATAATGGTTTTGGCTACATCGATTGGCATCACAGCTGACCAAAACTAAGATACACAGATGAAATAATTATAAAAAAATTTACAATTTTCAGTATAAATAATCATTAGAATCCAGAAACACTGCAGTGACAGTAGTTACTGAAGTTTATAAATACAAAGAGAGGTCTCAGGCTACAGTTACTAACCATGTTACTGTACTATAACTAGAATTTTAAACCATGATAAGATACGATATATCCTCGGAAAATGGAATTGCTCACATGCTATGTGCAAATTGCACACACTGTTGACTATATTTGTTTGCAAATAGGAACCAACATTTCTCATAATTGCAATGAAATGCGCCACATTTTTTAATTACTTGCAAATAAATTTAGAGTTAAAAATGAAAAAGACTATTCTGTTTATTGCACGTTATGTTACTCAGAAATTGATTCATACAATACAGGCCATAAGTGTTTTGTTTATGACATCAAAAGGGTGATTTATGTATTTTAAGGGTCACACTATACATTAGCTTTATCAAAAGAGAAGGTGATTGCTATTTCAAAAGACAAGGTAATTGCACTTACAGCAATCCCACTGAATCCGCCACTTACAATGCCAATACCAATATCATTGAGAATTCGGTTTTTCTCAATACCAGGTATGGAATCCATATGCAAATGCATCCAATACCGGCTAAACTCATAACTTCCGAAGAAAACTGAGTTCCCTATGGCCTCTCTCATAAGAGTAGCAACCCCACCACGAAATATACCTCTTACCTGTCGACACAATAACACAAATTTACTCAGCCAAAGACCAAATACGATATTAATGACAAGAGTGAGGCTATGGTACTTTGTAATGCGTAGATCGGTCCGTGTTATGGATCCATATCTCCATTTTCAAAGTCAAAACAGTCGATCCAAATCATTTCACATGATCTCCATATAAAAATGTATTTATCGATCAAATTTTACATTTTAAAAAAAATTACTACTTTTATATAGGTAGAAAATCACTACTTTCGGATGGTCCACGAGCTTTAGATCAGGTGATTTTCTACCCATCTAAAAAAATAGTAAAGAAAATCTAAAAAATGTAAATTTTGGTCTCCAAGTACACTTTCATATGAAGATCATGTTGGACGGTTTGGATCGACTGTTTGAACTTGAAAAATAAAAATATGAATCCATAGCACGGACCTATGTGTGCATTGAAAAGTACCATAGCATCACTCTAATGACAAAGAAAAAGTGAAACTTACTCCTTCACTCTGCACAGTTTTTAAAGCACAGTCCAAAGGTCCCTTGTACTTGGAGCCAATGTCGATCTTCCCTTGCACTTGCATCCTACACTGGAGAAATCTCGGCATTACATGTCAAAAACAATATTATATCATGAAATTAGCAATGCATGATCATGTAAGAAATATGGTTTTACCTTAACCAGCTCAGTTGGGCAGAGGATGCCACTAATCAATGCACCGCTACATCCTGCCGAAGGCAGTATCACTTGTAGTTGCGGTTGACCATCAACATTTGTTCCCTAATTTAACAAAATAAAAACACATTAAATAAATATCCGTGCTGTGCATATATGTATAAATTCTTGAAATGAAAACCATGAAGTACCTGGAAAAATGATTTCATAAGCGAATAAGTGCCAAAGAAGACAGAGCTCTCTACAGACATCCCGATGAAAGAAGAAGATGCACCCCGATACAATCCTCTTATCTATATTAAAAATATAACAATAGAGAAATTTTCGTTGATCACTCTTGCAATTTTATTTGGAAGTACAATTAGATTAAGTCTAGAGACTAGGTGTGAAAGCATGTTGGATAACATCCTAACGAACCCTTATACTAATAAGAAAGTTCATGGAAATGAAATAATTATATATTTATATCCAGATCAGTAAGATGTAAAAAGACAGTGCAATGTTTTGGATACAGATATTGGGTGTTAACAAGAAATAAATACCCAGATTCTGTCATATTTTCATTATTACTTAGCATACTGAACCAGGTTTTATAGAAGAAAAAGTTTGGGCAGCAATTGCAGAGGAGAGCTACCCTCTGCTGAGATAAAGTAGTTCCTGATGCAACCTAAAACTAAAAGTATATTTCTATTACTTTTTATAATCTAAAAAATATTGCAGTGCCTCAAACAGGAGGCAAATTATTTGCCTTAGAATTGTTCTCGAAAAGCCTTATTTTTTTTTTAGGTACTGACACTTCTGTATCAAATTCAATATCTAAACCAGATGACATGCTCATATTTGGTCATGTTCATCCATACTCGTCTTCATTTCATAACTGATATGTATCCATATCTATGAATTGCCCTTACCAAATACAAAAATAATATAAATACAAATAACCCTTGACATTATCTGACCCATATCCTCTCAACTGTGAACCCTACTTTAGACCTCATGAGTGTTTTTTGCACATCTGACCCAGTACTTGCATCGTTTGTGGAGTGCACTACAAGTTCTCATATTTGGAGTGCACTGGGCCCTTTAATCCCACAAAAAGAAAAATTAAGTTTAGAAAAGAAAAAAAGTACCTTATAAGTTAAAAGATTTTGATTTGATTCATCAGAAATAAATATAGCTGATGAGATTTAACATATATGTTTTTTTTATCAGACTAATCTACCAGATCAGCGTCATGTGCAAGTAATAAAGATAATGGTTTCTGTTTGAAAAATAAGACAGTGCAAGTTATGTGCTCTATGTGATTAAGCAAAATTCTGAGTAACCCAAATTGTAAAGTAACATGACCTAATGATAGCCTATTTTTAATAGGGTATCTAAATTAGGTATTGTCCTGCACTGCATCATACAATATCAAAAATTGTAGTGAGAAAATGCTTACTCCTTCATCGATCAAGATTCGACTGGCACAATGTAAAGCATTTTTGTACACCTTTTGATTTGTAGTAGTGTTGTGAGCTTGTAACTTGACCTACAAAGAAACAAATAAATAAATAAACAAAGCATAAAAAATGGTGAGAACAAGAAGGTAGAGCATTTGACAATCCATAATTATGAGCCCATGCTTTCATTTCAGTACCATGCTTTCATTCCAGGGGCACTTATAATTAATTTTCTATTCTGTTGTTAGAGTATTATCATACAATTTCAATGAAAAAGGATTATCTTACGGCTGCGACTCTGGTACTACTTAACAGTAAGAGATCATATAATGGTATTTGGACTTGGTACGCTAAAACCCTACCAAGTGGGTAAATATTACCTAGTAACTATTGTTTCTGCATTGATTTCATAAAGCTGTCAGAAGTCAATGTCAGAGCAATTATATGTAGAAATAACTGAAAAATGAAAATGCATTAAGAAAAGAAGTAAAGGAAAACCTTGATAGTGTCAAAAGGGTGACCAGTGATGACCATGGAAAGGCCGGCCGCAAAGCCGGCCACATACTCCTTGGCAGCCTCACCAGTTCCCATGGAGTGCAAAACTTATTCTTTCCAGGGCTATTCAGCAAAAATTAGCAACAATGATACAAACAAACCAATTAGGTTTTTAAGTGAAGCCGGAGATCTACTCTTGTCAATATTAGAAGAAAATGGGGAACTTGTCTGCATAGATATCAAGTCAAATCGGTTGAGTGTCGATCCTATTCCTATTTCCTATTTCCTACTGAAGAAAATATTATTGCGACAGAAATGAAATGATGCTCGATCGATCAATCGACTCTCATCAAAATAACAAGAAAAGAGGGAAGAGAGTTCCAATTGCTTTTGAACCAATGTGGATTGTGGAGGAGAGTGGGGTTTTACTGTATTTTTTTTTTTTCAGTTATCGAATTCTATTATATATATATATAAATTATAAAAGACTGTAAGCAAAAGTTTATTTAGAGCCGGAATCAATCGACAGGGGAATAATATTTTTTTTTTTTTTTTTTTTTTGCGCCGCAAACTAGAAGCTAAGCATAAATGCATAATGGGTCAGAAATCAGGATCCCGTAACGCAAATTTTGAGCTTAGATATGGACCATCCGATCAGAATCTGGCCAATCCGGTCTCAGAAAGAAAGCACAGGGCCTCGTCCTGTTCGATATGCCAGAATAAATCTGACGGTCCAAATCCAAACCCAAAATTTGAGTTACTTTTTGGATCCCTAGTCAAGCTGGCATATCAATAAAAAAAATTTGAATATAATAACCCGTAAACCATACCCAGTTACCCACTTGGCCACTTGCATTCACACACTTTATTTCTCCAATTTACGTCGGAAACCTTCAGTTTTGATAGATACAAACTGGGCCTGAAAAAGAGCCTTATTTCAAAAATGAACGACCTAAATTTAAATTCACGGCCCAATAGACTCCATCAGAAAATCAAAGCCTCAAAAGGCAATACTATCAACATAGAAAACAAGAAAAATCTGATTTTTTTTTTTTTTTTTTATATATATAATGAGATGAGTGTCATAACTCATAAAGCCTCAAATCATTATAGTGCAGACACTGAATTTCGATCCAATAATCTTTCAGCCGAATTAACTGTGCTAGATATATCTTTTAAAAGAAGATAAGATTTAGAAATCACTAGTAACTAAGCGTTAATGTAGATATTATTTTATCTGATCGTGAATGTCAATCCAAACGAGTCCGGATCCTCGATCTAAAGTCAGTTGCAGAGCCACTAACAACAAATTGAGGTCAATTGATCTCTATTTTTTTTTAATTTATTATCTTATATATATTTTGAAATATATATTTTGAAGTAAAATTATGAGTAAAACTAAGGTGCTTTTAAGTTCACCAGGCCTCTGCACCAGTGCAATTATGAATTATCCGGAGTCCAGGCAATCTGCTCTGCAACTTACAAGTTACAATTATGAAGCACCACCATGAGGCATGAATCATGCACCAAGACCACCACAAATCCAATATTGCATATGTGCAATATGCAGAGATTGTGGCGACTCGTGAGTCACATTGCTACATCTGATTTTATTGTAATTATTTTATTCAAGATCTGTGTTGGTTAAATTCTTCCCATTTCACCAAAACCTATAATAAATACAAGACCCAGCTTATAATTGTATAAACATACATGCCGCACATGTTCCGTTTTATGGGTTCATGTGCAACTAAGAATTTACTTGTTACATTTTTTTTTTTTTAACTTCTAGCATGACTTGAGGATTTTAAGCATTAAAGAGTGACATATTTATACCAAAAGAAAATTATTAAAGAGTGACATATTTATACCAAGAGAAAATTATTCTTACACATGCTTTTGCATCTTTACACGAGATTCAATCATCAAACTATTTAATATTTACAAAAAATATTCATTCGAATTCCGAAAATACTATATTTTACTTAGAGAGTATTATCTTTTTTTATCACTGAATCAAAAACTGATTGTCAAAATAACATAATGCATTTAGCTTAGGAAAAATTTAGTTCCCAATAAATTACTTGATTAAAACACTTTTGAATTCAAATACTAGTTCGCAATTTGAAAACTAAAGGGGTAAGTATTTTATATTCATGTGGGAGCTTGAAATATATGAAGAATCGAAGTGTATAATTCCGATCATAATTTCAGTTCTAATTAATTTATAGCTCTCTAAAGTACCAATGACATTGTCCAAATATTCTAATCTCAATCTAACTTTTATTATTTTTATTTCTTTAAATAATAATTAACTAAAAAGTTAATTTTAATTTTAAAGTTCAAAAATCGATCTGAACCGTTCAATTTTATGGTTTTATATGTATGCATATTGTAAAATTAATTGAATATGTAAACTAATGGAAATTTGTCATTTCATTTTGCCAAATTATGATCATCAAAATCGTTATATAATAAGTTATTTTAGAATGAGATATTAAGAATCAAATCCATCAACTTACTTCCATAACAACATAATTATGAATTATTCACGAATAATTCATTTTTACTACCTCACCCCAAATGAATGTATTAATTAAATGGATTTCAGATTTTCTTTTTAATTATCGAATTTTATTAATTGTTCCAAATTATAACCATATTATTAATTCAATTTTGTTTATTTTTTCTTGAAATTTCAAAAAAATTGTTATATTAATTCTATATGTATTATAACAAACCAAATTATTTTCAAATTATACTTGTATTATATATAAAGCAAATTTTAATATTGCTAAATTGTATTCAGATTCTGAGTTTGTTATTTTTAATTTAGACACTGAATTTTGAGCATGCAACTTCCAGCCAAAGAGATTAATGTCTTAATCACTAAATTAGACATAGTTGTAGTTGTTATATATTACTTGTAGCAAAAATTCATTTAGTGCCACCCATAAAATGTTTATTCGCTTAACAAAAAACATGAAGTCAGTCCTTGATCCTTTTGCAAAATATTGACAAGCGCAAACACAAGATAAAACAGAGTATCGAAATGCACAAGACATGGAAAACTAAAAACATTATAATTTTTGCAATGCACTTATTTTGATAATGCAAAAATTTATAAAATAAATGCCGGATAAAATTTTAATATTTCTAATGTCCAATCATGCATAAAATTCAATTCCTGATTCAAAATTCAAATCCCAAACGGAAAAGTATAATTTTTTTTTACTCTTGTGTTACCTGATATGCTCTCATTAAAAATATAAATAGAGTTTGTTTTGTAGAGCATCAAAAGTTGATAAAAGAAGATGGCACCGAATTAATTGCAAAGAATATTTTTAGCCTTTTTATTTTGCACACCAAAAGTGATTGGTTTTATGCATGATTTTGATGCGAATATGTATTCGTTGCAATTAATTTGGACTAGAAATTAATTTGAACTAGTTCGTTAATTTCTAGTCAAAATTAATTGCAATGAATATTCATATAAAAAAATAGTTCAAATTAATTTGCACAAACAAATTATTAATTTTATAAGACGAGGCACCTGTATCACCCTATTAAAGAACTAGATTTAATTTCTTTGATTCTGTTATAATGTTTTTGGAATAAAATTCAAAATTATGTTAATGAAAAACAAAACTATTCTATGTTTTGTCCCACAATTATATATTTTCTAGATTCGTCTCTATATATACATATAATACGTTTCAGGTAGAATGAATTGAAATATATTACATTTTTTCTTCGATAATTAAATTCAAACTATTATAAAAAAAAACATGATACACATATATAATATGATCCCTCCTTAAAAAAGTATAAATCTAATTACATTTTAGCACTACTTATACAATAAAATATGATGGTGCGAATATACCCAATATTTTTATTTGCATTAATATTGAATTCACTATTCGTACAAGTTGAATATGTAATCATATCATCTCGAATTTTTTTTTCTTACTGCCCTAAAAAATCAAAATTAAATCAATACCACTTGGTTCTGATTTTCTCAAAACATACCACTCTCGCAGATCCAATCAGCACACCATATATTCCAGATGCACGAGGTGGATCGGCGCACCAGTCTGTGTGCGTATTAGACAGGTGCACCCGAGTGCACGGATCCCTTAGGCGATCCCCCTGGGTGTGCGGATCCCTCAGGCGCATCCGTGATTTGGTGCTATATAACGAATTTTTTAGCACTACTTTCATTCCACAACATGGTTGTTGCAAGGATAATGTTGAGTTGAACAGGGGCAGATTTACACACTGCCTGGGGTGCTAAGCCACCCTATGATTCGAAATTTTTAATCACATACATTGTAATTTGATTGATTTTTTATATTTCTATTTAGTTTTTATATAGTTCAGCCCCCCTTATAAAATATTAGATGTATGCTTGTAGTCTAGTGGTTAAGACTTTATTTTATTCTTGAGAGATCTTGAGTTCAAATTCCACTAGCTGCAAATTAATAATTATGTATTTTAAAATTTAGCCCCCTAACTAAATTTTCTAGTTCCGCCCCTGGAGTTGAATGGTTAATGGATATACAGCTTCATGCAAGTGCGGGGATGATTATTAAACTTGGCGATTGACGGAGATACAACTTCACGCAGGCGCGAAGGTGGTTGTCGAACTTGGCGGTTAATGGAGATACAACTTCACGCAGATGCGAAGGTGGTTGTCGAACTTGCTCTGATACCACTTGATGCCAAACTCGATCCCAAATCTCAACTCCGCTAATGACGGATTTTGAAATGATTTAGTAGAATTAGATACAATCTTGTAAGAGGAGAGATAGGTTACTTTGATACCACTTGACGACATCATGTTCCAAACTCTACTTTGCTTGTATAGGTTTTGTTTGATTCAGTGAGATATTGAACAATTTAAGAAGAGAATTAAGACAAGAAGAGAGAAGAAGGACATATTTCATATATTAATACAACTCTTAAAGAAAAAGATGACATGTTATTTCTTCTTATAATACATTCATCACATATTAAATAACTTAGAAACTAACAACTCATAATAAACTTAAAAATACTAACCAACTCTTGAAAACTCTAACATAATTAAAATGATATAGAAAATAGAAATAGTTGAACATAGAAAATAATAACATAACAAAGCCTCATAGAAAACACAACATAATCTAATATTGTAATTATTCATCATAGAAAATGATAAACAAGTGGGATCCGTGAGACTCTTTCTGGAGACTTGTGCCTAGTCATTTAAGAAAATTGAAGAACAATTAACCCGTTCTGAGTCGACTTTGAATTCGAATTCGGGTTTTAATCCAAGTCGGAATTTTGATTTTCATCACTTTTATTGTGTTTCAATGCTCATTAAAAAAAAATATGTTTTTCTTCTCTTCTTCTCCATTCTCATTTGCATGAACACCTCAATTTTTTATTTTATTTTTACTTTCTAAATTTGATCTGTACTATATATCATAAATGACTATACGAAAAATATTGTATGTATTATTTAGTCATGTCAGAACTAGCTTACTGCAGAAACATACGAGTATTTATTAAGAGTTGAAGTACGGCGAGAAATACTAAACCCTAATATGTAATTATTTCATTAAAAATTATGCACTCCTCAAATTACATTACATACTATATATAGAGTAGAACTAGGGTGCTCCTAAGTTCACAAAACTTCTTGTGAAATTGACTCTAAAATATATCGAATCGACTTTAAACAGTGAATCCAAACCGTTGAAATCCTTCTACCTAATGATTGATGCGTCTACATGTAAAAATTTAAAAGTTTCGAATTAATTTAATATAGAGTCAAGTGGCCAAAGGAGTCCACAAAATAAATACATTAAAATTAATTTATAAATCTTAAATTTTTAACCACTTAACTATATATTAAATTTGGTGAACTTAGAGTGCTATATATTAAATTTGGTGAACTTAGGAGCACTCTAGTTCTACTCCTGCATATATATTTTATAATTTACATCTTATCTCTAGTCAAATCATCCTAACTGTTATCAAATCGTACTTGGTCACGATGAGTAATTAATTAATATTATATTTATTATGTATATTATTTTGTGATCTCCGCATGATGTGCAATGTGGCGTGTGTGGGTTTGTAGACTTTAAATATCTAGCTAGAGAATACAGATCAGAGCTGCGCGCAACAGTATTTACTCGTATCCATAAATTAAATAGTGCATGCATTAAATGGGGAGATGATATATGATTTGCTACGTATCGTGATGCATCCATAAAACGAGGGTTCCAGTTGATTCGTTTCTCGTCTATATATATTCTATTCTATACTATATAATTGGCAAAAATATTTTATTGTACTATTTTATTCATAAATCAGCAACTATATAAGTCTAAAATAACAAATTTATTTATATATAGAATCAGCAATTGTAGTATTTTAATAATAAATCAGTAAGCATAGGTGATAGGTCCCATGCACATTTCTTATTCTCCCATGTGAATTGTACGTACTTGAAACTGAAAGAGATCCAATCAGCAAATTTTCAAAAAGCAACCGAACAGCAATCTGACAAAAGGTTTATTATTCTTGTACGAAGAACAGGAATTGTTTTTTTCTGATTAAATAATTAATCTGACTTGACTTGTATTCATTATACCGGTGATATTACAAAAATGATTTTTAATGTGCATTTGATCGATCCTCTTATTTTGAAAAAAAAAAAAAAACACTTTTTAAACTTATGTAGATATTTCATCGATCTTATTTGAAAAGATAATTATAGCATAATGCAATCAATTAATCAATAATTTCCTCTGTCCGAGTATACATGTGGGTGTGGCTGTTGACCGTAATACCTGCATATATCATAATATATCATAGTTATAAGATTCGCAAATTATTATTTGATTATTCGTATTTTTGGTGATGGTGAATTGAACACCAAATTTTTCAGACTTTGACCGAATTATTCGTATAATTTTTCTGATTTTTTTAAATTATTTTTTTTCTATTGTGAGACTGAAATTTTAAGTTCAAATTATTTTCAAATTATATCTGAATTTAATTTTAAATAACGGACTTTTAAGTCTACCGGAGAATGAAACCTGAATAATTTATTTATGACTATGAGTATATATAACACTTCAAACGCGTGCTTGCTCGGATGATTTTGTCGCTTCTCACTTTGTCATTGTTTCCTACTTTCTTTTCATTTTCTCCATAGAAATGGTACATGTATATTCCGTGCCAGTTGTCAGTTGCCAGTTGGCAAGATTATATAAAAAAAACAACAACAGAGGTTTACTAAGTTGGATTATGATTATGAACAGAGTTAGTTGTATTTGGATCCAGAACAAGTAAAATAATAGTTCAGACCAACGTTTTGTTTTGGTCCCACCTAGTTTTAGAATATGTTTTTTTTTATTATATGAGCAAAGCACATATCAATTCAAACTATAGATTAATGTATTTATTTTTAAAATTTAAATAACCGATTTAAACCATTTAATATGATCTTTATATACGAATATACTCGTAGATCAAATTTTATATTTTTTGAAAATCAAATACTTTTTAAGATAGATAGGAAATCACTTGATCTAAATATTCTAGAACATTTAAAAGTTTATAAAAAAAAATATGCATCTCTAAATGACATTTAAAAGGAAATTATTCTTACACGTACTTTTGCATCTCTACACGAGATTCAAACATCGAACTATGAAAATGCTATATTTTACTCAGAGAGCATTACCTTTTATCACTGAATAAAAAAACCGATTGTCAAAATAACACAATGCATTTAGCTTGGGAAAAATTTAGTTCCCAATAAATTACTTGATTAAAACACTTCTGAATACAAAATACTAGTTCGTAATTTGAAAACCAAAGGGGTAAATATTTTATATTCATGTGGGAGCTTGAAATATATGAAGGATCGAAGTGTATAATTCCGATCATAATTTCAGTTCTAATTAATTTATAGTTCTCTAAAGTACCAATGACATTGTCCAAATATTCTAATCTCAATCTAACTTTATTTATTTATTTCCTAAATATTAATTAACTAAAAAGTTAATTTTAATTTAGTAGCAAAAACAATATCTTCTGTGTCGAAAATCACAAATTCAAAACCTGAACTAAAAGTCCTTAGTGCACTTAACATCATAGTCGAGGGTTTCCTGATTGGAAACGTTGAATCAACGAAGGAAAGGACTATATCTAACAAATGCCTCTATGCAGAAAGCCATAAAAAAAATTTCATGTTTACCCTTTAAATTTTTTGCAATTATCTATTTTTTTTTTTTTTTTAAAACTCACATATTTATCCAACATTTTTTATTACCATTGTAAACTACATTTGAATGGGTCATCACAACTATGACGGCAAAATAAAACTTTGTACTTAATTAAGTATATATTATCTGTATGCATATAGTAAAATTAATTGAATATGTAAACTAATGGAAACTTGTCATTTCATTTTGCCAAATTATGATCATCAAAATCGTTATATAATAAGTTTTTTTAGAATGAGATATTAAGAATCAAACCCATCAACTTACTTCCATAACAACATAATTGAGAATTATTCACGAATAATTTGTTTTTACTACCTCAACCCGAATGAATGTTTTAATTAAATGGATCTCAGATTTTTTTTTAATTATCGAATTTTATTAATTGTTCCAAATTATAACCATATTATTTCAAATTTATTTTTTCTTGAAACTTCAATTTTTTTTGCTATATTAATTCTATATGTATCATAACAAAACAAATTATTTTTGAATTATACTTGTATTATATATAAAGCAATTTTTAATGAGGGTTCAAATGCCTCCATTTTTTATGTGCTCACCATTCCTCCATTTTTAAAAACATCAATAAACTAAAATTTAAATCATAAACTCAAAATAATCCTGTTAGATGTGATTTATATTATTTTCTCTATGTACTCATAAAAAAATATCACATTTCGATTTTGTTTTTATGTTAATCAGTCATTTGAAAAATCAATTTATAGAAATGATCCACATTAGTACATTTTTACAAACTCTTGAAGACAACCAAAAACAAAGTTAAAATGCCATAATTTTTTACATGTTCAAAGATAAAATGTAGTCATATATCCAACAGTTTTATTTTGACTTTTACATTTTATATTTTTGAGTTATTAACGTTCTTAAAAATGGAGGCATTTCAACTCTCCTTAATTTTAATATTGCTAAATTGTATTCGGATTCCGAGTTTGTTACTTTTAATTTAGACACTGAATTTTGAGCATGCAACTTCCAGCCAAAGAGAGTAATGTTTTAATCACTAAATTAGACATAGTTTGTCGTAGTTATATATTACTTGTAGCAAATATTCATTTAGTGCCACCCATAAAATGTTTATTCGCTTAACAAAAACACGAAGTCCTAATCCTTTTGCAAAATATTGACAAGCGCAAACACAGGCTATTTATTCTTTGTGATAAAACAGAGGAGTATCGAAATGCACAAGACTTGGAAAACTAAAAACATTATAATTTTTGCAATGTACTTATTTTGATAATGCAAAGAGTTGCCGGATTAATTTTAATATTTCCAATGCCCAATCATGCATAAAATTCAAATCCCAAACGGAAAAATATAAAAACTTTGATTCTTGTGCTACCTCATATGCTCACATTAAAAATATACATAGAGTTCGTTTTGTACAGCATCAAAAGTTGAGAAAAGAAGATGGCACCGAATTAATTGCGAAGAATATTTTTTGCCTTTTTTATTTTGCACACAAAAAGTTATTAGTTTTATGATTTTGATACGAATATATATTCGTTGCAATTAATTTGGACTAGAAATTAATTTGAACTAGTTCGTTAATTTCTAGTCAAAATTAATTGCAAAGAATATTCATATAAAAAAAAAATATAGTTCTAGTTATAATTAGTTTGCACAAAACAAATTCTTAATTTTAAAAGATGAGGCACTTGTCTCACCCTACTTAAAGAAGTAGATTTCATTTCTTTGATTCTGTTATAATTAATGTTTTTGGAATAAAATTCAAAATTATGCTAATGAAAAAGTATATAAAAACTAAGCCCCCATCCTAAAAACTATAATATGTTTTCTCCCACAATTAAATATTTTCTAGATTCGTCTCTATAAATACATATAATTATACGTTTGAGGTAGAATGATTGAAATATTTTACATTTTTTCTTCGAAATTTAAATTAAAACTATTACTAAAAATAATAAACATGATACACATATATTAATCCTCCTTAAAAAGGTATGAATCTAATTTCATTTTGAGCACTACTTATGCAATAGAACATGATGGTGCGAATATACTTAATATATATTTTTATTTGCATTAATATAGAAATCACTATTCTTACAAGTTGAATATATATGTAATCATATCATATAAAATTCATTATTACCCTCAAGTTGCCAATTCATATTGCAAATATTTAATACTAGACCAAGTGCACCTATATAAGTTCTTCCTTCATAACCATTTAAAAATAAATAAGAAAAGAAAAGGAAGAGGTCCACAAAGTAGGCATCAGCAATAATATTGATCACATCCACATCCACACAACTCTTTAAAAGGCCACATACAAAGTCGATCAAGTTACCACACCTCAGCGCTCAGCTCAGGCTCAGCTAAATCGATCCCCTTCCATTAATCCATTTTACTTTGACTCTCAAAGCATTGCTAGCTAGAAACAGCAGTACTATCTATATATCTCTATCTCTAACTAGTTAGCTCTATACAAATTAATTAAAATGTCTAGTACTAGTACTAGTACAGCACCATTGCTAGAGCCCAAGAATTGGGAATTAGGAAAAAAAAAGAAATGGGGATTGGAGAAGATAATCGATGTAGAGGAAGCCAAGGGGCAGTTGCTCTTTGCATTGCCCATGATTTTGACGAACATGTCCTACTATGCCATCACCCTTGTGTCTGTCATGTTTGCCGGACACCTCGGTGATGCCGAGCTCGCCGGAGCAACACTTGGAAATTCGTGGGGTACCGTCACTGGATTAGCCCTCATGGTATGTACTTAATTGTTATCAACCTTAATTAATTATCCAATTTGAAGATAAAATCATTAATAATGTTTGTTTTGATTTGTGTTTTTCTGATTATTAGTTTCATCTTCCTATTTAATTTTTTTTTCTCCTTTTTTATCTGTTGGCGGTTGGGATATTAATTTAGTTCATATTTCCTTTCTAAATGTTTACTATTTGATAGACTGTTGGTGTGTTAAAATGTGAAATCATCATAAATGCAAGATCATTTACTTCTCTTTAAAAAAAATGATGTACTTCGATCTAAATTTGATCCGTATCATAATTAATTAATGACTATATGAAAAGTATTGTATTATTTAGTCAAGTCCTACCTAGCTTACATATAAGTGTATTTCAGTTAAATTATCAACAATAGCATTAATTAGTTTATTTTATATGAACATTAGTTATCAACATTAGCTAATACGAATAGTCAAGTCCTACTAATTCTACTACAATTAAGTAAGACATCATGCATGTATCATAATCATTTTAGCTAGCACTTCATTTGCATGGGCTACCTTATATGTAATTGGCATCAATTGCATGAGTAGCTCATGTATATGAGTGTTTTTTTTTTTCCATGCTAGTAATACAAATTCAGATATTCGGTGAGTTTGAAAGATTAATAGAAATTTGTCTTTCTTTTAAAAAAAATTGTCGTTATAGCACAATGCAATTAATTTAATTAATAAATAATTTCCTTTGTGAGAGTATTCATGTCATGTGGGTGTGGCTGTTGACTGTATGTAGCACTGTATGCCTATGACTATATGTCTATATATAACATGTGAGACGCGTGCTTCCTCACATGATTTTCTCACTTCTCACTTTTCATTGTTTCCTTGCATTTTCTCCGTAGAATTCCGTGCCAGTTACCAGTTGCCAGTTGGCAAGATTATCACAAAAAAAAAAAAATAATAATAATAAATAATAGAGGTTTAATTTCTCAGTTGGATTATGAACAAAGAGTTAGTTGTATTTGGATCCAGAACAAGAAGTCAAATATATAGTTCAGACCAACTTTTTGTTTTGGTCCTACCTAGTTTTAAAACATGTTTTTTTTATTTTTACTTTTTGAGTGAGATTATGTTACTGTGTATAGCGCATATTGATCCATCCTATGGAATAATAATTTTTTTTTTTATCCATCCTATGGAATAATATTTTTTTTTTCAAAGTTTAAATAGCCAATTTAAACCGTTCAACATAATCTCTATGTGAAAATATACTTGTAGATCAAACTTTACATTTTTTTTAAAATTGTTTTTTTATAGATATGTAGAAAATCACATGATCTAAAGATTCTAGACCATTCAAAAGTTATACAAAATTTATAATAAAAAAAATATACATCGGTGCTATGCATAGTAATAGATCTCTTATTTTTTATCTTTTTTTTTAGTACGAGTTTTTATTTTTCTAAACATTCGAATATGAATGTCATTTTCAGGTTATGAGACCAGTACTTTATGATATTATTAGATAAAAAAATGAATTCGTTAGTGTTATATCTACATTTATTCTCAACTTGAACATATGAACTTAATTATATGCATTTGTAATGTTCTCTGAAGCTCTTTCGTTATACAAAAAAATTGCAATACAAGCACTTTGTTACATGTTCTTAGCCCTTTGTTACATGTTCTTCGTTGAGGCAAGTTTAACCAGCAAATTTTCTCAAAATTTGAAAAAAGGTTGTATATATGTCAATACACCAGTAACTTAATTTATGACTAACCTAGGTAGTGCATGTCATTTTCAGGTTAATTATGAGAGAATTTTACTCTTACTTTCCTTCTTCCCATATTCAATTATTCATCATAGAAGAAAATTGACTGACTAGAAGTCTAAACCCAAGTTCTTTCCTTTGTTCCATTTTTTCCTTGACTCAAAACAGACGTCTTATCCTTTTAACAGTGACATATTACATATACGGTATATGGTAATTTTTCTCATCAGAGTAGAAACCAATTTGGTGTAAGGTTGTATGGTTAGATCAAGACATTATGTATTCAAATTTAAGTTCATACTGTTGGGGAATCATGAAGGCCAAACAATTACGCCTTATCTAGAGATCAAATAATTACATCTTATCTAGGGGTCAAACACTTACACCCCGGGGAAGAAGAAACAATCCCCACCTTAACCTAAGGACCGTCCTATGCCAAAGATACCAAAAACATAATCTTTAGTGCGGAATACAATACCTGATTCCATGTTGTTTGCCATGGAATATCAAACCCGAAGTTGGAGCAGTAAACGTCTCCGTGAGCGCGAGACAAGACTCTAGTTCTTCCTTACTCGCCCTCTTGATTGGATTTTAGATTAGGTCTTCCAAAGCAACAAGATCGTCTCTTGAGAATTTCTCTCCAAATTTCTTAATGGAATTCTCCTCTCAATTCTTTGATGGTGGAAAAAGTGAGAAAGACACTCAATTTCTATAGAAGAATAACTTCTGAAAAGAGTTCGTTATCTTATGTTTTGGGGACCCATCTATATATAGTTTACATATCTGACTGCGCGAGTGCGGGTGGTCCACCCGCACTGGATCTCACTACGTCCGCACTGAGATGATTCGCGTCCAAATAACCGCCTTAAAACTCAGCCCCAAATTTTCACTAAGTCCTCAGTGTGGGTGGTTCACCCGCACTGGTTCTTAGTGCGTCCGCATTACGCTCGGACTTTTCTTGAATTTCCTGAGTGCGTCTGCACTCAGATCTAGTGCGGGTGAACCACCCACACTGGGTGCCCTGAAAACTCCCAGAATTTGGCTAAGTACTGAGTGCGTTCGCACTCAGATCCAGTGCGGGTGAACCACCCGCACTGGGCACCGACTGCGTCCGCACTGGGGTTCCAGTGCGTCCGCATTACGCTCGGACTTTTCCTGGGTTGTCAGAAGTTCTCAAAATTTGGCTAAGTACTGAGTGCGTCCGCACTCAGATCCAGTGCGGGTGAACCACCCGCACTGGACGGCCCAAAATGTTCCAGATTTTGGCTAAGTACTGAGTGCGTCCGCACTCAAATCCAGTGCGGGTGGACCACCCGCACTGGGCGTCCAAAAGACAGTTTTTTCAATTGCAAATTTCAGAATCAGTCCATCAATGATTTGATCTTTGCCCAAATTGTTCTACACACTTATGGACCACATCCTATTGAATACATAGATTGTCTAATATCTTAATTCCATATTAGATCACTTTAATTGTGACAATCATATTGATAGTAAACAATTCATAATTATATTACATATATGCTCAACGTTGGATTAAGATCCAACACATACTTCATAACTAGTGAATAGTCATTGTACATGACAACGACACAAAAATAATATAATCAACAATTTTTTTTAAACAAAATATATGAAAAAAATTGATGAATTGTTGATAGCGATTAAATTACCAGTACTGATCACGTCCTTAATTGTACGGATATCAGGGACGATCACGAGCAGTGACTATTTCATGTTTAATTAACTTTACCTGTTCATTGCAACACTAGAGTTAATGCTACACACTACAAATACACTGATTATAAAGTATAAACCAATCAGATTTTGGTATCAGTCTTAACTCTTAATAGGAGTACCAGGTACTACTTAAATTGATTACGACCTTTTGATTCTTCTGGTAACGGCCATGTATTCTGGCATCAGAAATTGTACCAGTACTGATCATAGTCAAGAAAATCATATCCATTACTTCAATAATCTCTCTCTCACACACACTAAAATAATCCCTTTTTTTATTGCAGACTGGTCTAAGTGGCGCTCTCGAGACACTATGCGGCCAAGGCCACGGTGCAAAATTATACCGCATGCTCGGCATCTACCTCCAATCATCCCTTATAATCTCAACTGCCTTCTGCATTCTGGTCTCCCTTCTATGGTTTTTCTCAGAAGAAATCCTCCTTTTACTACAACAACAACCCGAGGTGGCCCACATGGCAGGTGTATACCTGAAGTGGCTCATTCCTGGTCTATTCGCATACGGTGGTATACAATGCATCCTGAGATTCCTCCAGACACAGACAGTTGTGATGCCACTTGTCGTGTGCTCAGTGGTCGGGCTACTGGCACATGTCTTGATCACGTATTTATTGGTGCATGTGTTCGGGCTTGGGTTCGTGGGGACCGGCATTGCTGGGTCAGTTTCTTTGTGGATTTCTTTCCTAATGCTTGTGGGATACGTGAAGTATTCCAAGGCTTTCGAGCACACGTGGGAGGGGTTCTCAATGGAGGCCTTCGAGCATATTTTGCCGAGCATGAAACTCGCTGTTCCATCGGCAATTATGGTCTGGTTAGTATCATGTGTGCATGTGTGTGTGCGTGGGTGTGTGTGGTGTGTATGAATTGGTTCATCAAATGATCCCATTCACATTTGAGAAATATGCTGTCGGTGTGAATTTACTGGTACACATTTGGGACATGACAAAACTTGCACTTGATATTACCTGTACAGTACTGCAACTGCAAGTAATAGGTTTAAGCGTCTATTCAACAAATAGGAGCTCTAATTAAGCATCATTTAACTAGAAACCACTAAATAATTGTCATGAAACCATTCAATCAAAAAGAGAAATTTAATTTTGCAAAATGGACATATGGACTCCGGGCAGCTAATTATGCTTATGCTACCATTACTATCAAAGGTAGTACTTATGTATTTTCATTAATACAGCTTTGAGTATTGGGCTTTTGAGATTCTGGTCTTGCTTGCCGGCCTGATGCCAAATTCCGAGCTAAGCACTTCATTAATTGCTATGTGGTAATTTTCTTTTTACGTACACCTCTTAATTTCTTCTCACTTTTATTGTATTCTTCAAACATTACATGCTGACAGTTACATGTAATGCAGTGTGAACACAGAGGCAATTACATACATGATTACATATGGATTCAGTGCAGCTGTGAGGTACTTAGAAAGAAATTTTCAAGTTTCAAATCTTATCTTCATTGCTAATTTCGTGTTATAGTAAGTTTATGGCAAAATAAATTCTATTATTTCAGCACACGTGTTTCGAATGAGATCGGAGCGGGAAACATACAGCAAGCGAAAAATGCTGTATCAGTGACACTGAAACTGTCAATTCTTCTTGCCTTGACTGTTATTCTACTACTCGCAATTTGCCACAATCTGTGGGCCAGTCTCTTTAGTAGTACCCAAGATATCATTACTGCTTTTGCATATATGACTCCATTCCTCGCCACTTCGATCCTTTTTGACTCCGCTCAAGGAGTTTTATCTGGTCAGTTTCAATTGTTGACTCCTTGTTGTATTATATAATATCGAAATTTATCAGAAAAAATTAATTAGTGTAAATATGATCCCATAAAAGTCACTTCAATTTCTTTTTTTGAGTGAAGTCACTTCAATTTCACATAAAATGAACAGGTATATATACAAATAAACTGAAAGGTACACTAGATTTGAAAGGCTATACAAATAAACTGAGGTAAACTGAAACAGATTAATTAATTTTGCACCACTTAGTATGCAGCAAATGCAAAAATCATTTTGCAAAACTAATTATCCATTTTGGTCCCCCAAAATAATAAAATCATCAATAATTTGTTGCTGAAAGTCACATTATGGTTTTTTTAGATATATCAAGTAGGGTTATTATTTTACTTTCGCAAATTTTCTTACACACCTGACAGCTGTACTTAATTTATTTTTAAATATTAGGTTTTAAGGCTTTTCTTTTTTTCTTTTTTTCATTTTTTTTTTGATAAAAAGGTTTCACAGTTATTCACTTGCTACTTCTCCTTCATATATGACATACTGAAAAAAAAATTGTAATTGATAAATTTTAGGTGTCGCAAGAGGATGCGGGTGGCAACACTTGGCAGCATGGACCAACTTGGTAGCCTTCTACTTCATCGGCATGCCAATGGCAGTTCTCTTTGCATTCAAACTAGAACTTTATGCCCAGGTACATAATTATCACCTCTTATATATAGCCCATAAGCTAAATGTTCTTGTGCCAGTAGAAAATAGTTCTCAAAATTGCCAGCAGTATATATTTCCGAAAACCGCATCTTTTTATCAAGGGCAATATGCACATGTACTTTCTTACAAGTTTTAAACTTGTTGCATAGTAAACCATTTCATCTAATCAAAATTGATTATATTAATTGCACTATACATGTCATCTAATGAAGTTTTAATTATATATGTAAAATTTCAGGGATTGTGGATGGGTCTGATATGTGGATTAGCTTGTCAAGCAACTACTCTTTTGATCATAACCTTGCGTATCAAATGGACCAAATCAAACGTGACGATGCAAGACGAAGAGCATGAACACCACGAACTTCCCGTTTCGGCAATTTAAAAGCTAACAAGCTATTTTTTGTTAAATAATATATCTTAGGTTCATTAGATGCATGTGTGTGTAATAGAAACGTAAGAGAATGAAATTTTGCTTGAACCTTTTGGAATTCTTCATTTTTTTTTTAATCTTCTTGTAAACCTTGCTTATCATTGAACCCCAATTAATATTCAATTGCCATACAAGAGCTACTGCACTGGAGATTATTCAATGAGCCCCAGTTAATATTCAAATGCACCACACTCTGAAAACAGTGAAGTTATATATATATACATATATATATTTGCACCAATGATATCCTAATTTTGTTAATTTCATGCATTTTGTATCCGGAATAAGCACTAAATTTGTGGGCCTCTGCTCCCGCAAGATCTCTGTAAAACTAAAGTTCTTCTTTTACCAGCATGGTCCGTATATAATACCATGTTGCCTCGGCCTTGCAATTTTAATGGATGGATGTAAACTGTAGACATGTAATAGGCCCAATACATGGTATGGGAATATGGGATGGTGGTGTATATAGCTAGCGGGCCTATTTGGATCAATTTATTTTTTCTTAGCCCAATCATAACCTGAGCGTTGTATAAGTTCTTTATTTAGCAAGATGGTGTATATTTTACAAGGCAAAACTCAGAACAACAAAATCAAAGCGCATAAACAAAGCATTAGTGATCTAAATAAGTAACCAATGTGGTGTTAGAATATTATTGGTTTTATCTGTTACTCGGAATCCGGAGGAAATTAAACTATTTCTGTTACGTTTATCAATTTGTGTGTTTTATCAATTTGTGTTACGTTTACAATCTTAAGAACACCAAAACTCACATAATCACATCTTAACTTGTGTCTTTTGCTTGTTCACAATTTTATTTGTTGTAAATCAAACAAATTCTTAAAAAATAAATATGCATAAAATTCTTTAAAAAAATGTATTTATAGTGTGTTTGTGTATCTGTTGATGTTTTAAATCATTTTGGCAACACAAATATTTCTCTAGTTTATATCCTTATAACAATAATAATGATAATAATTACTATTATATTATAATCATATTGAGAAGGGTTCACATGTCTTCAATTTTTATGTCTCTATTATGCCTCCACCTTTTAATTTTCTAATAACAATTTTTTTAAACTTGTATGTCAAGATAAAACCGTTATATGTGATCTACGAGTTATTATTTACTCTATATGTACATAAAAAAATTATTGTTTTCCGGTTTTGTTTTTATATGAATTAATGAGTTGAAAAATCAACATTTAGAATTAATCCATAACAATGTTCGTAATATTTTATATATGCGTAGAGAACATAATATAAATCAAATCTAATTATTTTATTTTGATATTTGAGTTTAAAATATTAAGTTATCAACGTTTAAAAAATAACTCATCACTTGTAATATAATTTAGTATAATATATGTAGTGAAATGAAATTAGAAATTGTAGAAATTGTTAAATGTTTTAAAACAAAAAACATACATAAGAAAACACGTACTCCATGTCGTTTTGCAGCTCTTGCTCGTTTAGTCATTTGGAGGGCAATGCATCCGTACAGGCATGTCATGTCAGTACGTAGTACGCATTAATTTACACGTTGCGGCATTTATTCGGATTAAATAAATAAATATACAAATTTTTGTATGCAAAACTGCAACAATTAATGCTGATGTGAATTTCGTTGTGCTGGTACACAATCTCAGGTCTTGTGCATATTTAAGAGAACCTAATCAATATTATTACGAGAGATTTCAAATGTCTTTATTTAATATATCTATCATCCTATGTTCACTTTTTAATTTTTTAATAACAAAAATTCTAAACTTTATATATCACGATAAAACAATTAAATGTGATTGATATTAGTTTTTCTACATCCACATAATAAATTATGACTTAACATTAGGTTTTGTATGAATCAATAAGTTTGAAAAATTAATATCTCAAATTTATTCACATCGGTATATTTTTACAAGCTCTTGATATAAATCAAAATAAAATTGAATCGTCGTGATCTTTTAAGTGTACATAAAGAAAATTCTAACTGTTTTATTTTGACATTAAAGTTTTAAATTTTACATTATTATAATTTTAAATTTTGAGGCAAGATGAAAGTACAAAAAATAATTATTATTTGAAGCCTCCTCTTTAAATATGTATTACTCTGTGAATTTACAACCATTAGGTACCAAATCGATCGATCAAGGTAAATACTTATTTGTAGATCAGCGTTATAAGTTTTAGAATATTTTAAGCAAAGCAAAGCAAAGCAGGGAAAGTATACATAGATATATTTATATTATTTCTTTTTTGAAAGGCAAAATTACTTTTCAAGTAGGGACAAATTGATGTTTTTAGCAAGCAATTGAGTGTTTTTTGCGTACTAAGCCCCTGAAATAATATAAATTACAAATGTTAATGTCCGATTAAAATTTCTATACTTTTAAGTCGATCGTTTTGAGGTGTTTTTTTATTTTATAGAAAATAAATACCCGTCTCAGTTTTGCGAACAAAATGAGGTCAGTAATGAATATGTTAATTTTGCCTCTATTTCTTAGGTATTTTTTTTTTTCGATTTGGACCTCGATAATATATAGGATCTGTATTAAATTTGACATAGCAATGATGTTAATTAGTAATCTACAGAAAAAAGAAAGAGGAGTATATAGCTTTCAATTTATTGTAGATATTAGGCTCAAAATAATTATTTTTTAGAATTTTTTTTTTTTTAAATCATGGGTTGAGGGTCAAGCCACCCAACACATTTTCAAACTCGTATGTATATTATAGAAGATTTTTCTACTTTGTGGATTTCGAACCCAGGACCTCTCACATAAGAGCCATGTGCTTTTGCCACTAGACCAAATGCAAGTTCTTATTTTTAAGATATTATTATTGACCACATAATGAAAGTCATGATTTTTTCCCTGTAGATTTTTGTATTCCTAAATCACCTATATATATATATATTGTAAAATTTGATCTCCAAGCACACTTTAATATGGAGATGAACTTAAATGGTTCGGATTGACATTTTAAATTTTGAAATTAAAGATATAGATGTGAAGTAAAACACTCGTTTTACTTCGCGAATTACTTTTATTGTGTAAATACATATGTTATTATTTGTTTTCAAGTAATATCTTTAAAGACTGTTGTTCAATACGGTTTGCTTCATATCACATATTATAGATTCTATTTTTTTTTATATTACTTACTAAATCTATAAGAAATAGTGTTCATTGAGTTGATACTTTTGCTTATGTATACATAGCATTATTGTAAGATATTTTAATTCTCTATTTGTACAAAAACAAAACAAAAATATAACTATACAATAATTAAATGTTAGGTCAAAGCAACACGACCGCGCTCAGTATAATTTAAACTATAATAAAGATTCATAATGCCTACAAATTTTTATATGAATATAGATGAACAAACTTTCAAGAAAACAGACGAAGAAAAATCTCTCCATCAACAAATGCTCATGACATCTCAAATAAAATTTTTAAACTCTCATACACGAAAGAGAATATATATATATATATATATTTGACAATTATCTACATAAAAAAAAACAGCTAGCACAAGTCAGAGGAATAAAAAAGAGAAAAAACAAAAATATGAGTTTTCTAAATTGATATTATAAAAAAAGAAAGATGAAAAAATGACTGATTTTGGAGCAATTAGAAAAGATAAACAATTAAACATTGCAATTGCAAAATAAATATAATTAATAGAAGAAATAATTTTGAAGGAGTTTGACAAATCAAACAATTACATGTTGCAATTGCACACTAGAAATAGAAATAGGAATTAAATTGTCATGATAATTAACCACATGCTCTTGCCCCACAGAAGAGCTACATGTTATTTTAGCTCAACAACCTTTGTTATTGTAATCATAAATGAATGTATGATTTGTATATGTGATGTTGACAATTCATGACATTAATCATAGACAAATACTAAACAACTACTCATCCCTGAACTAACCATCTGTCCTACAATAGATATATAAATAAACGCCAACAAACAAATTAATCATTAAGCACAACATATACTGTACCATCAAGAGCATTTGACTGTCAGAATAAAATTTTAAAATTAGGGTTTTCATGTTATGGCCTAATTATGGAGAACATTCCCTAGTTGACTTATTACAAATTAAATATGCAGGGTATAAATGTTTGCATGTGAATTTATATCCTCTATTCAACTCTAAAAGAAGATTCCACCTCTGCTAATATATAAGTGCTAGCTGTTAATTATTTCTGTTATTTTGAAGTTGCTTCCATTCAATATTATATCAACAGATTACTTACTTATTTTCTCACAATTATACATTTTTTTAATAATAACTAGTGGAATATACGGTTAAGAATTAATGTTTGCATGTGGATTTATGGGTATTGGTTATAAGTACTTGTTTAATAATTAATAGCTAATGAAGTTTCCTTAATTAATTTAGATAATCTTAATTAATTCATTGACTTATACATATAAATGCTTAACTTAATAAAACTGACGCCTTAACCTATCAATTTTTGCTTCCTTCCGAAAGATATCATATATATGAGAAACGTAATGAATATAAAATTTTATATTGCTTTTGAGAAGAACCAACAAATTAAATTAAAGCTGTGAAAAATTGATTGATTTCTCAATCAATATGAAAATGGGGGCACCCTTTATATGTTTAATTTGTGCCAAGTGCTGATGTGGTGCTCTCACTGTCTTCTCCATTTTACACACTATTAATGTATATATTCTGTGTTAATCTAATAATTGCATCATGATAGAATTTCCCCGTGCTTTACTGCAACAGTTTTTTTACCTTGGTTAATTTGATGAGTTGGAAATTAAGACAAGTATCTTAATGAAAGAAGTAGACAAGTGATAAGTTATAAATAATTTTATGTTATGCTTAATTCATCAGTTGTTTTTGGATCCGTCATGTGCTCTTATATATATTGCAACAAAATTAAGGATAATTTATATTGATGGCAATAGATACATATTTTCTACCAATTAAAAGTAAAGATATTTAATCTCATGTCATCTTATATCACAAAGTAATTATATATATAGTAAGTATTAAATTTCGCTGGAGGTCACTAATTTGTTATACTCAAGTTTAATTTGTTCTCTTTTAGTCACTCAACTTTGTTATTTATTCCAATTAAGCCACTCTATACTTTTTAATTCAAAATAATAACGGAATATACTCATTCCGTTAGTATTTTAGATGGAATAAGCATATTCCGTTAATATTTTGAATGGAATAAGAATATTCCGTTAAGATTTTAAATTTAAAAGTATAGAGTGTCTTGATTAAGACAAATAACAAAATTTAGTGAGTAAAAATGAACAAATCAAACTTGAGTGGCTAATTCGTGACAAATAACAAAGTGCAGTGACTTCTATTTTACCCTAGTAAATATGCAACCATTGATGCTGTGAAATAATCAAGTATAAGAAATTAATTAAACTGCTTTGTTTTTTTGGATAATTAATTGAAGCATAAGTTAAACCGAGTTGACGGAGGGTTTTTGATTACTTTGATTCTTATGTTTGATAATATTGTTAGTTAGTTTTCACATTGCAAATTAGTTGTTTAATTTTGAACTATGTTATCTAGCAGGGGCTGAAAGAGAACTCAACTGGATTTAGTTTATTTGAAGAACGTACAATTCAAGTAATTTTTAACCGAATTTAGTTCATTTGTAGAATTGTTCAAGTTTAAATAACTTGAGAACAGGAAAAAGATAATTTGACTTGATTTAGTTTATTTGAAGAATTAATTGAACTTAAAATTACTTAAAAGAGAAAAAAGAGAGTAAGATAATTTGAACAGCTCCCAGCTCAAGTCCACATGGCCCCAGTTGGCCCCAGTTGACCCCACCAACCGCTATCATCTGACGCCATCTCTACCCTCCGCAACTTCGTAGAGAAACATGGAATGAAAAAATTAAATGTGAGCCGACTGCTGAGAGCCTCGGTTACTGTTTATGGACGAAGAATCGTAGCAGATTCGGATCCGAGAGAGAAAGCAGAAATCGTAAGTTACTGTTTATGGACGAATAATCGCAGCAGATTCGGATCTATGAGTTGCATAGTTGCATTTGCTTACTTCGATCGTACAATATTTAATAATTAATCAAGGTGCAACCAAAAACTGTGGCTACTGAGCAGCCAGAGCCCAATGCATTAATGACTGTTTAGATTCTCTCCTGCAATCTTTCTGGAACAGAGCATGATGCAAGCTACTGTTATTCGGGACCCACGGACTAATCTATTTCTCGAGGGACGTGACGTACTTAACACTAACAGGAACTGTAACAGAGTCTGGTCCGGTCTGCATAAACCCGGGACAGAAATTATGTTGTAATTACAATTCCGTATTATTATTATATGACATGTTGGACCCACCATATGGGAACAGGAGAGCTTTCCATGGTCCAGGTTCATCTCCTGTTTGTCTCGCTCTCCTTCCCTTTCAAGAATCTCGTCTCGATTCTCTCTCCAGCAACAAAGAAATTGCTCAATTTCGCACGCTTTCTAACTTGTCTCTCTCTCTCTCTCTCCTCTTTCGTCTTTGACCTTTCTTTGTCTCTCTCCTCTCCTATCTCTCTTTCTCAGTTCGTTGAGCTCTCGTTTTCTCTCTCTCCACCTCCTATTAATCTCTCCGAGAGAGATGGGGTTGTGTTTGGTTGGTATTTGACTCCATCCAAAGCAACCTCCCCTCTATCCGAAAAAATAAAGCTCGGTGGTTTCACCTTCCCCGGCTTCTCTTCTTGCTTTGTTTTCCAGGAAGACAGAGAGAGAGAGAGCACAAGGGTTTGATTTTGCTCTTAATTTCTTTTCGCAAATGAAAACCTTTCCACTTCTATCTGCTTTTCTCCTTCTCCTTCTTCTTGGGTTGTTTAGACCTTCCATTTCGCTGAGGCCTATAAGAGATCGACCTACAGTTGTTACTTCAGCCACATGGAGCGATGCGGTTTGTACTTCTACTTAATTTGTTTTGTTTTACTCTACTTAATTCGGCCCTTTATGCGATGCAATTGTTTGGTTCTTCTCTAAAATTAGTGCGTCAACCTCTTTTTTTTTTCCATTTATGTATTTGCTTAGATGTTATCTTATTCCCCTGTGTTTGTGCTACTTCTAAATGTTTGCATTCCCCCTGAATTAGCGCAAGTACTGTAGCTCAATTATTTAAAATAAAATATAGCAACTGGGATAGAATTATTCTTGCAGTTCGGTTGATTTAGGGGCGTTTTTGCAGAATTGTTAGTTATTTGTGATATTGAAATTTTATGATTGGCCAAAATTGGCTGAGAACTCTATACTTCACTTTGTTCAGTTTTTATATATATTTTTTAGTTGCTTAGTGCTAGGTGCATTGCAAATATATACAATTTGGTACTATTGTGAATTGTTCATACATTGATCTGTTGCCTATGCCATATTTGGGAACTTCTGCATGTATACAATGCATATATTTTCCGTATGTGATTAATTTTGTTTTCTCTGTGTCTCCAGAATGCTTTATTTAAAAGGGATGATGCTGAGTTAAACCCGTATTACTGGAATATTACTGGAATATATAAAGGTAATTCTTTTCTGACATAATTATTAATTTGAAGAGGAAGTAACATCTGATATTTCTGGTTTTTTTTTTTAAATCTATTTTGTTATTTTCTGATTCAGGAACTTGGCGTTTTATGGGCCCCAAGAATGGTTCATCCAAATTCGTTGATTCCAGTGGATTTCAAGGTGTGTCTGTTTTGGAGTTACTTAGCAAGCCGTCAAAGTTACAAGGCGTACATTATGTTACGGTACAATTAATTTTTGAAATTTAGAGATCTAACTTTCATGATTTGGTACCGATTGTAACAGTCTATTGGTGCATTTAAGATCACATTGTAACATCTCTTGCCGAATAGTTTTACTTCATCTATATGTTTATTTACTTGTGGGGCGGCTAATTGTTGAAATCACTGGGAGATAATAATAATTTTCTGAATTATTAAGAAAAAATATTTAGAAAATAAAGATTATTCTGTGTTTGGTTTTACAGGGATCTATTACTTTCCAAGATTTATTCGATAATGAACGTGAACATGCTCGACTGAGGATAGAAGGTGTGTATGTCTGGCCTTTCAGACAATTACGCATGGTTGCTAACAGGTAAGATACCGATACAGAATCAGTTCCTTCTCTGGTTCTGTTATAATAAGTATATAAATATATATAAGTTGATACATTTTTGTTATTAGTGGAGGTGATGGTCCCTTCCCAGAAGAGGAATACTCTAGGTCAAATCCATACCATCTGGTAATAATTCATAAATATAGCTTATAGAAAAAAAAATATTGTTTCTTAAAATTGAAATTATATTATATTAATTAGTATTTCTTATATTTTTCCTGATAGATGGGAATGTTCTCCAATCAAGTGTATCCAGATCCCCTCAAGGGTTACAATGGGGACAAGAATGGTAATTATAAAAAATATTTAATACCAATATTGTTGTTTTTTGGGGTCTTTGTTGGTTAATTTTTTTCCTCTGAAAGTTCACTTAAAAACTGAATTCATTAACTTGTTTCTACTTTTTTTGTTTTATTTATTATTTACTGATTCATTTATTTTGTATCAGCTTTAACAAAAGAATTGGAGAAGTACTGTAATGTAGAGATTGCAGCCAAGGTGTCGCGCATATCTGCTAGTCAAATTGGTATCTCAAACATCCCATCTTTGCTTCTAATTACTATTTTGTGCTTCTTTTTTTTCCTTAGTTTTATAATAACCACTTGCAATGCTCATCTTCACAAATATATTGTCAAGGAAAAAAGTTAATGTGTAATATGTTTTTTTTTTTTTAACTTTTACATACAATTAGTTCATTTAGAATTTTTTTGTCCAATACTTCCAGCAAGTATCATAAGAAGCTATTAACTTCTAATTTAACTTTATGATCTTCCAATTAATCTTAACTTTCATTTTCTGAAACTTCATCAAGTACCCATAAAGAAATAATAATTGAATTATGAATTTGTGATGTCTGGTACATATGGTTAATGCGTCTTGTTGTTGAACATTTTAATTAGAAAACAAATTTAGGCTAGGTCCAAGAATTTGTTGGTTTCATAGAGTTCTCAAAGAAATAAGTATATTATTTTTCAAGAAAAAATATACCTTTTTTCTGGTGAGGTCAACACTTTCTAACCTATATTCTCTTGTTTCTTTTGCTCTTCTTACTTTGGAATTTAAATATTGAAATTTTGTTTCGTCAGAGGGAGAGCATGACAAGTATCGGTTCGAGGGTCTAACAGAGGCACCCGCGCTTGATTCGGATGGAGAGTGCTTCACTCCCATTTTGCTTAATGCGTCCTCGATAAATGTAGATGTTTATTACAACAAGGCGGTCAATTATACCCTCATGGTCACTTTTGTATCCTTCTTCTTGAATGAACTTTTCTATTTTATTCTCCTGTGTGTATTATTCAGGAAGTTTATACAGGGGATATCTTTTGGGACTTTTTGCGTAGTGTGGGCACAAATGTTTTGCAAGGATGCACAGCATATTTCATCTTATATGGTTTACAGAAGTAATCACGATGCCTGTTGAGTCTGGATTTTTCAGATTTTTTGCACAGCAAATACATCTTGTAGTTTTAAACGGCAGATGCAAATACTTTTTATGTTTCTTCTTTAATTTGAATAAATTAGATATCTTTCCTTCAAGTTCTCCTCCACATCAGACAAATGGAGCACAGCAATAGTCAATTTGTAAGCTTGGTTATTTATTTGAAGCTCCTCAATAAAGGCTAATTTTACTTTTTGTGAGGCACTTGTATACATGTCACTGTAATTGTTTGCAATTTTTCAGGGAGCATCTAAGGTGTCTTTAGTAATGATTGGGCAACAGGCTATCATGGATGCTTATCTCTGTCTCTTGCATTTGGCAGCGGGAGTAGTTGTTGGTTAGTTTTTCTTCTTTTTGTATTTATTTTTATTTTTTATTAAAGGGTACTGTTACACCCCAGAATCTTTAGATGCTATATTGAGAATTGAACCTGCTTCTCTCCGTAGAGAGACAGGGCTCGCACCACTGCACTAAGCCCGTGGTTCAGTTGTTGGTTAGTGTATTACAAGTATTTTCTTTGTGAACTGGTTTTCAGAAACAAAGTAACCACACATATTATTTTGTATTCAGGCCCCTATATAAAAGCAGAATTTGGAGAGATGGAAATGAAAAATAGAAAGAAAGTATCTATAATTACCAGGTTTGGTTTGGGTGGTTGGTTAAGCCGTTAATCCAGCCAAGACTGTAAAATTGCACCAACTTAAGTTGTGGGATATTTTAGTCATTCGTACAATTTTGTAGAGTGAGGCTATGGTACTTTGCAAACCGCATATTGGTCTGTGATATGGATCTGTACCTCTGTTTTTCAAAATTTAGAACAGTCAATCCGAACCGCTCAACACGATCTCCATATGAATATAAACTTGGAAACCTAATTTTACGTTTTTTAAAATTTGTTTTACTATTTTTTTTAAATAGGTTGAAATCACTACTTTCGGATGGTTCAAAATCTTTAGATCGAGTGATTTTTTACCTATCTAAAATCATAGTAAAAAATTCTAAAAAATGTCAAATTTGGTCTCCAACTACATTTTTATATGGAGATCATTTTGAATGGTTCAGATCGAATGTTTGAACGTTTAAACAGATATATTGATCCATAGCATGGACCGTTCCGCGCGCTTTGCAAAGTATTGTATTCTCAATTCAATTTTGTATTTATTAACTTCTTTCCATTGTACCTCCTCTCATATAGTCTTGTCTCCTTCCACCTATAGACAACTGAGCATGAATATAAATTTGGAAGATGTTTTAGTTCTTACAATATTTCTTTTTGCGGGGGTGGATGCAGAGTCACTATTTAATGCATTTGCGACAGCCGCATTCTTCAAATTCGTGGTGTTTTCCATTTTTGAAATGAGGTACTTCTTGGCCATATGGAAGGCCACACGACCGGCGTCTAGCAGTGAGAACTGGGAACTGATGCGGCGTGAACTTTCTGTGCTCTACAGTCGCTTCTGTAAGTGTTCCTTTACTTTACTGATCAAATCGGATATACATGAGGTGGTTGTGTGATTGTACTGTTTTGACCACTTTTCTTAGTTTATTCGGCGTTCTATGATTCTATCGCAATATAGAAGGTTGGTCAAGGTTTATTATTGAGAATTTCTTGATATATAGTTTTGCAATCAGCTATAATAGAGGTTTAGTTTCACAAATGAGTACAAATTATTACCTGATTGTATAACCTATGATATTCCTTGAGTGGTAATTAACAATTCAGGGCATAATTAGGCTGTGTTAGGACTTAATTGAATGGAAGCGGGGCGCCTCTGATGCCCGGCGGGAACCGTCCGATTTGCTCCAAGATTTGTGCACGCCTCTTCAATATTCATTCGCACCGCTTCAAGATTCGTGTGGATCATGTGTTCAAGAATCTTGGAGCGAATCGGACGGTTCTGAGCGGGCATCGGACTGATTTTGGTCCAATGCCCATGCCCATCAGACGCGCCCTGCTTCCTAATGAGGGAGATAGAGATAGATAGAGAGAACGGTCAAATAAATACCCTTTTTTCTTTTTTTTGTAGATGGCATTTTGGTCGGTGGAATCCTGGTAACATATGAACTGCGAGTATTCCTGCATGCCTTAATCTTCTTAGTCTATTCCTTCTGGGTACCTCAAATTGTCACCAATATAATAAAAGATACCCGTAAACCGCTCCACCCGCAGTACATCCTGGGTATGAGTGCCACCCGCCTTGCCATCCCTCTATATGTCTTTGGCTGCCCCTCCAATTTCTTGCGCATTGAAACCGACAAATGGTGGTGCATCTGCCTGACGATCTTTGTCTCAGTGCAAGCCAGCATATTGCTACTCCAGCATTATCTCGGGTCAAGGTGTTTTATCCCTCGCCAGGTTGTCACTACTCCTTGCTCAAATATTGAGTGTTATATGCAATTAGATAAATGTTGGGTGCAATCTTTAAAGACATTAAAATATAGGATGAAATTTGAGTTTAGTCAAATAAGCACAACTCAATTGGCAAATAACCTAAAAGTAGATGACCCTGAATTGTTTACATTGATTGTAAGTAATTGCCTTACCAATTTTTATTTTTTATTTTTTCAGATCTTGCCGGAAAAATATTGCTACCATAGGAAGGTGGAGACCAACCCACAAGCGACCGATTGCGTAATTTGCATGGCTTCAATTGACCTGTCACGCCGATATGACTACATGGTATGATTCATTTACAATAGGTTACCAGAGTACATTATATCGCATCCAAAAGCTACTTAAGTGTGGAATGAAATATGTAATGAAATATTTTTAGGCATTTAGCTTGTTCCTTTTGTTATATGAACTGTGATGAACTGCAGTTCAATTTTTTTCTTATAATTTAGATTGATAATCTCATATCTAGTTGTTTCTGACCTCGGTTGTAAAAGAACCTCAATTCCAAATATTAAACAAAAAACATAAAAAGGATCTTACAGTTGTAGTTGAAGGTATTATTTGTTATTGTCAATTTGATCATAGAGGTAAATTTACTAATTTGGACAGATACATGTAAAGTTGAACAATTTTAGTGGAACCATATGGGCTTGGTTCCAATTGCCCATTAATGGATAATTTCAGGAATGGTACCACTTCTGCACAACACCTGCTTGTTTGCTGCATTTCACCTGTTACATGTACCAGTCTAGTATTGTGTACTGTAATTGTGGGATATATGTAAAAGCCCACAGACATTCTAGTTTGTACTTACCAAGTTATGAAACATTTTGTTGTAGGTGACACCTTGTGAGCATTTATTTCATTCGGGATGTTTACAAAGGTGGATGGATATAAAAATGGAGTGCCCCACTTGCCGGCGCTCTTTGCCTCCTGCTTAACACTGCTCGCTGTATATTAATACAAAGAAAATTATTAATTCTAATAATTGTCTCGACTTATACAAGGATCCCCTTTTGGTGAGTTCTCTTTTAATATTCATTCTAGCATGTCCATTTTATATATGTTAGTATTTCAGTTTTTCTGGATTTAGTGGAGTATAACTGTTGTTACCTGTCTGGTACTGAGCTGAGACCTACTTTTGTTGTCTATTTTAATGAAGAAATAAAACATTATATGAGAAGTCTTTCTGTCTATGATATTTTACTAGGTCATGTCTGTTCCAGTTTAGTATATACTTGCCCATTTATCAGTATCAACCAGAAAAATCTTTGTGGACTGAGAATACGTCCTGATCCCTAATTGAAGCTGAGGTGGGCCCAACCTGGATAATTTTTTTAGTGGACTGCTTGAAACCAAATGAACCTGAATCCCAGACAGCCTAAACCTGATCTTAATTTAGAATCAGCCTGGCCTAAAACCTGAGACAATGGTGAGGTAAAGCAATTTGACCTAAATTGACCTAAAATTTTACCAGAAATTTGACCCAACCCACCATCTGCGTTTATGATTTCAGCACATGGATCTATATTTGAATCAATGATTCTTGTACCACTCATTGGTCATGAACTGTTTTTAGCATGTTATCATCTCATATATTGCTTGGGTTAATTAGAAAATACAATAATTGGAGATATGTGCCACTGCTCTTATGCGAACTGTTGGTTACATTTTTTTTTATTATTTTACAGGTTAGAAATATTTTAAAGTAAAAAGAAGGTAGTTTGGTTGCGGCTTTGCTTTTAGAGAGATTGACAAGAAGGGAAAAATAAGATGGCTGGCCAACTTCTTTACCATGTGAATAATTTTCTTCTTTTTTATTTTTTATTTTTTTTTGTTTTGGTATGTTGGACGGGGGGTTGTCTTGGATTTTTTTTTTTTTCAAATAGACCTTTTCAGCAGTTAAATTTTCTATTTTGTAGAGTGCTTTATCGAGTCATAGTTAGCAACCTAATGGTCAAAGCTTTAGAGATAATTGTAGTTAATTTGTTTTGGAAAGCCCGAGTGCATACCCTTGATTCCAATCTTGTTTCCCTGGTGTTAATTTTTTTTGTTTCAAAATGATTAATTGTATATTTGGGTCGTCGAATCAATGCTCCAGTCTCTGAAAAACAGTGCATGAATATAGATATTTTGTTGACATCTCAAGCTCAAGTGCCTGATTATATAATTATATTGATGTTCTTACATAAATATTTTTAGCTGCCTATATATTTTATTGCTGAGATGAGAGTCCAGATGAAAATTTGTGGCATTGTTTCTAATTGCTAGCATTGTGCAAGGCACATAATATTTATAAGCCTATAATTATCAAAAAGATAATACCCGGAACAAATTGTGCTAAACCTGGCTTAACTGGCATTGTCTTTTTAAGTTGTTTTGCTTCGAAGGTGTTAGTTGTTTCACACACAAGTCGTGTTGTAAACTGCCGGGGTCTATTAGTTTTGTATCAGAAGTGTTAGCTGTTTGCCTGTTTCACACATATTGTATTGTCAGATGGCAAAGTCTATAAATTGTCTCTCACAAGTGTGAGCTGTTTCACACAAACTGTCATGGTCTATTAGTTTAGTTTTTGCACTAGGGTTTTGGTTGTGCTTTCCCACATTTACCTTTTTAGTTGCAATGCTTGAAATTTGCGGATTTCAAAATATTTTTAGCTTGATTTTAAAATAGTTCGGATTTGGTGTCACATGTTTAATTATTTTTATTTTTTAAATGTTACAGATAACAAAAAAAAAAGTGGGCACATAATGTCCTAAAAAAGATGGAAGTTGTAGTAAAAGGTTAATTTTATAATTTTTGAAACAGTTGCGATTAACAGTTGAATACATTGTACATACTAGTATAGTAAAGTAAAGAAGAGAAGAGAAGTTATGACAAGCCAAATCATTGAGTTGATGATTTGTGTAATTATTCCTTCAAGACGGCGGAAACATGAAGGAAGCGTGAGTCTGAAATGAATCTGAGTCGTGAGTTTCCACTGAGACTCGTTTGACAGCTCTGATCGGCGGAAACATGAGTTACAGCGATTATGTTTGAAAGATGAACATGACCCAAAGATCAACAGATAAGATGAACATTTCCTACTTAATTGTCTGATGATGAATTGAGGTTGGATTTTTGTTTTAGTAAACGCTGAATTGCAACAGACTGCCGGTGACTATTTCCATCCTTTTTTTGAAGTGAATTGCTGGATTAATCCCTACCGGTCACTATAATCGGGAGGGACTAGGGAGCTGTGGCCTGTCACCTGTGGGGTTAAAGCGAACGAGAAATTCGCTAATTTTCACAAATTCTAAATTTCAGATTTTGTGCGTATACAATGAAGGAGATGGGAGATACAGTGAAAAAAAAAAAAGTGCCGTGCTTCATGTTGTGATTTTCATTTCGTATTGTGTCGTGTTGTGATCAAATTAATTTTTCACATGCCGTGTCGTGTTATGACCAAAATGTTAAAGGATGGTCATGACACGTAAATTGTCACGTCACGCGAGTCATGCTGTGTCTAAACGTGATTCACGTGATCATTTGATTATAATTTAGGTTAGTTTATTTAAGATTTACCATTTAGTCAAATACCTAACGGTCCTAATTACACGTGACTCGCGTGACCACGTGCTGTACCATGACTAAGTCTTTTGCGTGACGTGCCTTGCCATGCCAAATTTTTTAACGATGATCACAACACACGAATGGTTATAGCACATGACACGTAACCGACACGCGTGTCGTGCCGTTTCGTGACGGAGTCTGCTCAAAGATAGAGAATAATTTAAAATTAAAAGATATATTTGTCTATTTAATTTTTAAAATAGTTAAATAAAAAATTAAGTAAATAAATGGAGATAAAAGAAATAAAGTGAAGTCATTGTGAGATATTATATATTATGGTGTTTTTACGAGAATATTGAGTATTTTAAAAGTTTGGGTTCATTTATCGACTACAACAACCAGTTTGCTGTACATTTTCAAATAAAAGAAAAATTTGTTATTGTAACAATTTATGTGTTGTGTATACTGTATATAGTATAATGTATTGTCGTGTGATCATCCTGTTAGTTAGTCGTGATGGCTAGAAAGGCATTTCATTGTCACACAAGATCCGGAGAATAATTGTAGAGGAGATTGCGGTGTCGCGTGGGAGCACGATAATGAGTAATGAGTAATGACTAATGAGGAAGGTCAATGTCGCTTTCAGGGTGGTACCGATCACCGCGCCATTATTCACGCAGCAAGCGTCAGTCTCCGTTTCAACGCCTTTTCTTCTTTCGCTGACAAAAGGGCTGGTCGTCTCCATTACAATTAAACTGGAGGTTTGTTGAGCAACCAGGATCAAGATCTCATTCGGGTACAATATGGAAAGTTTGCTTTACCACACAGGATCCGGACTAGTCTGTTCTGTGGACTCCACCGGTCAGAGAATCTTTACTAAGCCCTCGTGAGTCGTGAGTCGTGACTGGGACCTACCGCCTATGCTCCAAAGCACTAATCGCTGCAGTAATCCCTGTTTGGACTTATTTGGCATCAATTGTTTTGTTGCCAAATATTACCAACTAACCTCTATGTACTGTTACCAAAATATGCTAACTAATCATCTTTTTTCTTCTTAATTTCAAATGCTCACCTCGAGCTACCCAATTTGCACCCAGAGGTATCCAATGCTCAACTAATATTTCAACTCATGACCAAATTAAGAATATATATGCCACAATGCTCTTACTGCTGCATTTATTATAAGAAATGATCCAATTATCCGCATATTTTTATCACAATGAACTTGCGATTATTTTCTCAAATGAACAACTATAAGCAAAACAAGCATAGAAAATATATACTGGCATGAGTTAGACCAAAATTTTATTAATATTAAAAAAATATAAATTTAACATTCTGCATCCGAATTCAGAAAAAAAAAAAGATAACAAGAAGAGAGTTGTTGGTATCAAATTTATCATGACAACCTTCAGAACTAATGTTGAAGTTAATCAACAAATGGTAAAATTAACAGAACTAATATTGAGTTTTTTTTTTTTTTAGATTTAAATAGGGTTTATATAAATTTTTATTAATTTAATAAAATTAGGATATGTGATGTCACGTGGTAACGTTGTTAAGTTAGGATGTGTTAGTCAGGATGATTTTTTGGGGACCGTTTGAGGGAACAAAACAAAACATGCCATATGACTATATGAGTATGAGTATGAGTATGAACGGAACCCATTAATTTAATAATTTAGATTAACAATCTCGAGGCAACTATGGCTCGTGTTGGGCAGTAAGTAAGAGAGAGAGAGAGAGAGAGAGTTGAAAGAGAGAGCTCAAGCTCATCGAGAGAAAGAGGAAAGAATGCAGCTTGGATCCACCATTTTTCAGCTGCTATTTATCCATATTTCTCTATCAGCTACTTCTCTCTGGGTTTTCGCTGCTCATTCCAACGGTTACACACTCTCTCTCTCTCTCTCACCTTCCTCTCTTGCCCCAGTTTTTGTACTCTCAACCTTCAATGCTCTTTTTTTGGGAGCAATTATGATGAATAATCTGACCTTGTTTTCTCATTTCAGTTAATTCGCAATTTTAGTAGCTTTTTTTTGCTTTCTACATGTAAAATTAGTAGCTCTCTTCAGTTTCTCGGTTATGCTTCAACTAGTAATTTATGTCTAGTTAGCCAAATTTTTACTCCTCAAAAAGGAATTGTTTTTTTGAAGTTAGCAAGAAACTATGGATTTGTTTTTCATTATTAAAATATCCATAATTCTGGTAAAAGCTGGTTTATCAAAATAAAAAAAAATTAGGAATATTTTGGTTTCAGGTCCTAGTTTTAAGCTCCCTTATGGTATTTGGATATTTTCCAGCAATTTCGTTTTATTCTTTGATTTATTTTCAAATTAGCAGATGCTTTTGGGACTCCAGTGTAAGCTATTTGAGTTCTGTACCATAATAGATAACTTGTTAGATTTTCTAGTTTTATTTTTTCGAGCATATTTTATGGATCATTTGGTAAAAGTTAGTCTATAGTTTGTATTTATGCTTTGAAACCAGGCCATTATCAAACTGTAGTATTGAGCTAATTCCATAAACTAAGCCCCATTTACAAAGCATATTCTAAATTGCAATATTGAATTAAGGAATATAATTAATATTTCAACTTCTGGTACAATGCTTACAAATATGCTTGCAAATATTTCAATTTTTACAGCACCATATACGCTCCGAATCAGTTGTGGGAGCCGAGAAGATGTGCGTACACCACCCACCAACACACTCTGGTACCGTGACTTCGGCTACACAGGTGGCCGCTTTGCCAATGCCACACGGCCAAGCTTCATCGCCCCTCCTCTCAAAACCCTTCGCTTCTTCCCCCTTTCTGATGGCCCTGAGAATTGCTATTACATTGAAAACATCCCAGCTGGTCGATACCAGATACGGGTCTTCTTCGGGTTGATTGCTGACCCAAATCTTGCTTCTGAGCCAATCTTTGACTTATCTGTTGAGGGCACACAATTTGCTTCTCTCCAACCCGGCTGGAGTGGTGTGGACGAACAGTCTTTTGCTGAGGCAATTGTGGATGTCACTGGCACCTCAGCCTCTATATGTTTCCATGGAACGGGTCACGGCGACCCCTCTATTTTGTCCATTGAAGTTCTCCAAATAGACGATAATGCCTATAGCCTTGGTGAGTCGTGGGTAGATAAGTTTGTGCTCAGGCCGGTGAAGAGACTGTCATCTGGGACTGGGAAGCCGGCCTTTGACGAAGACTTGAACGGGACCCAATGGGGCGGGGACCGATTTTGGAAGCCGATCAAAACATTTTCTACTGGAGATGACAAGGCTATATCGACTGAGAATGTCATAGCTGAGACATCAATTTCGCCAAACTTTTACCCACTGGCTCTGTACCAGTCAGCCATTGTTGGTACGGATAGAGAACCCGGGTTATCATTTCAAATAGACATTGACCCAAACAAGAATTATTCGGTGTGGTTACATTTTGCGGAAATTGATCCGGCGGTTACCAAGGAGTTGCAAAGGGTTTTTGATGTGTTGATAAATGGAGATGTCATGTTTAAGGACGTAGATGTGATACGCATGACTGGAGAGCGGTACACCGCTGTTGTCTTGAATAAAACTGTATCAGTTAGTGGGAAGTCACTCAAAATTACGTTGAAGCCCTCGGCTGGCCATGCTATTATTAGTGCAATTGAGGTCTTTGAAGTAATTACCGCTGAGATGACTACTATGACAGATGAAGGTATGCGGCATTCTTTGAAGTTACTAGAATCCATGCAAGTATTATATTATACCATATATAAGCCTACATGTAACAAAAAGTTTCTAAACTGGTTCCCAATCCTGGTAATTTGATCCTTGAAGGGGGTGGGGGTGATGCCACATATGACATTTTAATGTTTCACAATGTGTGTTCTTTGGGTACAAATAGTGACATCTTTAATCACAGGGATATACATGACATTACCATTTTATATGTATCCTTTTTAAAGTTGCATTTCACTACTATTTATTAATTCTTTACCTATCTCTTTTGATTTCTTTTAAAAGTTTCGGCACTGCGAATTGTAAAGGCTATGCTGGGGCTTCCTCTTCGGTTCGGATGGAATGGCGACCCTTGTGTACCACAGCAACATCCTTGGAGTGGGGTCGATTGTCAGTTTGATAGCACCAAGGGCAATTGGGTTATTGATGGATTGTAATACAATATATCTCTTCTACTATTTCTATGTTCTAGAACTCTTGTATACTTACATCAATCTTAGAAATAAAAAGATATCAATTATATATCTCATCTTTGTTATCTTTTTAATATGTAGAGGGCTGGACGACCAAGGTTTGAGGGGGTTCTTGCCAAATGAAATATCAAAACTGCAACATCTTCAAAGCATGTGAGTTTGCAAACTTAATTTTGGACTTTGGTTGGTCAACTTTAACCAATTACAAAGATTAATTTATTTAATTTTTTAACCTTTCTTTTTTCTCAAAATAGAAATTTGAGTGAGAACAGCATTAGGGGTCCTATCCCATTGACACTTGGTGATATTGCTAAATTGCAAGTTCTGTAAGTATATTACTTTCTTCCATTTCTTTTAAGATATTATCCCCAGATGTGTTCCTCCGAAAACAAGTTATATCATTTGTAAGTCATAACCCTAGAAAACATAACGATACACCTTCAATAGTTCTTTCCCAACAGTTTATTCTGTTTCATTTTTTCTCTCTTTCTTATTATCATTTGCCTCAGTTTTCTTGCTTTCAGGTAATAGTATTATTGCAGATTCTTAAATTTTTTTTTTTTTTGAATTTTAATCTAGATAACATGGTTGCTGCAAAACTCAGAACCTTTGAATTTAACATGAAAATATCAAATAAGACAATTAAGTAAAAATGACAACAAGCTGACACTAACACAATTTTGTTGTGGTAGGGATTTATCATATAATGAGCTCAATGGCACGATTCCAGAGCATCTGGGTGCACTCCAAAATTTACAGATATTGTAAGATTGCCTGTGTTGATTCTATCTTTTATTGAATTAAGCTCAATTAGAAGCCCAAAATTATAAATTCTCTTTTGTAGGAATCTTAATGGCAACTCTCTTACTGGAAAAGTTCCGGCAAACCTTGGCGGAAGGCCCCTTCACAGAGCTAGATTCAAGTAAGAAAAGAAAGGGAGAATTTCATGTATACCCCTCAAAAACTTCGAATTACGTATTTTCCCCTCTAAAATTCACAATATCATTTTTGCCGTTCTAAATTTCACAAACTCATAAATTTAGCGACTTATTGTCTTTTCTATTAAAATGGGTACTTTATAAACTCACCTGGAAACGTTTCAAGATGGGATCACCTGGATACCCTAATAAAATGTATAAATACAGGAATAATGTCATGTATGGCTCTTGGAATGTAAAATTAGAGTGGAAGGCCTCTTCCATACTTTTTGTGGGGTTATACATGATTCTCCTTTTTCAGGAGTGAACATAATATTTTGATTTGTAGAAGGGGAATACATGAAATCGCACCATAAGTAAAAAGTTCGAGTCTGAATGACTTGTTGATAAAATCCAAGCCTTGTTTTATCCTTTGTACAATAACCAATTTAAAATGGCATTACAGTTTTACAGGCAATGACGGGCTATGCGGGATTCCTGGGCTGCCAGAATGTGGGCCCCACCTGTCAGTTGGTGCTAAAATTGGCATAGCATTTGGCTCGCTGTTTGCTCTTCTGTTTGTGCTAGTTTTCATAACTTGTTGGTGGAAGCGGAGGCAAAACATTCTTCGTGCCCAGAAATTGGCAGCAGGTGAGGCTAAAATAAATCTAACAATGATTATATTATATAGGGGGGTGGGTGGGTGGGGGTGGAGGGGGTAATGGAGCGGCCATGAACTTCCCTTAATTTGCGAAAATTACTTCATATAAAAAAGAAATTATTGCTTTTTGACATCCCAATGATTGGTGCTTCTTTCATTTCTCTTATATTCCATCTTAGTCAAGAGTCTCATGCACACTTCAAATATATTTTGCCTTCTTAATTTAGTTGATTTAATAAGAAGATAAGAATTAACTTGTGTGCTACCATTTCAAATTCTTTTGATTTTTTGTGCAATCTTGATTCTATCTTTTCAAGATTTAGGAATTTCAAAGATTGTTCATTGTCAATTAATAGATCTAAAAGGTGCAAACTTTAACTATATAATAATCTCTATTTAAATTGTTTTTATTTTTAAGTGTTAAAATTTGTTATTTTACAAACTTTGAACATTTGGTATTTTTTTTTCACTTTTTTGCAACCCAGGCTGAAAATGATATATTCACATATGATATAATAGGAAAAAAAAAAAAAACAGTATGAGAACTTGAAGGCCCTTAAATTAGTATCACTCAATTTAATAATTATCGCTAATGTAAAATTGGCCCCTCCATAAGCTTTTTGGCTTAGTTTTTGAGTATGTCCTTGACCAACTTGGCTTCCTTTTTCTCTAAGCCAAATATGAATAAAATCAAGCCAAGTAAAATTCAAATGCAGATTTTGAAGCTTGCATAAACTGATTGAATTAGTGATTTGGTTGAGTTAATATTGTAAAGTCGTCAATTTTTGCTCGACTTGACATTGATTTAATGGTGTATTGTTTTTAAAGAATGCCCAAAAAGATTAGTATTGAATTGCAAATATGAGCACCATTCAGCATGCCTTCGGGCTTCTCATAAAAAAAAAAAAAAAAAAACATTCAGTGTAAGTTTGCAATTATCGGAATGTTGTGTAGAATTTGCGACACAAGGGCATACATATGTTGAACCAATTTTTAATTTTGGTTTATAACATTCCAAAAATATGATGTCTGAGTATAAGCAAAGATATCAGTCTTGGATCTGGGCAATATAGGCAATATAGTAGTCTGGTTTTTATCGGTATAGGATTGTTCCTTGCAGATTTTGCTAAACTGTGAGTTTTAAGAAACTTTTTGTTGTGGTGTTTAGTTGGTGATCTATGAGTGTATTGGATATAACCATTGCAAAAAAAAAAGGGGGGGGGGGGATTTCATGTATCCCCCTCAAAAACCTTGAAATTACGTATTTTCCCTCTAAAATTCTTAATATCATATTTACCCTTGTATATTTAAAAAACTCAAAAATTTACCCAATTTATTGCATTTTCTATTAAAACTAATTTTAAATTTAGAAGGGTATATATGATATTATTGATTCTAGAGGGGAAATATGTAATTTTAAGGTTTTTGAAGGACATGCATGAAATTCCCCCAAAAAAAAGTACCAATCTTGATTCTGTCTGATATTCATCTCTTTCTTTCTTATTTTTAGCAAGGGAGGCTCCATATGCTAAAGCAAGAACTCACTATAGAGAGATACAACTCGGAAAACACCACCGGCAGCACGAAACTTCGAAAAATGCCATTGCCAGTGAAAGTATACCTCTCTCTTAACGAATAGATACAAACTTAATACATGATCTAGGATCTGCATCTGCTGCGATTCTTCGCTAATCAACAGTGCCCTGCGATTCTTGCTTTTCCAAATCCAACCGTTCAATTGTTTCGAGATTCGTGCAAGAAAAAATCAGCTGCTTTGAGATACGTGCACGAAATTATTGGACGGTCAGATTTGGAAAAGCAGGGATTTTAGAGTTACTGTTCACCCTTTTAGGATCACAGCAGATGTGAATCCCATGATCTAATCATAAGCTGTAGTTAGCTTACAGAGACAGAGAGATTTGAAACTTTTTGGTTGGGAGAAATAATCAACAATTAGTTAGTTCGAGATTTTGTTTTTAAGTTGTTTAACTTTTGGTAAGACTGTACATATAGCTACGTTTGTTTGTATATACTGCTTTCTATATTTGGCTTTGTGCAGTAAATGAACAATTTTTTTTTTTTTAATGTTACTGTTCAAATATTCAACCAAGTGGGATTTAATGCCAAAAAATAAAATAAAAAAAGTAAGTGGCATACATATATATATATGGCAAAGTCTTCTATGGACATAAGGACCTATTTGTAAAATGAACAAATTTTTATTTTCAAAATTCAAACAGTTGATCCGAACCGTTCACCTTGTTCTCCATATTAATATGTGCTTGGAGACCAAATTTTACATTTTTCTGAATTTGTTTACTATTTATTAAGATGGGTACAAAATTCAATGGTCTGAATTTGATATTTTTTATACCCATCTTAATAAATAGTAAAAAAATTCAGAAAAATGTAAAATTTGGTCTCCAAGCACATATTAATACGAAGAACAAGATGAACGATTCGGATAACGACTCTTCGTTTTCTTTCCTGGCGTGCTGCATTTCATTCAAATCTCTCCAGTGAAGAAAATAGCGATCCCCTCCAGTGAAGGAAAGAACGACCCCAACCCCCTCCCCGTCTCCGTTTCACTCTTTCTCCCCACCCTTTGATTACTGACGTGGATAAAGTCATCATGCCTGCTTCTCCTTGCCGCGATGAAGAAATTATTTTTTTTCCACTTCTCTCCACGGTGAAGAAATGCCCTTTTCTGTCTCTGGTCAATGAAGTTGTTGCTTCACTTGCTCCTTCCGCCAGGCAATCCAGCAAACCAGTCAAGCCTCCATGTTCTGTCAAGCCCTCAACTCCACCATTTGAAGTAAATGACGTAAGCTACTTTCTTTAAATTTCTGTTAAGTCTTTCAGTTTGCCAGAGTAACATAATTCAAGTATTGATCAAGATGCTTAATCTTGTCATATATTGTTCCATTCTTGATTAATAGCCTTGCAAACTCATAGTCTCATACCGTATTGATTCAGTCATTGAGATGTACAAGAAGGTCCTATTTTCATATAATTTCAAAAAAATAATATAACTATGCACATCAGGCTACTTGCATTGGCTGTTAAGTAATTGTTCTTGTTATTGTATATGGATAAGATAATATTAGGTTTTGACTAAGATTTTCTGTTGTCAGAGTTTGCACCAATGCTTGTGACATCATAATGGAGGCATTAGAAGGGGTACTTAAATGGATTTCCAACTTAGAGTTAGAGGATTGTCAAGAAGGGAGCAAAACTGCAACAATTACCATTGATCGTGTTGAACATATCTCGATTGCTAATACGCCCATTACAAAGACAAAGGGTTGAACAAAAGGAAGATGTTAGGGTGTCGAAGAATTGACACATCAAAAGCGGTTTGAAGTACATATGGAAAACTCGAAAAAAACAAAACGATAATAGAGAAATTGTGGAAAATGTGACCACTACTTTTCAACTTGCGAGCAGATCGAGAAAATTAGTTGGTGTTATGGAGGATGCACATACCGGAGACTAGAGAGTGCTTCGGGGTCATTTTGGAACATGTATGATTTGTGGTTATTTTGAAACTTGAATATCAAGAAAGGGTATGCTTTTAGTTTTATTCTGTAAATTTTTTACTGTCAGTTTTATGCTTTTAGTTTTGGAGCTTGTATGGATTGATATGCAAAGAAGCAAAAAAAAACAAAGAAGAATTAAAAATAAAAACCTAAGAAACAGAAGAGCGAACAAATGAAAAAAAAATGCTCCAGAATTTCCTTACAGCAACAAATTTTTTAATTCAAGGTAGTTTAGTGTTGGCAGAAATTAGCTTAGTCAGTGTGGAAAGAATTCAAAACTCAATGTTAATAATTACCAGTACCAACATTCCTTTTTTTGTAGCCATTATTTGCAAAATTTAGTTTCGTGCACATATCAGTACCAACAATCCCCTTTTCTTTTAGTTTAGTATTGGCATATACCAGTACCAACACTGTTTAGTATTACTTTCACTAATCTGCACTTTTACCCCTAGTGCAAAACCTTAAAAAAAAGTGCATGAATCTTAACATAACTAAAAAAATTAAGTACCAACACATGACAACCTCAATGCCATAATAACAAGAAATTATTTTGGTTTCAAACTTTATATTCAATCATTATGCTTACAAAAAAAAAGTATCTGAATCTCAACATAACTAAAAAAAAGTTACAATTAAAGAAACCCTAATTTACTAGTTTCCACCCATAACACTACAAATTCTGAGTTTGTTTCTAATTACATGATAAGAAATTATAAAACTATAACTCTATTCAACTCATGCTATCTATCTCTGGGTCTTCTGTGTTGTTGTTTCTTCATCCCAGCTCCAAGATCAGTTTTGCTCCTTTCGCTGTGCCTGCCAGTTTAAGCTCTCTTCTAAAAAAAAATACTCTTTTAGAAGAATTTTTTGCCTAGTACATTTAAAGATGATAACAAAAGGCAAAGACAGAGAAATAACAACTATGAAAATTAGATATGGCTTCGATCATTAGATATTTTTTAATCCCTTTCTCACATTACCTTTACTGACCCAATGAAATTGTATTCAACATTTGATAAAGTGAGTGTCATATGTGTTTTCGTCCAATTATCTTGTCAAAATCTCTCTTCTTGGCATCAGATTGCCTTTGTTTGATCATATATCAATAGAACAATTAAAGCTGACTCAATCTAGGGCTAATATAAGTGTTATATGTCATGACATTAAGCTAATGCCCTTTGAAAATCATATCACCTAAAAAAATGTATTACCTTCTCAATTTCATCTTTTTTTACACATCCTATCTATATCATTGGTAGAGTTCAGAGATCAACAACTAAAATTTAGAGTCAATATATGATATTTTGAATCATCAGGTCTACTAGAAAATAAAATGAGCCTCTTCTACTTTATACAATAATTTCTGACATTTAACATTATTTAATCTTTTCTTACCTTGCTCAAATCAAGCTTGTTTAGTGCTTTGAAGCAGGCTTGCACTAGTGCTTGAAGCTGCTTGCCACAATTGGATCTAAATTTAACAATCACACAAGCTGATTGACAATGTATGAATAAGAACAAAACATGAAAATTTGGTAGTAGTAGCAGGAAGTACTTGACAGCATTCTCCAAAAATGAGTAATTCAAGCGAAGCTTGGGGTCAGTAATTGGAGGGGGCGGGGAGAAAGAGCGGAACGAACAAGGGGAGGGGGTCACGAATTTTCACTGGAGAGGACAAGAAATGATGGGAGCATGACAGGAGTGGAAACGAAGAGTCCATAGCGGAGGTAATCTGGACCGTGAATTTTGAATGAGATGTGCGGTTCAAAATTGGGAGCAAATGGGAGTAGGAGATTTTGGGTGCATTGGAATCCTCCTCATATATATATAGGCAAAGACTTCTATGAACATAAGGACCTATTTGTAAAATGAACATATTTTTATTTTCAAAGTTCAAACAGTCGATCCGAACCGTTCATCTTGTTCTCCATATTAATATGTGCTTGGAGACCAAATTTTACATTTTTCTAAATTTGTTTACTATTTATTAAGATGGATACAAAATTCAATGGTCTGAATTTGATATTTTTTGTACCCATCTTAATAAATAGTAAAAAAAATCAGAAAAATGTAAAATTTGGTCTCCAAGCACATATTAATATGGAGAACAAGATGAACAGTTCGGATCGACTGTTTGAACTTTGAAGATAAAAATATGTTCATTTTACAAATAGATCCTTATGTCCATAGAAGACACTCTCATATATATATATATAGAGAGAGAGAGAGAGAGATAGAGAGGTTGACTAATATCAAATCAGTTGTTCCTGAGCTCCCGTGCAATCAAGTGGTTTTTCAATTTTCGAATTCCAAAACGTCGATCCAAACCGTTAGATGTGTTCTCTATATTAAAATGTGCTTGGAGACCAAATTTTACATTTTTTGAAATTTTTTTACTATTTATTAAGCCACTTTCAAAATCGTTGATCCAACGGTGGCTTCTGTTTTTACTGTTTGGTTAAGCCACCGTTGGATCAATGATTTTCAAAGTGACTTAATAAATAGTAAAAAAATTCTAAAAAATGTAAAATTTGGTCTCCAAGCACATTTTAATATAGAGAACACATCTAACGGTTTGGATCGACGTTTTGGACTTCGAAAATTAAAAAACCACTTGGTTGCACGGGAGCTCAGGAACAATTGATTTGATATTAGTCAACCTCTCTCTATATATATATATATTTCCTTTTATCAAGTCCTTATTTATGTATAGATATCCAAAATTTGAGTGAGCCTATATATGGTACTTTGCAAGATGCACATGGTAAGTGTTGCAGCTTCACTGGCGCAGCCGGAGCCCGGAGATCTTTAATTTGAAAAGATGAAATTAAGTGTGCAGCATGCACGCTCCTCGTTTATTGCACGCCATGTAAGTATGTAACTGTATATTATCCCACAGTTAGCGAAAAAAATTAGTCATGTTGTTATTAGTTCTGTCACGTTATCACGTTACGTTATGTCATGTGTGTCGATCATGTGACATAGCTTAATTGTGTGTCGCATGATATGAATATTCTCTATTATTTTATTCGTGTCACATAATGTTACTCAAACCATCATATTACGTAAAAGTAAATTTTGATCACATGACATGCATGATGTGATCAAGTCACGGCATGTGTGTGGGTGATAAAAAAATAGCGAATCGGGTACTAGATAAAAAAAATGCTTGAACTTGTAATTTTCAATATTCTGACTTCTAATCTGACTTTTAATTTTCAATTTTAACTTTAATTCTAATTTTCAATATTATGACTTCTAATTTTACATGCTCTAACTTATAATCTCGTAATTACCAATTAGAATTTAAAAATTTATTATAATTTTAACTCAAATTATATATACAAATTTCAGTGGGAGACAATTTTGTTTTTTTGAGAAAAGATCAAAATTAATCCGAATCTATATTAAATTTTAATAAATAAAATTTTAAAAAAGGAGGGACAGTTGGCCACTGGATCTACCTGGTCGGCCTCTGTATGTGTCACGTTTTTCATTTACTAGACGCTGTAGATGGCTCTAGAGTCTAGTCTAGCTACATGGTTAATTCGTACCTCCTTTTTATATAATTTCTTCGCGCTGTAAAGGCAGGCATATGCATGGTTCTACTTGTAGATTAATTTCAGTGGGTTTACTTTAGGGTGTCACGTTTTTCATTTACTTCACGCACGCTAGCTGTAGAGTTTAATTAGGAGTTGTTAGCTAGCTAGATAACAAGATTTCAGGTACCCTTCCCTTTTCTTGCTTGTCTATCTGATGATGTCAAGTTTCGTACTATTCCCACGTGGCAATATATATATATATATATATATATATATATATATATATATATATATATATATATATATATATATATATATAGTATGGCCAATATGCTTTCGGTTGTATTTCGGCCGAAATATAACCAATTCAATTTTCAATTTTCGAAGTTCAAAAGGTTGATCCAAACCGTTAGATGTGTTCTCCATATTGAAATGTGCTTGGAGACCAAATTTTACATTTTCTGGAATTTTTTTACTATTTATTAAGCCACTTTGAAAATCGCTGATCCCGCTTGGTCACTGTAAACTCCCAGTTATCCTTCAAATGGAACTGCTTAACTTTGCTCGACAGTTCTTCTATGTTGGTGTAAAGCTGGCCCAGGCTAATCTCTTCGTTGTATACAACGCGTGTCCCAAAAAAAGAAATGTCTGCTTCTTCAAAAGAAATAGTGTCATTGAATGTCCTTACCGGGTGCTTGTCTCCTCGTCCTATGATCGGAAATCTGTCTTCAATTGGAGGAGACATAATCTCCTCATCGTCGCCCTCTGATAATCTGTCTGAATCCCAATCCCCATCCCAATCATCACCAGTATCCATTTCCTTTGTCGGTATCTCATAAATACCGTCAAAATCAATGCCTGTATCATTTCGATCGACTGTGGACTGTCTTCTAGGTTCAGGGGGCTGTAGTTAGGTAAGGGATCAGGTACTGATTGGTATCCAACCCGACCAACACATGACCGTCTTCTAGTTTCAGCCCAGGGTGCAACACTGCGCTCAGGTACTTGCAAATACCTATCTCGTCTCACAGGTTCACGAGGGGGTGAGGTCATATCCTGGTTGTGATCATAATCCTGGTTGTTCTGGGTAGAAGGTCCAGCCCCAGTATCCAAGTTGTTATGGGTAGAAGGTCCTATCTAGGCACCAACTGGTTGAATTGAAACTTTTTTGCAAAATAGGTCCATTACCGGGATTAAATTGCACTCAAAAAACCCGTACATAGCTGTCCATATATCATGTATATCCTGCTCTGCCATAGGATATTTTACATAGTAAGGTTTGGCACCGGGCGGTTGATTGTTAATTCGGGTACTGATTTCTATGGTAAATTGGGCACGGTTCCAACCGGTTTGTTGCAATATTGCTTCCTTTACTTCATAAATTGAAGTATTGGCATTCACCTGGAAGCCGTAAGTCGCATCTTTTGAGTATTGGCATCCGAACTCTCCTTTTGTGATTTTTCCACCCATGTACAATGCAATGAACATTTTGAGCCTTTTCTGACATTACAAAAGAAATTCGTCGTTCAATATTAGTTTTTTTGTTTATTTATGAAATTTCTAACATTTAAAAAAAAAAAAAAAAAAAACCTCAGTCACTGTTGAGCGCACTGTTGATCGCAATCGCCTCAGAATCGCCTAAAAATCACCTCTGAGCACTGTTTGAGAGCAGAAGTCAGTTTGGAAGAAGAGCGAGTGGATTATTGTGACTTAGGAGAGACAAAATGATCATTTTATACGCAAAATACAAAAAAAAAAAATAGTAGACCGCCCCACGGGAGGTGGTTTGGTCTGCCCAGTAGACCGCCTCACGTGGGGCGGTTTGGTTATGGGTAAAAAAAATTTTAAAAATAGATTATTAATATTATTTTAATTTATTTTTTGGTTATGGAAAAAAATGCCGGAAATTTAGTCATTCAAAACAAATAATCAATCCATATATAATCCAATCACGTTTTTTCCGTTCTAAATATATATAGTATCAACCAGGAGCTAGAGTTGTTAGGTATAGACTATATATACACACACACACACAGCCACAACCACAAGCATCTCCTATTAATTACAGCTAGCTCCTTGCATATATAATTAATTCCATGGCTCAACATTTATTTGCACTAATTATTCCATCTTTCATCCAGGACGTTCACCAGACACAAATGAGAGTGCGTTTGTGTATTAAACCAGCAACTGCTAGCAGCTTCTGCCAACTCCAAGGACTTTCAAATAAAAAGAGAGTGCGTTCATGTAGGTTCCGTATTAATGCAAATTTTGTACAGTCTCCAGCAGGGTCTGAGAGACGGTCGGGACACTATCAACCCACCATATGGAATGATAACTTCGTACAGTCATTACAAAATGGACACCAACTTGTAAGTTAAACATATATATCATCAGTAAGATATATAGTACCGTTCATGAAGTTAATTAATTAGTTGTATCTAAATTAAGAAACTCCTTAATTAAGCTCAATATATACATGTACAATTAATCATCAATTAATTAGCTAGATCAATATTAACACGCATATATATATATATATATTCTGTTTGTTTTTTTATTTTTTGAAGGGTGAAAACATGGAAAGAGTATGCAAGCTGAAGAAAGAGGTGAGTGAAATGATATACAAGGAAGAGTTGCTCAGGGATAAATTAGAGCTTGTTGATACCTTGCACCAGCTCGGGGTGGCATATCATTTCAAGGACGATATCAACTGCGTCATTACCAACATCTATAATTCAATGGATCAAATTTCTCTATTTGCAACGCTTGATAACCTTTATCAAGTATCACTTCTTTTCAGACTCTTGAGGATGCATGGATTTAGTGTACACGCAGGTATATTATTTTAATTTTGTATCTTTATATATTTTTAATATAAGATTTTGTTGTCAACTATTTTGTATATTTTACTTCACAATTAGTAATTTAACTTCAAATGAATTTATTATCAGCTTAATTTTGGAAGGCGAAATGCCCTTTCTAGAATAGGAGCAATTAAGAATAGCAATATGCACACAAACAATATTTTTGTTATTCAGAATAGCTAGAGCAACTGCTATTCTCTATTCTTATAAATGTTGAAATAGCTATTATTCGAAAGTGTGAAGAGAAAAAAATATTTCTTTCTCGGATTGTCGCCAACATAGTCCCGAAATAACAAAGTTGATTTCACTTTTGTCATCTCCAAGTCGTGACAATTCGTTTGAGACCCCACTTACTTATCTTTTCTCTTAATTAACATCTTATTAACACTATTCCTTCTCGGTTACACCTATTAACTATATATTCCAAGTGTACAATCCAAAAAATATTTTACTAATCCGAATAGCATTATTTTCATACTAATCTAAAAATCACTATTTTTTTCTATTCTCATCTACTAATTTCAAATTTCGTTAGTCTAGTTCCCATCCAAACATCCCCGTAGTTTTAATAGATCAAATAATTAATATCGAAAACACATTTAAGTTAGTTATTCTCATTATATGAGTTGTTAGGGCTGCAAAATATCAAGAATCAGTTTTTGGTCAAGCTAGTGACAAAAAATCAATGTTCTTTATGTGAAAGATTTGGAGGCTACTATATATGCCAAATGTGTTGTCTTAGTCACTAGACTAAATGATGGTTCTCTGTATTTTATTTTCATTTTTACTTTAATTAATTTGAAAATATGAGACTGATGTCACAAGTACTCGAAAACTTTGAGCAGATGTATTCAAAAGTTACTTGGACGACAAAGGAAACTACAAAGCAAAGCTATATTCAGACATTAAAGAGATGATCAGTTTGTACCAAGCTTCTTTTTTCGCAAAAGAAGGAGAAAAGGTGTTGGAGATGAGCAGACACCTGACAACCAAACACCTAACAATTTTTTTGGAGAGCTCTAAGTATGGTAAGTCAAGGCTAAAAGAACAAGTTGCCCATGCACTGGAGCTCCCTCTGAATTGGAGGATGCAAAGACTGCACACTCGTTGGTTTATCGAGCAATACAAGTCAGACGAGCAGATCAGACATGCATTGTGGGAACTAGCTGTTTTGGATTTTAATTTAATTCAAAACTTGTACAAGAAAGAACTAAAGCAGGTGTCAAGGTAAATATCAATTAATTAATTATAAATACATTAATTATTTAATAACATTTCCATAATTCAAACTAATATAATCACACTAGTATACAACTATTTATATAATCTTAATTCTAACAGTTCAAAATGGGCTCTAGCAACAGTTTTCCTATCATTTGTGATGGAGCCGATAAAGAAAGTATGTTCATCTTCTAACAGTTACAAACCGCTGAAAGAGGAACACTCATCTACTAATTAAGGATTTTTCACTGCATAACAGTTAGAAATTAGATCGACTTATTACCAACTTGACACAAAACGGATTTATACTAACTGTTTGTTATCAAAAACGTCTCAAACCGTCTAGAAAATGGATGCTGGTAATGTGTGGTTCTATAATAGTGATTACTGTTTTATTCTACAATTCTTCAGAAAAAGAAAAGTATTAATGTATTTTACTGTGAAAAATGTTTCTTTGTAAAACGTTTTTTAAATTTTTTCACTTATATTCTTTTGTCAGATGGTGGACTGACTTGGGGCTTTATGAAAAACTACCATTTATTCGCGACAGGCTGGTTGAGAACTACATCTGGAGTGTAGGCTTCGCTTTTGAACCAGAGCATTCAAGTTATAGAATAGCAATGACACAAGCAAACTGTCTGATTACAACAATTGATGATATCTATGATGTTTATGGGTCATTAGATGAACTAGAGGTCTTTACTAATGCCATCCAACAGTAAGTGCTTTATGGGTGTAACTTGTATATATATCTTGAATTCTTGATTCATTCTGAATACACTGGTACATAATGTATTATATTAAGAATTTGCATTTGGTCTAGTGGCAAAGACACATAACTCTCATGTGAGAGGTCATGAGTTCGAAACCCACAAAGTAGGGAAATCTTCTATAGATAGGAGTTTGAAAGTGTGTTGGGTGACTTGATTCTCAACTCATGATTTAAAAAAAAATAATAATGTATTATCAGTATCGCCAATTTAGGATCAGATATGGTAAAAAACCGAGACTAATAACAACCAGGGTCACATACAACAAAAATCCGGCCTATATATTATATATATGATATATAGGCTTTTCAATTCTTAATTATCATTTTCTTTTGAAGATGGGATGTCAGTGCTACAGAGGGGCTTCCGGAAAACATTCGGATGTGCATTTTAGCGCTATTTGATACTGTCAAAGATCGCAACAGTGAAGTCTTGAAAGAAAAAGGGCTAAATATTGCTCCGTATCTTAGGCGAGCGGTAATTAATTATTCCACATGACAGATTTTTTTCCTTCTTCACAATTTAATCTGTCACCATCCAATCATTAAAAAAAATAGGGGGATCTTCGTGCATGCCTCAAAAATCTAAAAAATATCATATTTACCACTCTAAATTTTAAAAACTCACAAATATCTCTACTTGTGACACATACACAGTGACATTTAGGCATATGTTTGTTTGACGTCACAAGCAAATAAACCATTCGCCCTCACACCAAACCAATTAAAAGACTGAACAATCCTATTAAAAATTCTACATATTTTTTATTTTATTTAAAAAAAAAGGTAAGATTAATATTTATAAATTTAAAAATGAGTTAATATAAAAGGTAATAAATTAAATAAATTTGTGATTTTTTTAAAATTTATAAGGGTAAATATGATTTTATGAATTTTAGAGAATGGGAATACGTAACTTCAATACTTTTGTGAGGTATACATGAAGTCCCCCTAAAAAATATAATGAAAATGAAGGTTGATGAGTGAAACATATATACACTCGTATTAATCATGGAATCAGTGGTGAAAATATATTTGTTTTTATATACAGTACATTTATGGTTAAAAACGTACAATTTGGCAGTGGAAAGATCTATGCAAAGCATACATAGTGGAAGCAAGGTGGTATCACAATGGATATGCACCAACATTGGAAGAATACCTTGAGAATGCATGGGTCTCAATTTCAGGCCATGTAGCTCTTTCCCATGCCTACTGTATAAACGATTATGTTACTGCCAAACATCTGGAGCAGTTCTCATCTGGTTATCCTGACATTTTTCGATATTCAGGCATGAACTTGCGGCTTTATGATGACTTAGCAACATCCACTGTAAGTGCATATATTAAAATAATTAATATGGATATATAGAACAAGGTAGTAATACTGAATTTTATGTTGTTGCTCAAATAAATTTAATTTGGAGGCACATACCCAACCAGATGATTAGTTCCTATATCTTCTTTCAACATCACTCAGACAACCTGAATGGTATCAATATTAGGATCCTGAACCATCTGAAAAAGAAGAAAACAATTTCTTGTATTATATACACACACACAGTATTTAAAACACTTTTCTTGCATTACACATCACAATTCTTATTTTAGGACGAGATTGAACGGGGGGATAACGACAAAACCATTCAATGTTATATACGTGACAGAGGTGTCACAGAATCTGTTGCTCGCCAAGAAATAAAGGAACTGATTTGGAAATACTGGACATCGCTTAACAGCAAAGCTGTCAGCAATTCTGCTTTTGAGAAGTACATCAATAATGTTGCTTTCAATGTCCCACGAACGGCACAACGTATTTACCAACACGGTGATGGATATGGCAAGCCCGACACTGATACCAAGAATCTAATAATCTCAATCTTGTTTGAACCAGTTAATTAAAAATGATGTTTTCTCTTATTCTTTCTTTGTTTCTTTCTTCTTTCTTCTTTCTTTCATTCCTGTAATTTACTTTCTAGTTGTATTCCCATGTTGGCATGTTGTTTTAATTTCCTTCTGAATGATAATAGGCTTTTGTAAAATAAAGTGTGAAGCTCTTCTTGTTCACTTTTCTTATTAGAATTATATGTAAAATGATTTTGCAAACTAGTACTTGATTCTGTCAAAATCATATATCAAACTACTAAAATTCATGTTTGCAAGTGATCTCGTGTAAGAAGATATAATTGTTCCATTGTAAATTAAATAACAGTTTTTTAGGAAAATGAAGTTAACCAATAATTGAAATTACACGTGACCAGAAACTTATTGATAGGTTGGTTTACCACTTTGTCAACCAATATAAAACCATAAGAGTAATTGGTGTTGTACAAGCAGTCCATACCTTCAGTGCTACTCTCCCCATAATTGTTGGCCGGTGCATTTCTGCATTGAGTTTTGCAATCCGCGTTATCTTCGATTGAGTTGTCATCTAAAAATGTTTGAAAATGTGAGAACAGTTAGTGAAAATTAATTTGTGTATGATTGTAGATATCCAGACAAACAATACCAACTAAAGTAAAATTAGCATATAGAAGCTTAGTAACACGTTTGCTAATTTAGTTTCAAAATTAATTACTTCTTTAACAGTTGAGTCGAAACATTATGTAGATATAACAGATTAGTGTCATGCAAAAAGTTGAAACAATGATGTATATATGTAAATTGCACTTTTCTCAATATACATTATAAAAAAATTGTAAATTTATATTCCAGAAAGCAAGCTAACCTTTTGCAATAAATAGCTGATGCAAATGAGAGAAAGAATTGCTACTGGCTTCTTTGTACCTATTTCGAGCATAATTAGATTTGCAATGAAGAAAAAAAAAACAATAAATGAATAATATTTTTTTATTAATTGTTATAGCATTCGGTGTCATGATTTCCAAATTGCATCATGTTGATGTTGTTAGATAACACATTTTTTAGCCTAATGCCATGTCTTACAACACTCTTATAGATAGGCTTTGCAAGATATGTGAAACTGAGAAGGCATTACATAGTAATGGATCATGCCCTTAGAGCACTCTTATGTACATGATTCATAAAGTGCAAGAGCCTAGCATTTATTTGCCGTACAATTCAGAAATTTTGGATCTTTCACTAACTTTCCAAAACTAAGATATACTTGACACCTTTTTATGTGTATCCTCTTCAGTCTTCAACCCAGTTTGGATCAGAGTTCTTGTGCTTCCAAAACTGGTGAAAATAAAGAGCAAACAATAATTGATGAATTTCATATTTGTGAATTATTGAATTGTATAAAATTTGTTATAGGTAAACATGCTGTTAAATAACCAATGAGTTTTACAGCTCTGCAATTTCGTTATTTTTTAGCGGCATATATTGATGTGTCAGAAAAAAAGATACAAAAATGTTGTTATAATCATGTTCCGGAAGGTCAAAATCTGAGATGCGACAGTATAACTAGCAAAGCAAGAAGGATACATGTTATTTTGAAGTTTGAACTCCTGTATGATATTCCTCGAATGAACCAAGAAAGCAAACTATTTCCTTTGAAGTTTTATTAGGAATCACTACAACTAGAATTTCTATTTCTCGGAATCATCAGTAGTCTTTTCATTTCGCATGATATTATATTTTCCATGACAAAATATATTATAACACCACAAAAGAAATGTAACACATTCCTTCTCCTTTTTTGTTCTCCGGATGAACAAAACAAGCATATTTATTTAATCTCCAAAATGAGACGCACTGATAATCTCACTGGTATACTGGTACAAGCACTCAGAAAAATGCACCCAAACATAAGAAGGTTGTAGAGATTCCTGGTTATTGCTAAGACTGCTTATTACACAAATTATACATAATAACCAAAGACACCATACATCACATAAAATGCAAATCTTAATGCGATGAAGGTGATACATTAACCCATTGTAACTCCAGATGGATGTCCCCGGAGCCGACATTTTTTAGCCGCAAAATCAAATCCTGAAAAGCCTTTCCTTTCTTCACGGTGATTTCACTTGCACATACAAGTAAGTTTTGCTTGGTTGGGTGAAGTGTTTTTATAACAGTATTATTGGGTATACTCTTTAGGTCCATTCTTGCGACCTCAGCTAAGTCATGTATGGTGAACTCAGTTTCTCCCATTGAGTCGTCCGTTGTGAAAGTGTCTTTGTCCAAAATTTCCTATATTAATGGACAAATTAGCAACTTGTATAACAAAAGTAGAACATAATTACTTCTAAAGTTCCTTTTGTGACTTTATTTTTATATTTGGGATTTTTAGCTTTTCATACTTGATCATGCTTGTAAGAAAAGATGTTTCAAATAAACCTAATAATAGAGGAACGGATAAAAATGATTCTCAATATCACAACTTCAATTTATGTTGGATTTTCATCCTTTGAGGAACAAAACAGAATAGTATGGTCATCAAAGAAACAATTTAAAAGGATTATCTAGGATTTCAATATGCGCATCTTATAGGATATAGTCACAGTTTTTTTCTATTACATTGTGACATTTAGGTATATGCTTGTGTAAGCGTAAGAAGTAGAGAAATAACCCATTTTTTATTGGAAACTAACCAATTAGAAGACTAGTATTTTTCTTAAAACATGCTTACATATATATTTTTTCTTAATAAAGTGCAAAATGGTTGTCAATATCACACAAACACATGAAATTTGTAAGTTTTTGAAATTTGGAAGGGCTAATATGATATTATGAATTTTAGAGGGGCGAATATATAATTTCATAGTTTTTTAGGGGCATACATGAAATTTGCCCAAAATGGTTGTCAATATCACAACTTTAATTTATGTTGTGTTTGCATCCTTTGAGGAGCAAAACAGATCAATAGTATGATCAATGATCATCAACGACAAATTAAAAAGGTTTAACTAATATTTTTAATATGCTATAGGCGTATCATTTACAATATAGTCATAATTATTTTCTATCACAGATCTAAATTCAAATACTTCACAACAACACTATTACACAAACACAGAAATACACAACACAACATTAAACTCTGTGTCACAAGCACAGTGTTAAGTCATCTGAAGCCTTGGGAAAATTTAATACTCTACAACAACAGTTAGTATACCAAACACACAATGTTAGTTAAATCATGGGCCCACGAATGTTGACCCACTGCAGCTGTAGCTCGATCTCGCCCCTCTCTACATTGCGCAACCGCAAGACAAGGTCTTGACAAATTCTACCATTAGTGAACTTGACGTGACTTTCCTCAGCGAGGCAGTTAGTCCTGGTTGGTTTGACGACACGGATTGACTCGCCAGTCAATGCCAAGAGTTGGTCGGGTTCCATCGACACCACTTCTGCGAGGTCCCACATGTTGAAATCGGCATCACCCATGCGGTCGTCCTTGGTGAACGTGTCTTTGTCGTAGACTGCCTATTACGCATGTTAGTTGTTTTGTTAATGCTCCCTAAGTTGTTAGTCATAGGTTGTAGTTAGATTCTTCTTTCTTGGCCATATGAAATTTGTATTTGGCAACTTTTGCAAAACATCAATCAAGTAATACAATTTGATGTATATCTTGATATTAATTTTATGTCCAATTACAAATTCAAGATGTTAAAATCAAGTTGTTAGATTGTTTGCTCATTGCTGAGTAGTTAGCTGTAAGACATAAACCCTCTCCCATTATTAATTGTTCAATGTTTTTTTTTAAGAAAGAAGATAAAAACATGTCAAGTGCATCTATTGTTGCAAGATAATTCGGCTATATATAACTCTTGTAAAAGTATATTTTCATCAGGGGAGGTGGCCCTAAAGACACCTCATCGATTATTTTTTATCCTTGCAAAAATTGAGTACTATAACTATAATTTTCAATTTATCAACTCTGATTAGACAGTAATTTGAATAACTGTTAGATTGAATAATTATCACAAGCCCTCCTACTAATTTTTTTTTTGACACATGAAAAAATTATCAATTGCCAGTTATCTTGATCACCATAATTGAAGGACAATCATATTGATACTTCATATGATATCCTATTTTATCTTACAAAATGGTTGAAATTTTTTCTGTGCACATACTGAACTGACAGTAAGAAGGAAAGATGTCAACTAGCATCTATATAGTATGAGCCCTGATTGACTGATACAAAATTGTTTTGGTCACAGAAGGCGAGTAATTCAAGCTATCTATATTACACCAGAGAGATAGAGGCCACTATGACCTTTTAATAAAAAAAGGAGTACAACAACAATCAGGCCTTTAGTCCCAAAAAAGTTGGTGTCTAGAAATAGAAAGGACCAAAATATTTAGGGGGAATTTCATGTATTTCACCAGAGGCTACATCTTTTTTTTATTTTTTTAAAATGGGTAGAATGGGTACATTCTAAATTTAAAAGTTGGGTAAATTTACGAGTTTTTGAACTTTAGAAGGATAAATGTGATTTTTGAGGGGTATAAATGAAATTCCTTCCAAAATTTAACAGTTAAAAAGTTAAAGAAGTCCTATTTACTGCTCAAGTGGAGTGACCCACTTCTTTCAGTCAATAGTGGACTCTGACAATTTGGCTAAAATTCTGATCCATTACTTAAATTTGAAAATATGATGATGCTAAGGAAACAAAAATACATATTTAGAATTATTTCGGCACAAAACATAACTTTTCGAAATACGGGGAACCAAAACAAGAAATAAATGACAATTAAGGGACCATCTGTGTAAATGAACTAAAACTTTGTAATAACAAAAGTAGCAGTACAAATAAGTTAGAACTCACAAGTTTGATGGGCACAGTAGCATCTGAGACAGACAAAGTGAGTTCTTCATTCCATTCAGGATTTACATCCTTCTTCTTGACACTTGTTTTAACTTTCTGCATCAAAATTTATACAACTCTAATAAAAAAATTTGAAAATCGAATTTTCATTCTTTAACTACCGATCATTGCATCTGAATCGTTGATTACAAATATGAAAGCTGTCAGCCCTGTAAAAATATACCCGTGGGTTCAATCAGACGGTTCAGATAATGCAATCTGACCATTCCAAATTGTGGAGTACACTAAAGGACAGAGACTGGTGTCGCAGAGGATATCATAAAAATATTTTAGTGATTTATTAGTATTTTCAATGTCTCCTGGATGCTTTTGTAAGTTACCAGTATGCTTATTATATCACATAGGAAATATCAAATATTCATCAGTTTGCAATTAAGGTTGCATCTGCACATTTAGTATCTGTCTATGAAAATATTGCTTCATTACTTTACAATCATACAAACTCAAATTAAAGTAACAAAAGAAAGAAAGAAAGAAAGAAAGAAAGAATGAAACCTGATTGCCCATTTTAATAACGACATAAGGATCGCTGCCTCGGGCGTCGCGTTTTGCGAGGTTAACCCCTCTTACTACCTTCACCTTGAGCAATCCCATCAATTTCTCCATCGTTGTATCGAATTCTTTTGCTTTCGCTTTCTAGTTTGAGGAATAAAGAGGGAGAAATGGAGAGAGAGAGGAGACCTCGCTCTGTCCTGTCCTGTCTTTATTTAAAGGAATGGAATTAACATCACAATTTTTGGGTTAAAAATATAAAAATATTGACAGAGTAGTTTTTGCTCACGAGTCGCTAGCTGTTTCGATTCTGCATGAAGCAAATCTTCACCCAATTTTTTTTGTTTCATCTGATATTCTGATTTGTTTCTACGGTTATCTATTTTTAGTGTGGGACCGGGATATAGAATTATAGATATTGCTTCAACTTCTATATCACTATGCCTATGATTATTGATGAGTGATGACTCACACGTGCCACGTGTCAGGGTATATCTGGCTTTTATTTATATAACTGTCCCTTATGTCCTATGTACAATCGTTAATTTAATATTTAAGAAAATATTTAATTTAATTTAATATTTTGTTTATATTCATTTCAAAATTTAAAAAAGTGTAACAAAAAAATTAAGGACCTCTATTTCAAAACTTAACCACAAAATCCTACCTATCAAAGGATATAATTTTTGTTTTCTTAATGAATATTATTGAGTTTAGGTTCATATGTTCATTCACTAATGAGTTTGCCTCACCTCATAGTGTGTTGTGTCATGTCATATATTCATTTATAACTGTAATTCTGTAGCTTATGCAAAAGATTAAATTTCTACAAGTTTACATCTAACAGAAAAAATTATAGTATTTATAATTAATTATTTTGCAACTGAAAGAGTAGGATTCTCATGTTGCATGACGTGAGAAGTGAGCAACTTTGAAGCAAAAAAATGTTTTGTGCGAGCAAAGAAGTGAGATAAGATTTTTTTTTTTTAATTATCCCAATAGGAAACAAAAACTTAGAGCAAATCTCAAATGATTTTAGTTTTTTTTTTCTAATAAATAAATTACTATTTATTTATCACTTTTCAGCTCAATTATGATTATTGATTATTTTTTTACTTATTTCCAATACAAATTAATTACAATAATCAATCTCATCATAGGCATTCAATCATAAACTTTGGACATGAAGAAGTTTATTTAATTTTTGAATAAAGGTTGGAGGTCAAGTCATCCAACTATTTTAATACCAATGTTATTACAATAAAGGATTTCCTCCATCTGGGTTTCGAACCCATGACTTCTTACATAGAGATTATGTGCCTTAGCCACTAGACCAAAGGCTAGTTCTCAGAAGTTTGTTTAATTGAATTAATGGAGTAGAACTAGGGTACTCCTAAGTTCACCAAGCCCCTGTGAACTCAACTCTAAAATCTATCGGATTGATTTCAAATGACGAATCTAAACTGTTGAAATTCTTCTACCTTACGAGTGATGCGTTAACATGTAAAAAAAAAATTAAAATTTAAAATTTAATTTGTATAGAGTTAAATGGTCAAAAAGTGTCCAAAAATAAATAGATTAAAATTAATTTATAAACCTTCTAATTTTGACCACTTGACTTTATACTAAATCAAAATTTGAAACTTTAAAATTTTCACATATTGACACATCACGGATTTCAATGGTTTGAATTTGTCGTTTGAAGTCAATTCGATAGATTATAGCGTTGAGTTGTACTCGAATTAATGATTTCTTTTATGAAAATATTGTAAACAATTGATTTACGGAAAGATATATTTATTCAAGGGCTCTAGGTAAGAAACATATTGTTTTTTTTTTTTTTAAAATTTGAAAATTGGTCCAATACACCCGAAAGAGTCCTGGCTAATATAAATTGATTTTAGCAAGCTGTATTAATTTATTTACAAAATTTATATATTCGTCAAAATATATATAGGCTGTACTTGGTGAGTCCGCATCATGTAAGAATCAATCCAAACCGTCCGATTACAATTCGGGCCAATGCAGCCCATATCTTTATTTTACCATCTTCAAAAAAGAAAAGAAAATTCAATTAACTCTTATTTTGTCATAATTAAAAAAATACTATAAATATTAAATCACCATTTAAAATGGCAACCCATAATATATAACCAAAAAGACTGGTCGTCATTTGAAATGGCAATCCGATCGATAACTGAGTCGCTATTTGAAATGACAGCCAGCCTGCGGCCTGCCTATATATTAATATATATTATATGTCGAAACATCATCTGAAAGTTGGAATATTTAAATCACTAATAAGTTGGCCCTTTTAAAATTTGAGTTTTATCCACATTCATTCGAGTGTTGGTTGTGGGATAAAAGATATTTTCTCTTTTCCGCTCCGATAATACTCTGTGCTTTTTTGAACTATGCTTGACACCTGACTTGCTTAGTGGACAGCTTCTTCTACATATGCATATGCATATGCATATGAAATCAGGTATGTTTTGGTTAAGAAATATTGTTTTCATTTTTAAATAAATAGACTTGTCCTTTCTTTATATTTTGATTATTAAATACTATTTTCATTTTATGTACAAATGGAGGTGATTTGAAGGCTGCTTAATTTTTCTTTTCACGACATATTTGAAGACTGCTTAATTTTAGATACAGATATATTACATATTTCATATTTAATTGTTAATTTATTTTCATATTTAAATTTTATTAATTATTATTTATATCTTAAAATTCATATAACTCAATTATCTAATAATTGTTTGAATTCGTATTCATTTGAGATGAATTTGATTTTAAATTTGGACAATCGTTTACCATTCGCATCAAGTATTTGTATCTGCTCGAATTCGCTCAGTTTACACCCTTAGCTCAAAGGGAGAAGAGGGTGTCCAATGCCCATCAGACCAGAGTATGTTCGATGGATGTCCGATACCGTCCGATTCACTTCAAAATCTGTGCTCATCATTTTAATATCTGTGCTGTTTGCTTTAATATACGTGCGCACAGATTTTGAAGTAGATCGGACGGTATCAGACACTGTTCTGGTGGGATGGGCAACGGACACCCCCTCTCTCTAGCTTAAAAGGACGCCATGAGTTTGTTCCGCTCAAAAAAAGTAATACAGTTCCTCGATTAACGAGTTAGATTCTTCAAAGATCGCTTCGTATGCAAAAATAAATTTTAAATGGTGACCATTTTTCGAATTCTTCTATAAAAAAAAAACAGAGAGAGATTTGGGTTTATTATTTTTTTAAGATGTTAAAATAAATAAAAAATTGGCGTAAGGATTTTAGGAAGAGAAGAAATGGAATTGTATTTCATTGATTAAATCTGTAGTAAAGATACATCATGTATTTAAATTAAGTCATAGTTTACAAGTATAACAATCCTGTAACAGACAAACAACCAAATCTGTTTAAGGGTCCGAATCAATCTTATTTGCTCCTGTTGACTTGGTCAACAATGTGATTCTTCAAATTGCAAGGAAAACAAAGTGATGTGAAAGAATTTATTTTTAATGTATCATTAGATTAAGACAGAGTAATTAACAAAAGGTACACAAATAACCAACCCTGACGTCTAACAAAGAGTAGTTAGAATTATGAAATCAATCATATATTAATTTAATTTGCAGCCATCTCTACTTTAGTTATTCTGAGTATACATCTGCATATACATTATTTATAGAAACTCTTAAAAATACATTATCTTTCTGAGTCAAATTTGTAAACATTCAAAGGAAGCATTCTGTTTGAGCGTATTTGTCTCATGAAGACGCTGTCTGAATTATTATTATTATTATTATTATTATTATATATATATAGTGGTAGACTCATTTAACAAAAATGGTGCTGTATACCCAATCCCAACCAATATGGATTAATTTTTTTTTTTTTTGGGTCAATTCAAAGGAGACATGCGTTGCATCCCTATTCCCTACTAAATTACTAATTAAACATATATACAACTTATTTGAGAAGAAAAAAAAACTACTTAATTGCAAAGCAAGCTGTAGTGATAGCTGTATGAAAAACGAATTAATACAAATACTTTCTTTTGATGAAGAATTTTTATTTTTTAGTACAACTAGGCCTGGTGTAAGCCCATATAAGAAATCAAATGTAGCCTACAATTACAAACAGTTATTTTCTTAATTTTGAAAACAAATTGGCACATGTAAGCCCATTATAGCCTGCCTGCTCTGCATAACCTTATGAAATATGAAAAATTATAAAATTCATTATTGATTCACACACATTATACATAATGTACTATGTTAACTATGGTTTAAGCGAAGAAGCAAAGGAAAGATATACAGAGAGAAGGTTCGTTCAAATATGATTTCTTCTCATGTTTTTATGAATTCTCTAAAATTAGCTCACATAATTAAAGCTCTTCTTACTAATTAAAACATGACAAGGTATATAGTACCAAAACAATACTATCATTGTATTGTAGTTAATGTTATTTTTTCTATATTCAAATTTGGAAGTACTAATTTCGTAAAACGAACATTCTCCAAACTTCAATGCCTTGCTAATTCAAGAACGACAAATATCTTTTTGGTTGACACACAGATGGACAATTATTTTTATCTATTTTTTGCATACATTAATTACTTCAATGATAACTTATATATATCATTTTAGACCGGATCAAATATGTCGAACATGGAACCATTGCGGGCCCATGTCGGAGTGTGTCTCGCTGATTCAAATATTTTTGGGCCAACATTCCATAAAGAAATATTTAGAGTTTTCGATCCTAAGAGAATGTCGCCGCCTCTCGATTGTTAGCTAGGGTTTGCTCTTTATATAAACTCTAGTCGACAGTCTTTGAGCTATCCCTCCTCTATTGCAAAATCCGGCCGCCTTCTTTTCTCTCTTTTTTCACTCTTCATATCTTTTTTTAGGATTGATCGTCTTGCATTGCATTAGAGATCGAATACAGCTAGTGCTTCTTGCTCAGGTTTAGTACAATACCTGGCTTTCATGCTTTTATATATTCTAATTTATTTTCCTTATAAGTCATCATTTTTTTCTCAAATATGGCTAAACAGCCTAGTAGATGCTATATGCATGGGTGTAGCATCATGCACTATATCAATCAGCATCAACTTGATAGATCCTGAGCTTAAAAATATAAACACTTAATACAAGTATGCTATGTATCTCATATTTTTCTCTTTAGTTTTTATTATTATGATAACACAATTATTAAATAATCAGAAACTACATACGCTTACAAATTGGAAACAAGTTGCAAGAACACAATAGGTCATTGCATAAAACAGTGACCGATACCAGCGGGAACTGATCGATATGTATGTGCTTTTTGATTCATTGGTACGATATCAATTTGTAAGGTAAAATCCTTTAAATTTCGATCTCCTATCAATCAAGGGCTGTTATTAGTATGTATCGCTCAGTACCTGATCGTATCGGCTGCTGTTTTATTCAGTGAAAAATTTGTTTTATTGTTCCTTGTTTGACCAATTGTTTTTTTTCAAATTTAATCCACAACTTATAGAAATTATAAAAATATATCTATTATAATTATGATTTTATAATGGTATTATCGGTGATTGCAATTGTCTAATATTTAAAATTGTTAATATATATATAGAGAGAGAGAGAGATGGACTATGATACTCTATAAAGTAAAACGCCTTTGTACTCTACGCTATATATCCATTTAAAAAATCCAAACACTCGATCCGAACCGTTGAACATGTTTTTCATATTGAAATGTCCTTGGAGATCAAATTTTACATTTTTTGGAATTTTTTTGCTATTTATTAAGCCACTTTGAAAATCTCAGATCCGCCGTGAACAGTAAAAACAGTAAAAATTTCTGAACCATTAGATCTGCGATTTTCAAAGTGGCTTAATAAATAGCAAAAAAATTCCAAAAAATGTAAAATTTGATCTCCAAGGACATTTCAATATGAAGAACATGTTCAACTGTTCGGATCGGGTGTTTGAATTTCTAAAATTAAAATATAGTGCCGTAGAGTACCAACCCATTTTACTCTATAGAGTACCATAGCCCAACCCTATATATATATATATATATATATATATATATATATATATATATATATATATATATATATATATATATCTTTCCTCATAAAATAATGCTAAACAGACTATATATGGGTGTTGCCTACATGACAGTATGTACAAAGACAAGAATATTGCGAAGCAATCACTAACTCACAGCACCAGCAGGTCAGAAGAATGCAGATGGTGATCTGTTTTGTAACATGGCATGAGAGATGTAGATAATATTTACAGATAAAATGCGAATTGGTGCAAAGATTAAAAGAAGAAATTAATCGAGAATATGCAAGCTGGTTTTTACAATTACATAAAACATATGCGCAGGCAAAGGAGTCAACTGGTAACTGGGTTTCTGGTACGGACCAGTGTTTACTGGTACGGAACAGTGTCTTCAGTGATTTTTGGTACAGACAGTGCCAACTGGTAACGGGTTTTACTTTTACATCAATAGCTCGGTAACCGGTGTATTCCGGTATGGAAAAAATAAGTGTTTCTTCCTAGAGATGCTTTCCTAAACTTAACTGGTAACTGGTACAAGTCCAGTACCACTGCCTTCTGATCCTAGTGGTATGGATGTAAAAGTTTCTTGTTTTACAGTTTGGCATTTGGCTTTCTTTTTTAGGTTATAGTTTATATTTATTTTATTTTACTTCCATCTGTAGTTCAATATTATTTTTTAGTAAATTAATTTTGTTTTTTTTTTAAAATCCTTTAATTTTGATATCGTACCAAATGCCAATTAAGGGCTGCTATTAGTATGTATCGCAAAGTATAAGTATCTGGTGGTGTTAGCTGCTGTTTTATTCGGTGAAAGTTTTGATGTTTTTTATTCCTTGTTTGACCAATTTGGTGCTTATTTCCATTATTTGATGCATAACTTACCTAATCTAACCTCCTTCTAAAAATATATTTATAATAGTATTATTCGTGGTTGCAGTTGTCTAATGTGTGGGGTGATCTGATGCGCATCAGACTGAATTCGGTCCGATATCAGGTCATAGATGTTCGGTCCGCATAAAGATTCGTGTATCTCATAATATAATGCTAGGGGGGACTTATTTTCGACTGGCCAATGAATCACTATAGGAGTAAAAGCTTATGGAATTTTGAAGTCAAGTTTAAAAAAAATACTAGAGATGATTTGAAGTCTTCCGTTCTCAATTTTTGATGTTGATATTGATAAACTCTTAATCAGAAATTATTTTTTTGTATGTACATTCTTCAAAGGATCCATGTCATTAATAACAAATTGAAACTGACAGTCCATATTAATATGCTATCCTATCATTTTTTGCTCTCAAAAGTTGGAACTTCTCACAAAATAGAAAAAAAGAAAAGAAAAAAAAACCCCCACAAAAGTCGGCCCATTAACTCGAACATGCAAAACGATGCACCCCCCCCGAATTCGCATCCTCTGAGATATCTCAAACTTTGCGTGACTTTTTTGAATATCTCAATCGTTCAAATACGTTCTGCACGAATCTCAAAGCTCAAATTAAACTGGCTCCCTACGTCCCCCCGAATAGGCACCGGACATGTCGGTCACGCAAAACTTGAGATATCTCAGAGGATATGGACTCCCCCCATCCCCACCCCCACCCCCACGGTCAGCCGTGATTTTTATTAATATTCAAAAATAAATGTAAATTGTCAAATATGTCTACGAAAGGTAGATAATTTTAAAGATGACCAAATTGATCAATTATTGGCCGATTCTTATTTTTTATTAGAACTGGCCAATAATCGGCTAGTTTTTTTTTTTTTTTTGGACAATTATATTAAGTGTTGAGTTTATATTAGGACTAATTTTTCCTAAAAAATTAGTTATTTGCCACTCCAAAACCTTCAAATTTGAAAAATGACACTCTAAACTTAGTTAATTCTTAAATTTGCCACAAATATATATTTTTTATACTTTTTTATTAAAAATTAACTGAAAAATACAATTTTGGGATACGTATTTCTATATTTTCCTATATACCCTTCATACCCCTCATTATATGTATCTCAAAACTATATTTTTTTCAGTTAATTTTTAATAAAAAAAAGTATAAAAATTGTGTATTTGTGGCAAATTTAAGAATTAACTAAGTTTAGAGTGGCATTTTTCAGATTTATAGTTTTGTGATGGTATTTTTCAGATTTGAAGGTTTTGGAGTGGCAAATAATCAATTTTTCCTTTTTTATATTATTTGTTGTACATGCATTGACTAATTAAGTAAATATCAAGCTTCAAGAATGTACGATACTATATAATTTGATTTGTTAGAAAGACTGCCAATTTTAATATTTGATTTATTTGAAATAAATATTATATTGGAAAGGCTACCGAGAAAATATACTCTTCACAAATTTCTTTTATTTTTAAGCCATTTTGTGTTATCTTTCATAAATCATAAAAATGGTAAACAAAATTTCTAAAAAATAATAAAAATTGGTATTCTACAAGTTCATTATATAACCAATTTATCGAGCTACTTAAATAGAAAAATAGAAATAAAAATCTTAATCGGAAACTTCAACTCAAGTTTTGAAGTTCTTCCTTTATTTTTTTTTGGCAATTTTGAATTTTGAATAACATCATAGCTGTCACTGACGCATGTGTATTTTTGCAAGCTTTCTGAAAAGTGGTAATTTGTTGAAATCGAACACTCGTGCGCCATTTTATGGTCGTTTGAAATTTCATCGTCGTTTTTTGCCTTCTCAGTGAAAATATGTCTCTCTTATTTTATTCATTGTCATAACCTCAGCTGTTTATGAGAAATGTCTTAGATAAATACATATACAACATGCATGTTGTTTAAAAATAAGAGAAATGACTTAAAAAATTAATACATATGCATTATAACAGAAAAACACATATCGAATTTGTTAGAGTACTAATAAATATCCGTCTGAAAAAGATGTAATATTTATTTCAAATAAATCAAATATAAAAATCGACAGCCTTTCTAATAAATCAAATTATATAATATTGACTACTTTTCGAAACTTAAATGAAGTCATTTATTACTTATCAAACATTTTGAAATCTTAATATTTACTTAATTAGTCAATGCATGTACAACAAATAATATAAAAAAAATAGTTTTAATATTAACTCAATAATTAATATAACTATATATATAAAAAAGGAAAAAAAGACCGGGCCAATTATCTACTTTTTCGTAGACATATTTGAAAATTTACATCTATTTTTGGATACTAATAAAAATCACGGCACGGTCAGAATCTCCTTCTTCTAATTTTGTTCCATCCGCTCCTTCCGCCCCAAAAATAATGGATCGATGCAAAAATCAGACACTTGGCAGCAATTTACAACGATTTCACCATTTTTCCATACAAAATTAGAAGAGTGAGTTATCCGATATTTAGGGTTGATTTTTTTTTTAGAACAAATCTTATAAAAACCAGTGCTAAAAATCTGAGAGATAAATTAATGAAACACTGACCTGTGATTGGAGTAGATCGATGCAGGGGCAGTGGATACTTTGCTCTCTGATAGGCCTTTTATTTATTTATATATTCAATGCAGTAATATCTGTTGTAATTATGGATAAAAAAAATTAACACAACACTACAACAGGAGAGTGGTGATGAATTGGTGATGTACATCATTTTAATGTTGGTGAGCTCTTTACTCTCTGACCTTGAAAAGAAATTAAACCGATTTAATATGCAACTTCCATGCAATAAAAACAAATCATTAAATATTTAAAACAGAGTAAATGTTGAAAATAATGAAGATTAGGATCCAATTAATAACTTCAGACCCGTTAAGGGTTTACATCATTGGTTAGTTTTAAAAATAAAAGGAGCAATAAATACCTCCACTTCTATTTCTATATTTAGAATATTACCATTGTATAGGTAGCTAGCCGTTAGGATTAGAAATAGGCAAACATTACTCTTCTTTGTTTTTTGATATAAATAAGCTACACTGTAACAGAATCTGAAATAATAGAAATTTCATTTCATCAATTTCTCTCAAAACTCAGAAAATCAACAGTAAATTAAAAAAAAAAAAAAAAATGAGAGAGAGAGAGAGAGGAATAGAGGAGGAGACTCGGAAATAAAATATCATCAATGGCAATTGCCACTATGTACGACGAGCGAACCTTATATGATGCTTTTTCTTCATTGTCATCCATCCTCCATTATCAAATAAAAATCAGAACTAATTCGAAAGAAAGAAAAAAAAAAAAAAAGAGTAAAGAAATTATTTAAATTTAAAACACCGCTCGGTAAAATGATTTCTTTCTCCAGCTTTTTAAGAAAAAAAATATGTTAAACTGCGACGTTTAAAAAATCTCAAATTAAAGAGCAAATTTATAAAACAATTACGATTGCTCCATTTTTAAGAATGAGAAATGAAAGGAGTGTGTCTCATGAGTTCCTATTCCGTCCGATCTGCTTTAAGAATTGTGGCCACTAAATTTGCACAAATATTAAAATAAGAGACACAAATTTTAAAGCAGGTGAGATCGGACTCAAATTCCATGGAAAAGAAACGCTCCTTTCTTAATTTCCGAGCTTACAAAGGTATGAAGTACTGTGGGGATCAGGGCAGGAAACCTTACTAATTGGAACCGATTTATATAGATAAGAATGAGAATATGAGATTGGTCTCGCTCTTAGGAGTTAGGTCAGGTACTCAGGTCACAGGTGTATAATTTAATTTAATTAAGCCTGGCCCTGGACTCCTGGTCTCCTGGTCTCCTGGTCTCCTGGAGAGAATATTGTGACGTAACTGCTTAGGTCATATGAAGATCGATGTGGATACAAATTTGATGGAATTCCCAATCCTGAAATCTCTTCTTTTTCGAATCCGGCTGTTTTGAGATTTGCGTACATTTGAGATTTGTGTATGAAAAAATGTTAAACGGCCGAAGTCGAATTAATTTCAGTAGATTCTATTCTTAATTTTAGTGGAGAGTAGAGAGTGGAGACTGAAGATATAAATAAAATTTATAAAAGGAAACTTAATTTTAGTTGAACTTTCTGCAGGCCTGGCCTCACTCTTTTTTGTTTTGTTAAATATATATCTCCAAGTAGACATATTCTTAATTTAATCCAAACACAAGAAAGGAAGGAAGGAAGGAAGGAAGGAAGGAAGGAAGGAAGGAAGGAAGGTCGGTCGTATATATTATATAGTGCGTCTTTTCTTTAATTTATCACATCCATTAATATATATACGTTAATTAAATACAATGATAAAACGCTTTCACAATCTACCTAACACATACAATTAATTAATTGTGGACCCATGCATATATATTTTCTTTCCACCCCACCCCTCCCTCCACATCTCTCCCATTTACTTCTGTTTGTTGATTATCTCAATTTCTCTTTTTTCCATAGAGAACAAGAAATTGGAGCATTTGATTTCACTAGTTTTTTTTTTTTTATTATTTTGTAAAGAGAAAATCATTCAGCTCTTCAATAAATGTGATCTCCATGTAAATAGTTAAATTGCTTTTTAAGCGAGTCTAATGTCAAGTTAATTAGTAGCAATTCCAAATAATTCAAGCAATTATATATGACCATGCGATTCTCTCTTGAAAAACTGGAGGGCGGGGCCCACCTGTAAATCATGCAAAGCTGAACTTCTCTGTACGTACGTTTTCTCCAAGCCCTTACTGTTCAAAAATAAACGGTACACATAAATATAAATAGAGTTAACTAGTCTCAATGCCATCACTGGCTTATTAGATATAAAGAGAGTTAAATCAAACTCCACCTTTTCACCTTACTCGGGAATTTCACCGTTGTAATTAGAAATTATATAGAGAACCGTTGGAGGAATTAATTCACATCCTCTGCATTATCTGAAAAGGCCCAAAAGGGTATCTTTTACAATTAGTGGATCTGAACCGTTCTTTTTAGCTTGGCACGAATCTCAAAGCCTAATGATACTGCCCCTATTTTCTCCTAATCTCAAACCGTAAAGTGAGACCCATAGAGAACTCAAAAGATTAATTAGTGCAGATCTAGTCTGCACAGTTCTTAAAGTAAATTGGATGATTAAGATTCATTAACTTAAAAGATTCTAAAATCTTTTGAGTTAATGCAGAGGATATGCGTTCCAAGACCACAACCTTGAAAGTTATCAAATGAGTGCCACCTGCTTCCTTCTCAGCTTTTTTTGGAGAAAAGTGGGATCAAACCCACCGATTTTCCTTAAAAACGAAAACCATTACATCATAATTGAGACTGCTTCCTTCTTCCTTCTCAATTGGGTTGGGTTTTTGTTTTTACAATAAAAAAAATTAATGGAACATATATAACAGGGTGCAGAAGGACATAAGAGAACTGATATTAATTGATCTCACAATTTATATTGTGGAGAGAATTAACGCTTCCGAATTTTCATAGAACAAGAACAAACGATGAATGACCTGATGCACAGTGGAATTTTTCAAATACCAGTAGACTGCACAGCCCTTAGCATGAAGACTGTTATTTGTACATTCCTCAATCAATTGCTATTTTTTTTCCTTTTCGTTCCAATTTTCCTTTTGTTTCTGTTTCATTAATTTTGTTTGTTTTTTGGTTTATCTCTTATTCGAATCAACTATCACATTGTAAATCCACCGAAGGGTTACCTCTCAAAACTCTTCGAACTTGTGTAACCAATTACACTTAATATATAAAATAGAGGCACGATCGACTTCTGTTTCTTACTAAAAAAAATTAGTGGAACATGTTACCACACTTTATCAAATGAATGGCCCCGGCTTCCTTCTCAAGTGGGTTGCTTTCTTTTTCTTTTTTTACAATAAAAAAATTAATGGAGCATATATGTTACCTCACATGTCTGCTTTTTTAGTTGGTTCAGTGTTCAGCAGCAGGAGTAGAGTACCAAAAATGACATAACAAAACTGACTCCGTCATGGTTACGACACGGAACGGTATGATATGTGTGTCAGTTACGTGTCTTGATCATTTTTTTAAAATTTGATATGCCATATCACATGAAAAATCTAGTCACGACACATGGTCACGCGAGTCACATGTAATTAGGACCATTAGATCCTGATTAAGTGATAAATCTTAAATAAACTAATCTAAATTATGAAAATAAAAATAGCTAAATGTGATCAATCACGTTTGGACACAACACGTTTGAACACAGCGTGACTCACATGTCGTAACCACTATTAACATTTTAATCATAACACGGCACGTAAAAAAAAAAAACTTGATCAAGACATAACACGTACGGACTAAAGTCAAGGTCATGTCCACTCTACTCAGGAGAGAATATCTTTATATATATATAAATATATATATATAAATATATATATATAAATATATATATATAAATATATATATATAAATATATATATATAAATATATATATAAATATATATATATATATATATATATATATATATATATATATATATATATATATATATATATATATATATATTTGTATTATTTTCAGATGCTTCAGTTAAGATTTATAATATCATAAGATATATAGAAAGAATATGATGAATTTTTTTTTTATATAAATATGGATTATAGGTGAAGATACTCAACACATTTTAAACTCCTTTTGTAATAATACATGATTTTTTTACTTCATGGATTTCGAATCCATAAGATTCTACATGTTCTTGAATGTGATGAATTATATTCTATTTTTTTTTTTATATTATATGAGCTTTTTGACGGTACTGCCCTATTTGCAACAACTCGAAGAGTTTATTATATATGCAAATAATAATATGATAATGCAACAACTAAAATGGATATATTGAAAAAAAAGTATATTTAAAACAATGTTAACTTCACTGCTAAAAAAAGGATTTGAGATAATAAACAAACGAGAGTAAATGAGAGAGGGAGCTGGGAAGGGGACGGAAGGAAAATAAAATATGAGGCCATAAGAACATTTTGTCAATAAATTTAGAGGAATGATATTTTATTTGATGTTTTCAAATAGTGTAGTTTATAAATTTTCCTATTAGACTTAAATTGGTTAGATATCCGGTCGAAACTGTCTGATTCACTTCATGATCGGTGCTCATTTGATCTGCATGAATATAAAAATAGAGCGCACAAATATTGAAAGCAGAATGCACAAATCATAAAACGGATTTGAGGCTTTCAAACTGCAGGCATCAATGTTGAAGAATAAGATTCAACAAGGGTAATATTGTAAAATAGGAAAAATGATAAAATCATAATTTAGGGCTAGAAACTTACCGTTAGATCTAACGGTAAAATAAATTCTCTGTAACAGATGTAAAAATATAACAAGAAAATACAAAACAAAAAAAAAAATCTCAATACTCATAACTCTCTGTTTCTACAAAAATTAATAATCAAGAATGATTTGAGTTCAATGCCCATCCGACGAGCTTGGCTTATACTTAAAGATGGTTTGAATTATTTAGGTATTTTGCCGGTCAATTCTCTTTTTTAAAGGTAATTTTTTTTTTTCTGACAGTTAGAGATGTTGCTAAAATTCAGGAGTGTCAGTAAAATTTGTTTGTTTAATTAATGAATTTTTTTATTGGTAAAATTGAAAATATACTTGGAGAGTAAATTTTATATTTTTTAAAATTTTATACTATTTTTTAAATAGATAATTAAGAACTGTACAATAGAAAATTGAAGGAATTACCTACTCAGAATTACCTTCGTTCCATGATCTCATTAACATGGTTTTGGGAGTAGTTTAGGCAAAAATAGTTTAATAAATTTTTATGTTGATGTAATTATCTTGAGCTGTATTGAATTGAGAATTATGAAAAATATTTTTTTATTAAATATGTTTATTGAGAAGTATGAATTTATAAAATGATATATAATTTTTATCAATAAAATTTACATTAGCGATTTAGAAATAATAAATTCTTTTTTTAAATATTAAAACTTTGTATTAAAAAAGGTACAATTATTACCATCCGTCCCGTTTATGTCCATTCTCTCCGTTTGTTTCTTGAAATTCGAATTGAGTTAATGCTAATCAACGAATTGAGGGGAAAAAATGTCAAAAGAAGAAGAATATATAGAAAGAATATAACTTTTCATTAATCGTATAACAGGAAATAATTTCAATTTTCAGCAGCTTATTGGAAATGATAAAGAAATTATAAAATTGTCACTAACCTAGCGGGGGGAATTTACAAAATAACCTTCTTTCCAAAAGATTCAAACAAAATACCCTCTCTTCAATTTTTTTGTCAAAATGACCCTGTGGGATCCGCTAATGTAAAAGTTTGTCCTCCCCTTCTGTTACTCTCATCATTTTTAGAAAGAAGGTTAACTTGTAAAAAAAAATCTTACAAAATTAGAGGTTTATATTTAGAAACTATTTTTTTTTTTTGGAAACACTTGGTTGTGACAGCTTGCATTTGAAAACTTGTATAACAAGTTTTTTTTTTTAGGAGAGTGTAAGAAGATTTTTGTCTCGTGGTACAGTGTACCGGTCAATTCTGACATACAAAACAACAAAATTATATTTGTTCCAATTTTTTATGAGATTGCTTCATTAGATTATTAATTAAAGTAAATTAATGTCTAGGTGTTTAATAAAATGTTGATTTACAGTTTCGTGTATGTTTAAAATATTGAAAAAAAAACAGAAATTATATAAATTTTTTTATAATTTTGATTCTTTTGGTATAGTGTACTAGTTATGTGTATTCAATAAAATGTTGATTTTTCATGAGCTAACTTCATTACAAAAATTAAATACAATGTAAAAAAGAAGAACGGAAATTGTATAGATAGAGCAAATACTGTAAGCATCGATATCGCGTTTTCAATTGTTTTTGACATATATAAAATCCAAAAACATTACTAAATTACTATATAGACAAAACAAAAAAGAGTACAAAAAATATAATATATATTTAAAAAATATAAATTATAAACGTAAACTACTCTTATAACCTTCTATGTTTATATCAAACTTTCTAATACCTGTAATAAAAAATATATGTTTAAAAACTCATATAAATTGAACATTTAAAAAGATACATATAAAGTGAACATTAAGCAAATAATGTTAGCAAATATATAAAAAATTTAAATTAAGCAATATAAGAACTAAATTAAAGTTGATATATGCGTGCAAAATTAAATTAAACATTAAGCCGTAAGTTCTAATCCATACACGAACTAAATTGAACTTTCAAATGTAGGATGCCATAGTTAAGTCAAAAAAAAGTTTTCAAATATATACATTCAATTTTATAGATCATTTATCTGTTAGATCATATCTTTTTTTTACCAAATTAATCTTCTTTGTAAAAAAATGGGAGTAAAATAAGGGAAGGAAAAACTTTTACATTAGTGGAACCCACAGTGTTATTTTGACAAAAAATTTGAAGATAGGGTATTTTGTTTGAACTTTTTGGAAAGAAGGTTATTTTGTAAATTTTCCCAACCTAGCGCTGCACAACAAAAAATTCATAGTTTGTGATTCGGTTTGAGTTTGATTTGGAAAAAAATCGTAATTAATTTGATTCGAAATTAATTTATTCTGAAATAAATCAAACCAGTTCGGTTCGAATCTTATTCAAACTCAAACTCAAACTAAATATAGTTCGTTCAAAATTGGTTCGGGAATTATTTAAGTTCGAATCTCAATTAATGCAATAATAATGCATGAACTAAACTTATATCATAGCTCAAATTACACATATAACTTATAATAGAAAAATACTTCAGCAGCGTAACAAATTAACAATGGCATAAGTTCCATTTGACTAGCTAGGTTTCTGCCGTGATTTTAATCAAGCAGCATAAAAGGTAAGGAAATTTTGGACCGGTCCATAATCCATCAGTATGAATTCGTGAAAGGTAAAAGGTAAAAGATAAAAGGTAAAAAGAAACTGCCTGAATTTTGTTCCGCGTGAAGAAAACTAATACATAAACTACCGGTGGCGTCAAAAAAATTGTAGTTCGTGATTCGATTGACTTCAACTCGATTCGGAAATAATTCGTAATTAATTCAATTCAAAATTAGTTCGTTCTAAAACAAATCAAACTAATTCGGTTCGAGTTATATTCAAACTCAAACTAAAACTAGGCTAAGTTGGATTTGGTTAGATTCGTTTGCAGCCCTTCTGACCTAACGACTAACAATCAGAAAATATAACTTGATCTTCTCCAGTAATTATACCGCTGTCGTCTCCATTTCTCCACTGTATTTGACTGTACTGTGGGCCGGACTAGTATAATCGTTATAATCGTTTTAGCCACATGACTTGATTATAAATTGTGTATCCAATTATGTTGTTCGTTCCTGACATAGACCCTGTCTTACATACTTATTAATGCATCTTCTATAATTATTTTTAACAAAAAATGGTTTAGTTTTCTACGAAAAGAGACATGTTGGTTTTTGTTATTGTTTATAAGTTTATGGTGTCTTTCATCAATATAAATGGTTTTTTTTTCTTCCCATCAAGTAACCATGTATGAGTAAAATTATTGCTAAATCTTTCTAAAAAAAAGTATTGTTAAATCAAGGAGGGACCATACACTGCATCAAGAAGTTTTGAACAAGTGGATACATTTTTTTAATGCAAAGAACTTGTGGATATTTTGACTTTTTTTTTTAGTTTATTTTTTTTTTTGTTAAGAAGCTTTTTTCCATCCAATTTCCTTGACCTAGCTAATATAATAAAGTTGGCTTTTCAATTCAACAACAAAGAAAATATTTATAAGTTTAATTATTGGATTTTTTTTTCATTTTTCGGTTATTGACTTTTTTTTTTTAACTTGGCCTAATTTTGTTTACATGAACTTTTCTCGGCTTACCATTTCTTCCTCTTTCAGTGCACTTCTATGACACCTCTTTGTTAAAATTAATTAACTTTTTAACGCTACTATGCTAGCTACCTTGATTAATTAATGTAAGCTCTCCTTCGATCTATCACTATATAATATAATAGCCAAATCTTAAACTAATTATTAGTATAATAAAAACATTTTGATAAATCATTTTCTGGATTTATTTAATTATGTGGTTTCCCTTTCGTAATCAATTTTTGTTTTTCTTTTGAAGTATTATTTGTTCTAATTTTACAATATATGACGGCCGGTCGTTTGTATATGGTCAAAATGAGTATTCACTGATGAGCATAGCATGACAGTAGTAGTACTAAATTGTACAGACCAGCGGTTGAGTTACGTCGGTGTGTAATATTTAGGTATGACTCGTTACATTGTTTCAAATTAGAATTTTTTTTTTTTTGAGGTTTAGTGGGAAAGTTCAACTAATATATATAGATATATTGATAAGAAAAAAAATATTAAAGATACATTGATATGAAAAAATTATTTACAAAGATTCCGACCATCTATGATGGACGTTTTACTATAGCATATTAAATTCAGTTACTATGAAATTAAAAAGACCAAATCTTGTTTTGGACCGTCACTTGTTTCCCTGCCCTAATTAGTGAGACCAGTGTTCTATATAAATACCGTCCAGTTGTGCACATCTATTGTTGCTGCATTAATTAGAATATGCTCTGACTTCTGCAGTTGTGTGAAGGTTCAACGATCCCTTTCCTTCCATAGAGTTCATGTTCCTGCTGTCCATGCCACATTCCACCTCTTTCTTCTCTCACCCTCCAGCCTCTTTCTTGCTCTCCACCACGAAAGTAATGGATCTGTGCCTGTTACTCGCAGTAAGTTCAGGGCTGCAGTGATGCCTATCGAGAATCGAATGACATACCAGTATGTAAAAAAAATGTGATCTCTTGTTTCCATTTCAGAGGCGTTACATAGCGCACAACCATTTTGTACCTCGCATCCTCTACCAATGAGAACCCCTTGGGTTAGGATTTTGTTATCCAACATCAACCAGAGAAAGATAGACACCTTCATCAGTACTTTTAATTTTCAAAGGACACGGTGGTGAGTCGAAAATAGTGTTGTGCATTGTTTTGTATGCGGATGTGCAGGTGTAGAGTCCCGAGGGAGTCCATCTCTAGTTTGTTGGACCCACCGCTCTATATTCTTGCACTTCATATATATACTTAATTTTATTATTATCTATATGCTAAACTATTAATATGTAATGTGTAAATTTTTCATATTAATTGTAAAGACGTTCAAGTTAATTAAACTTTGTAAATAAGCAAAAAATATAACTTTAAGTTTATATTTCCACTGGCGTTAAATTATATATAATTTCATTATTAAATATAAACACATTTAAAGAACATGTAACAAGTACAAATACATTGATCAGTTCTCTGTAAACTAGGGCCATGCACATTTTGTTTTTTTAGTAAAGTAAGAGTTCAAGCCACCAGCTGTTTTAATATATATAAGAAATCTTCCATCTGAATTTCAAATATTCGATTTTCCACATGAAAATTATTGTCTTTAATTATAACTAAATCAAAGACTTGTTATCAACTATGACCACATTTATTTCATCTTATATGTCTTCCCTAAATGAAAAAGTGTGATCCATGTAGTTAATTATATGTACTAATGTACAGGTGTAAAAACATAAAATGTGTTAAATAATCTTATGTTTTTGCATGTTAAACAATCTCATTCTATTGAAATTGACAAATTCAATTAAACAATCTCATTCTATAAAATATGAACCCACAATTAATCTGTTTGATTTTCGCAACATCGATCCAGCGATGATCGAGTGCATTAATTTCACCTTGGCCATAGGTTGTTTTGAAGGGTTAGTGAGATCGAGGTCATTAATTAGTTTTCATCAACTCTTCATCAAAACAAAGGCTTTCTATATAATAATTAGTTTCTTAATTCTTCACACAGCTATCACTACAGCTTTCTTTGCAACTCTATATATACTTTTATATATTCTCAAAATAAATAAAGTTGTATATATGTTTAATTCCGAAATTTTTATAAATATACAAAATCAAAAATTAATTTAACAATGTATACCTTTTTTTAACAGCATTCGAAAACTGTCTATACCGATGACAAAACAATCGGCTACAGAGTCCAAAACTGATGACCTGCTCATCGGTTTCATAAAAGCTTCAACTGATAACATTTCCATCGGTTTTAGTCCAGCACGGTTTTTTATGCTTTCTACACACTTTTTGAAACAACGAACGACTCAGATTAAAATACTATTTGTAATCATTACACCCAATTTCTCAAATTTGAAACCGATTACATATCCATCGGTTTTGAATTAAAATAATTTTTCATTTTTTTATTTAATTAAAAAATGTTATAATTTATTTATTTATTTATTAAAATATTAGAAATATTTTTATATTTTTTTTAATTAGATAGAATACCATATAATTTGATTTATTAGTAAAACTTAAACAAATAACCCGGATCAATATTTTTCAGATCGGATTTTTCATGGCTGTGAGAAAAATTAATATTTCTTTGTGTGTTATTAGAAAAAAATAAAAATACTTTGAATCTGAATTATTGATCCCGGTTCAAAAGTCACTTCTAGATAAATACAGAAAATATTATGGTATTTCTATTTTTGAAAAAATAAAAATTTTCAAAAACTTTTCATGTTACATGTAATCATTACTCAAAAATCAAAAAAGTATTTTAAACTTTTGAAAATTTTTATTTTTTTAAAAATAGAAAGACCATAATATTTTCTGTATTTACCTAGAAGTGACTTTTGAACCGGGATCAATAATTCAGATTCAAAGCATTTTTATTTTTTTCTAATAACACACAAAGAAATATTTTAATTTTTCTTACAACCATGAAAAATCCGATCCGAAAAATATTGATCCGGGTTATTTGTTTAAGTCTTTCTAATAAATCAAATTATATGGTATTCTATCTAATTTTAAAAAAATATAAAAATATTTCTAATATTTTAATAAATAAATAAATAAATTATAACATTTTCTAATTAAATAAAAAAAAATGAAAAATTATTTTAATTGAAAACCGATGGATATGTAATCGGTTTCAAATTTGAGAAATTGGGTGTAATGATTATAAACAATATTTTAATCTGAGTCGTTCGTTGTTTCAAAAAGTGTGCAGAAAGCATCAAAAACCGTGTTGGACTAAAACCGATGGAAATGTCATCGGTTCAAGCTTTCTGAAACCTATGAGCAAGTCATCGGTTTTGGACTCTGTAACCGATTATTTTGTCATCGGTATAGACAGTTTTCGAATTCTGTTAAAAAAATATATAGATTGTTAAATTTTTCTGATTTTGTATATTTATAAAAATTTCGGTGTTTAATTAGTAGGGATGCAAATGCAATGCATGTCTCCTTGGAATTGACCAAAGATTGTTTTCATCCATAAATAAATTTGTTTGGATTGTTATGTATACTGTATACAGCACATCAAATATTTTTGTTTAATTATTAATTCTACCGGTATTCTAATACAGACAGCGCCTTAATTTATAAAACAATGGTATTTGAATAACTGCTCAAACTTTTGTTTCATATTTCCTTAAAATATATTAATTGCTACTTATGAAGCTTTGAGAAGTGATTAATAATTAATTAGCACTATATAAATCTCTGGCAACCAATTAGTTTTAGACTTTTAGTTAATCAACATTAATTATAAACGGATTAATTAATTATCAGATGTGTGACGTCATGTTACACCTGTCTATGTATTTTCTTTGTTTATTTGATACAATCGCTCAATATATCGTTTTTCAAATTGATAAAAATATTTATTTAAAAAATAAAAATATTTATTCTTTTATTTAAAATAAATCAGAGTATTTTATGACGGGGCATATATTTTTAACAATTCAATCAATTTAATTGGCATTTAATTAATGACCACTAGATAAAATTTTAATGCTAGCGGATCCAAAATCCATTGAAAGAGTAATAAAAATATCCTTAAATTGTGTGTTTTTTGTTTAATTACAGACATATTTTCACATTTTATGAATAAGAGTTTGCATAATATAAATGAGATCGTTTCTGTGAAGTACTTATTGTTTTGTATTATCAACGGAGTGTGGAATATGTCATAAATTAATCCGGCTAATTAATTTTTTGTATGGGATATATTCTTGAACAACATTTAAGCATATTTTTTTTGACAAGAAAAAATGGAAGATGGATCATTTGTTAATTTCTTTTGTTAATTTATCAAGATGGATCATTTGTTAATTTCTTTTGTGTAAAAAAAAAAAAAAAGCTTTAAATGAACATTGTATTTTCCTTGTCGATCGGCTGTAAATGATACAACAAATTAATTGTTGTGAATATACTTTAATTAATTAATAAAATCTGTTTATGATCAATTAATGGAGGACATATATGATATATCCTTACAACCATATAATGCTAATAAATTATTTATAAAGCATGACCTATATATATATTAGCTAGATAGCAGCAATTAATTTGTTCATATCCTTAATTAGAGTTGCAATGATTTAACGTGCCAAGAACAAACTTGAGTTGACCCCAAACGTACCGTGCTCTCCACCTCTAGCTAGATATATATATGTAATATGTCCCTCTCAATCCTTACAAAATTAATTAATTAATTAATTAAAAGCCAACTTGAAATTAACCTAGCTAGCTAGCTCTATATAGCCGTGGCTAACGAGAGAATGCCTCCTTCGTTTATTCCCTCTAGCTCCTAATTAGTAATTACACAGCCATATACCATTCATGCAAATAAATATAGATCCTCGTTTCATGAGTCAGTTCGGGCAGCTTGACGAAGACACCCCGGTATCAATCCCGATTGTACCGACAAATTTCATAATGCAACCAGTACTGACGTCGACTCCACCGATATCCCCTCACAATGATCACATGATGACATCTGGCATTCCACCAAGACCACCGGGAAAGTACAAGAAACACCCATCGGATCCAACACGGAGCAACCCGCATCTGTCCCCTATTTCTAGCTCTAAATATTCGACTCTCTCCAGGAACAAGTCATGCGGTGAGGGGCGATCGTCTGAGCCATCTGATGCATTGGATGTTATCTCGAGAAAGGCAAGCACCGAGAGGTTAGGTAGTGGTGCTCCACTCATCAATAAGTTCAACAGAAATGACAGTGGTTTCGAGCCACCTAAGGCAAGCACTGCTGGTAATTTCAAGTGCAATGCATTTTGCATGCATCTGCCTGGCCTCTCCAAGAAGAAACCAATGCCGGTGCGGTCAGAATCACAGTTGTCATCATACAGTGCTGAAAGTGATAATATATACAAAGATAATTTCTACAAACCTGACCTCGACACAGATGCTACTCCTTCCCGACCGAGTGTTATATCAAAAGTAGCATCTCTTGAGAGATTCGATTTGTCATCTGTTTCTTCTGACATCATTATTGATTGTTTTAATGAAAGACATGGTAATTCGTCATACTTCGACTTACCAATGGAGTTGATAGATAGCGGCGAAAACGATGCAGAGTTGCCTATCAATTCAGCATTTGTGTTTGAAAATGACCACAGGGCTAGGGCTGGTCGACGCAAAAAGAAGAGCAGCTCATCTAGGATCAATTCTAGCAAGACTAATTCGTACGAGATGTCAAGCCGGCGGTCAAACAATTCGAGGATTTCATCGTCATCCAAGGTATCAGATGCATCATCTATGCGGTCTTCGCGTTCTTCGGCTTGCATTGCGCCCAAAGTTATCAAGGCAAGGGAGGAACTCAACGCATTGGTTGAGGCACAGAGTGGATGATCACTAAAATACTGATTTAATTTGTTCTAATTAATTTTATCAGATGTGCTATGCTATGCATGTGTATCATAAATAGTTAATTTTATCCTTGACTAGTACTGTATGTGTAGCTATATATATGTGAATTTCTACTTAGGATTGTACGTAACATTCATTCTTTTTATTTTTATCTCGCTTTAATTTGAATTTCATCTGATATATAAGATACCAAACGCAGTTTAACTATGTAAATTAAATATAATTTGAGGAATCTTATAAATAGCATCAGAAAATTTTATCTCCTAGCTGTAAGTCAGGATATATCATTGTTTAGTTCTTTTCGAAGTCTAAGAAACAAAATGACTTTCAAAATTTCTTTATAAATTATCTACCCATGTACATCTTAACTTTTATCAACACAAAAACAAAAAAAGAGAAAGAAAAAAAAAAAACTCTTTACAATTAATCAGCAGCATTCGGTGCCTCTTGATTATAAGACTGACGTTAACATATGTTAATGCTCCTTCCATTAACAGGGGCTTCACGGAACCTCAATATATTAAAAGAAAAAAAAAATTCTGTTCATATATATATTCATCTTACAAGTTTGGATTCACTCGAACTACATCCTCGATTGGAGATTGACAACTTGGGCATTTATGAGCATTCAGTTGCAAATCTCTTGCGCATTTGAAGCAAGCACACATATGCCCACACCTAATGAAGATTTAAGCATAATTACAGAGACAACTGTGGTCAATTAGTAAAATTGCAGTAGCATTTATTCTTCATTTTGATCCAAATATATATCTAATTTACATGGATACCCTTAATACTATTTGGTCACATATATTAAACCCTAAAAAGTAATTGTATCAATTGAGAAAATAAGATCTGATGCATTAGTGTGGCATTTAGGAATACAGACATGTATGATTGTACCTATAGAGAAGGGAGTCAATATGTGCGTCGTTGCAGATACCGCATTTGTTTTTCATTTCTGATGCTGAACAGGCATTAATTGCAATGCTTTGACCTCCAACTGACATTATAAGACCATTTATTAAATGATTATTGTAACAAAGGATATATTAATCCATGATGTTTAACTACATATAAGATAAGAGCCTTTTCTTGTTTTGTGACACACCATAACAACATATATTCTGACAAACCATGACATGGAGTGCTTGTTCACCAAATATTGTAAAATTTGGAGTTCATTTGAGAGGTAAAATTATCGAAGGACATAATACACAATGCACTCTATTATAGTAATTTGTTATACATATGCGTTGCCTGTGAAATTTAGAAAGATAAACTGTTCATTTTAGTGTTTATGGAATTTCTAAAATGAAGTTTTATTGATACTACAGAAAATATTTTCATTCAACATTTCATATTAAAATAAGGGATACTTGATGTATTAGAAATATAGATTATTTTTGTCAATTGTTTCTCATGACCGGATATTGGGAAACAGCTCTTTATAATGTAGTGTGTTTTTCATAATACCAGACAAACTGAAAAAGTGTTATTGTGACAGATGGCAAAGGTTGTTATTCAAAACCTGCTTGAGAAACGGCATTGGAGACTTCGATCTTGATAGATTCATGCAACTTGGATTGCCATTGCATGCAACTCTCAACCAACTTCCTCAATTCACTTATTTCATCATGAATTTGTGCCATGTCGATTTTTATCTGTGCCACTGATTCCACATCCTGCACAAGTTGAGTGAAATAACTTGTTAAATTCAAATTTTCTGGCAGAAAAAAAAAAAAAACTAAGAAATTGGTTGTTATTTGGATGTTAAAACTTGGTCAAAGCTCAGTCGGATCATGAAATGCCTGGTATATATGGACATGGGCAGGGATCAAATGCTTCATGTCTTTAATGCCTCAAATATGCCTCACAGCCTTATCTTTATTTTCAAAATCCAAACAATTGATCCAAACCGCTCAACATGATCTCCATATTAAATTGTTCCTAGATACCAAATTTTATATTTTTTTTAGAAATTTCACTATTTTCTTAGATAGGTACAAAATCATTGTTTTTCAGAAGATTGTGGACCATCCAAACACAGTGTGATTTTGTACCTATCTTAAAAACATAGTAATTTTTTTCCAAAATATATAAAGTTTGGTCTCCAAGCACATTTTTTAATATAGAGATCATATTGAGCAGTTTGGATTAATTGCTTGGACTTTAAAAACAAAGATAAGGATGTGAGGCATGATTGAGGCATGAAAGACACGGGGCATTTGAACTCTACTCTATGGATGTTAGATGCAGCTAGATGAACAAAACTACATTGAAATCTCACCTCTGAATTGTCGGAAACATTGTTAGTAAATGTGGCAATTCGCCAGTTTTCTGAGTTATTATTGTACTGAAATGGGACAAGGGAGGAAGAAGCAGTAGCAATTTGGTCAGCATTGTTCAGCTCGTATTTTTGCCTCCAGTATGGCCTCGTTTCATACTCTTCACAGAAATTATCATCAACATTGTACCGGTCTTGCCGTTGCAAAATTGATAAGATCAATCGATTCATTTTGGTACAGAAATCACTTTGAAGGGAGGTTGTCACTCTTTTCCTGCACATGTCCCATGCAAGTTAAATTCAGAATTCATTTGCCAGTCAACTTCTAAATTGTACTGAAACAAGATTAGATATCAGCTTTTTGTTAATTTCTTATATTTATGTTCTATTATCACATGAATTGCCTGAAAAGTAAAGCATGGAAAATTAAAGGCAGTGAGTATGCAAAACCTACCATAGTAAAAAGACAAACCAAAAACAGAGTGAGAGTGCAAAACCATGGTAACAAGTCAAAACTGGCAGATACAGCAATTACATACCAAGTACCAGTAACAGTCAGAAACAATTTTCACCTTTTTCCTCAAAAAATGCAAATGAATAAATAAATAAATATATAAATAAAAACCACCTCTCAAGAAGATCATGAATATCTATATTTTCTGAAATGTTCTCAAAGGTGTCACGAGTAGTGAGGGCCCGCCATGAATTGGGTGAGTCACAAGACCATGGGAAGGCCCCGAGTTCTTCAACTGGGAGCACATTGCCGTGCCAACTAATTGGAGTGGTCGACTCGGCCGAACGCTGCCAGTCAACGCTGCCAATCCATAGGTTCCTCTCATCCCATGATGATTCCATGCTCACACACCTGCTTTCCTCTTGCTCGCCAGAACAAGGAGAATTGAGTTCCGACAAGCTGTTATCTTGAAAAGAGTTTGCTGCCACATCAGCAGGGTGGTCTAGACCGCCTGCTTCACTAGGAACGGAACCTTCTGTCAGGTCAGCAGGAGGGTGGGGACACTGTTGGTAGTGGTCCTCGTTTTCATAGTATCTGCTGTTTGAAATTTTTGAATTGGTAGGTGCAATGTGTTCTTGGTAGTGATTTTCATCTTTATTTTTGTCTTTTGGGGCTATATCACCACTGCAGTGTTTGATTTCTGTGATTTCTCTTGAAAATTCTGACGTTTGACTGGATTCAGCAGTTGAGTCAACAGTTTGATCAATGTTCGAGCTTGTACTGCTCTCATAGGATGTTGCAGGGACATTGTTGCAATGCGGTGGTTCTGATTTGAAGGATGGCCTGAAATTTAATTTAGAAAACAATTATTAATTTTTTTTTTTTTTAAATTAATTGTCACAGACTTGCCTTTAAATACAAGTATCTGAAAGAGATGTACTTTGTTGAAGGAAACATGGTAAATGCAAATCATAACCACCACCTATCCCATCCCATCTACACCACCCCCAAAAATGGGAACTGAAAGAAATTAAAGAAGACGTGCACAATACACAAAAATGGATTTAGTTGTTAAAATGATAAATGCTCACGAAACAAAAATGGAATATGTTATGGTCATGAACCAAAAGGAGAACCATGTGCGTTCTATATAACTTATTATCATTATTTTGTACTCCTTACATAGCTGAAAATTTAAATAATATTCATTATGGTTCCAGAAAATAAATAATACAAAATTACTCTGGATAAATTTGTGTAATTTTGAAAAAAAAAGAAAAAAAAGAAATTTTTATATGTGATATAGATGTGAATTTATGAGTTAGTGAGTGCAGTACCTTGTGGGATTTTTCTTTTTCGGACTCTTTTGTGGTTGCTGTAATGTTGACTTGAGTGATGGGGAACACATTTCTTCCGGGGCTGGTATTTTTTGGCGTAAGAACCTAAGCTTCAGAATTGACTGTGAGTGATAAATTGAAACAAAACATCAAATTATGCATCAGCTATTTAACTTGTTTAATCATAGTAGTAATACATAGTGACAATAGCTATCCTAATTCCTAAAGAAATAATTGTACTATGTACCAAATTTTGCTTCTATATATAAATATAAAAAAAAAATGTTGCACTTACAATATTCTCTGACAGAAGCAAAGTGAAACTGAAAAGTATCTACCCAGTTAAGCAATCAATTGGATTGTGTGCTTCTTCAAATCCAAAATAACAAACGAGCTAGTTGTGTATAATTTGATTAATTTCTATATACCAATGCTCATAAGAGGGCCAATATAATTAATTACCAACAAATCTAAAATTTTAATTTGGAAAAGAAAACACCAATAAATTTAAACAAAAAACAATTTTACCTGAAGGCGGCCCCGATTTGGGAATTGTGAAACAACACGGCGCTCAGCAATTGAATCAACCTCTCTCCTCCTCTCTGCCTCCATCCTTGCCACCAACTCTTCAATCTCTCCTCTCCCTCTAACTGCCGGCCTCAACATCGGGCTCTTGTTCGTGGTGACCACGTCATTCTCATCTCCCCATGCCCCATTCTCCTGCTTACCAATTGACATGCCACGTGGCGTCGATGCCTCCAGGTCACGCCACATCTGGATCAAGGATGAGGCACGGACCGTCTGAGGCACATCCCCACATGCAACTGCTGGTGCACTACAGGTTGACATGTCAGAAGGAGTAGGAGAGGGCACGCGCCGCTGCGAGAAGCATCTAGCCCGGGCCGACACAGGCTGGGTCGTGTTTGACAAAGCTGAGAGCTCGGCCTCATGTGCCTGGCGCTCAATCGTCGTGATCATCTCTCGGGCCTGGCGCGCAGCCCAACGGTCCAGAATTTTTTGGGAGTGCTGGTGGCGTTTGGTCGGGGTTGAGACAAACTCAGCATCATGGTCAGGCTCAGGCTCAGGCTCAGGCTCAGGGGGGCAATTTGAATTTGAATTTGAATTGGGTTTTTGGGATTGGAAGAATTGGGACTGGGTGGTAGGTTGGATGGAGATTTTTGGGAGGTGAATTTTTTTGAGATGTTTAGCATGTGACCCCGCAAAGAACCTTGGCCAATCGTCGCCCGGCATCCTGGCCACGGAGGATGCCATCGGTGCAAATTAAAAAAAAATAAAAAAATTCAAAACAGAGTCAGAGAGAAAGGGAATAAGACAAAAAATTGTAAGCATGAGAGAGAGAGAGAAAAGGGGGGAAGGAGAGGAAGTGGCAGGAGGCAGGAGGGGAGGGAAATGATTTGTTGTTTGCTATTCTGAGAAGAGAAGAGAGAAAAAAGAGGTTAGTGTAGGTTTTCCGAGCACAACTTCATGTTGGTGTTGTTGTACAAGGAAAGATGCCACGTGGAACTCTCAAAGATTCTACAGTTATCTATGGGACCCGCAAATCATTTACTGCTTCTCTCATGTACCGCGTGTAGGGTGCTAAGTCTTCCGTGATTCATGAGAGGGAAAGGCCAAGGTACCGAAAATGTCTGTAACCGTTTGTACGGAGAAGAATTAACTTAGGTGCGCCAGGCCCACTGCTGTGCTGAGATTTTGTTTCTCTGAATGTGGGCCCCAGATCGAGGTATGGAAATTTTGTCTTGTGTGGGAAGGAGTCGCACGAGTCGTTGAGGCGTCGCGTTTGGAGAGGTTTTTGGAACGTCTGTGTTGGTATTTTGTTTCAATTTCTGGGTAAATTTAACAGAGCAGTTTTCATTTTACGCAGCACACGAATTATATGCAGTGCTGTTTAAATTCTATAATTCATGTGCTGTATGAAGTAAAACTAATGCTCTGTTTAAATCCTTACCCGAACTTCTCAAAAGGGAACCAACCACATTTCTGGGCCGTAAATTATGTACTGTACTTTTGCGTATTTGTTAGCATTAATTGCATTCGTTTACAACCAATTCAATTAACCCCATCCCAAAATAGCCGGAGACTCATTCAAATTTTAGTATGCTATATCCTATATATATATATAAACAAACTTGCTTACAACTAACAAAATTGATGTAATTGTCTTGGAATTTCAAAATCTTTATTTCCGCAGAAAATTAAAAGAGTGCATGCATCCATGAATAATTCAATGGTTATTCTAGCGAATCTTCAACTAAAATTAGTGCATCTTCTTTCTTAATTTTCGTTTAATCTCTTAGATGTCCAGATTTGCTACATTGAACACAAAATTCCTACATGAAGTACGTTTGTCCAATTCATATCTAACGAGACATAAAAAATGTTTACTTACACATTTTGATGAAATAAAATCACTTGACAATCTTGTTAACAAATACAAAACATATCAAGATATATATGTTTGTGTGAGATGTCGCATGTTCAAACCCAGTTTCGGAGTGAGATAATTGAGTTTAGTTCTCATCAAATGCTAAGAAAAAGATAAATCAATATGTAAAATAAAATTTTAAATGTTCCATAATTTTTTGTAATTTAGAAAAATCATGTATAATGTTAATTTGATGCAATTTGAAAAGCACTTAAATATATATCAGTGTAGCGATTAAAAACTAATAATTTAGTTATATCAATATTAGATTGTGACTAAATAGTTCTAAAAAATCACCAAAACTTAATACATGGTTTACCTAAATTATGAATTTCTAAATAACTATCAATCATTGTTAATTTCTAAAAATTAATTTTAGAGTTGTTGTTAGGAGAGAGCATCAAGAAGAAAGAATTTGAGTGAATCATTTCGCTAGCATGGTGATTAGATAACAATTTCTTAATAAGATACTTTTCCGAATATTTTCTAAATTAAAAAGTTTTGTACATACTCTGAAATTAGAATATAAATCGTCACATCAGATTAAAAATCTAGCTCTTATAATTGTCAAATTAATTAGTTCGATCGTGAATAATCAATTCCTATTAGAAAATTGAAAATGAGATTTTAGTAAATGTATATATATAAGGAAAAAGACTTGATATTTAAAGAAGGTCGTCCTGATTCATGTAAGATGTACTTCATTTTTGTTTTGTTGGATTGGGACCTTACTATATATTCATGATATATTTAGAATTGGCATTGCATAATTGATTTAACAATTAATCGAACCAAGAATGACAATATAAGACTAATTACGCAAAGCAGATCATATATAATATATAGTCAATGAATTGGTTCAATTCATCATATACGTACATATGTTCACAGCAAAAGAAAGAGCATGCATATATGTAGTCTCCCTTAAGCACCCCACTACAAATGAAAAATAACTCCGACTAATAAGCCATTTAATCACAATCAAGTAATTAAACACGTCCGAAAAAGAAAAGAAAAAATAACAGGGATCGAGGACCAAATTAAAGAAAGAAGATTATAGATAGATAAAACATGCCATGCATGCCATGCATCCCATGCATCCCATGCACATGCTCTTTAATTAATTAATTGCACTTGCACTTAATTGATAGCTGAGCATTTGATCCTGACTTCACCGTCATTGCCTGTTAGTACATTGGTCCTGGTAAGCTTGAGCATAGCAGCGCCGAATTGGGAGTAGAAAAGGTTTTGCTGATTTGCTAAGGCTTTGACGATGGGGCCCAATCTAGAGTCGACCCACATCTTTTGGTCGGTCTCGAGCAGACCCATGTTGTTTTGAATATTCTTGTAGTAGGTGTTGTCGAAGACTGCCGGCGTCGTTGGGTCCAGGTCCGTGTATACTGTCTCTTTCGAGCATATTCTCTTTAGGTAATTCAGGAATTTATCGTTTAGGCTGGGGTCTGCATCTTTTGTTCCCTGGTAGTTGCAAAGCCTCTGCCCAAATGATTTGCAACTCGCCCTGCCGATCGTGTGTGCTCCTGAATGCGCGCATGCATGCAAAATATTTATTAATTAATTTAACTATTAACTGAATTGATTGAATTGATTGAATTGATTGAATTAATTGAATTAATGTAATGTGCCCCTGCCGCAACAAACCTTGAAGGGCGACCAAGTCAACCGTCGACAACCCCATGGACTGAAAGAAGAGAATAAGATCAGTCACGCTCTCCCTCCCCGAGGGGATTGTATTCGCTTCTTCCAAAATGGAAATGGTACCGTCCTTCCTTCCGTATTCTAGCAACCAGTACGGGGCTCCAACCTGTTCATTCAAATTATCAGATCAAGAAAATGTCATAAAGTATATATGTGTGTGTGTGTGTGTGTTTTCTGAATTTTCTGATCATGTGCATAAAACTATATATAATTGAATTCGTTAAGTTATTGTACCATATTAGAGGCGTCACGAGCTACTGTGGTGAGGATGTCAGCACAGGATACTGTCTTAGGGCATTTTTCCTCTAAGCTGGCCTTAATTTCATCAAAAATTTCAATACACCTCAGAGTTTTGCTAATTTCTGCATACATCTCGGTATTTTTCTGTGCATTGTCTAACAGAATTGAAGCATCACATCCCTACAAATTAAACAACAATTTTGTTAGTTGTTATATATCCTAGGCCTGTGTGTGAGAGGGAAAGAGATGTGAAGGCATTAATTAACTACAAGTCTACAAATGAAAGCATATATACATGAGATAATATTATCATCTTAATTAAATACGTACCCTAACAGCACAGTCATGGAATTGGAGACGAAGGAGGGATGCGCCGCAGGTATAGTCCTTCTTAAGTAATTTATGAACACTTTTCTGGATGATGGCCTCCATTTCGGGGCATGAGTTCTTGTAGTAATCATGGGACAATCCAGAGACAGGCAACAGATATGCCGGGGTATTGTCTTTCTCGTCGGCAACAGCAATGGTGAAGGCGGAGAAGAGGAGGAGACAAAGGTGTAGGAGACCCATTGTTCTTGCCATGTCGATCTAGCTAATTTTCTTCTTAATTAAGGTTTGGATCGATGACTAATAGTAATAGATCGAGAAGGAGAATTTAATTTATAGTTAGTATTAGTTGTAATACATGCATGCATGTTGTGTTTTTTTTTTTTTTTCCTCCTCCTAAAAGAAATTAAAAGGGGAAGAATTATTCTCTTATCATAAAAAAGAAATGATACTATTACTTTTTTTTATTATTGTTTTTGGATGGGGAATTTCATGAATTATATATCCTCGAAGGTTATTTACATACTTACAAAACATCATAAATTTACCAGCAATTGCAAACTACAGCTTATTTGCATGCATGTCCAAGCTGCCCTTTAATCCTTTTTTTTTTTTTTTCCACAGAGAGGTATCCAACGTGAGGAGCAGCATGGCAAAAAGAATTTAGCAGGCAAGCACGACATATGATATGAGTGTGGTTTGTCAGAATTCATTTTTTTAAGTAGTTCAGGAGACGGAACATATATCTTAAAAATGCAATATATAAACTATAATTGTAACTTTATACTATTTTGTTCGTCGGCATTTTTTCAAACAAATATTAAAATGAAAAAGGTTATTATATATAGATGAAATTTGACCAATGCGCTTGTTTATATAATTAGTTATATGATTGTATACGAAACAAATAAGTGATTCCATTTTGTCAAATGAGAAATATTATATAGCTTTCAAGGTAAAGATGTGGCCTTAGGGCTGAAAACGGAGCCGGATAATCCGCTTCGAATCCGAGCGATATCCGTATCCGGATTAAACGGATTCGGATAATACCGGATACGGATCCGGATAATTCTTGTGTATGCCTATTTGTTCCGGATACAGATTCGGATAAAATCCACAGACCCTAAACAGAGCGGATATCCGCATGTATCCGTTTAGCTTTTTCTTGCTATGGAAATAGAAGAGTATATAACAGCGTTGGTTTTATTTGCTCATCTGTTATGGGACTATAATATACAAGTTATGATCCGGACCTTCTCATTTTCTCTTCTTTCCTTGATCCCGCTCTTTTCTCTTTCGTGCACTACCTGTCCCATCGCTCCTTTCTCCCGTCCAAGCACCAACGAGGTAACTACGTTTTCTAGGGTTTTCTCCTCCTCTCCTCTTGTCTGAAAGGAAGGATTTCGCTTGGGCGAGGTGTTGAAATTAGTAGGAAAATGAAGGGGCTTTTCCGATCTCAAAACCCGCTTGCTGTCTCTCCACTTCGTCGGTACCCTGTCGCACAAACCATAGCGAAATGGAGCAAATTCTAGGTAAATTGATACTCTATTGTGTACTCTCTTGTCTACTGGATTTCTCTTGCTAATTTAAATTAGTGGGAACTAATCGAGGTTGAATGAAATGAAGTTGTTGAAAAACTGCATAATTGAAATTGTGCTTGCTGGTTATGAAAATTTGGGGTTGCTGTAGCCTCCGATTAATAAATTAATTATCTTTAGAGATAACATGCAAAACCTATTGTAATAATTAGAGGAGAAAAGATACATAGAAATGGAGACAAAGAAATTAGAAAATGATTTGTGTTATTGTGTAGTGGATTACAAGTGTTTACGGGCTCATAATAATTAAATAAAAATCTCTTTATGTAGGAAATCTGGAAATGTCTACGGGCAATGAGCTTGGTAATGAAATAGCTAATAATGTGGGGCCTTCTAATGAAGTTGGGGCAAATCAGCAAGAGGATGCAACTACAGTGGCTCCAAAAAAGAAAGCTCTAACATCTAAAGTATGGGTAGAGTTTCACAGAGAGGAGACACAAGTGGAAGTTGATGAGAACATGGTGATGCGCGTGAAGGCTACTTGCAAGCACTGTGCTAGAGTGTTTGATGGAACAAGCGGCCGAGGAACATCTCAATTGACGAATCACTTGAAAACTCACTCTGCTGGTTTACGTCAAAATTTGCTACAAACATCCATGAAGAGTGTTGATGGTACTTGTACTCTTAGTGCATACAAGTATGATGAAATCGTAAGCCGAGCTAAACTTCTACACATGTTCATTTTGCATGAGTATCCTTTCACTATGGTCGAACATGCCGGGTTCATTGATTTTGTTAAATCTTTACGCCCGTCCTTTCCTTTAAAGAGCCGAATAACTCATGCAAAACAGATCATGGGGGTCTATGTGGAGGAGAAGAAGAAGTTGTATGATTTGTTTACTTCGATGTCCTGTCGAGTGAGTGCAACAATGGATTTGTGGACCTCAAGGCAAAATAAATCATACCTATGTGTGACAGCCCATTTCATTGGAGATGATTGGACAATGCAAAAAAGAATCATTAATTTTATACACATGGGTGAAAAGCATACAGGGTTGAATTTGTCCAAAACTTTTATTAAAAACATGACGGGTTGGAATCTCGATCGGAAACTATTCTCTTTGACATTGGATAATGATCGGGGTAATGATGTGTGTGTTAGAGATATTGTGAATCATTTGGCTGTAGAGAATGAATTAGTTTGTGAAGGTACATATTTTCATTTGAGATGTGCAACTCATGTTATTAATCTAGTGGTGCAAAACGGGTTAAGAGGGATAAAGAATGCAATTGAAAATATTAGAGAGATTGTTATGTTGGTGAAAAGTTCTACTTTGCAGCAAAAGGATTTCGAAAGGCTACAAGAGAGTGTAAATTGAAAACAAAGAGGGCTCTATCCACTGATGTAGCTACTCGTTGGAATTCAACTTATATGATGCTTAGAGATGCCTTGTACTACAAGAATGCCTTCAAGCGATTACAACGGGTTGATCCCGTAAAGTTTCATATGTACCCGACAAGTGATCAATGGGATGAAATTAAAGTCCTTTGTGAATGTCTGAAGGGCTTTTACAATGTCACAAAACTCTTATCCGGTACATCCTATCCAACTACAAATCTATTCTTTGAAGAATTTTGTGAAATTAAATTGCAAATTTCTGAGTGGTGCACGGGAGAAGATAATCGTGTACGTGCAATGGCTCTATTAATGAAGGAGAAGTTTGATAAGTATTGGAAAAAAATGAACATTATTCTTACTGTGGCTTGTTTCTTAGATCCACGTTACAAATGCAAAATGGTGAAGTGCTACTTTTCCCAAGCTAAAGAAGAGATGGATGTATTTTTGAGTGCCATAAAATCAATTTATGAAGAATATGCTTTGAAGTATTCTCCTCTGGATGACACCCAAACTATAAGACAACAATCTTCTCAAGTTGGTGGATCTGCCTTTCATGAAGATCGATCAAAGAAAAGAAGATTTGCTCAGTATATCGAGGAGAAGAACACTGCTGTTGAATCACCTAAATCAAACTTGGAACAATACATGGCAGAAAATCTACTTCCATGGGATGACAACAATGGTCGTTTTGATATACTAAGTTGGTGGAAATGTAATGAATCAAAGTATCATATTTTGGCAAAGGTTGCACGAGATGTGTTGGCAAACCCCGTCTCAACTATTGCGTCAGAATCCGCATTTAGTACCGGAGGCAGAGTTGTAGATCCTCATCGTAGTTCATTAGATCCTCAATCAATTGAAGCTTTAATTTGTTCTCAAGATTGGATTAGAAATTCCAAACCAGGCATGTTTATTTTATTTCTCAATATTTTATTTATTACTTTCAAAATCTTTTGTTATGTAATTAATTTTTTTATTATTTTGGAAAAATGATATTTATTCACAAATTCTTACTAACAATTGTAGGTGCTAGTCAATCTCTTTTCAATGAAATTGAGGAGCTTGTTGGAAGGTCGCATTCTACATTAGTCTCGAATGGAGAAGGTATATGTTTAGTAGATAACATTAATCTATTGTGAATTTATAAGTTTCTTAATTTTGCAAGAAAAACAGTAAAAGAGGAAACAACAAAAGCATTAATTGGCGCATCAGAGTTGATTATGCCCTGCTTAATTTTCTGGTTATTGGAATAGTCCATACCAGTTTTAGATAGGTATTGGTGCACTTTCTTAAACTGTCAGGGACCAAAGTACAAATAATTTAAATGTAGGGTCTGATATGCTAAAATTAGAGGCCTTGGTAGTTTGTCCTTATCAAAGGGCTTAGGGGTATATGAGTTGATTATAGCCTCCTTAATTTTCTGGTTATCGGTACAGTCCATATCAGTTTTAGATAGGTACTGATGCACTTTCTTAAACTGTCAGGGACCAAAGCACAAATAATTTAAATGTAGGGTCTGATATGCTAAAATTAGGGGCCTTGGTAATTTGTCCTTATCAAGGGGCTTAGATGTAAGATGCTAAATATTTTGAATATATGAGTTTGGCCGAAATAAATGAGAAATTGAAATTTAATTTGAATCGGACCAAAGTCTAATTATTATTTGAATTTTATAAAGGTGCGCCGGTAATTTTTTGGTGCAAGTTATGTACCAATTGTAGGTACAATAGTAATACTTAAGTAGAAAAAAAAAGGAAGTACTAATCTTTATTCACAGTTGAATTTTACAAAGACCAAGTAAATTTTATAAGGGTGCACAAGTAAATTTTATATACCAGTTGTAGGTACGTACTTCATGGTTGCTGACATTTTAATGTTGTTTATTGTGCTCTTTTTTTTTTATCTAATAGGAAGTTCATCAAATCCTTTGATGCCATGAGTAGAGTGAATAATGCTTCAAATTTAGTGGCAAATGATATCTTAGTGTCCTTTATTGCAAAACTATAATTTTTGTGCATAAAGTGATACAGTTTGTTTATACTAGTTTCTATTATTTTGTAGCTAAAAAATGTTATATTTTGTGCATCGATAGTGGTATAATTAATTGCACTGTCATTTTGTAAATTGAAAGTCTTATATAGCTATATGCATGCTAAGATGGTAGTTTTTTATATTTCAATTTTGTTAATTAGTATTTATATTTTAAAGTTTATATGACTCAATTATCCGACAATTATTCGTATCCGTATCTGTGGATTATCCGCTCCGTATCCGTATTGTTTAACGTGGATTTGGTTTTACATTTTGACATCCGTTTACTATCCGTATCCATATCCGTATCCGTTCATTGAAATGTGGATGTGGATATGTTATCAGCATTATCCGCTCCGAATCCGCTCCGTTTACACCCCTATGTGGCCTACATTTTGTGAAATGAAAAAAAAAAAAAAAATTCGTTTGCTTTATTCTCAGTTTTGGGCTTAGTGGAAATTAAGTTGGGCCGATCCTGAAAAAAGGGTTTACTAAAGCCAGAAATTTTGCTTTTTAATTGTTTTTTATTTGGGATTTGTCCTCCAAAATTCAGGAGCTATTAACTAATACGTAATTCGAGTGTGAATTCAAATTTTTATGTATTTGGTGTCTTAATATACATCTTAAGGTTACTTTTTTTTTTGGTCAATTTTATGTATTAGTTGATATACAGAGAGGAGGGTTTCAATGCACCTAAAATTTTATGCTTCTATTTGCATCCAATCCTTTATCTCCATTTTCAAAGTCCGAATAGTTAACCTGAACTGTTAAACGTGAACTTCATAATAAATATGCTTGGAGACCAAATTTTATATTTTTTGGAATTTTTTTACTATTTTTAAAGATAGGTACAAAATCACTTTATCGGATGGTCCAGAATCTCCTTAAAATAATGAAAAATTCAAAAAAAATATATATATATATATGTATAAAATTTGGTCTCCAGACATATTTTATTATGATGATCATGTTAAATGGTTCGGATCGACTATTCGGACTTTGAAAATAAAGATAAATGAGATAAAGAATTGGGAGCAAATAGGAGCATAGAAATTTGGGTACATTTGAACCCTAAATAATATATTAGTTGATCAATTATTAAAATTTACATTCTTGCCCTTAGAAAAGTAACGATTATGAACGAGAGATTAAATAATAAGTCATCGGATCAAGGATAGCTACTTCGCTTCCAAATTATTATGTTCTAGCTAGTTTCTATAATTATTATCCAAAGCGCAAGATCATCGTGTAAGGAGGTACCATATCGGGTTTCGGGCTGGGTAGATTTTCCATATATTTAAACCCGGTGTATAACATTTTCATAACTTTAAACTGCCAATATTTTACAAAATAAAAACATTTCATAACTAATTTACATTTGTGTGAACTAATTAATTTTAATTTCTGAAAGATGATGTACTTTTTAAGGATGGCAAAATAACTTGGGTTGCAGCGAGTATGGTATATATAGCTGTGTTTTTTAGTAATAATATTTTTGTTGATTTTGATTTCATTCTGATTTCTATTTGATTGTGTCTGTGTTTTGTTTAGTAAATGGTTAGTAGGTTTCTTGTTCTTTATTTATCTTTGCAATTGACATGTCAGTTGATTTATTTAAAAAAAAGATACGTTAATTATATCTTATATCGGGAAATAAATAAAAAATAAAAAAATTGCAGAGAATTTTCTAACAGAGCAATGACACAATGGTTGCAAATTCTTTCATTGTTTGTGTACCAGTGGTCTCATAAGTTTCTGATATAATATAAGACTCAACACGGTACAACAAAAAGTAAACATAGTACAACGCAATCCAATTAATAATAAATCCTTGAGATATCTTTAACTAGACGGCTAGACCTAGATCCTGAATTAATAGCACAAGAAGTGGTCCAGTAGTAACCTTTACTGAAGTCAACATGGTAAGAAATGCAAGTTGCCAAAAGCTAAATTTAATACAAAAAATAACCATCCTACATCTTTAGATTTAATTAATGTAGATCCTCAATTGAATTGACAGCAGAGCAATTGAGGCGAACCTCCCCTTCATCCTTAGTGAGAACCAGTGTCTTGCTGAGCTTGACCATGGCCGCACGAAACTGCATATAAAATAAATCAGGCTGGTTTGCTAAGGATCTGACAAGAGGGCCCGTCCTCGAGTCAACAATCAACTTCTGTTCAGCCTCTAACAAGCCCATGTTTTTCTGAAGATTCTGGTAATAGACACTGTCAAAAAGAGTTGGTGTGGTCGCGTCAAGATGAACCTTCTTTGTAGGGTCTTGGCAATAGCGGGTCAGAAAGTTCGCGTATTGTGGGTCAATTGTTGGGTCACAATTCCCGGGCCGTTGGTAATTATAGAGCCGGTAATGGATCGAGGAACAGCTGCTGTATCCAATGGTGTGTGCTCCTGGAATTATAAGAGACAAGCAGCAACTTAATTATTTTTCAAATAAGAGAAAAGTGTACTATGGAATTATATTTTATAATTACTAGCTAGAAAACAAAAAATTAGTTGGTAATTAAGTTGTTATGTCAGTAGATCAAGTTCAAGTATTTACGTACCGAAAAGAATGACCAAGTCAACAGCAGATAAACCCATTGATTGGAAGTACTGGATGAGTTCAGTGATGCTTTCATGCCCCATCGGTATTGCCTCCGCTTCCTTTGCTAGTGAAATGCGCCCATCCTTCCTCCCATACTTTACTTGCCAATACGCTCCCCCCACCTATTATATATTAAATAAATTTCACAATTAAAATGGCAAAAATCTATGTTATATTATTTGCAAGAAAATTGAACAACTGGTACATATATATATATATATGTATCTTACAGAAGTGGTGGCATCCCGTGCAACAGCACTGAGGATGTCGGCACAAGACACTGTTTTGGGGCAATGCTTCTCCAACTCAGCTTTAATCTCGTTTATAAACTCGAAGCCCCGCAATGTTCTACTAACCCCTGCGTACTTCTCACTTGTCTCTGGCTGATCGAGCAAAATCGAGGCATCACAACCCTATAATTACAAATTCAGTAACTTAGTATTACCAGCATATATAATCGAACTGTTCAGGTTACTAAATTTGGGTTTGTTCAACCTAAATTTGATGTTTATTCTTTATCAAATTTTTAATTAGTTGAACCCAAAGTGAGCCGGAAAAAATTGGCAAAACATAATTTATCAAAACAATTTCTGGGTGCCTTACCCTGTCTCAACATATTTTATATTTTAAGAAATTAAATACTTGGAATTATGATCACATACCCTAACAGCACAATCATGGAAGAACAGTCGGATGAGGCTGGCACCATAAGTGTTATCCTTTGCAATTAACTCCTTAACCTTATTGTAAATAATGCCTTCCATTCCGGGACATGATTTTGTATAATAATCAAAATCTAATCCGTCAACCGGAAGCAAATACGCCGGCATGTCCACTGCAAAAGGAGGTTCCTTGTCGGTATTGCTTGTATCATCACCGGCACAAGTCAGAGCGAAAAGGAGAAGAGAGCAAATTAGGATGCAAATGGAGAGAGATGAGAGCCTCATTGTTGAAATTAATGGCAATGAAATGAAGGTATTAAAGGTAAGTTGGGGTTTTATAGTTGAAGTAGGTTTATAGTAAAATTAATGTGGGATGCATGAATTTGGAAATGGGCGGATGAGGTAAAAAATAATTAACTACATGAGGAGCATTATGTTTATGATATGCTTGCACGTTGGGAGGATATATATAATATGTTGCTATAGTCCATATTTTATTTATAATTTAATGTGCATGTAGCATTTGACGACCACCTGTTATAATAACCAGTATTCATATCTCTTCAAAAGATCGCCATTGTTATAAAAAATAAAAAAAAGGATCGGCCATTGTTTTATTTTATTAGTTTATTGATTTGATTTTAAACGATTCTAATGATTGCAATGACTATTAGTGTGGATCTGTATTTTTTTTTTTTTTGGCAGTCTGTGAAATGCATGTATTTTTAACTATGTATGTATGACAAAGAAACTATTAACACACATACATATTAATTGAAGTTATTTATGGAAGTACTGTGGGAAGGCGTTGAATTAGTAAGAACAAATTTAGACAATGAAAGGGAAAACAAAATATGAGCCCCCTCAATTATACCCTTTTAGAAGGATATATGATCAATGACACATATATATATAACTTGTTTTGTTACTGCTGAAGGCATGGGGCACAGAAATTTTAGACGAGGAGACAACTCAGGAGGGACCGAGAGATGTAATAGTCCAACGGGACTTTCTTAAGACCGTTAGATTTGTTCACTCGTATCGGCTGATCAAAACTTGTGTTGTATTAATGCCATTGTGCTTCTATAATTTTATCATTTAGTTATCACTTGGATATATTTCTATGTTGATGCGATTATGTGCGAGATTTGCTAATTCAACATCCTTGTTGCCTGAAGTTCACTCGTATTTGTTATGTTCTTATTATCTTGTTGCCTGAAGTTCACTCGTATTTGTTATGTTCCATTGAAAGTCATTTTTGGAACTGTATTTTTTTTTTTCCATATGTAAGATAAAGAATCCGTTTTGAGAAAAGACTAGTAATTAATAACGGAAAGTATCCCGTTGATCCACGCCATACCATAGCGCGATAATTCATGTCAAATCAACGCCTCTTATGAGAATAAGAGGAGAATATAACTCTCTATTATGGTGCTTTCACTGCATGTGTCTTTATTTTGTGGAGTCCAATTTGGTTTATTATAATAGAGAAAGCATGCTGCATATGTGAATTTGTATAGCTTAGTGGTTTGTGATCTTTATCACATCCTATAAGTCAAGGATTCAAACTCTCCAATTAAAGCAAATCTTTTCAGGAAGCATGCTGCATATTTGAAATTGTATGCGGATCTGTCTAGCCTAGAGCCTAGTAGCTTGTGCTCTTTACTGCATCCTATAGATAAAGCTTGTATGGGCTATGGGCCTCTCAGTCTCAGCTGCATATTTGAATTTATTAATTGCTAACATCTCTGGAGCTGGAGCTGACAACAAGCATAATAACGAAAGAATGGGTATCATTGGTTCATTGAACAAATAAACCAAACATAGGAAGGATAGAGACTGATATATATATGCTTCATTATCGAAGTCATATTATACTAGAATTTAAAACAAAAATTCATACATTGTAGAGTCAACATGATACACTCGATAGTTTCCATTCAATATAAACATAATCAGTGCAAACTACAAAGGAAAGTGTATGTGTTAAAGGAAAACCCAATGAAAAAAAAAATTAGTGATTAATTGTATTTTAAACATTTCAACTCCGAGAATATAAGAGCGATATAGACGCAGAATAGGCAAAGCAAGTCTTATTATAATGCTACTGCTAACTATAGGTACGACTAAACATATACAACTGTCCATATAAAACTAGCAAGACATATATTGCCATTCTAAAACTGAGAAAACCCTTGGAAGAAAACAAACCTCAACACTTGTTACCCTTGGAAAGTTAAAACCTCCTCTCTGAAAGCAGAAATCATTAGCTCAGAAAAACCATAAATAAAAATATATATATATATATATATTTTAAAGTAGCGAAATTAATCTTGCTCTTCCTCTGAACTCGACTCTATGGTCTCAACAAGAGCAGCCTGATCAGAGCTCTCCATGTGATCCTCACTCTTCTCTGGTGTTTCCTTTCTTAACTCATGGCCCAAGGTTGAAGGAGAATTCAAGTTCAAATCTTGTGATGCGACCCCTACACCTGCACCTGCACCTGACCTGGATCCAACTCCAATGCGCAATAAAGATCCGTTTTTTTTGCTTTCTTCCCTTTTCTTTCTCCTTTTAAGGCTCACTCTCGGGTCCTTTGGCCGGGAAGGAGGTGGGCCTGGAATTTTGAAAGGAGGTATTCGCCCCTCTGAGTTTGCCTCTCCATATAATAGCTTTAGAGACTGTGCCACAGCTGATGCAACTGGAGGTAATGAAGGGCCTGCTGGTACTGGAGGAGGAGGCGGAGGCGGCGGAGGGGGCACGCTGACAGCATTTTGCAACCAATGCGGAAGCTTGTTTGATTTTGATGAACCAGTGGCACTGGTCCCACTCAGATCTTTGCTAGTACTGGTTCCAGGAAAGAAATTTGCAGACTCCTGGGGCCCATGCAGAGCATCTCTAGCATGGCTGGATCCAACTCCGACATCACGTGATGTAGTGGAGCTTCCTTGCACAAAGGTATTGCGCAAAAATGGTGGTAAGAGATTAGGGTCAAGTTTTGACCCAGTCTCCTTAATTGCGTTGATCTGACCCATGGGATCCATACGAGGGGGCAGTAATCCAGGATAGAGATCTCCAAACCCTAGCTGGATGTCAGTTAAATGAGACCTAAACCTAGGAGGTGGAGGTTCCATCCCAATACCAGAATTTCTAGTTCCACCACGTAAAGCACGTACAAGCATCTCATCAGGTAAGCCTGATCCACTAGAAGGCGGTTTTGGCAGCTTAGAACCTGACTCGTCAAAAATTTTCAACTGCTCCTCTGGCCATTTCGCAGCCAAGTCCTCAGGAGTTCTATATTTTGAGAAACTTAGTTTTGGGTCCCGCAGCATAGCATCCCAGTTTCCACGCCCATGTCGTCTCACCCCAATCCAAAGAGAATCGAGTTCTTCCTCAGACCAAGCTTCTATCTTTAGTCTTTTTCTCAGCATTTTGTTATTAGCAGACTCAGCTCGAGATAGTATATTATCAAGCACCTTTTTGTGGCTGTCTGGCATTGGCTGATGTGACGGCAGTTGCATCTCGCCAAGGTTCGGCATAGGAGGCATAGATGGCATGTGAGGGTTTTGGCTGAAAGGGAAGTTTGGTATGAAGGGTATATTCGGCATTGGTATTGTCGAAAAGTCTGGTACGAATTGTCTCTTGTCGGGGTGTAATGCTTGTAAATTAGGCATATGAGGGAAAAGATCCGCCGGTGGCCTAGCATGTGATGTGCTGTTGTTGATGTTGCTATTGAAATCTTGAAGATTTAAAGGAGGAAACCCTAATCTCTCTTGGAATGAAGTAAAGGAAGTGGAGGGGCCCACAACAGGCTCAAACGGATGCCGGCCAGTTGTGGAGGGACCCGCAGGAGGAGGGAAAGGAACCTGAAAATAAGCAAAAAGGTAAAATGTATTACAGAAACTATATATAAGATGGTGTTTGAACCATCATTAAATTTTGCTAATCAAGATAGTAATAGTAAACTATCATTTCTCAAAATGCCCCTACTACATTCACCAAGTGGCACACAGGCCCAAAAGCAGCACATACAGAAACCAGGCCCATAATCAATGCTAAATATATCATGCAATGATTAGTCATTTTGGTTAAGCACTTACGCTACAAGTTTATCACAACACTACGATGGCTAAAAAGGAAATTTAAATTGTCAAGCAATCTAAGCTAGACACATGAGAGCATTTATTTTACTGAATACATGCAAAAATCAAACTGTGCTAAATTTTGTGATCTATCATCTATTGAATTGAAGTGTAATTGGCACAAATAATTTTCTTAGTGATTGATGATACTGGGAGAACAAACTCCTCATCTATTGAACTGAAGTGTAATTGGCACAAATAATTTTCTTAGTGATTGATGATACTGGGAGAACAAACTCCTCTTCCAACAACTTTTTTCAAAATATAGTCATTTAGGCCATTCCAATATATATGGCACACAAGGATATGATAATCAAATATATTTTACTATAATGATCTTGATTTCTACACAAAATAGAATGTATCATTTTACTAATCTCAACTTCATTAATTCCCAAACCTTTAGATTGATACTTCCAAAAATAGGTGGGGAACTACTGCATAGAATTTTTATGAAACCTTAGGACTAAAGAGTAGGACTTGAGCGCATTTTCAATCATTTCCAAGGAGTTTCCTGCTAAAAGTAGAAATATGAATTTTTCATTTAGGGGGCTAATGCTTTTCATTGTTATCAGTAGATCCAGTTACACATGCCCATTAAGCAGTTCATTATTTATCTACACCATATATGCATGAATTAATTAAACTAGATGTATAGGAAGTTAGGAACACATTCAATTAGCACCAAAATTGATCTGAAATTGGTACCGGATAATAAAAAAACCATGGATGGTAACCTGAGCTCAACCTGATCAAATATTGAGAGTGATTTGAATCTGACATTCCCAAAAGCATCCTACATGGTAAGTATCTCGACCCTAAAATGACCAAATCACACCTTAACCCGACACACTGATAGATCAACCAGCTGTTTGCCCACATTACATGTAAGCATTAGGTTATCTCATCAATTAATGTTGAGGGGAAAGTTCTAGTTTTTTTAAAAGAAAATAAATTAGTATACAATTTTCATAATTAAGCAAATTACATATATGCCAATTACCATCATTAAAGTTTAAAAAAAAATTTGAACAGACCAAGATATTCATTAAAATTGCACGAAGTTGTGATAAGTCGTAAAGTAGCATATAGCCACCACTAAAATCAATAACAAAGTAACAAGGTTCCAAGATCCATTTAGCAACAATTAATTCACATCTCACAACTAAATAGAACACTACGAAGGGAAGTATAACCAACGGCCCATCACCTAGTGGTAAGGTATTGCAATCAGAATTAAGAGATACGGTATTCTCCTTGTAGTTTTTCATTTTATTTTGTTTAGCCTTCTCCATTTCATCAAAAAATTAAAAACATAACATAAACCCAGAAATATGAACAAACAAAAACGAAAAGGGAAAAATAGCAATTGAGAGTTTACCGCAAAGAATGGAAAGCTGTTATGTGGGACAAAGTTTTTCAGGCGGGCCCGCAACAAATCACCAGAAACACTACCAGGTGGATCTCGTCTCTCCTTCTCGGGTCTGGGCCTGATTGCAGTATCCGCTGGTCGATCCAGACCCCAACCCAAAGCTGGCTGAGACAAGGCATCTCTTCTATCAGGCCTTGGCTCCCTTACAATACTAGTACTCTTTTTTCGAGGTGCATTTGGAGCACCTAGCCCCAGTACAGGCATATGAGGCGATGAAAGGGCCACCGAATTCGGTACAAATGGTCCTTTAGGAGGGACAATAGGTAGATCAGAAAGAGGCTGTTGTTTAACTTTGTTAGGAAACAGTCTTTGGATGTGCATTGGTGAGTTCTCCGGTCCCTCTAGAATTTGAATTCGCTCGGTTGAGGGTTTAGGTTTTGGCTCGGGCAGTGCAGGTGGTTTGTCAACTGCCTTATCCCTTGATTGTAGTTCCTCAACTTTGGGAGCAGCAGCAGGAATCAAGTGCCTTTGAGCTATCCTTTCTTTTTGCCGAGCACGAAGTTTAGCACTGTTTTTTCATGAAAAAAAGAAGTAAATATTTCAGTTATCTGAATAATCGAAGAAATAAAACCATAAGATGAAATAAATAAACTTTGGTAAACAATTCACGAAGCATAGAAAATGGCAAGGTAAAAACTTTGTTAGGACTACCTTGATTGCTGACTGGTAAGGTAACTGACTATATGTCAACTCTACTAATATAGAAAAAAAATACTCAACTAATTTAGATATAAAATAATAGGTTAAGCTTACTATTTTTCCTTCCTTGCTCGGCCTGCAGGAGTGTACTCACGCTGCTCCTCTTCACTGCTCTGTAGTATCAAGAAATTTGAGTAAATGTCGCAGATGACCAAAAATAGAAAGCAACACAACTTACTATTAGTGTGAAATAATTTATTTTTGATTGTTTATGAGTAAAAGTAAACAGAAAAAAGGTTTGTGTTCCCACGAAATTAACAAGCACTTGTGGTCACAGTTGCTATAACTGTCAGTATATCAACCAACAAAAATTATGTAAGAGTTTTGTGTGGTCACCTCGCTCAGAGCTTCAGCAGGAATTGAAGCAAATGTTTCTCTGTATGAAACTGCCTTTCTCTGCCTCTTACCTCGGCCTAGTGACGCTTCCTCCTCGACTTGATATTTTTCCCACCTACAACCACAAGTTAAACATAATTTCTGTCATATAACTAAATTTACAGCACTAAACCATATCATTTCATGTCACAATAAAGACCTGTCACTAAACCCAATATCATTGTCATAACAGATTATTATTGACTACAAACCGTCAATAGATCCCCCCCAGAATACAATCCCAAGAAGCATAAAAAAAATAGATATGATTTTAGTCAACAAGGCAAACCTGACACGTAAAAGTTTTTCCCATTCATTTTCTTCTTTGTCGCTGGGAATGTTATTGTCCTTCAATTCATTGTTCTCTGCACCCTCACCGGCAGCATCTGGTGTAGCATCAGCTGTAGCAGGCTCTTCATTTGCTTCATCATTCCAATCCAGCGCCTGATTAAAGAGTGGCCAAGAATAAACAATCAACTAAAGAGATAGACTTTCAGCTAATCAAAGAACTACATAAAATCAGATTAGCAAAGACCCTGAAAATGTATGTTGTTATGCAGGGGTCAGTAAAACCCTATGCTGAAACGAGAAAGTGTTCAGAAGGCTGAATGAATAGCTACTTTTTTTCTTTATTTAGTTGGTGCCCCTACCTCTACTACTATTAGAACTTCCCAAGGGACATTGCGAAGGTACGAAGCATCAGCGAGAACCACCTCATATGTGGTCAGGAGCACGCTGAACTTATATGCTTTGGTGGACTTGGACGAACGAACCGGGCCAGACCCAGTAGCATGCCACTCGTACTGACGAATTATAGCCCTCGCCTTTGCTCCACCGTGGTACTCAACCACATTCAGATGCGAAGCCCACAAAGAGAACTAAGCTAGCCAGTTTGGCATGGTCGAAGGAGGGAAAAAACCCAAGGGAGGGAGCCTAACCTTAGAATCACAATAAAGTGCAGAGAGAAGGGCACTCGCCGAGACAGTCTTGCCAAGACCCATCTCATCCGCCAAAATAACATTCTTTGACCGGTACCAGCATTTCCTCAACCAGTTCAAGGCCTCCAACTGGTGCGGGAGCAGTGTGCCTCTCAGGCAGCCTGCTCTTCTGGTTGCTCAAGCAATGGATTGAACTCTTGACCATCCCTTTCTTCTCTTTTAAAACTACTTCCTGCATCCTTCTCTATTGCATCAGATTCAAAAGTTTTGAATTGATCAATCAAGTGGGATGAGTTTTTTATAACAGGTTCGTTTACACTTTCCCATGTGCACTCATCATAGGTCAGGCCACACCACTTGACAAGCACTTGCTCTTGATTTTCTATGCCAGACCGAATAGAGAGAATGCGGTGTGGCTTGGTCCATTGTTCCTTGCATATGTTAATCAGAGCATAACCATGCTTTGCTCGGTAGTTCTCCAGTTTTCTTCTTGCAATAGCTTTAAGCTGTGACTCTGACACCCACGTGTTGTGGATATTCGATTTGCCAACCCATTTGATGAGAAACTCATATGTATCTTTTTTGGCATCTTCCTTGGGTTTTTCATTGGTTGGGTTGCTAGCTTTTGGGGGAGAATTTCTGTCCTCACATTCATTAAGAGATTGCTCTGATTTAGGCTCAGAGATGGTGTCATCACACTTCAGCCGGCAACCATGGACACGGTCAACCTGAGGAAAAAATATTTTAAATATGGTACATAAAATAAAGGACCATATATACTTCAAATACCCAGATAAGTTGAAAATAACAAACGATTACCAATATAAAAATGGTCAAGTACCTGAAGTACACTGTCTAATGGTGCTTCAATACCCGCCAAACCTTGCTCATCAAGCCCCTCTATTGCAGGAGATACAAACTCAGCAACCATCTAAAAGAGAATCCCCAGTATTTCAATTTCCAACAAGTCAAAAGATGCATCAAAAAGTACAGAAAAGTAATAAATAAACATATAAACATATAAATAGCTACCTCTTGCTTCTTTTTACTAGAATATCCCGTCTTCTTTTTCTCTTTCTTGAAACTCCTTGAAGATTCACGTTGATCATTTTGTCTCTTCCTAGGACGGGACCCGCTATAATCTGAAGTCGAGCTTGCTTCTTCATTTGACCCGTCGCTATTATAAACCAACTTAGATTTCTTTAACCTCGACGACTTCTTCTTGTCAGAACCCTTTTTATCATTCCCTGTCAATTTCTTGGCAGAACCCTTGTCATCCTCCTCTTTTGACTTCTTTCTCATTGCGCTATCAATGCTCTCCGATTTAACTGTTTTTTTCTCCTCAGACTTGTCAGAGGATCCCAATTTGAGAGTATTAGACCCCCTTTTAAGCCGTACCAAAATGGGGCGACGAGAAGAGCTCGGCTTCGGCACATTAGGCGAACCATCATGTATTGAAGGAGCCTTCTCTTTCTTATTGGACTTGTTATTATCGGGTATAGTTAACTTCTCAGGTACAGTTTTCTTCATAACTCTTTTTGTCCTCGCACGTCTGGAATAAACAAAGCCTTTGTCTTCAGTGCACCTTGGGCAATGCCATTTTCCCTCTGGGGCATTCTTCATTTAATAAAAAAACAAAAAAATTAATTAAGTCATATAGATTCAAGCAAAAACAGCAAAACAAAAACAAAACAGAAAAAAAAAGTTCTAAAATTTTGAACCACACCTCAAGCGGTGGATTTAGACAATCCAGGTGGTAGGTGCGGGGACAGCTGTCACAACAGAGCAGATCACCCCCAACATTGCACTCTTCACACTCATAGTAGTACTTCATACAAATATCATAGATATCAGAAAAAAAAAATTAAATGTGAAATCATGCAAAATTTACTTTTTGATTCTCCAAACAATGCTAATTTAATTGAAAATTTTCACACAAATTATCCTTGTCAAATAATGGCAAGCGGCTTTTCTTTGTTCCATTGTTCAAGAAACGAAAGGATCTATTTCCAAATTAACGTATTAATATAGGCTTTGAAGGGGGATTTTGACAAACCTTCATGTGAAAACCCACCCAAAACCTTGTCAGAAAAGAAATTTGGTAAGCTATTATGCACTTAACAAGTCTCTACCAAGAGAAGATTAAAACAACTCACCCCATCTTCTCCTTTTACCCGATCACAGAACAGAGACTCCTCTGTATCTTTCTTCAGCCTTTTGCTGGCAGAGGAGCCGTTATGCAAAAAGTTAGAAGTTACCGAACTGCCCTCCTTCCTAATGGATAGATCCACCATGGATACTGTTTTCTTCCTCTTTCGTTTGACAATGGAGCTGTTTCCATTGATATTCTCCCCTGAAGGGCTCTCCTCGCTCATATTTGGAGCTTTAAACTAGGAAAATGAAAAACTAGAACAGTAAATCTTCTTGCAAAACCACCTTTTAGTTGTGTAATCGACATTAAAGTTATTAGGTGGAGCGATTTCTGCTCCTATGTCCTACAGGCATTTCATATTTGCTATTGATTTGAAATGTAATCCATCTTATAAAAGGTAATGGAGAACACACTGCAGTGTATTATAGCTGATCTAATATGAAGTTATCGTACAATCTACAATTGAAGTCCTGTAAATACTATTGGTACAACTTACATTGACAGTGAATAAACCCTTTTCACTATCTGAGATTAAATTGGTCCAATTTCAGCACAATTACAGAGCAACCAAGCTCAAGAAAGCTCAATAACCCTTTCTATCCGTAATTTATACCAATACAACCAAATCAACGAAGCTGGGTAACTCCAGAGCTCAAAACTTCACCTCAATCGACCAATACTGGCTAATGAGAAGTAAAAATTACAGGAAAAATAGATTAAAGTGGAATAAAATTAAATCCCGAAAAAAGCAGGTACCTGAGTACCTTAAACCCCAAATCAGCAAATCAGGTAGAAAACTCTGTTGGTTGTTGTTGGATTTGGCGGGTCTTGAAGCAAGGTGGAGAGGGGATTGAGCGTGGATCTGTAGGAGAATCTGGCAAGGGCAGAGAGGAGAGGAGGGGGGAGGGGAGAGGGGAGAGGATAGAGGGGGGGGTGGGGGGGGCGGGAGAGAGAGAAAGTGAGACGAAAAGACGCGAAGATAGAGAGAAATGACACCGACTCGGCTATCGAGAGGGGGCCATATCATTTGTCGCCCCACTGCCACGTCATGAGGCGTGAACAATCCAGCCCGACCCCACCTCACCAGTCAGTCACCCCCACCCCGCTTACCCGCTATGCGCTGCGCATAGAGCGGTGGGGCCCAGAGGGGGGGATGGCGACCAAGGGGGTGAAGACACGTGGGACCTACTGCACTGCAGGCGTACGTTGAACGTTAACGGGTTTGGGTTTAAATAATTTCGTTTTTTCTCCTCTTCGCTCCGCGTTTTGCGGGGAACTGGGAAGGGAAAGAGAGTGGTGGGAGAGGCGAGGAGAGAGAGAGAGAGAGAGCGCGCCAATCGCCATCTCATTTTCTTCATCACTGATCGCATCGGAGATTTCAGATTTGACTCGTAATGTATCATACCAAATTATCAATCATGCTTCTGCTTCTACTTGTACTTACTGTATGTATGCTCTTTGCTTTATTAATTTGTTTTTTTTTTCTTTTTATAATTCCTCTTTGATCGCGATAGAGAAATACATAGATACTCCAAAGTCAAGTTTTGTATATTCTCTAAGTGACTAAGTCTATGTAATGTAACTCAAGTTTTGTATTTATATCCGAACCGTCCGATCAGAATCCCGGCCGACCCCATCACTCCATCAGTGGTGGAATGCATGGTCCCTTTAATAACTGCTGATATGTATCGAATATTATACAATATTATATATGGTTTTTGAAAAAACAAAAAAAACAAAAAAAAAAAACAGAGAGAGATAACTCATAACCGAAAAGCGAACTTTAAGGTGGTTTAGTTTTTGTGGAGCCCTTTCGTCCCCAAAACCCAGCAGCAGCAATAAACGGAAACGGGTGCGGATCCTCTAACCTAATACACGTTGAGCCTTTAATAATCGTATCGTTCTAAAACAGATGGGACTCCGACCGACCTTAGGGGATCCCGACTCGGTGGTTATGGAGTTGGTGTAAATAATCAATGTACAAATATATAGATTTATTTGGGATTTTTAACATGCTATTGCTCCCATCCTATATTGACATATTCCCATGTGGATGTGGTGACTTTTTTAACACTTAGGTTCTGTTCCGGCTGTTATTCTGCGTGTTACTGTCCATGCGGGAAAAAAAAAATTCAGTTCAACTGAATTTATTTTTCCCATGTGAACAGTAACCCGCTGTTTACTATTCACCCGTTCCTGTGCCCATTTCCGTTCCCGGACTGCAGCCGAACAGACCCTAATTAAAGACGACAAAGAGTTTAGAGTTGGTTGCTTTTCTTTTTAAGTGATTATTAATTATTTTATGTTACAATCTAATCTAGTAAAACTTGCTTCCGGTAAGCGTAATAATGATTTCAAATTTTAATTAGTAGATATATATTAATTAATACATCCATGAATATATATCCCTGTCAATCAACTGAAAAATAAACAAACTTAATATGAATAATTAACAAAACAAAGCAATGAACATGAATAATAAATGTGATGTTTTAGTATCAGTATAATATTAATCAGTAATCAGTATTAGTGTTTTTGTTATTCAATTTTAATGTTTGGTTATTGGGAGAGAGAGTCTACATATATATGTGCCTAATTTATTATTCAACTTAAATGCTGCCTCTGTCTCTGTGTCATTCCCGTTCAAATGCTTTCGTATTTAGTTTAGCTTGTCTGACAGATTAACTGTTCAAAATGGAAATAAATATGCTGCTATTTCCATCCCAAACCCTTCATTTAGTTGAGATTAATTTGTACATTTTTAATTCATTGAGATTTATTTCCGTTGAAAATAAGAAACTCAACTAACCGATAGTCGTGTCCTTTGTGGCCTTGTGGGACTAACTGATAAATTAAGAGATTCGGTAACCGTTTCCAAGTTGATTAAAACACAAATTAGTAGCGCGCCTCAACTCTCAATCCATGCCATGCATAGTTTAAATATTATTTTGTACATAATTTAGTACTAATTTATATCCGTAAATTAATTTACTCGTTTAATGCATTATGAAATATTAATCCAACGTAAATATCTTTCATTGCTAACCTTACGAGTTAAATGAGATTCCATATGGAGTTGGTGAGTTTTTATTCCCCAATTATTTTTTTATTGTAGAAATTTTTATTAATATCCAAAATAAATATTAAATTTCAAAATCTACACTTTTTGCCAGGAATTTCGAAATCTATCTAAATCGGAGATTAAATTCCCGGTTTTAGGCCGAATAACTGAAAATTTATTTCTCAGTTTCAGAATTATAGAACCAGAAAATAAATTTCGACTTTTGAATTTGGAATTCCAAAAACCGGAAATTTAATTACCGGTTCCAATTTTTTTTTTTTTACAAATATTTATAATTTTTTATATTGAAATATTATGAATATGAGTAAAACTAGGGTGCTCTTAAGTTCACCAGGGCTCTTTGTGAACTCAACTCTAAAGTCTGTCGAATTGACTTCAAATGACGAATCTAAACGTTGAAATCCTTATACCCTACAAGTGATGTGACTACATGCAAAAAATTTAAAATTTTGAATTAATTATATATGTATAGAGTCAAGTGGTAAAAAATTGTTCAAAAAATGAATGTATTAAAATTAATTTAAAAACCTTCTACTTTTGACCGCTTGACTTAATATTAAATTAATTCGAAGTTTAAAATTTTTGCATGCACATACATCACTCATAAAATAGAATAGTTTCAATGTACCGTTCAGATTCATTATTTAAAATCAATCCGATAGATTTTATAGTTGACTTTACAAAGAAACTTGGTGAACTTAAGAACACCCAGTTGTACTCTATAAATATTTTATGTATTTTTTTAAAAATAGATGGAATATTATATAATTTGATTTATTAGAAAAATTGCAACGAATCAACATTTTTCAGGCTAGATGTTTTGCTACTTTAAAAAAAATTAAAATATTTCTTTGCATGTTATTGAAAAAAATATATTTTAAATCTGAGTTATCAATCTCAGTTCAAAAATCACTTCTAAATACAAAAAAAAAAAAAATTGTCTCATCGTGCTTATTATTCTGCCTATTATTTTGCCTGCGCTTCTTATGAGAGGTTGTACTCTGAAAGCAAAAGCAAGTGTTGAATTGCTAGAAGCATAAACATGACCTTCTTTAGTAAAAAAAACACACTTCTCGTGAATAATTACAAAAAATATATATGAACATATCCTTCCTTACTCCTCATACTCAGCTCCAGATAGGTGTAGAGGAGGGGAGGGGACAAATCAAAATTTCACATGCTCCAGGGAATAATATCGGAGGGAAGGGAAAGGAGTAAGCGTGGTTATTTCACTCTAGATGTGCGAAAATTGTCTCCTCCAAATCGGAGTGGAGATGAAGGAAAAGAGGGCCCACACGAAAAATTTACGGAATTTACCCTATCTCCTGCCATCTGAGTCCACTATTTTCATTTTCCCTCCAAATCCAAAAGTGTTTTATATTGTGATTTGGATTTCGAGACCATTAGAAGCTTGTCGAGCTAGGAAGCAAGCGATCAACGTAGTTGGAGTCAAAGGGTGTATGTGATCTCGTCTTTCTTGTGCGATCTCCTCTTTCTAGGTAAGCTTTGTCCATGATTTGAACTCAATGCTTGTTAGAAATTACAGATTTTTCTTTATCCACAGTCTCCTCTTTCTGAGGTCAAAAGGATCTTTCTTTTTCTGTCTGTCTCATTTGTTAGAACTTACAGAAAGATCCCGTTTTTCTGTTTTTCTGATCGTGCAACAGGAGAACAGGCAGAAACACCTGCTGAAATTAGGAAAAGAGAAAGAAATTTTAGAGAAATAAATCAGAATACCATTGAAGAAGTTGATCGCATGGTCTCTAATGATGAAGTAAGATTGGAAAACTACCCTTCTCCTGCAAACGAAAGTTCTCCACTATTTAACAAGCAACCTGAAGGTTTTTGTTAAACAATCTTCATCTTCTATATCACTAATTAAATTGTCAACACTTTACTTGTAGTTGACATTTTGTGTTATTCTTAATTCTGAGTAGGTAGTTCTTCCAACAAAAAAGCTAAGACGAAGGCACCAAAAGATGATGAGATTGTGATTTTGAAAGAGTCTTTTATGGCTGTTGCTGATGCTATCTTGAAATCAACTAACGATCTCGTCAAATCTCAACCAACGCCTCCAATACCAACAAGTGAAATTTGGAATATGTTGGAGGAGCTAGGTATTGATGGGCCAGAGAGAAAGAAAATATATATCTTTCTAGCCACGAATCCCAAAATGTTGGATGTTTTCCTTGGATGTCCTGGAAGTGAGCGAAAGGAACTTTTAGAATTTATGTCTTTCGATTAAGGTATCTTAATTACTGCCCTTTTGTTTGATGCTAATATGTATGCATCATTTTTGTGGATAAAGATTTATGGAGGTATATTTTGTGATAGTTGGTGATAGTTTATGTGATGAGGAGAAATATGTATTTTGTGAATGAAACTTGATATAATATTTATATTTATGTATAGTTATACTTTTTCAGCCTTGACGAATATTTCTACTAATTAAGTTATATTTTGTTTTACCGCTTGCATTACCGAATTGGAGAGTTCTAAGTATGATTCTTATCAACACAAAATATTTTTGGATGTAATATTCTGAATTTTTGGTCTGTACCTGTTGTACTGGTACATTGGTTATACTATTTTGTTTGTGAAATTTGTAATTTTTTTTGTATTGTGAAATTTGTATTTTTTTTGCTGCTGTTAATGGAGGAAGTTGGCATGGAATTGCTTAGTCAAAATTTATCTTTGGACATTTATATAAGAAGTAGCACAAAGCTAAATTGACAGGTTAATTTGAGGAAGCATATGTATGATATACTTGATCAAGTCAAACTGCAATGGAGATTTTTGAATTAGGCTTAAGCACAAGGGCAGAATCGAAAGTACGGTGCATAGAGGTGGATAAACCAACTACTGGTAAATGAATGAGGAATTTTTAGAGATTAGTCAAAGGATTTTGCATACACTGGTAAATAAAATTTATTTATAGTGGAAATACTTGAGCCAATCTACATAGATTGCTATGGGGGGCATAATAGTTGGTATGTACCAGTGAGCACTGTACTCGAATTGTTGGTGCCAATTTATCAACTCAAGAATATTATGTTATTTTTGTCAGGTTCTTACCAGTATTGTAGGTTCAATGTCATTTATTGTTTTAATTTTCTAAGAACTTATGTTTTATGCGAGGTGCAGCTGGAGGTCACACAGTTGAAGACACACATTGGAGGGGCGCTACCAGTACAGGGTAGGGGAAATTCAGGGGCAAGTTAGTCATGTAATTAGGGAGGGTGCTGAGTGATAATGTTCAATTGATTCAGAGATGCTCTAATTGAATGGCTTCTCTATTTTGTTGATATGAGGGCAATCTAGTAAATTACCTATTTCAAGTGTATACATTTTTATTACTTTTTATGGGGAATTTCACGTATACCCTTAAAAACTTCAAAATTACCTATTTCCTCCTCTAAATTTTGAAATTACATATTTCCCCCTTTAAACTTCAAAAACTCACATATTTACCCATTTTATTATATTTTATACTAAAACACATTCTAAATTCATAAAATACCCATTTTACCCTTTATTAAAAGTATAAAAACCCCATCGAACTCAAATTTGAATCTGAAGGGTTCCTTTACCGTCCGATCTGTCTGCATCGCAATAAAATATGTGTGTGTTCGCTTCAAGATTCGTGCTGATGTAGTGCACACGGATCTTAAAGTGATTTTGATATGCATGCATCGCATCAATATCTGTGCACATTCAAGATTCATGCTGACGTAGCACACACGGATCTTAAAGCAATTCGGACGTTAGAGGAACCTTTCATATTCAAATTGCAGTGAGATGGATGTTTTATGATTTTTAATAAAGGGTAAAATGGGTATTTTATGAATTTAGAATGTGTTTTAATATAAAATATAATAAAATGGGTAAATATGTGAGTTTTTCAAGTTTAGAAGGGGAAATATGTAATATTAAAATTTAGAGGGGGAAATATGTAATTTTGAAGTTTTTGAGGGGTATACGTGAAATTCCCCTACTTTTAATATACTCTATTTTTGTTTTAAGATTAATTAGGTCAGCATACAAATTAAATTCGTTTTCATTTATTTCCTGGGCACGAGTTAAAGCCCACAATTTACTTCTGGAATTTAATTACTTTCGAATAAATTTAGTTTTCACTAATTGTTAAGCTTCGTGTTAAATTTACTTATGTTGATCGACCATTTATTTCTTCTATATATGCTTTAAAGTTAGACATGCAGGTTTTAATTGTTTTAGTTAGAGAATTGTACGTCAAACTTTCATACTATATATACTGGAACTCCTTCCAAGATCTGCTCAACTTTGGTTTTGTTTTACCTTAGATGACCAAACAATTAATATATACTTACTGATTACAATTAATTAGTGCTTTTGTCTGGACTATTTGGAACTTAAGAAATGATATTTGCTTTAATCACACTAGCTACTTCAGATATTGTTCGATCTATAGTGACTAATTAATATTACTCATTTGGTATTGTGGTGCAATTAAGGAAGGAGCAACCCCAGAGCGAGCTGCTTGGCTTCCACAGACGACGACAATGAAAAATATACTACTCAAGAAGAAGAGAGCTTGACTTAGTGGCTGTCAACAGTGCATGGTTGATGTGCAAATCTTGTTTTTGGTCCATGCGTGACCTGGACTATCTCAGCTTTATTATTTTTTTATAAGTCTCAATTATATATACTTATATATACTTTGGGGTTAGAGTTTTACTTCTAAAACTATACCAAACTCCTTGTATTTTAGCTGAATTTAGTGTAGAATGCATCAAAGAATCAAGTTACTGCATTTGCCTCGTTTTAATAGTAGAAATCGAGCAAATGAAGCAAAATACAGGTTGGAGCAGGTTGACATGGCCGCACCACTGGCCGCACAAAGGAAAAATGGAGTTGCAGAAAAATTCAGAAGAAAAATCAAGAATTCTCCAAAATTGCCAAAGAGTTCTACGGCCTATACGAGATTTCTTGCATGCCGCATGAACCCAAAAATCCATTTTGTGCGGGGTTCCTCTAGCCGCACAAACCTCAATTCCTTAACAAACCTCAACCGATTTCTCATTTTGTGCAGGTTGACTAGGCCGCACAATGAGCCGTACCAATGCCAATCTTGTCTTATTTTGCGATATCTTCTCATATTTATGTCAGATTTTGTTGGATTGCTTCCCAAGGCACAAAAATTGTTATATATTGGCAGGGAGGCAGCAGGAAAGGGAATCTTTTTTACTTGAGCTAATTCTCCACATCTCTTTAACCTTTTTCCAAGCGAATCAAGGCGATTGAAGGTTGCTCAAGGGGAACAAAGTGAAAACGAGGGCAACCAGCGAGAAGATTGATCTAGTCTATTATCTTTCTTGTTTTTTTGCAGTTTTTATGATGTTTACTCTTGTATTTCTTTTGGATGTTAGCGCATCCATGCGATGCTAGATTTCTTTCTCTTTAGGGGCTTAGGCTTTAAGCATAAACTTGTGTTAAAATCCACCTTACTTTGATGGTTTTCTTTATTGTGATTATTTGCTTGCATGATTGTTCTTGTTGATTTTATTATTCATGTGATTGCATGATTTGTGTTGCTTGATAATTAGTATCCCACTTAGGTCTAAACAACTTGAGTAGATTAGGATCAAGAATTGATGGTACCAAATTTGTACATGAATACCTTAGGATTTGAGTTTAGAAATGACCAAATCTAATTTTTAGTCCAGAACCACAAGAATCAAAAGTTGAATTGAGATGAATGACTTAATCATAAAGCCTCATATTTGATTAGGACCCCCATAATTGAACCAAATATTGGTATGAATGACTTAATCGTGAAGTATCGGTATTTAGGAATAAACTAGACTAACCTATGCTTATGGTCTAGACTTTTTGGGTGAAGGACCTAATCGTGAAATCCAAATTATTTAGGCACATCATTAATTCACAAAAGTGACGCTTAATGATACTTTAGGTTTAGAAATTCCAACAATGCAAACATAAATTTAGAAACCAAATAAGTGTGGATTTGATCAAGTGATTGTATGCCAAAAGCTCCTAGACTTCTCTCTATTGAAACACAGAACTCCTTTTATTTGTTTGTTTAAGTTGCTTTTGTTACAATTCAACTCTCAATTAGGTATTGAACCCACAAAACCAAATTTACAACAAACCTCGCCCATTTACATTTATTGCACCTTTTAAAATTAATTAAATCAGTATAAAATAATATTTCTTGTTATCTTTGAATCGATACCTATTTTACTATAAGGATATATTATACACTTGCAACCGATCTATCATTGTGTACTAAGGATTTATTGACATAAAAATCCAATACCTAAAATACACAACACTTTTGTCATCGGAATATTAGTATTTTGTAATGTTTACTTCTGCTTTATTAGACTTTAGTTTGAGAACTCTTTAGTTTGTAACTTACTTTGTTTTTATATGAAACAGGCCTTGAGCCTTATTTAAAAAAAAAAAAAAAAAAAGATTCATGTCCCCTCAAGTTACCTAAGTACAATTGAAACAGGCAATCAGGAATTGTTCTTTAAATTTGGCACGAATGTCAAAGCACATATAATAGAAACCCTCTTGCGCTATCTCGAAAAGACACTGGCTGAGAGTAAATCTAAGAGTATGAATATGTGTTGCTTAATTTGCAACTTAATAGAGAAAAAGGCAACAAGACAAACTAAATAAATTGACAGACAAAAATAAGTAGCAAATCGAGAGAGAAATAACAAAAATCATGCAAACTAGTTAACAAAGTTCAAATCTGATCCATTGCAATACTTGACAGGGTAGAATGATATTTCTGTCAGTCAATTTTAATCTGAAATAAATCTCAAAACGGACCTCATGTATCTCAATAGGCACCGAATTCCAATCGTTTGGCCAGGAGTTCATTCTACTTATTGCGATACTAGAAGGATATACATGCTCTTCTAAATTTCAAAAAAGTTTGAAAATTATCATAAAATTAGAGGTGAAACACAGAGCGGATAATGGTAAAACTATATCTATATCATTTTTAATTTTTTCGGATACGAATACGTACATGGATAAGTGTTTAGAAGCTATCTAGTGAAGCAGTAGTTGAATTCCGCACACGTTATGTGTAGAACTTTTTATTTTTAGAAATTATTTAAAAATAACATTTGATATTAGATGGATTGTATCTATAATTTGATTTTATAGAAATAACATATTTTTTTTGTTTCCATTATTTTAGAGAATTCTAAAAAACTGAAAACAAATAATCAGTTCTTTTAGGGAACGTACCACTGATCACTGCACAGCTGCACGGAAGGAACCTCATGTCATGCCACAAAAAATAGAAATAGAGGGGCCCACTATGCATAGTACCATTCATATTCCCCATCACAGGTTTGTTGTTCAGCTCATCAGATGTATACAAGTATATTAGATCAGGTTACAAGATTATTAGTTATCCAAAAACCGAGAGTTCAATATCTCCTCGTAATTTTGCATCTTCTGTAATAGTTTTAAAAAAATATATATATTAGATCATGAGTAAAGAGTTCTAATTAATAACTTTAGTTTTTCGTGCTAATTTGATATAATATTCATTGAATGCACCTGTTTCTGAATGATTCGGTGTTCTCTCGGTACCTGAGTTGTAATTTAAAATAATGGACCTCTCAGATCAATTTTAATCGGACCTAACTCAATATGATGTTTATTAAAATTGTAAAATATATGTTTTGAGATTTGTGCCAAGGTAAAGAACGGTCCGAATTTATCACTTGCAACTTAGATACCTGGAGTGATAAGGAATATAATCAGCAAAAATAAAAAAAAAAATGGGAAAAAACAAAGTATAGATTTGAATTTAAACAAGCGTTGAGTGTGCACCTTGGCTTTGAAGTGCCAATTAAATATCACGGCTCATACGATTTTAAAACTGTAATTTACTTCACACTATTTGTATTTTTGAACCATATTTTAGTACTCTTGTAGTTGTTACATTATTAATTAGTTTACTATATATGACTCAAATAGTAATATTTTTATACCATTTTTTTGATGATACAAACAGTACGTTAAACATTTGCTATAAAAGAAATCATACACTAGATTTTGTGATTTTTTTTTTTACATCAGCAGGGACACGATCGAATGCGCAGGAACAACCAAAATATATTAGTTTGGTACTTTGGTTGTAATATATATAATAAATGCTGTGAGGAACCAGTACGTATTGCTCTCTTAAAAACAATGTTAAGATGCAAAATATGTTACTAATCTTATGAAAAATTTAGAATAAATTAATTTCAACTTGATAAATATTAATTAATTCGACAACTGCATATGTATCCAAATTAATATGTATAGATAGATAAATTTGTAATGCACAATCAATATTAATAAAGTGAAAATGTATATAACTGATGCGTTGCATCAAGTCCGTAAGATAATTTTACGGACTTGATGCATCATGAATTCATCATTGAACACCCAAATGGTCTACAATATATAATTCATTAAAGTTATCTCAATACATATTTTGTTCAACTCATAATGATTATGATTAGTTAAAGAAAGCCACAATATTACTGTAATTATTTTGTAAAAATTAAGAATGTAAAAAAATAAATTTGTTTACCCCCGATGGATTCCTTATCTCATTGTACAACGCAGGGGGAGGGCAGGGGCGAATTCGCATCCTCTGAGATATCTCAAACTTTGCGTGACTTTTTGGAATATCTCAATCGTTCAAATACGTTCTGCACGAATCCCAAAGCTCAAATAAAATTGACCCCCTACCCTACCCCGAATAGGCACCGGACACGTCGGTCACGCGAAAATTGAGATATCTCAGAGGATACGGACTCGGCAGGGGCAGGGTACGAACTGGATTTGAATTGATGAGATTGTGATGTGGGCTTGAGATCTGACATAGGGTCCGCACTTAAATGTGGTCAGTCACTGCTGAATGCTGATGGGAATTTTACCCGCCACACCAAATTCTTTAATCGAATCGACCACAGGAAGAGGAAGAGGAAGAGGAAGAGGAAGAGGAAGGGAAAGATCTTTTTCCTTTTCTTGAAGACTTGGCAGTCGAATAAATCAACGGTACCTTTCCTCAAGTGAGAGAGAGATTTCTGATTAGAATGGTGGCTCGGGAATTCAAGCTCCGCCACAACGGCCACGACTTCCCCATCGAATACGACACCGACGATGGCCTCCAGGTTCTCAAATTCCAGATCTTCTCTCTCACCTCCGTCGAACCTGATCATCAACAGGTATCTTCTCTACCTCTCCAATTTTTCTTCTTTCTTTTTCTACGGATTTCTCTTCTTTATACTCACACATTACCACCTACCACTTTTATTTAAACTGTTTCTGCACTTTTATTTTCAAGAGGGAACATTGTGCTATTGTGTTGCTGGCTGGATCATACTATATTTTTTAAGTGCAATTCAGTTTTGTTTTATGCATACGTCTTTTACTGTTTTTCTCAAATTTGTACTAAAATGGGAAAAACTGGTAAGGAGTAGATATCACCGATTTGAGAATTGGTATTAGTACGGTTTATGTGTGCCCAGTTGTAGAGAGTTGATACTGGTACCAGTGGCAGTCAGGTGGTAGTGGTTTTGCCTCTTTGTTTTTCTTTTTAAAATCTTGCATGCGTGTGTGTGTTTTTGTTTAAATGAAGCAAGTAGCTGTTGCTACTTTTTTTTTTGCCAAAAAAAAAAAGAAAAGAAAAAACAATTATCACGTGAAATTGTTGCTCAGAAATCCATTAGAGTACCTTTGATTTCATGAAATAAAATTGGGTACTTTGCAAGTACATACATACAGTAACTCTGTCCTTCTCTAAAAGATACTTGCAGAAGATGAACGGCTTCTTGTCGATGAAAGCACGGACCTCAATGCATTATCTGCTAAGCTCAGATTGGTCTCCATCGAAGAAGCTAAGGATCTATCAAAGTCATCAAAGACCCAAGAGATGTCTGATGAAGAGCTGGCTCGAATGTTGCAGGTACGCATGTATATAAAAAGCATAGTAGTACAGGATTCCATAGTGCAATTATGGGCATTCAAATGTATACTCAAAAAACAAAATTATCCGGTTTTCAAAAATCTAGTTGAACCAACCGAATTAAACTTGTCAACTGAATAACAACTGAACCAAAAAAACCAAAGTAAATTCGGTTTGTTTGGTTGAACCGAAATAAGAGAGATTAAATTTCAAAGGCCTCAACTCAATACATACACTGATACATTTAATAATCATAAAAATAAGTATCAAGATATATATCAGTCGAATTGAAATAAGAGATTAAACCGAACCAAATATAAGAAACCGAAGTAATTCAAGTAAATATCAAGTGAATTTCTGTTTGTTTGGTTGAACCAAAATAAGAGAGATTAAACTGAACCAAATATAAAAAACCAAATTAATTCAAAAATTCAACCAAACTGAACCATTTAAACTGAAAACCGAATCATTTTATCCAAAAAAATTCGGTTCAGTTGAAAACCAAATTAAAGGGATCCAATGACTACCCCTAAGTGTAATACTGAAGTGGAGAAATCACATTTAAGGTTATTTTGTATTTCTGATTTCTCTATTCTACGACTGATAGGCTGAAGAGGAGGCACTCCTACTACAACAGTACAGTGTGGTGGATAATGGCGAACAGTTTAGGAGTAGGGTTGAACCTTACGTGAAGCAGGTTTTGATGGTGAGTTCTTTATGTTATATTATAACAGACTATAGCATAACAGTATATAACATGATGATTGTAAAATCTACTTGTTAAAAGTAAAATTAGAAATATTCTATATGTATTTCTAATACAGGTCATTCTTTAGAAGCCTGTGGTCTAAAGGTTACCCTTTAAATTATTCAAAAAGGCTCTTTTTCATGCCATATGCCAGATGATTGTGATATGTTTTTACTGGTAAAGGGATACACATGCTCAACTGGTGCAGAATTGATACACAGTTAGTGTGATCTCGGTATTAAGTTCTGGTCAAATTTACACATCATTGCATAAATAGAGCCCCAATTCAGTCATGAAAACCTAACAAATTGACATTGTATCAGCTGAAGCAATGTTTCAATTGTTTGTTTTGTTGGAATAGTATGAGAGCGCTGTACGCCAAGAGGCTGCACGGAAAACTGTTCCAGTTGATGAGCTCGAGGAGAAGGCCTTGGTTTCATTAGCTAAGGTGCACCTAAATTTTCTTTAAAAATCATAAAAAGAAGGATCTGAGAGATATAACTGATAAGAAATATATTTTTTGAGCAGGAAGGAAATTCCAATCCATCAAAAGATGAAAAGGATCATTCATTTTTGCTACAATTGCTTCTGTGGTTTAAACAGTCTTTCAGGTTAAATTCTACTTTGAACTTCTCAATTTTTTTTTGGTGCTAGGTCAGCTTGGTGTAACAAATAAGCCACCAGATTACCAAATTATATTTAATAATAGTATTTTCCAAAATTTATTTTCTAAGAATTGGAAATTACATTTTGAGAAATAGGAAAGATGTAACCAAAGTTTACATCCCACCTACTTTTTTTTCTGACACATACATAACAAAGTTATATTTTTTTACTTGGAATCTTTTAGACAAGAAATTGGCTAGTGAAAGACTTATTGTTTACTGTTTGTGTTAGAGAAAAAGTAGGTGTGACATATACAGAGTATCGTCTCTCTTATTTTTTGAAATATGACTTTTCAATTCTTATCAGAAAAAAAAATTCAGACCAGAATACACAACATATCCCTGCTTATTTTATTGTAACCGAGCAATGAATTTTTCCATAGTCAGTAGACAACCACCCAAATTACCCAAAATTAATTGGTCAATTGTGAAATGTTGATGGAAGATCTTGTTTTTTCATGGATGTATACTTAATGTTCTGATACAAGTTTGCATATATGAACTGTACTAGAAATAAGTACACTCATATGGTAATATCTCTCTTTCATTACTGCTCTATTTATTTAGCTGGGTCAATTCACCTCCCTGTGACAAATGTGGTCATGAAACAAGCAATATTGGCATGGGTGCTCCACTTCCTTCTGAGATCGAGTATGGTGGTTCAAGAGTAGAGGTTTATAGGTATGAAAAATAAGTATATGATGTTACTGTTGGTAAATGTACCCCTTGTCTGACTTCTGATTCTGAGTAAGTATATAAGATTCAGGCAGAGCAGAAACTTAACAAATCAATTCTTAACATTGCATAACTTGCCAATTTTGTTTTCATATGTTTTAAAAAGAAAACGTCATTATCACATGAAATGATAATAGTTGGAGGCACACTTATCTGACATTGGTCATGACTTATATTTTATAGGTGCAACCGTTGTTCAAGTATAACTCGTTTTCCAAGATATAATGATCCTCTCAAGGTATGAAATCATTGTGTTGTCTTTTTGCTAGTTTCTTTTTTTAGTGAATGAATGCATGTGATTCGTTAGGGACATTTTATCAGCTTGTAGAAACGAGGAGGGGTCGGTGTGGTGAGTGGGCCAACTGCTTCACCCTTTACTGCCGTGCCTTTGGATATGATGCTCGCCTGGTTAGTCTATCAAATGAATAAAAGCTGTTGTTGTGAGGTTTTTCTTTTTGTATTGCAACATTTAAACTAATTATACAATATCGCAAATTTAATCCAACATATAAAGTAAAGGTTATATAGAAATAATACTCAGCTGTCAGTTTACTAGTTTAAAAAGGCATTGTCACTTAATTGTTTATTTTCCCATACCGACTTGTGAACTACTACCTTTTTTCCTACAGTGGAGCACAAGCTGAGTTCATTATTTTAAAAGAAAAAACATAATGTGAACTCAAGTGAAATACACTCTTGAGTAATGAAGCTTCGACTTCCTAGAATAGAAGAAAATTCTCTTTTGTTTTGAGCCTTTATTTAAATGGGCGATTTAATTGAAAAATAATGGTTTCTTTTGGAGATTGCTTATAGATTGATTCGATTAATACAAACAGTTAGTGGCAACCTGATAATGTTAAAATGACTAAACCTTTCTTTTAGAAGTAGGGGTTTATCTTCAAGTTCAAATAACCTCGATGTAATGATATCTAGGATTTCAATTTCGTTTTTCATTCTTCAGATATTGGATTTCACTGATCATGTCTGGACGGAATGTTATTCCCAAGTCCATGGAAGGTGATATAGTCTAACTTGCATCTCTCCTGTTGGCTCTTTGCTTAAACATGTTTTTTTAATTGCTATATATTTTCTTCTATTTTCAGATGGATGCATCTCGATCCGTGTGAAGGTATTTATGATAATCCACTGTTGTATGAGAAAGGGTATGTCTTTTGTTTTTTGGTACCAGCTATTTTTTTTAAGGAAAGAATAAATTACAAGCTCACACGAGAGGCGGGGTTGGGGGGAGGGGGGGGATGCAACTAAATTATGCTGTGCAAGTCTAATACACAACTGCATTTGCTACAATTTATTGACCAGAATATCAGTTAAATCATGCTTGAATACTTTGCTAATTTTGTGCATAAATTAAATGCTCCTTTTTACTTTCTTAAGGTGGGGCAAGAAACTTAATTACGTCATTGGTATCGCCAAAGATGGAGTTCATGATGTTACAAGACGCTATACCAGGAAGTGGCATGAGGTGCGAAATCACTATATATCATCATTGTTCTATACTTTTTTTTTTTATAATCGAGTAATGCTAATACGAGCTTAAGCTCACCAAGGATCTTTTATCGTACAAAACAACTTGAAAATAAAATTTGGAATCTGGATGCTTGGCTTGTAAGTTGGTGAGCTAAAACTCATAGGCCGTAGTTTCTATATATATATATTTTATTTATTTAAGTTATAAAGATTTCATTGATTCAATCATTGTTGTAAGTTATATTGAAGTACAATATAAACTCGAAACATGAAATATCCCATACACCCCATTTTATGCGAGCAACAACCAGATACACCCCATCCCTAACTTATCGAAAATTTACTCAAACTACTGCTACTTTAAGTACCACAGAAGGAGCAGTTTTGGGTATGTCTGGGTAGTTTGAAGAAAAGGGCTACTGATGATATACATGTTTTATTTGGGCATATACATGATATCCATGTATTTTTTTGGACTTTACCTTTCATAGGTTCTTTCTAGGAGAATAATTTCCACTGAAAGTGCTGTTGCTTCTGTTCTCTCTTCAATAACAAAACAATGCCGTAGAAATTACTCAGCTGAAGCCCTCTCAATTCTGGCTGATCGGGACAGGAGAGAACTAGATGAGCTTCAAAATGCATCTTATCTTAATTCAGATTCTGAATCATCCCTACCAGGGAGGCAAAGTGGATCTGTTGAGTGGCGCAAATCAAGATCTGAACTGGGTCTCACTGAAACCGAAGCACTGGGTTCGTCATCTTGTCCCGTGCGAAAATGTGTAGATGCTCATGTGTCAGCTATATATGATGCTTTCTCTCTCCTCTTGTCTCAACTTGGAGATAGAACCATTGATGTTATGGAGATGCTAAAGGATTTTCTTTTAGATATTAAAAGTCGACCTTTCAAGGAGAGAAAAACTTATTTAGATTTGAAACCCTTCGAAATTTCTGAGAAGATGAAGGGGTGCATTGAAAAATTATTAGATTCTCTTTCCTTGAAGGGTGAATGGGGTGATGATGGAGTGGTCAGAGTTGCTGTAACTGGGAATCCAGTAAATACCTCTTTAGCTCTGCCTGTTGCACGGGATTTGGTTGACGAGGTTATAAATAATTACAAGAATAAGGCTAATCAGAGAGATGGAATAACTTTTCCTAAACCAAATCGACTTTGCTCTGGTATGGTCATTGCAAGTGGCGAGCAGCTTCCTTTTGGAATAGTAAGCTAATAATTAATTTTCTAACTAATAATTATTCGAGTGAGGCTACCATACTATGCATAGTGCATATTGGTCGGTACTATGGATTAATATCTCCATTTTCGAAGTCCAAATAATCGATCCGAACTGTTCAGCATGATCTCCATATGAAAATGTACTTGTTTATCAAATTTTACATTTTTAAAAAAAATTACTATTTTTTCAGATTATAAAATCACTTGATCTAAAGATTCTAGACCATTCAAAAGTAGTGATTTTCTACCTATCTAAACAAATAGTAATAAAAATCTAAAAAATGTAAAATTTAATCTGGAAGTAAATTTTTATATGATAATCACGTTAAACGGTTCAGATTGACTATTGGGACTTTGAAAACAAAATTATTGATCTGTAGTATGGACCAATCTGTGCTATGCGTAGTAACATAGCCTCACTCTAATTACTCTCTTGTTTGTTTTATGCTAATTCCTGTATTAAGTTGCAAAAGTTTGTTGGTCAAGGCTACAGCAGCATTTGAAGGCACTTGTGCGAACAAATGGGAGGAACCTAATGGAGCGAAAGGTACACAATCAAAGGAACATGTTTTTTATTTCATTTCAAATTTGTAGCAATTTTGTATATTCTAGCTTATTGTTTTTAAAATTAGAACTAAAGGAGAAGAATTTTCATGAATGCAAGAACTTTTGTTTATTTCTGATTGATTGAATACCGAGTACAGTAGCCCTTTTATAGAGAAGTGACAAATCTCATTTTACATTGACTAACTATGGTTAGACTGTTTTAATCACAGTTTTAACTACTACTCACATTCTGTCAATGCCTAACAAACTTCCTAACTGCATTCTAACCACTAGCTCTAACTAACTTTGCAACCACCAGTTCTAACTAACTTTGCAACCACCAGTTCTAATCATTGATTTAATTAGACTGCTGTTGTTCACTGGTTCGGTCTGCACTGCTATTGTTTACTGTCTCTGGTTCGGTCTGCATCATCGGTTTATTAGTTTTGCTTATGACTTTTCTAGGATGTTGGCTAATTTACAAAGCGTCCGATCTTCAGATGTATAGTTTGGAATCTTATGATCTCATGTCAGCTAACGATGCTCCTGAGCGGGATCCTATGGATTGGTAAGATTATACAAATTTATGTTTGCCCCTACTGAACATCAATACAACCAAGTAGAGGCGGATCTATGTATACTGAAATGGGGGTCAACCCCCATTCATTTTCAAAATTTTGTACACTTATACATGAATTTTTATTTAGTTTAGAGTACAATGTTAAGAGTACCGTAAAATTGACCCCCATAATCGGCATGAAAATTTTAAATGGATTGAACCCCAATGTGTATTTGACACCATAGCTTGAAAGTCTAGCTCCACCCATGAAAATAGTATACGAGGGATATAAAGAACTTGTTTTGTATGTTAGGCATAGGGTTCTCACTTTGCAGGGTTATATGATATTTCCCATTATCTTGAAAATATTTGGGTCTCTTTGAGTAGGGTTCTTGAAGCAAGCACAGATGGAGGCTCCAGCTGGACAGTAATAGACATGCAGAGCTCTCAATTGTTTGAAAACCGCTTCTTGCGCAAGTCTTTCAAATTAGGGACTCGACTTGTTGCTAATATATTCAGGTACTTTGATTTCTCTATAGGATGTCATAGTATCCTTTTACAAGGTCAGATTCATCATGAGGTGGCAATTGGTTGGGTCAGGTTGTGAAGTTTTTTTTAGTACGAGGGGAAGGTTTGCTGATCCAGCTGGACCCAGAGTGGTTTTCCAGTAACTGAATGATTAAATCTTGTGCAAATCTTTTTGTTTTTTTTGTGTGTGTAATACATTATTTAATGAAGAACTTGGGTTTGTTCGCATGTTGGGCGTTTTATTTAACTATGTGCCAAACCGGATAATTGGCAAGGCCATGAGCTGGTAATTTTAACCCAAACTTGACTAATAGTGGGTCCGGAAATCCTGCTCTGGTACCTGACAGCAGGTTGAGAAATCCTGATAACTCCAAAAAGTCTGTCTAGACCATTTCTTGTTAAGTCTAGTTGACTCTTATTTAGGGTCATTGGTGCTTAGGGCTTAGGGTCATTGCCATTATGCTAACCCTGGATTTAAATATTGAAATTCAGAAGAATTCAAGTTTGAATTTAAGATGCTTAAGATCAAGTTGAGGTTCAATACCAGACGGGTTCAATTTCGCATCCTCATCTTTGTATCATTTTCTGTTAAGAATTTTTATTGTTAAAATAAAGCGCTTTCATGTTTTTAAACAGATTTCGGGTTCTAGCTGTAAGGGACTGTAATTCGCAACCAAGATTTCAGATTGGTGCTATTGATTTATATGCGGCACCCAATTCTTCTCCTTCAAAGACAGAGAACTTATGAAATGAAATGGGTAAAACATGGCGATGGCCCTTGTATTTTGTTATTTTTTCAATAATCTTATATTATGTCATTTATCCCATTGCTGTTCCTGGTTTATGTGGGAGATGGTAATATAGGTTTTCAATAAACTATTTATTTGGTATATTTATGACGCCATTGGAGATATCATGTTTTACCCAGTAAGCAGATGTATAAATATTCTATTCGGTTTATTTGAAATAAGTTTTCTAATAATCCAATTGCTCTTATTTTTGTAATATACTTGAAGTGTTTAATTTCGATGTTACAAGGTTTGCTGTGTTACATATGTTGTTGTTTATTTTCATGCAAGTAGGCAGGGGCGGAGAATGGTAATTAGATGCGACAATTTGTAGGAAGGGATTAATAGTAATTAGATTGAATGAGAAATAATAGGCAATTAATGAGTGGTGTTTAAAATAATTGGATAGTTAGGTGAGAGATCTTAAGGATGTAATTAATTAGAAACATTTAAAATTGAAAAAAAAAAATGTGGCTATATAAGTTCACCGAGTCTCGTTGGCTCTTTGCAATAACATTAATTGCCTGGAGAGACCAGAGTTGAGAATAACCTAATTAAGAGTCTAGAGTCTAGAGTCTCGAGAAGAGAAGGGACAAGGAATAAGAAGTGGTGGAGCCACGGTGTAATTGACACATCCTCGTACTCGTACTCGTACTCATCTTGTACTGTACGTTGCTGGAATATTTGCTAGTGCTCCAATCTAATTAATTACATTGAATGGTTACAGGCAGGATGTGCATATTTGTATAATTGTATTGTACGGACGATAAAAAAAAAGATATTAATTGCAATGAAACTATAATTAATGTGATAAGAGTACGTACATGAATAACTGACTGATATTAAAGGGTGAAGATAAGGTAAAAATATAATATGGTAAACAGAAATACTTTCTTGATATAACAATGAATTCAAAAGACAGCAGCTAACTATGCACCAATGAAGCAGAACCATCGATCTCCATTTGGATGGACTATTCATTCATCACTTGAGGTTGAGGTTGATGAGTACCTACTTGTCCAGTATTTCTCAATTTCTTCAGCTGATCTTCCTGGTACTCTTCCAGCAATCAAAGCCCACCTGATTAAACATTAAACATCAACCATCATTTCATTCATTCATTTATTATATTAAGCAACACATTAATTAATTAATTAATTAAGCAAATGTGAATCAAACAAATTAACCTTTCTCCAATCAATCTATACATTGTGGCAATGAGAGCTTCCTCATCCTCTGAAAACTCAGCCTTTGAATCTTGACTACTCTCCTCTGCTTCCACAAAACAATTAAAACAAATTCCAATTCCAAATTAATTAATGTGAGAAGCTGGACATGATCGATCTAAATTAAATAAAAATAAAATAGAAAGATGGAGAGAAAATGAGCAGGCAGCAGCAGCAGCAGCACCTCTGAAAAGAGAAGAGCTATCAATATCCATCTTATCCATCCTCTTCACTAAATGCTTTTATTATTGTATTGCCTTAATTTCCGATGGAGTTGGAGCAAAGGGAAAGGGGATGATGAATGCTTTAAGTAGTAGCTACTAGCTAGGTGTGTCAGTCAGACCCTGGAATTGAATTTGATTGATTACAAGAAAAGAGAAGAAGAAAGAAAGAATGGAGGTTGAGAAGGGGAGATAGACCAGACCAGACCAGTAGAATAGTAGATAGATAGATGCTTCATAATTTATTTATTTGTTCTTTCTCAGAGAAAGAATTGAAGAGCCCTTTGAAAGCGCATTTTGACTGGTTGTTGGAGATGTCTGTCTGTTTCTTTCTTTCTTTCTTTGTTTTTAACTTTTTATAGTTTATCTTAGTGGGGTCAAGTTTTGTGTTTTTATTTTTTATTCTTCAAGGTGGACTTGTTAATAAAATATTGAGAAATTTGTATATATCCCCATCAAAACTTTTCATTTTAGATATATCCCCATCACAACTCTAAATTTAGTTATATCCCCATCAAAACTCAATTATTTTGCTTATGTCCCCATTTCTTCATTTGACCTCATAAAATTTAAGATAAATATTAATAAATTATTTAAAAGATTGTTTTGCCCTTCATCAAAATTATAGTACTAATTCCCTTCTCTTTTCACTCTCGTTCTTTCCCTTTCCCGCTAACTTTTTTTCTCTTTTCCCGCGTCTCTACACTTTGGGGGCGACACTCCTCCTCCTCTTAGTTCTTCTCACAGCAACCTCCTCAAATCTACGGTATGGAATTTTTCTTTGTTCTATTCTGATGATAGGCGTGAATTATTTTCTTTCTGTTTTTTTGAAATACTTTTGTTTCTTTCTTGTCATAGCACTGAGCTGTTTTGCTAGCCATTGTGCTTCTGATTGTCTGTTCTCATCTGTCCTTTTCTTTTTTCTCTCCCTCTCACAAAAATTGGATATCATGGACAAAGATTCAAACAATATTGATCCATTTTCTTCGTTGATTATCAATTCTAACCATAATCAGGATGACAATTTCTTGCACAACAAGGACAAAATAACCCGTAAGAAGTTAAATCCAGTGAGAAAGAAAAAAGATGCAACAGTCAATGGTTCAAGGTAATTTTTTGTTGGCAATTCAAAATTCTGATATTTTCTAAGAAAGGCATAATGCCAATTTCACTACTGAAGCTAGTTCATCTAATATAACTCAACTCGACAGCGACAGATAAAATTGAAATTGGCAGTTTCAATTAAAACACCAACCCTAGTATAATGTAAAACTGAAACTGGTAGTTTATCTTTATGTGTATTGACAACAATTCATCAAAACACCAACTCTAGTCAAAACTTAAATTGGTACCCAACTTGACCCATACTGTATTCTCTATTGTAATCTTATTAATTTTCTATAATTTTCAGCATAAAAAACTCATTGCGCTACAAGTTGAAGGTTAAATATGGTGGGCAATTTAGACCAATCAAAAATGAAAAAAATGAGAAGTACTGTTATGGCAAACAAAGGACCTTGTATTTTGAGGAGGTAACTTCTGGTTTTGTAGAGTTACTAGAGGATGTGAGTAGGCTATATCGTGAGGATGAGAGTCCAAAACTATGTTTTTTAGATAACCGTATTGCCACACAATCCTTTATTCAACTTGAGGATGAAGAAAGTTACCGGCTGATGCTTGAAATGTATGGGGAGAAAAAGGAAGTGTTGATCTATGTGACATTAGATAAGATGATCCAAGGGGATAAAGTTGGAGAAGATGGAGATTTTGACACAGTTATGTGTATTGGAGAACAAGAAAATTATGAAGAATGGTCAAATTATTGTCCTAGTGAAGAGAGTTATCATAGTCTTTGCAGTGAATCTTGAAGATGAGATTGATGAAGCAAATGAGGTTGCTTATGAGGGAGAATTCTACTTATACAATAAGGATAATCCTAAGATGGATGTAGGTGCGAAGTACCGGCATGTGGTAGCATTTAGAAGGGCATTGAATCACTATGCGGTTATGAATGATTTTGAGTACGAATTAAGCAAGACTGAACCAGCACGAGTGACAGCAATTTATGCAAATCCTCATTGTAGTTGGAGGATTCATGCAACCGTGGCAGAAGATGGGGTAACTTTCATAGTCAGAACATTGCGACAAAAATATACATGCTATGGGATTAATAAGAGTGGAAACAAACATGCAACTCAAGGATGGGTGGCAGAGAGAGTTATTGATGATCTCAGAAAGGAATGAGATATACTGTGAAGGTATTAAAACAAATGTTAGAATTAAAATTTGGTATATTGGTACCATACCATAGGGTTTGGCAAGGAAAAGAATTAGCAATCGGGTAAATATATGGAAATTGGAAGGATTCATTTGTCCAAACGGGAGCATTAAGAGAGGAGTTGAGAGAAAGAAATCCTGGAAGTGTTGTGGAACTAACAGTTGAACCTCTCATTGGATGTAGACCTTACATAAGCCTTGATGCATGTCACTTGAAAGATAAATGGAAATGAGTCATTACTGCTGCCACAGCTATTGATGGAAATAATTGGATGTTTCCAGTTGCATTTGCTGTTATGGAGAATGAAAGTGAGGAATCATGGGAATGGTTTTTAAGATTGTTACATGAAGCAATAGGAATGCCGGAGGGTCTTGTCATATCGTCCGACATGCAAAAAGGGTTAAACAATGCCATCGAGAATGTATACCCTTTGGTCGAGCATAAAGAATGCATGAGACATTTTTTTAAAAATTTCAAGAAGTACTATCGTGGTGACCTTTTTAGATTTGGATTGTGGGGAGCTGCACGGACATACTCTCAACCTCTTTTTGATGCATTGATTGCTGAGATAGAGGACAAATGTCCAGCAGCTAAGAAGTATCTTGATAAGGAGCATACTAAGTTGTGGAGTAGGAGCAAATTTGGAACTATATCAAAATTTGATTATCTCACTAACAATATTGCTGAAGTATTCAATAGTTGGATATCTGAAGAGAGGCACAAGCCAGTTATAAATTTGATTGATTCCATACGACAAAAGATAATGGTGAGGTTCAATGAAAGAAGAAAAATTGTGCGGAATTGGAAGGGCCCGGTTGTACCTAAGGTGGTCGATTACATACAATTAATTTCTCGGGTAATACTACTTACTACATTGAATTTGTATTTTTTTTTTGCATGATAAGGCACTTATACAATTATTTTTTTTAGGGGCTGAATGGTTATAGTCTCCATAGCTTGAATTGTGCAGCTGAGATAACAAAAAATGAATTAAGGTGGGAGGTGAATTTAGAGGAACGGAGATGTTCTTGTAGAGCATGGCAAGTGAAGGGTGTTCCATGTATTCATGCAGCTGCATTCATTGCCTCAATTAGGAATGTAAGGTGAGAAGATTATGTTGATCCATATTTCACAGTGGTTCGGTTGAAGACAGCTTATGCTCATGGGATTGCTCCAATGTCAAGTAAAGACAAATGAGTGAAACATGACCTTGGTTATAAGTTGCTCCCTCCAATTCTAAACCGGCCAGTTGGGAGACCCAAAAAAATGAGCCGTATCAAGGCATTGGATGAACTGTCAAAGAGGTCCCACAAGTGTACACGATGTGGTTTGTATGGTCATCATAGGAGCACATGCAAAAATACCGTCCCTTCACAAGAAAATGAAGCTAGTTCAAATGCAAAAAGGACACAAGGATCAAAACAGAAAAGGTTGTATTAAAATTTGTTGATCAAAAGTTGATTTCATGACTTTAATATTTAGCATAAGTAATTTTATCTATTTTCTTGTAGGGGTGCTAATATTGATACTGCACAACAAAAGAAGAGAGCATGTCTACCAACTATTTTCAAGCTTCTTGAAGAAGAAAATATATAGGAATTTTATTTCATATAAATAAAATGAGCATGTCTAATATTTATATCCCCATTCCTGGACAACTATAGTACTCCTGGACTTACTAGTACAAAAATGAGAAGTGAAAGATAATTTTAAATCTTAAATCACACATTTATGTATTGTTCTGTAAAATTCAGGTAAATTGTCACAGTGATGAAGTTCTTAAATCACCATATTTATTTCATATAAGTACTATTTCCAATTAGCTTCGAAATGACAATTTTTTTTTTTCCAATCAAGCATAGTACCATTGGCAACCGTCAATGCAACACTCATGATTGAAATTAATCAAATAATGTAAGTATTGAACAAATAACAAACGAAATCAATTTGATTAAATCTCAGAAAACTGATACAAATGGCGCAAATGCCAAGTCTAGGTGGAAATCATAAAATCCTTTCATAATTCGTTAAATTGACTCCACAATTACATTCCTTATCTATACACGATCCTAACGCAACAATAATCACTAAATTTGGTTTGCTATATCTCTCCGACCACCAGCTTCGCGTCTTCACCTCCTTCAACGCGATCTCGGACTTGGTCTTTTTTTTGGGCAAGCTTAGTAGTTGCTACGATCTGACTGAGTTGAAATCGTAGCACTGGAGATATACCAGTGCCATATCTCCAGTAACGCATGGAATTTAAGCATGTCATGAAGGGAAGCTTTAGCGTGGAGAGAATGACAGAGAAAACAAAGAGGAGGAGTTAATACTGTAAATTTGATGAAGGGCAAAACAGTCATTTAAATAATTTATTAATATTTATCTTAAATTTTATGAGGTCAAATGAAGAAATGGGGATATAAACAAAACAATTGAGTTTTGATGGGGATATAACTAAATTTAGAGTTGTGATGGGGATATATCTAAAATGAGAAGTTTTGATGGGGATATATACAAATTTCTCTAAAATATTAAACAACTATTTTTGTTTTATTCTTTAAGAAATTTTTTACTATTTTTCTAGAATTTTTGAAAATCAAAGCTTTGCTAAATTTTTTATTATTATTTTTATTTAATGAAAAGTTGTGATTTTTAAAAATTCTGAATTTTTATTTCAAAAAATGTAAAATTTGGTCTCCAAGCACATTTCAATATGAAGAACACGTTAGAAGTTTCGAATCGATTATTTGAATTTTGAAAATAGAGATATGAGCGAGAAGTAAAACACTCTCTTTACTTTCCAAAGCAAGTTAGCCACACACACACACAATTTTTCTAGTTATGTATAATATTTTATATAATTTAGAGTGAAATATCATAGTACGGTAAAATTGATCTCCATTCTCCATAGAATTTTTTTATATGAGTAACCTCTGTATATATTTGACTTCCATAGTTCAAACGTTGGAGGTAGTTCAAAAGTTGGAGGTACCACTGAAATTTTGTGAAGTTTGGACATTGGTCTGTATATGCCTGATCATTTCTACACCTCCAAATTATAACTACATTAATTAATGATTTGTTATGGAGCATTGCTAGAGTAACTATTTGGAGTATTGAGGATTTAGTAGTGAGCACTCTGCTAAATTATTTTGGTTAACTTATTTTTGAGAAAAAACAAGCTGTGTCAAGCCCCTATTTAATTGATATCGAATTGGTACATAAGATATGTGTCCAATCATAAAATAAAATACAAAACTCTACGAAATTTGAGTTATAAATTAAGGTAAGAAAACAGGAAATGGAAAACAAAAAATAAGTCAAAATAAAAAGGAAAAATAAAGGAATGCCAATAAAAGAGAAGTAACAGTAGCACGAGAGCAGTTTGGGTCCAATGCCCATCAGACTCAAACTGAGTTCGACGGATTCCATAACTGTCCGATTCTCTTTAAGATCGTGCGTACTGCTTTAATATCTGTGCAGGTTTGCTTTAATATCTGTGTGTATGGATCTTAAAGTGGATCGGATGGTTGTGGAGCCCATCGGACCCAAATTTTGAGTCCGATGGGCATGAGGCCCAAACTGCTCTCCAGTAGCACATATATGATTATGGTTGGGTTGGTGATAACTGGCCTTTTGGGCCGAACTTGTTATCAAGGCCCAACAGAGCTTCTTACACGAGGATTTAGGGCGGGCCGGCCCTATTAATTAGAAATCGCAAGTCATGCACTTTTACTAGCTAAACGGAATTGGTATTAATTCCGAGTAGGTAAATTAGGTAAATAAGAAAGAGGAATTACATTAAAATTTACATAAGGTGATAATTTCCTGGACGTAAGTGGTAAGAAAAGAGTAAAGAGAAGAGAGTATTCAAATTAATGACTTAGTCGTATGAGAAAAAAAAATAGAATAATAAATTATATTATGTGAGTGAGGCCCGCAAATTAAAGTGAGAATTCATGTAATTCCAAGAAGAAAACAAAAACTGAAGGACAAGAAGAAAAGTTGTGTACCGGCCAAGCGTTTCGTTTAAGCTCCCCTTTCTCTCTTTCCTTTTCACGTGACTTGTGCTTTTCCTTTTTCTTTTTTCTTTTTTTCTTTTTTTTTTTAATTCTATCCAAGTTTTCCCTCAAGGAATTTTAGTGTCAATTAGGGAAACAGGGATGTGAAATATTAACTGATGAATTGAGCGACAAAAAACAACAAAACAAGGAAGTTACTCTGAACGATCGCTGGGAGGGACCCTTTGCCCTTTTTTTTTTTTTTTTTTTTTTTTAACTATTGGAGAATTTCACATCTACTCTTTATTTTTTTTTAAATTATGTATATTTTCCTTTGTAAAATTCATAATATTATTTGTACCCTTTTAAATTTTAAATATTCACAAATTTACTCAATTTATTGTTCCTTCTATTAACATTTAGTTTATTTTATTTTTGAAAAAAGTGGGAATCCCACCAATTTCCATTGCATAACGAAAACCATTACAAGTTTGAACTGTTCATAGTACCACCTTTCTAGTACCTTTCCATCTAGTAGAAAACACAAACTAAACAAAAAATAAGTATGCAGATCATACCTACAACACCCATATAAGCAAAGAACATATGCTAAAACAAAACATGACAGTAATCAACCTACAATTTGTAAACCACAAAAGATCCTGAAAAACATAAGAAACCACAAAAACATATCAACTACGACTGCATTTGTATTAACATTTCTTTTAAATTTACAGAGTTTTCATTTTACCCATTATTTAAAAATAAAAGTGCATATCATGTGTAAGAAGATAAATGTTCAATCTTCTAGTGAAACATACACTATATTATATAAACATACAATTGTGTGTGCATCACGAGTAGGACAGTGAAGCATATACTATATCATATAAACATACAATTGTGTGTGCATCACGAGTAGGAAAATAAACCATTTACTCTCACTGACTGACAAAGTAGAAGACTAACATTTATCTTACAATAACTACATATTTAAAAAAAAATTATAAAATGAGAATTTTATATACTTAAAATGAGTTTCAATTAAAAAGGCAATAAATTGGATATATTTGTGAGATTTAAAAATTTAGAAGGGTGAACATGATATTATGAAATTTAGAAGGGAAAATTAGATATACATGAAATTGCCCCAATTAAAGTGTGCAAAACTTTCGAAACGATTCCTCCTCAGTTATATATTCCAAGCGCATGGATCAATCACCTATTCACCTCAGCCTTGATCAGGTTTGTCATTTGTGGCGGCGACGATATTTAATTTTCGTTTTTGAAGGTTGACCTCAAATTAATAATTTTCATACCAAGCCAAGGCAAGGCAAGGCAATGAACAGGGGCGGATCTCAGTGTATTGGAAATGTGGCTAAGCCACGTCTATGATTTTAAAATTTAAGTTATGTATATTGAAATTTAATGAAATTTTATATTTTTAGAACTTTTTATATAGTCCAGCCTCCCTCAATATTACTCAAATGTTTACTTGTAGTCTAGTGGTTAGTGCTCTACTTTGTAGGTGAGAGGTCTTGAGTTCAAATCCTACTCACCACATTTTGTATTTTATTTTTTAGCCCCCTTTATCAAAAAATTCTAGTTCCGTCCATGGCAAGGAACCTCTAAACGAAATCTTGGGACTCTAGGCAAATTAACTACAAATACTAATTTCATAACTAGTTCCAAAAAACTTTAATAAAATTTAAATAAGCAGCATATATATATATATATATATATATATATATATATAGATGTATAGATTTCTGAATTCTTTTATTAAAATATTAATAAAAATATTATTAAACGGAACTTAGACCCGAATTTAAAATTCAGGTTTATATTTATTTTAACTTGGAAAAAGAATCTATAAAAAATGTTTGACTGCTATTTAAAAGTCCAATCCATCCAAAAGATGTGATTAACATTTTTGTTTCCCGTTTGTTTGTGCCAGAAAAAATAAAGTTAAGACTGGAATTTCAAATTTTAACCCTTATAAATTTTAAAATTTAATAAATAAAATGAGTTCGGTAGAGGTTCAAGAGTTCATAGACAATATAATAATGTTGGTAATTTTTCTTTTTATATAATATATAAGTGCCTCTTTTTATTTTACAGATGCTATATGTTATCCATGGCTTGTGCATGTATTGACGTGGTTCTTCTATATCATAAGAGGTGATAAAAGTTGTTAAAATAATTAATGAACTTATGCAAAAATATATATTTTTTAAAACTTATATCCTTCAACTGTCTAAATTCTTGATCATTTACAATAACTTGAATTTGTTATTTAATTCTGATTCAATTTATTTCAGTTTTAGCTAGCTAGGGACTGACTTAATTTATTAATTAATGTTGTAGTAGACTAGTAGCTAGGGATTGTTCAATTTAATTATTGAACTTGAAAAATAAAAGACAATTAGCCAATCATACAGGGCAGCTATATAGCGTTGACTCTAAGAAATAGACAATGATAATTGACAAGAAATCTTTGAGTAAAGAAATAAAAGAGATTGTGGGACCCCTCTGCATATATATACTGGTCTCCATCTATTTATATTTATCTTTATATTATAGACATCTCTCTCTCTAAAGGGGGAAGCAGGTGACAATGGCTGTCAGTCAATGTAAACCCTGTTAAAAACACCATCACCGTCAAAGTCCAATTGATCAAAAGAGACCTATACAAAAACAAAGGAATGTTCAATATTTCATAAATATAGTAAATAATCTTAAAAAGTGTAAAGGGAATGGTGAGTTTTGAAGTAAGAATTTTATTTTATTTTATGCTTATATTTTTATTTTTAAAGACCAAATAATCAATCTGAACTGCTCAACATGTTATTCATATTGAGAATTTGAGATGTGTTTGGAGAATAAATTTTACTTTTTTTAGAATTTATTTTTACTGTTTTCTACCTATCTAAAAAAATAGTAATTGTTTTTCCAAAAAATATAAAATTTAATTATTCTCCAAGCACATCTCAATATGGATATTGTGTTGAGAGGTTCAGATCGACTCTTTGGTCTTTAAAAACAGAAATATGAGTGGGAAGTAAAACACGATTCTTATTTCGCAACTCACCAAAGCTCATCTCTCTCTTTATATATGTATGTATGTATGTATGTATGTATATGTATGTTTGTAGTCGAAAATTGTTGTAAATGCTTTCCAGTGAAAGTATTTGAAGAGAAACTATCAGTATTAGGCTGGCTCTAGCTATGTTATCTGCATAACCTAAGTTAACTTTCTCTGTTATACTTTATTTGCATTTGGGTCCTTAATTTAGCTAATTAGCTGTCTCAATGCATTAAATTATAAATAGTCCCAACAACAACAACAACAACAATAGAAATTTTAAATGACTTCTAATTGCTTAATTATGCAAACTATATGTACATAGGTACTTTCGGGCTTATTATATTTTCCATACTATATTTTTAATTGCTTTCACTTAGACGATTTTCTGTTCATAATACTTACTAGCTCTTTCGGGTTTCGGCATGCATGTCGATCAGTAGAATTTTAGTTCTCTTCTTTTTTTAGCACGACAGAGGAATATATTAAAGATATCAAATTTCTCTCAATATATATATATACTTGAACTCATTTAAAAAATAAATAAAAATACCAGAAATTCCCCTTTCGCTCTGGAGATAATTAATTTGAGAAATTAAAGTTGACTGTACGTACGTACGGTATGGTATGTTGCACAAAATTTAATCTCTGTGCATAATTTAATGGTTTACATATTATTTTTATTTTATTTTAAAGAAAGATGGAGGTCAGCCTAGCTTCAAATTTCATTGATAATTAATGTTAATATTAATTATAGACAAAGTCTTCTATGGACATAAGGACCTATTTGTAAAATGAACATATTTTTATTTTCAAAGTTCAAACAGTCGATCCGAACCGTTCATCTTGTTCTTCATATTAATTTGTGCTTGGAGACCAAATTTTACATTTTTATGATTTTTTTTACTATTTATTAAGATGGGTACAAAATTCAATAGTCTGAATTTGATATTTTTTGTACCCATCTTAATAAATAGTAAAAAAATTCAGAAAAATGTAAAATTTGGTCTCCAAGCACATATTAATATGAAGAACAAGATGAACGGTTCAGATCGACTGTTTGAACTTTAAAAATAAAAATATGTTCATTTTACAAATAGGTCCTTATGTCCATAGAAGACACTCTCTTAATTATATATATTATGACCGAGTGTTAGTCCCATCTTTGACCAAGTACGTATTAATTAATTGCTTATTCAACAACCTTTTTATATATCTTATAGCGATCATAATTTTTTTTTTATTAGTTCCGCACGCCTACGCGCGGGTACTATATATATAGCAAAGCTAGGGTGTGATGTGCTCACCAAGAAAGTTTGGTGAGCACAACTCTAAAATTATATCGAATCGGTTTCAAATGACGAATTAAAACCGTTGAAATCTATGTACTTCATGAGTGATGCATCTACATGCAAAATTTTGAAAGTTTCGATTTCATTTGCTACGAGGTCAAGCAGTCAAAGAAATAATGAAAAATGAATATATAAAACAACTTATAAAATAACTTATTAAAAAATTCATTACTTTGACCGCTTGACCTCGTAGTAAATTAATTCGAAACTTTCAAAATTTTACATGTACATGCATCACTCATAGAGTACATGGATTTCAACGATTTGGATTAATCATTTGAAGTTGATCCAATATACTTTTGGAGTTGTGCTCACCAAATCTTCTTGGTGAGCACATCACACCCTAGATTTACTCTCTCTCTCTCTCTATATATATATATGAAAATAATTAAGCTAGAGCTAGGTAGAATGGACAAAATGTGTCGTGCCGTGCCGTGACCAAGTGAACAGTAACACGTGTCGTGTCGTGACCAAAATATAGAGGGGTGGTCACGGGAAGCGAGTCATGCCGTGACTCCCGTGCCGTGACTATTCGCGTGCCGTGTCCAAACGTAACTGGTCACGTTTCTCATATTTAACTATTTTTTCATAATTTATGTTAGTTTATTCAAGATTCATCATTTGATCAAGACTTAACGGTCCTAATTACACGTGACTCGCGTGACCACGTACCGTGCCGTGCCGTGTCAAATTTTCAAAAGATGATCACGGCACGTGACACGCGAGTCACGGCATGCGAACAGTCAAACGTGCCATGCTGTTTAGTTCCGTAACCGTTCCGTTCCGTAACCGTTCTGTTCCGTGACGGAACCGGCTCCGCTGTGCCATTTTTTCCACTCTAGAGCTAGGTTGAATGCATATGGTTGATCATTTCTATGAAACTGTATTTAATTATTAATTAATGCGCATTCTTGTATACATTAGGGGTATGTTTGGATGCACAAGAATAGCTACTGTTTTTAGAATAGCATTGCTATTTCGAACAAGATGCATCCAAACAAGAAATGGAGCTATTCGGAATAGCTACTGTTCTTAAAATAGCACTGCTATTTGCTATTCTTACAAAAACATGGAATAGCATTTCTTGTTTTCAATATTAACACTAATCTAATATTTAAACTAATATTATATTGTATTATATTTAATATAATAATATATTATATTTAATACTAGTATAATATTTAAAATAATATCGTATTATATTTAATCTAATATTTTATTTAATACTAATCTAATATTTAAAATAATATTATATTACGTTTAATAATTAAATTAATATTATATTGTATTATAATTAAACTAATATTTTATTCAATACTAATCTAATATTTAAAATAATATTATATTACATTTAATCTAATATTTTATTTAATACTAATCTAATTTTTAAATTAATATTTAAACTAATATTATATTACATTTAAACTAATATTTTATTTAATACTAATTTAATTTTTCAATTAATATTATGTTACATTTAATATTTAAACTAATATTATATTATATTTAATCTAATATTTTATTAATACTAATCTAATATTTAAAATAATATTATATTACACTTAATATTTAAACTAATATTTTATTATATTTAATCTAATATTTTATTAATACTAATATAATATTTAAAATAATATTATATTACATTTAATATTTAAACTAAATATGCAATCCAAACAACTTTTTCACTGTTCTGAATAGCAATGTTATTAAACAATAGCTATTTTTATTTACTATTCTAAACAGTAGCTATTCTAAAGTTCATCCAAACGTAACTTAGATGATTAGACTCATTATTAGACTATGATAGATGCAGAAGAGAATTAATTAGTAGTTAGAAAATATACAACATTAGCATGTGAGTACAAGAAATATGTAAGTATTAGTAAATTAAAATATAACTATTGTCGAAAATAAGCGTTTTTGTGATATTATATTAATAATCTGTGAGTACTCTCTACCAATTAACTAACAGAATAATAATTATCTGCATGTAGAGAGTATTAATTAATTAATTATGCTAGTGCTCTCTACATGTTGCATTAATTAATAAAATGGTAGTACTCTCTATAGCTAGCTACGTACGTACATATATATATGCATGCAGATGGAGAGCAAGTACGTACGTACGACTATATATACTAGCTTTAAAATATAATTTCAACGATCTTATATATGGTCCTTATTTTTTTTATTTTTTTGCTACAATCTCATATATAGCCAACATATTTAGAGACATATATAAAATGAACAACTGCATGTGTCCTCGAGCTTTTTAGCCAAAAAGAAAAAACGAACAACGTACGTACTGTCCATCAGAATAATTATCACAGGATCGATCTATCGAGCACTTACACCAACTGATCAATATATTGCTTTATTTTTCGGTGATTCTTCTTCATCTTCAGAGGATCGATGCATCAAAAACCCGCCAAATTAATTATGTGCGTCATTCATTTTACGGTATATATATAGAGGAGATATATATATAGCAATTTTTAAAGCGAACCGTTATATTAATTTAGTTTCTCTTTGAAATTTTATGTGTTTAATTAATTAGTATATAGTAGTATATATATTACCTGAGTATAAATTATGTCATTAATTGTAGAGAAATTAAGGCTTAAATATATTCTTAACACATTTATATATACCATGATGTAGAGAAAGTCTTAAATCATTAACACACATATATGCAACATATATAAATCTGTTTAATATATTATCTCAATATATATGAAGTTATGAACTATATATATATATTTTTTTTGAAAAGAAGTGGAAAGATCCACCGATTTCATATTGAAACCATAGAGTTTATAGGATGGAGTACTTAAATCAAGCACCCATCCATTACATAGCACCAAAAATAGCAGAAACTATACTCTGACAGAAATAACAATCCAGATAATAAAGCTACAAAATAACAACTGCAGTTACTAATATCAAAACTAAGCTACCAAAGGTTAGAAATCACTAAACAGCACCCTTAGTAGTCCAACAGATCCCAATCCATTGAGTCATCCTTTTCAGCCTGGCCGTTTCCAGACATTGGACTGCCATTTTCAAAATCATGAGTTTCCTCGCTGTCCCCTTCCTGCGCTAGGGACAATAGGAGTCCCACTGCCTATGCTGTGTCTGTACTGCTGGCTGGGTCCTCTAGAATCTGATCTGGGAGATCCTTAACATCAGAAGGAAGTAAAAGACTAAGTTTCAAATATGAGTTATTATTTTTAGCCTTACACCAATATGAAGCTAAGAAAATTATTTTAGCTCCAAGTATTTTAAGAGAGATAGGACTAGTGGAGTTAAAACATACTCTATTCCTTTCTAACCAGACAGTCCAAAGAACTGCCTCCCGTAAGAGTTCAATTAACAGTCTATCCTTAAGAGGAATAGCCGCATCAATAAGCCATAAATCATCTAAACATACACAATCAAATTGAAAATTATTAAAAGAAGCTATCCAATCCCAAATTGCTCTAATATAGGAGCAATTTATAAAAAAAAAATGATCTACTGTCTCTAAATGACTACAAACACACAAGACATATCTCCTGACCAACCCTTGATTGCAAGATTAGCTTTAGTAAGGATTTTATTTCTCTTGACTAGCTAAAGAAAAATTTTAATTTTAAGGGGAATGTGAGATTTCTATATAGTTTGGTATTCCTTATTAGGGATACCGCCATATTCCAACCATTTATAAAAGGAGTGTACCGTAAAGGTATTATCCTTAGTCCATCTCCAAATTAACCTATATACCAGATCTTCAGAAATAGTAAAATGCATAAAAGTATGTTTAAGAGTCTGCCATTCAGACCTATAAACTCCAGTTAACTGTCTAGTAAAATGTAAATCTAAATTAGAATTGGAGAATACATTTGCTACTAAAATGTATCTATCAGTAGCAATGGAGAATAAGTTAGGATAGATATGTTGTAAAGCATGTTCTGAATACCATCTATCTAACCAAAAAGCAGTAGACTTTCCATTCCCAATTTCTTTGTTTAAACCCAAATCAACAAGAGGATGATCCTTCAGAATTGCTCTCCAAAAAGGAGAACATATAGAAGGATTATTATTACGTCTATATTTACTAATAATGATGTCTTTTCACATCCCATGTACTGAATTATTATTAAATCTTATCCACCATTTAGCTAAGAGAGACCTATTCATCAATTTGAGATCAATAATACCTAATCCCCCTGATCCTTGCCTTTGCAGACAAATCAAATTTGGGTCGCGGAGTCCTTAATTATTATGTCAATTTATTTCAAAGGGAGACCATGTTTAATTGCTATCGCTACAAGTTGATAAATTTTTAATACAAATAATTAAAGTAATATTTGATTTAAAATAATTGACATATGCATATTGGTAAAAGTTATATGCACAATATAATTAATCTTTGCATTATATTTTTAATTATAAGTAGATCCAATATATGATAGTGGACATTCCTGCGTTCCGTCTTTGTTAAAACAAAAATGTTTTTCATAACTTACAATAAATATATATATATATATATATATATATATATATATATATATATATATATATATATATATATATATATATATATATATATATATATATATATATATATATATATATAACTTGTATAATTTTTTATTTTACCCAAATATATGTTTGTCATAATTAACTTACAATTTAACTGCATGAACTCTTATCTAAATTATTGTTCCAAAATCTAATAAGACCGCAATCCAAAATATCTCAACCCAATTTAATTAATTAGACCCAAATTAACATAACTAATTAAACCTGTCCGATTTCTGTCAATCTGTAGTTAAATTAATTAATTATCCGTAACTCCATATAACATGTAGAACTCAATTCGGCATCCAAATATTAACGATCCTAAACAACCTGAATCTGACTCTCTGATTTTCTAGGTCTATTATCCATTGTGGCGGTTGCTGCACAAAATCACTTATAATTAACAAAAATGGAATATGTAATAATTTAATTTCACCTTCTTCATGCATTAACCAGTGAACTTACTTGGTCCAATATACATCTTGGATGCAGTTGCAAATGGATCAGAAATTATCTGTCTGTATCTGGATTTATATCCGAAAATTAGATATTGATATCATATATCTGAATATCTGTGCAAATATAGACATGGTTTTAAAATTTATATATAGTTTAATAATATATATTTACGGATATACGATCCGTATTCATATCAGTCTAATATCTGATATGCATTCGTATTCGTAAAATAAAAATGGATATGTATCTAATCCATTCGCAATTACCCCTAATTTGGATCATTTATTTACTATAAGATCATTAAGAAACCTCTCTTAATTTATATTTAACGACATGATCAAGATGTTCATTTATACCTGGTCATATACACCAAGTAGGTGAGACCAAGGCGAGTGGATCCTATACAGGGTGAAAACGGATTGGATATTATATATTTGTATTCGGATTCGTATTCAATTTTTTGTGGATTTAAATAGTTTGCCAATACGGTTACGAATACGTACATATATTATTTCTGCGGATGCATATACAAATATGGTTTTCCAAAATAGAATACAGATACATATACAAATACAAATACAAATATGAATAATTATCAACATATATATGTACATTTAAAAAAATTCAATATTATTTGTTTTTGCTAATGCGAACAGGTATATGGATAATTATCCATACCCATGTTTTTTATTTTTTCGGATATCCGTTTGCCTAAAATCTCATATGTTTAGAGAAGAATAGTGTTTTTGTTAGTATATTTTGACTAAAAATATGGTTATGTTGGTTATTAAGTTTTGTTAAAGAGAGATATATATTAAATTATATATTAATTTTGTTGCGATCCATTTGCATGGATGTCATTACCGACATGACTATATCTCCACGCTCTCTCTAGCTCACCGACAAATTAAAGATTCACTCCAATTAATCACTGGAAAATTAATTAATTAAGTAGCCTAAACTTAAAAAAACAAAACCCAAATTAATCTAAATCTTGTCTCACACGAATTAATCCTAACCACCTAGCTACAGTCACATATAGATATATGTAGCTCCTTAATTCTCCTATGAGGATTTCGTACCCATTCCCTTTTCCTCTATTGCTGGTCAATCGATCGGTCGATATGATCATCCCTAGCTAATTCGATCTCAATTTGTGTACGTGCGTTTCAATTCAGCAGGATTCTCTGCAACGACTTTCCATCCTTTATAGCTGCAATATTATCTGTTCATGATCTTGCTTACAATTGATATATATAAAGGTTTTTTAATTTCCTTTTTATTTTTTGCTTCTTAATTTTGATGTACATGTATACTTGTCCTTTTGGGATGTTCAAATATATCAGTACTACTGTGATGAATATGTTTAATTATTGTAGGAAACCAAATACTGAGTATATACGTACAACTCAATTGTTTTAGAAATCTGGCGTGCGTAGGTAATTAATATAATTTATATATGATAATAATTAATTACTAGTATTGTGTTCGTGCGTTGCAACAGAAACATATTATAAAATTGAATATAATATGAAGATATCTTTTTGTTTAATATTTACACAAAATAAAAAAAAAATATTAAATGAAAATAAAAGGCACAAAAAATATATATAAATTCAAATAATAAATAGCAATAAAAGAAATAACAAATAGAAAAAATAGATCAAATATAACATGAAAAAAGTTCTTGAAGTATTTTTGTCAGTGTGATCATCTTCAATATAGTATAACATTTATGAAAATGAACATCAAATATGAAAAGTATATTAATTAAAAAATAAAAAAATGAACAAAATTTATGAAAATGCACACATTAAAACAGCGAGCGTAGAGTATTTTTTTTATTTTTAACCAACTAAAGAATGACAGCCTCTGCCTTTAAAAAAAAATCTGCCAATGAATTATGTTGTTGGAATATTACTCAAATCATATAATAACTAAAGAGGACAATAATTCGACAAAAAGTTGATAATCTTCATTTAAAATAATAAACGAATTTAGTTTAACTGCTAAAAAAGTAATTAATTAAGTTACATTTTTTCTAGGCTAGAAGGTCGATATTTCCTATATCATCTTAACTAATAATAAAAGATACAATATTGTCTATATCCTCTCATATTTATGAACACTCTACTATATGCATATTTCATAAAATCATATATATTTTTTCTTGAAAATTTTCATTCTCTGTACAATATTTTTAGAACTTGCAGGTTCAATGAATCTATTTATTTCATAAGATATGCTATAAATGCATGAATAAGAGAAAATGAAGAAATAAAGAAATAATTTAATTACATGAATTAAAAATAGATTTAAGAAGGAATAAGGAAACATATCGCTAGAGATTCATTCTTAATTGTCGCAAACTATATAGGAGTATGTGTGGCGAGTATATTTTTAACTAAATTTAAACTCCTATACATAAAATAGATGTATTTAATCAAAATAAGACAGATTATGTGATTGGAGGGCTGATATTAAATCTGAAAATTCATTTTTCAATTTTAGCTGTTGGCAGATCAGGACAACTACATGCATTATATAAGAATAGAGATATCCATTAATTTTTTCACACAACAGGTCGCAGCGCAATCTATCAAAAGCATAAGCTAGCATATATTAATTAACAATCTATGTGTCAAGTATAATTGCACTAAATATATTATGGTTTCTTAATGAAATCGGTCTGTTACTTAATTTTAACTCCACTTTTGTCACAAAAAGTATAATAATACATTAATATATAATGTGAAAAGAGGGAGTATATCACGTGTGAATTACCGTTTTTTGCTTTATCATATTGCAGGCTAATTATTAATGTTATTTCTTAGCTAGTTCTGAAAGACTGAAATCTAATTTTGCTGTTTCTAACTAAAAAGAAATTAATATGCACAGCTGATCATCTTATTATACCTGATCAAGTATGATTTATTCATGCAAAAAAAAAAAAAATCAAACAAACTTGACGTGAATATAATATATACCTTGGAGCTGGAGGTGAAACACGAGCAATAGTTTATATTTCTCGGTTACAATTTGAATTTTAAGTTACTACTTACTAGCAATAAAATTGATATGGAAGTTTAAAAGCATATAATAAGATATATGACATGTTAAGAAATATAATGAATCCTAATTATAAAATGTCATATCGCTAATTTTCATGAGAATTAGGGGAAGATAATATTTTTGTGGACAGAATATATCCATATTAATAATCCTTATAAGACTTAGATAGTTTTTATGAAATAATATACTTACAACTTTCAATTATTATTTTTATAAAAGATAGAAAATTACTTTTGTCAATTTATCTCAAATTAATAGTTAAATGTGGTAATCAAAACTAAGTGAAAGTGTCGGTGATGATTTTCATGAAATTCAAAGTTAAAAAAAATGTATGTCAAAACTCCAAATGAAAAGTTAGTATACTTTTAAATTAGAAATTAGGGGGTATATATGACCAATAAACTTTTGAGTTAAGGATTGTAGATGATTTTTTTATGAATCATTTCAGATTGATCTTTCCTAGTTTATAGCCAGTATACTACTTAATTATATGGATGGTTTTGATTTACTTAATTACATTTTCGAACATCATATATATCCATATTAACTCAATTGCTTATTCGCTCCTAGACATTAATTTGGGTATACTATTGTAAACCTAAACAAAGTCCAAATTTTGATTGCCTAATTACATAATATATAGAATTAATTACTTCATACGGCAGTACGTTTTGAACAAATATGGGTTTTCAGTGATATTTTGATATATACTAATTAAACAAAAAAAAAATGATATCTGATGGCATGTATATATATGCTAAATAATTAAACAAGCAAATTAAGAAATGATTCAGGGGTTTAGCATAAGGCCAAAAGTCCGAGGAAAGAGTGTTGGGTCATAATTTTTTTTGAGTAAATCTCACGAGCAAATCAAGTGAAAGACATTTCTTGATCCTAATCTTTCCATTTGATTTTTATTTTTTTCTCCGTTGCTGGCTCCTTGCCTCCTTGGACTTGGTCTATTTTCAACAATCGACAAATTATGCAGACTAGGTTTTATATTACCTCTATGGACCAATAATACCTCAAGTAATGCAACAATCATATTATTATTTTTTAGTTTTTTTTCTTCTCAAAGTTTACTTCATTTATTATTTTAGTTAATTAGTTAATTGTGTTTTGAGAGAACAACATTAAAGGCACTTGTAACTAGTTCAAAAATTAATCATAACTTAAAGAAGCATCTTTATATTACTTAAAATTTAGTGAAACTCAATATAATCATTTACATTGCAATAGTCTCATACACTACAATAGTCTTTATTCATTTGTTAAATAAAATAATCATAATGAAGAAACAAAATTTCTCATTTTCATTAGCATATATGAAATTGTGATTTTCTATGCTTACATAATTAATAATTCAAAAGTATCTTATAAAAATTAAGATGGCATATATCTTTTTTGAAGAAAAATATATAACACGGTATTTATAATTAATGATCAACTGATCAACATGTATTTTTAAACAAACTAATATGATATTGTATATCTTTTTTTGTTAATTTATCACATGTCATTCATAATTAATGATAAACTAACATCTTAAAAAATTAATACGACAACGTATATCTTTTGCTGATCATTCATCGCACATCATCCATAATTTAATAATGAACAAAAATCGAGCAAACATAAATAATAAATACGACAATGTATATCTTTTTGCTGATCGTTCTTCCACGCTATCTATAATTAATGATATACAGATATCTTAAAAAAAAAATACAATAATGCAAATTTTTTTACAGATCACTCATCACACAATATTTATAATTCATAATTAACTATACATATCCTAAAAATATAATACGACAATGGGCCCATATCTTTTTGACATAATATATAATTTATTGATAACTATGATAACAATTAAATGGCAACAAAACTTGTTATGTATGTGAGGCCCTTTTGTTGAATGGTAGACCAAGTGTATGTGATGAAGCAATAATTTTGTCTTATATATTGTGAGGTTTGACAGCAGAGGACGTCCCTTGTGAAACGGTCTCTACGTGGAAGTTAGGCTGAGAGAGGAGGGAGTCTGTCTAGGGCTTAAAAGGGCAGTGTTATAGACACTCTTCTTTGCCCCAAAGGGAAACAGAAAGAAATTAAGAGAAAGGAAAGGAAAGGGGGGCAGGGAGATCAGAAAGAGAATTAAAGCGAAAGAGAAAAGGAGAGAGAGAGAAGGGGGGGGGCGGATATGGGTCATCACTGCTGTAGCAAGCAAAAGGTGAAGCGAGGTCTCTGGTCTCCAGAGGAAGATGACAAGCTTGTCAAGTACATCACAACCCATGGCCATGGCTGCTGGAGCGCTGTACCCAAACTAGCTGGTAATTAATTAAGTCCATCGTAATTAAATCCTCTAATTAATTTTCCTCTTTAATTATCTCTCTCTCTCTCTCTCTCTCTCTATATATATATATGATCTAGTCATCTAGCTACTATATATTATATATATATGGCATGCATGACCTAATTAACATATATATATATATATATATATGGTCTTTCGATCTTAAATCAAATCAAATTTAATTAATCTCTTAATTAATTAATTAGGGTTGCAAAGATGTGGGAAGAGTTGTAGGCTGAGGTGGATCAATTACCTGAGGCCGGACCTCAAGCGGGGATCGTTTACCGAGGAAGAGGAAAGGATCATCATAGATGTCCACAGGATCTTGGGCAACAGGTAGCTAGGTTTCAATATAGATATATAGATCTCATAATTAATTATAAAGCACGTACTGTATCTTTCTTTGTTTTTGTTTTCAATTGATCAATCAAGACATGCATCTTAATTAATTATATTCATCATATATGTATGTGTTAATTAATGAGCTAGATTAATTAATAATTAACTAATTGGTTTCTTCTCCATATTTTTTGTTTTGTTTTGTTTTCCTCTGACAGGTGGGCCCAGATTGCTAAACACCTTCCGGGGCGTACAGATAATGAGGTGAAGAACTTCTGGAACTCTTGTATCAAGAAAAAATTGGTTGCTCAGGGGCTTGATCCAAAGACTCATAACCTAATGCCTACCTCCAGGTCTAATTCATACAGCAATAACCTAACCAACAATACCAATACCAATACCTCATCTCAATTCCCTTCATCCACTACTCCTTTCACCATCAGTTCTCCTGGCAAGAACAATAATATTATAGACCCGACCAAATCGACCTCATTACTCGATATTGATCCGGCACTCCTCACATTGCCCCCTCAAAACCTTCTTATCAATCAACCAAATATACCACCTAATATTAATGCAAATTACCCCTATCAAGACAATTCTGTGCTCATGAGTTTCAAAGATCAAAACCCTAATCCTAATCCCAATCCCAATCCCTCTTTTGACTTCACCAATGCTGCCTCGTGTTCTTCTTCCTCTTCTCCGTTCAACCAGACTAATAATGGATTTATTGATGAGTCTGTCATGTGGGCACCAAATGGCATAGACGCAATGGACCTGTCGCAACCAAGCGAGGGGGTGGCCCCGACTATACATGCTGTTGGTCAACAAGTAGTAGTACAGCAAACTCAACCTCAAAATTATGTGAACGTTAACGGTGGTAGGATGATGGATTTCAATGATACTACAAATGAAAAGGGTATGGACATCGATGCCAATTACGCAGGAAATGCGTTTGATATTGAATTAATGGAGTCTGCTCTGATGCCTTGTGGTATGTTGTATGGTGGAGGAGGTAATTCAATGGAACAATTGCAATGGGACTGCTAATTAAGCACTGGATCAGTCTCCATCTTAATTAATTATCTGCCGTAATTTAGTTCATTTTCCTTTTAATTTCAAACCTAGAACCTGAGTTTGTCGAGAAAATCTAAGGATAATTAATAAGTTCATTAGTCAAGTTTCAACATATGTTTCTATTTTTTTTGGCAAATGGTATAACCTGATGCTCTCAATGCCATGTTAATTTCATAATATATATAGAATAGTGCATTTCTTTTTTTATTATTTTTCTTATTGTTGATAAAATTTGATTGAAATTGTCATTGCTTTGCTCATGAACTACTTCAGTTGTCTGGATGTTATATATTGTTTTTTTTTTTTTCTCCCCCCTCTAAGCTTTCGTTACAATTGGGATATTATATAACGCGCGTAACTGTGCGATTTGCACGAGTATCTGAATGTGTTTCTCTGTGTTAAAAGTATGGGTACACGTGTAAGTGTGTGCGTTTCTGGATTTGTACCTCTCTCTCTCTCTCTCTCTATATATATATATAGAGAGAGAGAGAGATAATCCGGGTGCTGTCCAAAAACAGCCACAAATATGCTTTGCTTTTCACTTTAATTTGCAAATTCACCTTACTAGTTTTTGTGTACACTAATTAATTTATTCAATTTATAACTAGGAAAAAAACTTCTTTTGATGCGCTGAAAGATGTTAAACTTAATGATCTTAAATATGAAAACCAATATTGTCAGTATTGGTTTATATATATATAGAGAGAGAGAATTTATTGAGAATAAGTGCCCTTTCACAGTTGGCTAGAAAAAAGTTCTAAGATTGTTGTATCCAAAAATCGAGAGTTCGATTCCCCCTCACGACTTCGCAGTCTCTGCGAAGGTTTCAAAAAAAAGAGAATAAGTGGGCTACTGACGAACTAATAGCAGGGCAAATGTAATAATATATAGGGCCTTACCAATAATAACATGATACTATATTGATCATGCGCGCTCTCGCGCGCCCATATATATATATATATATATATCTGGCTGTACAAAATTTAATTATTATTATGTGCCATGAAGCCCTGTAATAATTAAATAGAGTTTTGTAATCATGTTGTTGTATATGTAGAGTAAAACTAGGGTGTTCTCAAGCTCACAAATCATTTTACAAGCTTAATTCCAGAATCTATTAGATTGGCTTAAAAGGATTAATGTAAACCGTTGAAATTGATCTACTTTGTACGTGAGTGATGTGTTAATGCACAAAATTTATAAATTTGAATTAATTTAGAATAAAATCAAAGCAGTCAAAAAATGATGAAAAAATACATTAAAATTAAATTACCATCAATTTTTTTATTACCGCTTGCCTATACTAAATTAATTAAAATAATATAAATATTGTGTTGGTCTTTAGAACCTAGAGAGATTAAACATAACAGAATCTGATGTAACTCTTTCTGTATTTGGTAAGTATCTGTTTAGATACTGTCCAATGCAAACTTATGGTTTCAATATGAAATCGGTGGATTTTTTCCACTATTATGCAAAAAAAATATGTGGCTAAGAGAAGAAATATATACTATATATACATTTTAGCCCTTTTAAAAATATTAAATTAAATTACAACAGGAACTTATTCAGCATCTTCAATCGATCTCAATTTTATAATTAACTTGGTCCCTATCAGCCATGAAGAGAAGAAATGAAGCTAGCTTCATTAATTAATTCTTTTGCTTATGTATTTAATTTGATATTATAATATAATTATCAATCTAGACTAGTATTATTCGGGATAAATATCGACCATCTCAAATTAAGTTGTGATATATGATGCCTCTATATATATCAGTTAATAATTAATAATACGTACTCAGGGAAACTATATATCTAATTAATTTATTTGCTATTTCATTAATTAATTTATCTCGGGCTATATCTTTTGTATAGTAATAGAATTAACCTTTTAAATAATTTTCCTACTTTATAAATATGTTTGGCAATTGGCAGTAATCACCGCTAACCTAAAAAAAATAAAAACTATATCTAAGTCAATTAAACAACTTTAATTATGTCCTTGTCAATAAATACAAGGCTTATATAATTTGTATGAAACTTAGATATAATGTTTTAACAGAATTAGGAATTAAATGATCAAAACTAACAATATAATAAAATACGTAGCTGGGTAAAACTTCTGCTCCTTTATTTATGGAAATCTTTTTGGCAAATTAATGCTTCCTTGCATGACCAGTGGGTATCTCACATCTTTTCTGAGGTCTGTATATGGCTATATTCCACAAAAACAAGAAAGACTACTAGTTAGCTTGCATGATTTCTTTATTTATTTTTTTGAGAGAGATGAAAGTCTACTCTTTCAAATTTCTATGTCTATAAACAATTCTCCATTTAGATTTCGAGTTCACAACTTCTCTCTCATATATAGAGGGTGTTATTTTTTATCACTAGATCGTGTTATTTTTTATCACTAGATCGAAGACTACTTCTTAGTTGCTTGTAATTTCTTTTTCTTTTTTGAGAGACAAAAATAGAGGTCTAGTCTTTCAAAATTATAGTGTCCATAACCCTCCTCAAAGGGAAATATGCTGCTTAATGTTAGATGTTAACTTACATGCATATTAATTACACCAGAAATGTAATACGAGCAATTTTCTTTCGTAATTGTTATTTTATGATCGTGTTCCTAATTGAAGGGTACGTACCAAGGAAGATAACTTATAATAATAAATAACAATAAATTGGGGCAAATAAAAAGATAATAAAGCGCCTAAAGTCTGGCAAGTAATACAATATATCTTCATTCTTATATAATACATGTAGTTGTCCTGATCCGTCGACAGCTGAGATTGAAGGATAAATTTTCGGATTTAATATCAGCCCTCCAATCTCATAATCTGTCATCTTTTGATTAAATACATATATTTTATGTATAGAAGTCAAAATTTAGTTAGAAACATACTCGCTGCACATACTGCCACACGATATGTTACAATTAAAATTGAATATAGAATAAAATTGATTTTCTCTATTTATTCCTTTCCTTATTTCTCCTCTCCAGTAATTTTACAATTAAATTTGAAAATTAAATGGGATTGAAGCGTTTCCTTATATTGCCTCTCCAGCTATTTCCGATTTATATTTCCTTATTCATATTTCTTTATTATATCTTTGGCTATCTCCTATTAATATTTCCTTATTCATCTCTAGCTCTAGCCATTTGTTTAGCCCTGACAGATCCATCTCATTTGTTTATTTTATTTCTTTTACAGGGCCGGGTTCGAGATCCAAGAAACTACATCATTCCAATTGAATTAAAAAACAGACCTGGTAAAAGAATATTTCTATTGAATATTTCTGAGCATACAATTTGATAATTGAAATTGTAACTGTTATAATTAAGATTAAGTTGAAGAGGGTTATATGTTGAATAAAGCGGTACGCAAATTAAAGACCCTTATGGAGAGATTACATGTTGAGCATAGTGCATATATGGAACTGGTTCAAGAAGACAATTGTATCTGTAATAATCAGAAAATTAATTGATCAATTTATGATATATAATATTATGCCAGCATACATTGTGGTTGTAAAAAAACCGGGTTAATTTTAGATTTTAGATACTATCAATTTGTTAGATGATTTTCTACTTCTCAATTTATTTTTAGAACTTTACATTATAAGTTAGTAGTAATTTTTTTTTATAACACGTCTCCGTTGCAACGCACGGGCACAATACTAGTGTGTGTGTGTGTGTGTGTGTGTGTAGATAGATAGATAGATAGAGGTTGGCTAATATATAAACAATCGATTGTTCCTGAACTCCCGTGTAACCAAAGTCGTTTTCTGATTTTCAAAGTCCAAAAGGTTGATCTAAACCGTTAGATGTGATATCTATATTAAAATATACTTGGAGACCAAATTTTATATTTTTTGGAATTTTTTTACTATTTATTAAATCATTTTGATAACACAAATAATAGAGTATAACAATATATAATAATAAATAATAATAAAGTATAACAATATATAATAGTGATAACACAAATAATAGACCCCCCCCCCCCCCACAACCCACCAAATTGGGGGGAAATAAAAAGATAATAAAAAGTGTCTGAAGTCGGGCAAGTAATACAATATATATATATATATAGAGAGAGAGAGAGAGATGGACTAACTTGCTTTGGGAAGTAAAGAACCCTCTTTATTTCCCAAAGCAAGTTAGCTCATATATATATATATAGAGAGAGAGAGAGAGAGAGAGAGAGAGAGTGAGTGCCTGGCTCATGTCATAACGTTATAATTTCAGTCTAAGTTGTAATGAGTCAATTTTCGCGATTTCAAAGTTTGAATAGTCGATCCTAACTGCTCAACATGATTTTCATATAAAATATATTTGGAGACCAAATTTTATAATTTTTGAAATATTGTAACTATTTTTTAGATAGGTTTAAAATCACTGTTTTGGATGGTCCAAAATTATCTGAAAACAATGATTTTGTACCTATCTAAAAAAATAGTAAAAAAATTCTAAAAACATAAAATTTGGTCTCCATGCACATTTTAATATGGAGATCATGTTGAGGGATTCAGATCAATTGTTCAGACTTTAAAATCGCAAAAATTGACTCGTTATAACTTGAGTTGAAATTCTAATGTTATGACATTAGCCGTACTTTAGATATATATATATATATAGAGAGAGAGAGAGAGAGGTTGGCTAAAATCAAATCGATTGTTCCTGAGGTTCCGTGCAACTAAGTCGTTTTTCAATTTACAAAGTCCAAAAATTCAATCCAAACCGTTAGATGTGATATATATATCAAAATGTGCTTGAAGACCAAATTTTACGTTTTTTTAAACTATTTTACTATTTATTAAGCCACTTTGAAATTTATCGATCCAATAGTCCAGTCTGTTTTTATTATTTGATTAAGCCACGGTTGAATTAGCGATTTTCAAAGAACGTAGAAACTGACTTAATTCAAAAGTAGAAAGTAATCCGAAACCAACTTAACCTGGCCTGAAAAATAACATGACCCATCCAATTTGCAAGTCTCTCCCTTTCCAATAGTCTATTAGAAAGAAAAAAGTAACTTCCATATATTGTTTTTTTTTTTTTAAGGTTAGCGTTTTACCGCTAACGATATATTAATTGAAGAAAAGTTACAAAATTTCACCCTAAACACCCCCTCATATAGATTTATTTACATTGGGATTGGTTTAAACGAGTCTAATCCGCTAGACCGAGAGAGACCATTCTCACCCCACCCCACAACTATAAACTATGAGAAGACCATAATACACTCTAATTGTCTGCTCAATAAGCTGGCCCACTAATTTCCTCTTATTGGAGAAGAACCTACGATTCCTTTCCCTCCATAGGACCCATGCTCTCGCCGCCCAAATGCTGTTCCAAAGTCTTTGTTGATGTGCGGGTAGGTTCGCCCTTCCTCAATTCCATGCCTTGACAATTCCCCTAGTGTCCCAATCCGTAAAGCGGACATTAAAGTGGGCGCACATGCCCCGCCAAAACCTAACTTCCATATATTGTTGTTCAGATTCCAGACAAGACGAATATGCATATATAGAGTAGAACTAGGGTGCTCCTAAGTTCACCAAACCTCTTGTGAATTTGACTCTAAAATATATTGAATTGATTTTAAACGATGAATCCAAACCGTTGAAACCCTTCTACCTAATGAGTGATGTGTCTACATGTGAAAATTTTAAAGTTTCGAATTAATTTAATATAGAGTCAAGTGGTCAAAAATTTAAGGTTTATAAATTAATTTTAATGCATTCATTTTTTGAACTCCTTTGACCACTTGACTCTATATTAAATTAATTCGAAACTTTAAAATTTTCATATGTAGACCCATCAATCATTAGGTAGAAGGATTTCAACGGTTTGAATTCATCGTTTAAAGTCGATTCGATATATTTTAAAATCAAGTTCACAAGAAGTTTCGTGAACTTAGGAGCACCCTAGTTCTACTCTGCATATATATAATTTATAGCACTGAATTATCACCTAATTACCAATATCAGTACGTACGTACGTAGACAACCTATGAAACAGAAAAATGCAAGGAGCTCTTATATCTACGTCAATATTAGAAGCTAATTCAAATTACTACCCGCCGGATTGAACTTAACTATACTGACGCCAAGTCGGCGGAAACTATCTTTCTGTACGTAGAGGATTTTTGCATCGATCGATCATAAGGGTATTAAATAGAGAAAGCAAGTAAGCAACCATGAATTGCCCCTGCATTCCATTTTTGCTTCATATATATGTGTAATAGAACATGGTTTGGAAACTCGGTCGATACCGAGTCAACTCGATATCGGACGTGACCGGTCCGAGTTTCACCCCTCTCATGCCCATGCGGGTTTTACAACAAAATTCAGTTGAACAATGCTTGACTCAGCCGAGTCAACTGATTTTCAGGTCAAGTCTGATATTTTTTCAATTAAAAAGTCTTCCGTAACAGTTTTTAGATATTTTTATTTATTATCTTGCTATGTTGACAAATAACAAATGATTTCTATTTGCATTTTGCACCGTTTAGGTATTGATAGTTATGATCAAATTACTTCAACATATTATTTTTGTACAAGAATTTTTTTTCGGCCTAGGTGCATGAAATGTATGTTACTAAAGTTCTCGGCAAGACCTTTTTAACTAACAAAGAAAATGTATTATTCTAACATCAAATTTATACAAATCATGATAAAAGGATCAACTCAAGTTATGCCAAAAAAAATTCGAGTTTCTGAATCAACTCGGCCGATTCATCCGATTCTAATTTCACGGTCAAGAATCTGATTCCGATTTCGATTCCGAGTTTCAGAACCATGTAATAGAAGTCTGATACTCTGTTTCACACCTCCAAAAAGCATCCACGGGGCCCTTTTTTTCGACGTGGATCAAGTACTAGTCCTTCACACAAGGACGCAGTTTGGAGTTTGAATTTTTATTTCTATAAACTTACGGCCGGTGCAAATATATTTTTTTACCTTTTGAATTTGAAGGAAATAAAAAATAAAAAATATCTCTCATCGCTTATTAATTTGTGGAGTTCTTGGGTAGTTTTGCACAAAATTAATATACAACTGTTAACTTATGTACGTAGTATTGCATTAACTGACCCAAGGATAGAAGCACGTTTTAACTGTCGCTTTATCTAAAATGAGAATTCATTTGTTTAGTTATTATCTTTCTTCAAGAAATGGGTATGACTTTAACCTGTCGCTTTAGAAGTCTCATTTAAACCTTCAGTGCATATCTGCAAGATACAATAATTGATTAGAAAAAATTAGCATGAACAATTTATATCGATCCTTATAATAAGCAGACAGATCTATAGACCTATATACATCATTAAATGTTGACATTTAAACAATATTTGCTATATGATACCGACACCAGAAACAAGCGTCAGAGACAAGCTCCTGCTCTCATGAGTCATATATGATCATGACACCAGCAACATCATCATCATCATTGTTATTCCTGTTGTTAATTTGTTCATCAGGTTTGCTTTCTCCTAACAATTGGAGTTCCCCGGCAACTTTTTTCACAATCAACCCCTTATATATTATTTTTTGTTTTTGTTCAAACAGGTAAATTAGCTGGCTGAGGGAGAACACTATCTACCAAATGACCTTAATTGAAGATGCCATTCATTTAATATTAATTAGTAAATTATGACAATGTTCTAAATTTATGAAAAAAGGAACAGTTTGACAAATTTAATACGTAAAATTTATGGACTGATCATATAAGTGAAGCTATGGTACTTTATAAAGCATAGATCAGCCCATGCGTACTATAGATTCATATCTTTGTTTGCAAAGTTCAAACAGTCAATTCAAACCACTCAATATGATCTCTGTATGAAAATGTAGTTGGAGACCAATTTTACCTTTTTTTTTATAATGTGTACTCTCTTTTTATATAAGTTGAAAATCACTACTTTGGGATGGTCTAGAATTTTAATTAGTGTATTGAAAAATATTAAAAAAAAAAGGGAAAATTGGTTATTTGTCACTCCAAAATCTTCAAATCTGAAAAATACCTTCACAAAACTATAAATCTAAAAAATACCACTCTAAACTTACTTAATTCTTAAATTTGCCACAAATACACAATTTTTATACTTTTATATTAAAAATTAACTGAAAAATATAGTTTTGAGATACGTATTTCTGTATTTCCCTATATACCATTCAGACCCCTCATTATACATATCTCAAAACTGTATTTTTCAATTAATTTTTAATAAAAAAAAGTATGAAAATTATGTATTTGTGGCAAATTTAAGAATTAACTAAGTTTAAAGTGGTATTTTTTAGATTTATAGTTTCGTTATGACATTTTTCAGATTTGAAGGATTTGGAGTGGCAAATAACCAATTTTCCCTTAAAAAAATTGTAAAACAAATATAAATTTGACCTATAAGTACAGTTTCATATGAAAATCATGTTAAACAATTTAGATCGACTATTTAGACTTTGAAAACGAACATATTGATCGATATGCACTTTGCAAAGTAACTCACTCGATTATATATAAGTTTCGGATATTGCTGAATCGTGTGCAACATTAAATAATGCAACAGATGAAAATGTTAAGATTTCTTTGCTAGTGGCTTTATTGGCTCCATGAAACCAAGGATGATCACGGTTCTATGTAATTAAACTTACATGCATACTGCATGCGAACAATATGGATATGCATGAATTTTAAAAAAAAAAATCAGAGAGAGAAACTCACAAGGGTTAGCTCTGCCAGAGTGTTTTTGAACAAAAAATGCATCTAATTGATGTTCGATTCAATGCAAAAGCAGTGGAATAACACAACAAAATTAAGAATATGTTATGCATCAAGTTTAAATGTTGAAGTTTATATGACTGATAAGTGATAATTAATGAGCCGATATTTATTCTCACATTGTACAAGGCACAAACCGATAACAAAAGGTCATGAAAGCAAAAGGGATATCATGGTCAGTTTCTACTAGCATTAGCATATAAAGGTTCAACTTGATCAACATTCTAACTAGGATAAGTAATGCGATATATAGGGCTATAGGCAATGTAGGAGAAAATGCTGAACCATACAAGAAAAAGAGGCAAAACATATATCATGGGTGAGGTTGTAATTAATTAGATGCCTACTTATCTTTCATTATATTGAAAATGGTTCATAATTAAGATCTGCTACTTTAATCATTAATTAATGAGATTTATTAGTTTTGGTTTGCATCATATGATCTAAATGCATGCATGACATGACGGTAATTATCCCAATCACCTATATTCTCTTGATTAAATACACAGACAATTAATTTATATATATGTACATATATTAAGAAGAAACCTTATATAAAATTTGAAATCAAGAGGAAGATTATAGCGAGATACATGCATGCTAAAGTTAACAAGTTAAGAAAATAGTGGTTATAGAAAAGGCTATGATCACTTGAAATCAATAAAGGTATCTTTTAAAGAAGGTTGTTGCGCAGAATGGTTTTCTCAAAAGAAATCTTCCTCAACAGCCAATCAGGTGAGAGAGAGTGTGTGTGTGTGTGTGTGTGTATATATATGTACCCCAACCACCATGGTTACCTAAGCCCTTCAACCCATGCAACCATCCCAAATGGTTAATCAAGTAATTAAATTAAGAGATCTCAGTTACCCAAAATTATAAGGTCAAGCCAAAGCCCTTCTAGAATTTGCAAATGATCCAAGCAAAAACAGTTCATTATTGTAAATTTAAGAAATAATCAATGTTAATTAATCTTGCTAGGCCCCACAATGGACGTTAACATGTCCTTCAGTGATTCCATGATTGGAGGATGTACTGAAAAAGTACCAAATTTAGGAGTATCACTTTCAACAAAAACAAATTTATAATAAATCTGTTACAAATGAAGAAACTGATGACTACAATTCATTAATTGCTTAAGATTATATATATATGTTTGCGCACGTAAACATGTCACTATTTTGTTTGGACGTCTGTCACTGCATGTTACAGCTAATTATTTAATAGTGATATTCTTTGTTTTTGTTTTTTTGGAATATATCGTACTATGCAGGTGAATTGCTAGTCAAGTAGCCAGTGCATGTACTTTAAATTTATGTTCAGGGAATCATATATATGATGTGGCTTAATTAATTTGTAGTTTATTAATTGGGTTTTTGCTTTCATGTCTTCGATTCTATTGTTAAACTGATAGTAATGCAATATGAACAGTGGTCAGTAACTAATCAGGTTATAATTCTAGAGTCAACTGAGCGTACGTAAGCTAGGAACAATTAATTGAGAAAGACTAATTAAGGGTGGAGTTCTTAGTTATATATTAATAATATTTAATATTCGCTTGATTCTCCATCCGGGTTTCATACTTGTAACGGCTCACACAAAAAAAATTGTGATACCCACTAGATTCCTGGTTCTTCTCACGAACAATATAATTGAAAAAACCAAAGCCTAATTTACTCAGAGACAGTATTTAATTGTCTATAAAGTTTTTATTTCAAGAAAAAAAAAAAGAGGAGGATAAAAGCTTAAAAAAATTGGGCCGTTTGGGCTTTATCTATTTCTTGAGAATATTATGAACTGTTATGTTCAGTTAAATATTTCCAATTGTTCGTCATGGGCTCAAATTTCCGCCTAAACATCAAATTTTCTTTTTTCCTAAAAGAGACTCTCTCCAGTTATCTCCCTGTTACTATTCTTTTTCTTTTTCTTTTTTTTTTTTACATCACAGAACATGAAATCATCACTCACACTGGCCCTTGCTACATCGTCTACCCTGCCCTATTACATAGATTCTTTAAAACAAGGAAACGTACAAATGAGCAAAGCATCAGGATATAAATGTATAACCGATCAAAGGGCTAGGATTTAAATTCTGTACTATCCAAAATTCCAAATGCATATTCATGGCAAGAACTTCAATTTTATTACCTTATTTCTCAAATTCTCCTTTGTCATACTTCTAATTCTGAGATATGATGGCCATTGTTGTTTCTGCAACACAGTAAAATCATCCTTTCATGCACATTTCACATAAGTCTTGTGCTTCTGGTTTTCTAATAGCATGATCAATCTCACAACCCACAAGATTATTCTCTATAGCACTGTATACCGTTGCAGCCATTGCACCTCATTTCCAAATCAATCTCAATTCACCGTACAAATTTACAATTAAGCATAAGCAACCCAGATTACAGCAAGCAATTCTGGAAAATCAATCTGAACTCACTGTAGAGTATAAACAGACACTAATAACAAATATATGGCAAAAACAGATGCATAAGATAATAGAATTACAGTTCGAATATAATTAATACCTAACTAGAGATAATTAGGTATTTCCACCCAAATATCAGAACAGGAAATCAGATAAATAACAAGAGTATTGAATGGGAATCATTGTCACTTCTGTCAAACAGAATTGTTTTATTCAATGTAATTCAACTCATAGCAACCATGCCGTTTTAAGCTAAAACATTACAATAAAACAAGACGACAAAGTAGCACAAACAAAGAAGAAAAAAAAGTCATCCGCATTGGATTGGAACGCGTCTTGTCAAATAACTTTGAGCCAAATTTGTATGATTTAAAACCACGTCATAAGATGCTAGCATTTAGTATTCCTTCTTGCCGAAATTTTTGCACCAGAGCTGCGAAGGGATTGGGCGGACTGGCTCATGTGGCCTTTGCTGAAACCAAAGAAGATATTATATTAGCTCAATGAACTACAGTATTATAACTCTCATGCAAATAAAAGTATATGCTGTAGTTGTATTTAATCCAAATTCGGTACTGACCAGCTTGTATTAACTGATACATGCCAGTTCCTTACTGAGTAGTGCAAGAATCCTTCCAATCATTAACACTAATTTCAGTTCTAAACCCTTTACAAGTACAATATTTGAGTAAAATCTCGTTAAAGAGTTTTAATTAAGCAGAAAATCCTGGGTAAGCCTTAAAAACCAAAGTATAATTTAAACAAGATAAAATAGAGAAAGAGGAGGTTATCTGTTCCAAACTGGTACCAGTTCGGTACTGGAAGACACGTTACCAGTTTAGCACTGCGAAAAATGTAGCATATAAGACAAGAAACAATGGATCCAAATAGCAGACAATTGTTAAGAATCCAGAAAAAAATAAGCATACAGCTCGGAGTACATATGAAACAGAGTTTCTAAAGCTGACATGCTTGGAAGCAAAATCTGCAATTCTTCAAGACAGTTAATACTTTTGAGTGGGTTGTCCTCAAGGTCAATTTTGATCCAGAATACTAAAATTGTTATAATCAAGTTAAGGTTAAGACAAGGCGAATTGAAATATTCAATATCAAGCAGCAAATGCATGTGCAAAATTACACCCACACTTCACATTTGTTAGTACCATCCTTGTCATTTGCGGCACCAGCTCGATATTGAAGTTTTATATAAATTGAGAAAAGTTAATGAAAGAATAATCAGACCATTGACCTATCGAAAGCTAACTAAATCATGTAATTTTCGAGCATAAATTGACACCACCACTTGTGCAGTGAGAATTACAATCCTTCCATCAAACCCTAACATCTACGCACTAGTATTTCCCTTGCCCCCCCTACAAAATCTAAGCTTAACAAGCAGAAGCGGGTCCAGATCGATGGCAACAAAAAGAGAACAGCAAGTATGAAAATGGAGAGAAAGAAGGATGAGTACCTCAAGCTCGGCCGATTTCATGGCGATGGGGATGCAGACGAGTACGATTCCGAAGAAGGCGATGGCGGTGTTGCGCCGCCAGTGCAGGGGGCGGCAGTAGGGCCCACCTGTCATGCTCCACACTTTGCTCCTGAAATCACCGGGTCCATGGCCGTGACTGGCGTCTCCTCCCATCTCTCTCTTCTTCTTTTTCGATCGATCGATTGATCCAAGGCACCTTCGCTTCACCTCGTTTAATTCTTCCTATCGAATTCGGATCCGGATCCACCTGTTCTGTTCTCTCTCTCTATGACTCTATGGTCTATGGTCTATGGTCTATGCTCTATGCCTCTATCTCATTTGATTTTAGAGAAAGGGAACCCAGCGCCAGCGGAGGTGAAATTCAACTCAACTAGTGAAAAACCAATCTCCATCGTCCGATACGTATTAACACGAACATTGAAGATCCCCGTACATTAGGGTATTGATCTGGATTATGATCGGACAGTTGATATTATAATCCCGAAACCTCACTATGCTCTATGCAGAGGATATGGGCTCGCGGCGGGGACTAAAGTAGTAAACTGGACTGGACTGGACTCTGGAGTAGCAGCTGCGTAGAAAAAGGCCGTATCTGGGTCAGGTCTAGTAATTGAAATCTAACGAGTTGGTTTAATTGGGGCTCAATTTATGTTGGGCTGGTTTACAAGTAAATATAATACTCGACCGCAATTCTCCTCAGGTTTTACTTTTCTATTTTTCATTCATAATGTCTAACGTGTTCTTGAGCTTAACTTTAAATTTTATCAGAATAATTTTAAGCAATCAATTTATATCATTAAAATCGATCTAATTCATGAGTGATGTGTTTCAACTACTCTACCTAAGTGCCTATATGTAGCTTATAATATTTTCCCTGTTTTATCTTGGATTAATTGCAAGGAGGGCTAGTATTCTGTTTTTACAAAAGCTGAATTTAAGAGAATTATGAAATACATGTGCAATTTTTGTAAATGTGAACCAACATGTTGAAGCTTTATACTGAAATTCGAATTGACACATATTTGAGCCCATTTTCGGCTCTATCAGATCAGCCTAATTGAAAGCATGTCAGTAAGGAAAAAAAAAAACTTTAATGTAATTTCACAACTCTCACATTATATATATACACACACAAAAATCATCATCAAACAAATTACTAAAGACAACACTGACATCTCTTAAGCTTTTTCTTTGTTATTTTTAGATATATCTTAAAAGGCCTAACACTACCAATTTCAAGTATTAATTTCCTATTCACCCCCTAAAAGAACTACCTTTCTCACTTTCAAAACCACAAAACGAATTCACATCTTCTTCATAGACCCAATTCTATGAATCTTGAGCAAAACATGTAGCAACAGGTCTGATACCTTTCTCGAACTTGGCCGCTCTGTGGGTGCAGCACGGGTACACTGTAAGGAGATTTCAAGTACTTGTAACATGGATGATTCTTCGTTTGGAGTGAGTGGCTTTAGTGCTCCATCAAATAATTCATCTCGTAATGGAGGTGATGAACTAGTGAGTGTTTGAACCCATCTCACCATATCCATGTCGCCAGTGAATTTCTTATCGGTCGGAATGAGACCCGTCACAAGCTCCATTAACACTATCCCCATGCTGTACACATCACTCTTGTCTGTTGCCTTCAGAGTATAAGCACACTCTGCCAATATTGTATTACAATTAATTAGGCATTAGTATTACAATTAATTAGGCATTAGTATTAATTAATTAATTAATTAATTAATTAATTAAATCAAGGTTTTACACTATGCAAAATATTATTTGGGCCTAGCCCTAGCTATTAATTAGGTCATTCTGCTCAGATATTCTACATATGGTCACTTATTTGTGGGTCCACATTGTTGTACTAGAGGAGACACACCCCATAAATTTCATTGACTTTCTAGTCTCATCCTAGGCCAATTATTAAGTGCTAATTATTCCTCAACCATCATTATATTCCAAATTGATGGGACCAAATTATTTATGATTTTGACACCATAACATAAAAACATGTTACTACTTTAAAAAAAATGACTATAAGCATGCATAACAATGGTGCTAATTAACACTACGAACAGGTATTATAGTTAACATACCAGGAGCAATGTATCCATAGGTACCAGCAAAGCAAGACCCAGTATCAGTACATCCGTTCGAATCGGCACCATTCCTACCCTCAATAACGGCCTTAGCAAGACCGAAATCGCCTAAATGTGCCTCCATATCCCCATCCAATAAAACATTGCTCGACTTAATATCACGATGCACTATCCTTGGCACACAGTCATGGTGCAAATATTCCACCCCTTTGGCCAACCCGAGTGCTATTTTTAGCCGGGCTTCGCATCCCAAATGTCTCTTTCGTTTTAGGCCTGTTAACGGCTCATGCAACCAATCGAACAGACTACCATTCTCCATGTACTCATAGACTAACAAATTTGCTCCCTCTCCATTACTTATGAAACCTAGGAGTTTAACCAAATGACGGTGCCGGGTCCGTCCGAGTATTTTCACCTCCCTAGCGAAACTTTTGTCATGGAAAAATAGCGAGTCTCTATCAAACTTCTCAATTCTTTTGACCGCCACAGTCTCCCCGGTTGGTAGTTCGGCCTTGTAAACTGTACCAGACCCTCCCGACCCAATTGCAAATTCATCACTTAGGTTGCCGGTTGCCTCCATTATTGTGTCCCATTTAAAATCACGGCGAGCTGAACCCTTGATGATCAACTGCCTATTGGTACTTGCAGAGCTTGAAGAAAATGCACAATTCACTTCACTAGATTTTCTTTTTAAATACCGGTGCCTTAGTGAGAATCCAAATGCAATTATTAAAAGTAAGATTGCTAGGGTTACAGTAGCTGAGATGACTGCTATAGAAGCGGAGTGTAGTGCCGAGCGAGGAGAGTTCGAAGTACTTGATGTACAAGACTCCAAAGGGGCCCCACATAGATTGAGGTTACCAGAAAACGACCCAGAAGGCCAGTGAGAGAGCCGGTTGTCTAATTTTCCTTCAAGATTGTTGCTCGAGAGGTCTAGACTTACTAGGCTACCCATCTGACCTATTTGTGCTGGGACCCCACCGGTGAGTGAGTTGTGTGAAAGGTTTAAATTTTCAAGCTTGGAGAGTGATCCAAAAGAAGGCGGGATTTCCCCAGTTAAATTATTCATACTGAGGTCTAACACACTTTGAAGTTCTTGTAATTGGCCAAGCTCAGATGGCATTTCACCGGAAAATAGGTTACGAGAAAGGTTTAATTCATAAAGATTTGATAGTTTCCCAAGTGAAGTCGGTATTTCACCTGACAGTTGGTTTGTTCCAAGGTTAAGCACATTTAGGGATGTAAGACTGCCCACTAAAGGAGAGAGTGTACCATTCAGGTTATTTCCATCAAGAGAGAGTTTTAACAACTTGGAGCAATTGAAAAGTGAATCTGGAATGGGCCCTGATAGAGAATTGGATGACATGGTTAACCGGCCCAGTTGGGGCAAGTTCCCTAGCCAATCAGGTACTGTACCAGTCAATTGGTTGTGGTCCAGCACAATGTGGCTGAGACCGGTACATGAAGAGAGTCCATTTGGTACTTCACCGGTGAGAAAATTCAAGGATAGGTCAAGAAGGAAGAGAGAAGAGATATCTCCCAAAGATTTGGGTATTGAGCTGATAAGTCGGTTTTGTGCAAGTCGGATTCTTTCAAGTGCTGGTGAGTTCCCCAACTGAGTCGGGATTTCTCCATCAAACAAATTATTTGTAACATCAAAAGAGAGGAGATTGTGGGACCCACACAAAGGTAGGATGCTTCCGTTGAGCTTATTGTTTGATAGGTTCACACGGGTGATGTTTCGGCAATTGATCATGGAATCAGGTATTGGACCTTCAAGTGAGTTGTTGTACAACATGAACTGTTCAAGTGAATGTAACATGCCAAAAGTGGTTGGTAATATACCGGAGATTTGATTGTCAGCCAAGTCGAGAATGGTCAACTCCCGGCAAAACCCTAACTCAGGTGGCATTGGACCCGTGAGAGAATTTTGTCTTTTTAAAAAAATTTTTTTTTTTTTTTTTTTTTTTTTTTTTTTTTTTTTTTTTTTTTTTTTTTTTTTTTTATAAAAATTTTTTTTTTTTTTTTTTTTTTTTTTTTTTTTTTTTTTTTTTTTTTTGACTTTTTTTTTTTTTTTTTTTTTTTTGAAATTTTTTTTTTTTTTATCCGCCCTTTTTTTTTTTTGATTTTTCCCTTTAAAAAGTTGGGGTAAAAAAAAAAGGTTTTTAGATTGATAAGGTTGAATAACTCATGTGGTACTGGGCCTGACAAACTGTTGTATTTAGCAACAAGTAAGTAAGGCGCGGAGCGACTAACCAAGCTCGGGCGGTATCGTACCAGTCAAGCTCTTATTTGCCAAGTCCAATTGCTGTAGGACACGACATTCGGCCAGACCAGTCGGTATTTCACCAGAGAAGTTGTTGGTAGGTAGATAACAGTGCTCCAAGCTAGTTGCATTATTGCATAGTGTATCTGGTACTGAAGCAGAGAGATTGTTTTTAGATAACACAAGAAAATTGAGTTGGCTCAATTGATCAAACCCGGCTGGAACCTCTCATGTTCGATTATTTACTGACAAGTCGATAATTTCAAGATTACTCAAATTGGGGAGAGAATAGGGGACGGTACCAGTTAGCTGGTTTGCCATGAGATTGAGGTAGTTGAGTTGTAAAAAAATTTTTTTTGTTTTTTTTTTTTTTTTTTTTTTTTTTTTTTTTTTTTTTTTTTTTTTTTTTTTTTTTTTTTTTTTTTTTTTTTTTTTTTTTTTTTTGTTTTTTTTTTTTTTTTTTTTTTTTTTTTTTTTTTTTTTTTTTTTTTTTTTTTTTTTTTTTTTTTTTTTTTTTTTTTTTTTTTTTTTTTTTTTTTTTTTTTTTTTTTTTTTTTTTTTTTTCCGGCGGGCCGGGGTTTTTTTTTTTTTTTTTTTTTTTTTTAAAACCAAACCCCCCCCCCTTTTTTTTTTTTTTTTTTTTTTTTTTTTTTTTTTTTTTTTTGGGGGGGGGGGTTTTTTTTTTTTTTTGGGGTTTTTTTTTTTTGGGTTTTTTTTTTTTTTTTTTTTTTTTTTTTTTTTTTTTTTTGGTTTGGGGGGGGAGGGTTTGTGGGGGGGGGGGGGGGGGGGGGGGTTTTGGTTTTTTTTTTTTTTTTTTTTTTTTTGAGAGGTTTTTTTTTTTTTTTTGTGGGTTGGGTGGGGGGGGGGGGGCCGTTCCGGGGGGTGGGGCCCCCCCCCCGGTGTTTTTTCCCCCTTTTTTTTTTTTCCCTTTTTTTTTTTTTTTCCCCCGGCCCAGAAAAAATATTTTTTTTTTTTTTTTTTTTTGGGTGGTTTTTTTTTTTTTTTTTTTTTTTTTTTTTTTTTTTTTTTTTAAGGGGTTTTTTTTTTTGGGTTTTTTGGGGGGGGGGGGGGGGGGGAAATTTGTTTTCTACCAACCATAACCATAGTGAGAAAATCCGAAAAGACAAGGTCGCCATTAATTGTTGTAGCTAGCGCTGTTGAGTAATGTGTACTCTTTATTGTGTTTTGGCTAGAGGGAGGGAGTAGGAGAGAGAAGCATGCGTGCATGGGAATTATGGAGAAGAGGTCTTCCTGTGTTGTCGCATTGGGTTTTGTTTGCTGCTATTAAATTGGGAAATAATTTAGAGAGATTTAAAGAAAGAGGAGAGAGAAGGAAGGATTAAATGACACCGCACATTCCCAAGGAGGCCTCACTGCCTCAGGCCTGTAGAAAGGAAAACAGAGATGCTCTGTTTTGGGAGAGAGAGAGAGAGAGAGAGGGGAAACCAGAAAGGAAGAGAAGATTTGGAGGGATTTTTATGATGAAAGAGCAATAGCAGTAGCAGTTGGGATCTTCTCTTCTCTTCTCTTCTCGGATGACGAGATTACGAGGTAGAGAAGAGGTGACAAGCGAAAGAGAGCAGTTGGGTTCCTTTATTGGGACATTTATACAATACGCTAGTCGCTAGATATTGATACTGTTGCGCTTTCTACGGTATGTTCCCATTCTTAAAACTTTATTTTTTTTTTTAAATAATATTTATTATTTTCTTACAAAATTATTTTCTGCACTGTTGTATATTTTTTTTTGAGAGTTCAAATACACTATTATTTTGTGCTGCATTCTTTATCTCTATTTTTAAAGTTTGAAACAATCAATTTGAACGCTCAACATGATCATTATAATAAAATATACTTAGAGACCAAATTTTATATTTTTTAGAATTTTTTAACTATTTTTTTATATAGGTACAATATCACTTTATCAAATAGTACTGAATATCCTTAAAACAGTGATTTTGTACCTATCTAAACAAATAGTAAACAAAATTCTAAAGAAATATAAAATTTGGTCTCCAAACATATTTTATTACGAAGATCATGCTGAACAGTTCGAATCGACTGTTCGGACTTTGAAAACAGAGATAAAAAATGTGAATAATATTAGAGTACAAAAAAAAATAATGCATTTGAACCCTCCTCATTTTTCTTATCAGCACTCTGAAAAGTATTTATATGTAAAAAAAATTGTATGTATATCAAATATATGAGGTATTTATCACTTTTTTTCTAAATGATTATAAGAAATTTAACTAAATACTTGGTTGAGTAAGTAAATATACTGTTTTTGAAGTTTTCAAATCTAGAAATGTAAGGTATAAACATTCTCTTGCTTTATAAATTCTGAAATTCAAATAAATATTTGTACTATTTTAAATAATACTGGAGTAAAATTATCATCATATTGTTAGAATCAGCACTCTCTTGCATTATTCTAATTTACTCAAAAAGTACTATTTTTACACTATGCTAGTTACCAGCAAAAGTATTTACCAACAGTAAATCAATTTTACGTGATATAATTTCTAACATACTCCAATAGTATTATTTATACATGCAGCAAAAAGATTTACAGCATTATTTTAATATATTCAAATAGTACTATTTTACGCTATATTGCTAGTTCATCAAAAAGATTTACCAGCAGTAATTCAAATTATGTGCATGAAAGAATTCCATGACATCTGTTTGTCCGAGTTTTTAAAAGACACATGTACACTTGCAATTAAGCCGCTTGACTATCTTATAGACTTAATTTTTAGCGTTAAAATTTTATATGGACACCTCGTGGTTAATGCTTTAACACTGTGATCGGAATAGAAACGCGACTTCTCAAACACAAAAGGAAAAAAGAATTTGCATCGCATTCGTGATCGGAAGCGGAGACAGTGAGAGAAACAATTTCACGTGACTTTTCCGCTCTCAAATCTCGTTGAAAAGTTCCGGTCAAAACTAAAGAATTTGGTGAGAATCGTACAGAACAGAAACAAAAGACTGGAAGACCCCTCTTAGCCACTCTTCTTCCCTGTTTGTTCCGATCAAGATCGACCGCTGCAACCTCTCATAAGAATCCACCTTTTTTCTTTCGTTTTTATTCTTTTTGAATGATAATTATTAGATTTATAATTTTGGAGGAAAAATTATGTAATTTGAAAATTTAGAAGGACAATTATGAGGGTTCAATTTTTACAAGTGTAAATATATATGGTATTATGAATTATCTTTTTTGTTTATTTGTGGAATACATGTACAGTAGCGTTTTGAGGGTCCCAATCCCTATGGCAAACCTAATCTAATCTGTTTAATAATAAATAATAGTTCAAGTTCCATTTATTGCGTTCGTGCTGCAACTGCAAAACAATATATATATGGTAAGGAATTAAGTGCGAGTGGAGCAGTAGCAGACCTGACCTTGTATTATGTTTATGTATGGCAGTTGATGCTTTGAGGGGGTTAGGTGCGGAGATGGTTAACAATTATGTTATGTGGTAGCAGGAGTCAACTAGGTGGGACACACACACACACACACACACACACACACAATCACACAATCACACAATAATAATATTAATTGTCAGATCCTCTGTTTTATTTTCCTCATGTGGGGCATTCTTTGCTACGCGCCAGCAACGTCTAACCTCCAACATATCTCCAATACACACTCGCCTCTTTGCTTCGGTTCTAAATTCTAATGTTCTATGCTACAAAACACAGAGAGAAATTACTTCACAAAATCCAACTAATATTCTACGTATGATTCAAATTGCTTCTCCCTAGTGCTACAAATCAAATACATTTGTTTAGAGTTGGTGGGGTAACATTACATCATCATAGTCATAGCAGATTAGCAGCAAAGTGAGAGAGAGTATTATTATTATTATTTATTTATTTTTGAGATGAATGAGAGAGAGTATTTGGAAGAAGAGCCAATTAAGTAGCATTTTCAAACCAAATCAAGCTGAATTTAATTGAATTTAATATTGGGGTCACGGGTGCATGGTCAAAGGCTCAAATGCTCAATCCTCAATCCTCCGTGTGATTCCGTAGAATAAAACAAAGCGCCCGCCCAACTTATTCTTCCCGAGTTATTCCAAACAATAATAAATTTATGTGTACATTATTCCTCTTTTTCAGCACAGTAGCACCAATTAAGCAAGCTTTTTTTTAATAATTTGGTAAACTAAGAAGAATTAGGACACAAATTGGAGTTGAACCACCAAACCCAAGTGTCCTTTTGTGGGGCATTTTCTCAACCTGAACCTAGTCCTAGTGGGGAGTGGGGACAACGGATAAGAATGTATCAACGACTCAATTAGCCTCATTTTTTTTTTTTTTTTAAATTATTAAAATTGATACAACAACACCGTTACCACAACCTTATAAATCTTCTATACCTCCATATCAATATATATTTATAAAAGGTACGTGGTGCTAACCTCGGCAATGTTCTGTTCTCATCGATCATGTACAGCTCTGAACAATTATAATTCCATCTTTTATTTTGTTCTATATAGTCCATGAACATTTTTATTCATCTCACAATATGCACCGAATGTGTTCATGATGGTTTTATGTTTATAAATTTTCTTGGTCCTCTTTATATTTTTTTATCGGATAAGTGTACATAATGTCTATTGTCAAAAAAATTTTAAAAAAAAATTATGTCATGATATGCTTATATAAGTAGCGTAGCCGGACTCCATATATTAGATGTAAAATTGTTTATTGGTGTATGCATAAGTACGTTTACATTAGATGTAAAAATAATTGAGAAAATGCCAACAAAGAGAAGAGCAATTGAGATCTATAAACTTGACAAATATATTTACTATTTTGATAGAAACTCGTATTTGTATATTTTTGTTAAATATCTAAAAAAAAACATAATAGAATTCACAAGCCAAATATGCAATAAATGGGCAGAAAGTACAATTAATGTTCAAGCAATTAAGGTAAGGTATAATTAAAAGGAAACAAACAATGTCAAATTAATGGAGATGCATCTATATATTGGGTAGTCGTAGCAATGGTCTATTCTTGCAATTAATAAGCTCGTTTAAAATCAGGTTTGTGTAGCTAGTAGCTATAGCCTATAGCCTATAGTGTGTTGTTTTGTGCTAAATTAATTAAGTCTACTAATTATTATGGCAGTATATATATGTAAACCCTCCTGTAAGTATATGTAAAGTTATGTTTTTAATTAGACTTAATTAAAAAAAGGCTATTGTGGCTTCCCTACTGCCACCTGTAATTAAGGTCTTCGATTTCTCTCCATTATTATTTTTTCGTAAGAGATCTAGTTTGACATTCGATCTCTAATAAATATATGAGGTTCCAGCTTTGCTTTCTCCTAGGTTTTTTTTTTTAATTTTTATTTTATTTTAAGCATTACATGCTAGATGAATAAATTTTATGTAATTTTAATTTACGAGAGGGACAAATAGTAATAACTCTGGTAAAATACTCACTTTAATTTGCAAAGCATGGTAGTATGGTGAGTTACAAACATTTTACTTCACGCTCGTATTCTAATTTGAAAATCCAACCGATCCGAACTGCTCAACATTTTCTCCATATTGAAATATACTTGGAGACTAAATTTTACATTTTTTTTGGAATTTTTTTACTATTTATTAAGCCACTTTGAAAATGGCAGATTCGCAACTCACCATAGACCATCCCTATATATATAACACCCTATCCGGATCATAGGGGACTCATCTCGGGTGGAATTATTTTCATATTTATATCCATTCAGTTAACAAAAAAATATTTACCTGTGTTTGATAAATTAATTAAAAAAAACTGTATCCATAACCTTCTTTTCTTATCGAATACTATACTATATGTATCAAATAAATAAATAAAAGGGTGTCATTCGACACATCTATTTTTGCTTGCAATAAAATATTTTTCAAAGCAAGAGAGAGAGGAAAAAATATATATAAAAAAAAATTCGAGTTATCTCATATTCATATATATTTCAATCATGAATAAAAGTATATAAAAAAAAATTCGAGTTATCTCATATTCATATATATTTCAATCATGAATAAAAGTATATCATACCATGCACCTCTCATCTCTATATAGAGATAAATACCTATATATATTTTAATTTTAATTTTACAATTATTATATATATGATAACGGGCAGAAAATAGTTTTTGTCCATTCAATAAACTAACAAAAAAAAATATTCATATTCATATTCAATAACCTAATAAAAAAAATTTCATTCATACATTTAATATTTTAGTACGTAGGCATGGGTAATGATAAATTAACAGATTGGTAAACTATCCGCTCTTCTGAGAAGTTCTCACCTTCTTAACCTACCTTTTTTTTTCATGAGTTGCTAATCATTGAAACCTTTTTACGTACGTCTGCTTGCTTTAAAGCCAAAAGATGCTCTTCTAGCTTCACCTTTTCTTCTCCATGGGGCCTTATTACTAGAGCAAAAAGAAACCAAACACAAATAAACCAAAATAATTAAATAAAACAAAACAAATAACGGAGATTTTTTTTTTTACTTTATTTTGGGTTATTTTCTTTTATATAGGACACTTATTGGAGCAGGAAAATTAAGTCAAATTTGAAAATTGCAAAAAAGTTATGAATTAATAACAGTATAAAAGGAATATTTTATTACCATTAAACTATGAATATCCAAGCACAAAATATTGAATGAAGACTTGCAATATATAATGTAAAATATGTTTGGTAAGAAAAAGAAAAGGAACATTAATGATAAAAAAAAAGTAAAAAAAAAAAACCATATTATTGATAGTTTTGTTATCTTTCATTCTTGGGTAAAAGAATAAACATGAATGAAAATGGAAACTATCTAAACAAGGTGGCTACAATTAATTAAAACATTGATAGTTGCTTTTAGAAATAACATTCATAGACATAGACACATAGTACATGTGATGTGATAAAGTGATAAAGGATTTAAGCTTCTATCATTTTCTAAAGTTCACCTATAAAAAAATATGGAAAAAGTGGGTCTATGTTAGATAGATTGGTCCCGGCGTACCAGACATAAAATAAAAAAATTGCATGTGATCAGAGACTTTCTGATTGCGCAGTAACAACAAACTGTTGGGATATCATGTCTTTTCCATTTTAAAACAAATGGAGACGTCCTGTCCTGTATTCAATTGTATCTAATTGGATCGGATAATCTTATATTTGATTTGGGCCGTATGATTTAAAATAAATGATAGTGGTAATTTTCTTATGTCATAAAAAAAATGATCCTTAAATGACATTAACGTATTGATATGACGTATTTTATTAGATCATATGGTTCATACTGAAAAAATAAAATCTTATCATAAGGATCAACACTAACAGCATATATAAGCTGCCAAGATTTTTTCTTAGCGATAATTATGATACCATCTATTGATTTATAGATGTATTCGAAGATAAGTTATGATTGATGATATTTTTTTTCAAATAAATAAATGATAATATTAAAGATAATCAATTTAAAACTAAGTTGTTAGTTGTTACGTTGAATTTATGGAACTAATTCTAAAATTCGAAACCACAAGTTAATGTCATTTTGATGAAACGCAATAACTCCAGTTTTTGTTAACTGGAGAGGACTGTATTTTGTGCCAACTCAATTGCAGTGAATCGTCCCGTGGAAGCACCTGATCTGAGAATTCGCATCCTCCGAGATATCTCAAATTTTTAGTGTTTTTATATAAAATCTCAACCGTTTAAATAATTTCTGCGCGAATCTCAATGCACAGATAATATTGGCCCCTGCGTTATCTCCGAATAGAAACCGTACACGTCAGTCACGTAAAAGTTGAGATATCTGAGAGGATACGAGTGTGTATCCTCAGAGATATCTCAATTTTTGCGTGACCGACGTATCCGGTGCCTATTCGGATCAGCGTAGGGGGCCAGTTTTATTTGAGCTTTGAGATTCGTGCAGAACATATTTGAACGATTGAGATGTTTCAAAAACTCACTCAAAGTTTGAGATATCTCAGAGAATTCGAATTCAGAGGATACACACTCTTGAATCCTGATGAATTCGCACCCTCTGAGATATCTCAAACTTTGCGTGACTTTTTTGGAATATCTCAATCGTTCAAATACACTCTGCACAAATCTCAAAGCTTAAATAATACTGCCCCTCTACGGTTTTCCGAATAGGCACCGGACACGTCGGTCATGCAAAAATTGAGATATCTCAGAGGATACGCACCCGAATCCTGATCAAATTCGCATCCTCTGAGATATCTTAAACTTTGCGTGACTTTTTGGAATATGTCAATCATTCAAATACATTCTGCACGAATCTCAAGGCTCAAATAATACTGGCCCCCTACATTCCCCCGAATAGGCACCGGACACGTCGGTCATGCAAAAATTGAGATATCTCAGAGGATACGCACCCATCCTGACCTGAATTCGCATCCTTTGAGATATCTCAAACTTTGCGTGACTTTTTGGAATATCTCAACCGTTCAGATGGGATCTACACGAATCCCTAAACACTGTGATCGGAAGGTCTTCGCGTGTGAAGGAATCAGAAATGGAAATAGATTTATCGTGTTGGGTGTTTTTATTTTAAATTAATTTAATGTGTTTCGGGATCATACATTGCCCGTTCGGACCTTTGTATCTGCTCAAGTTATGTTATGAGGCATCGTACCCAAGGCTTTACTAATCATCTCCCGATCTTTAAGTTTACGTATTTTTTTTATTTTAAGTTTTACCCTTTTAATTTAATTTTTAAAGAAGTTTTGAAATGTTGCAGGGTTGTATTTTCAAAATCCAAGCACATTCTTACGATTTTTACAACTTTGAGTCGAGCCTACCGAAAGGAGGCTCAAAACTCTAAATAGTTATTATCCCATTTTACTTGCTTAATTTAATTAATCACTACTCCTAAATGTGCGTTCTACTTTACCTTTCCTATTTCGTAATTCAAACCGAAGTCCGTGACGCAATTTAGTTATGTTCTATCCTAATGTTTGTATTACATTTATATATATGGCAAAGACTTTTATGGACATAAGGACCTATTTGTAAAATGAACATATTTTTATTTTCAAAGTCCAAATAGTCGATCCGAACCGTTCATCTTGTTTCCCATATTAATATGTGCCTGGAGACCAAATTTTACATTTTTCTGAATTTTTTTACTATTTATTAAGATGGGTACAAAAAATATCAAATTCAGACCATTGAATTTTGTACCCATCTTAAGAAATAGTAAAAAAATTTAGAAAAATGTAAAATTTTGTCTCCAAGCACATATTAATATGGAGAACAAGATGAACGGTTCGGATCGACTGTTTGAACTTTGAAAATTAAAATATGTTCATTTTACAAATATGTCCTTATGTCCATAGAAGACACACTCTCTCTCTCTATATATATATATAAAACAGTTGAAATTAATTGGCACCTACTTGTTAAAAACAAACATGGTACTTGAAATTATACTTTGTACGTTCATTTCAAATTTGAGTAGAACTAGGGTGCTCCTAAGTTCACCTAACCTCTTGTGAACTTGATTCTAAAATATATCGAATCGACTTTAAACGATGAATCCAAACTGTTGAAATCCTTCTACCTAATGATTGATGTGTTTACATGTGAAAATTTTAAAGTTTCAAATTAATTTAATATAGAGTCAAGTGGTCAAAGGAGTCCAAAAAATGAATGCATTAAAATTAATTTATAAACCTTAAACTTTTGACCACTTGACTCTATATTAAATTAATTCGAAACTTTAAAATTTTCACATGTAGACGCATCACTCATTGAGTAGAAGGGTTTCAACTGTTTGGATTCATCGTTTAAACGATTCAATATATTTTAGAGTCAAGTTCACAAGAAGTTTGGTGAACTTAGGAGCACCCTAGTTCTACTCTTCAAATTTAATTATGTAAGCTATATATGTACTCAAATATTTAGTGTAGAAATTAATTATAAGCAAAATGCTATTTTTGTTTTAAAAAGTTTTACAGCTAGCACCACCACCTCTTCAACACATACCGTGTGAAAAGATCAAAACTTGCGTTTTCAAAAAAAAAAAAAAAAAAAAAAAAAAAAATATATATATATATATATATATATATATATATATATATATATATATATATATATATATATATATATTTATATTTAATAAAATGTGATAATTGGCAGGGGAAATTAAACTAGCTACTGAACAAATGAAGTATTTGGATAAGTTGAAATTAAGTTTAAAGACATGTCTATATATTGTCTCATGCATGAAATTGAATATGAAAACAATTAAATTGAGCAAAAAAGACCAGTAGTGGCCATGCATGCATGCCATCTTCTTCCCTAATTAATTATATTATTTTGAATTTTTATTCATCAGATTCAGACCAAACTAATTCACATCAATTCAAGTTCTCAGTTGACCAACCAAGGAAATTAATAATATCGATCGATCGTTTTCTGTCAGCCTTCTCGATCGCTCTAATTATTATCGTTCACATGCATTAATTGTACTGGTAGGCTATATATATAAAATCATATCGCTGGTTGATATTTGGACTTTTGTATCGGTTCCAATACTGTGCAACATATAGGTATACCTATCTATATATATAGTACCAGTACCTGCACGTAATTGTATCGGTTGGATGTTTAGGTGTTCAAGTATTATACATACATCCGTACGTACGTTCGACGAAATTGTTTTAGTTAATTGGTAACTTAATTATATTATATGGTCGTTAACTATTAATTACTTCTAATATATGTTTTTACATCATGAATATATATTAATTGCTTATCAGTGTGGATAACTATCTCACACACACACACACACACACACACATGGCATTCGCCAACAATTAAGCCAATGCAAGCTAGGTTCACAGTTCACACTGCCTGCCTAGTTTGTAGTTTGTACCAATTGTTTAGCGCCGACTATCAATTGAATTTACATATATATATATATATATATATATTAATTTCTACTCTTAATTTGAATATGAGAAAACAACAAAGACTGGTGTTCCCCATTATTTTTTGTCCATATACGTGACTATAATTGCTACTTTCAGATTGGCAGTGTCTTCAAATTCAACCCAAATTAATTAATAATACATTTTCATTTCAATTTTGGTTGGTCAATTGACAATAATTCCTACAATTTTGGCCTTATTTGTTTGAAATTAGATGCGTATGAAAAATGATTAATTGTTCATTGAGCGCTCAAACGCGTCCACATTAATTAATTAATATCACACCTATCTTTTATGTCAAAATCAAATCTTTGCAAGCTAATTTGGTCCCAAATAGCTGATTAAAATCCTAAAATACTTGCTACATGCAAATTAGACCCTTGACCTTAATTTCCATTTCTAGTTTTAATATGAATAATAGATAACAATCATTTTGACCACTAATTAAAAAAAAACGGTGGGGTTTTGGACGTAACCTTATCTAAACCTGGCCTAAATCGTCTTATCCATCTACATCAAAATATGTATTCATATTGACAGTTTAATTTACAAAGTCGTTTAAATTGATTAATTTCTAAATCGATCGTGGCACAAATCACATTATATATAGATTGAACTGCTTAAACTCAACTTTGAATAAAATCCAATTTCCTAAAAAAAAAAAAAAATGGGTAAAAATTTGTGGGTATCCATCCATCCTTGTATCATAAATTTTCAACTAAGTTGTAAATTTGGCGATTAGCATAAGCCACGAGGGGGAGGGACAAGTCACAACTCACAAGACAGGGCTAAGAACAAATGTTAAAAAGATAGACAGCTAGGAGGAATCTTTAATATTTTATATCTGGAATAGATCGATTTTAGATCTCTTTCAAACACATATATGGTATGCGTGTCGCGTACATCTTTCCAATTATGTGCTTACCTCTTTGCTGAATTGCTGTAGCATGTTTATACCTGCCTCAGGGAATCTGTCGGCATGGAATTTCTAATTCTCTCGTTAAATTCTGCTCTGCAATTTTAGGAAAATAGTAAATTATTAAATTGGACAGTGTCCTTCACATGACACATGCATGACGCAACATTTTTTAAAATTTGCAAAAATAATATTACAATTAATACTTTAATTTTTTTTTTTATAAGAAATAGTTTAGTTTATGAGTAGAATTAGAGTGTTTCTAAGTTTATTAAGTTTGTTTCTAAATTCAATTTTAAAATTTATTAGATTGATTTTAAATAATAAATTTAAACTGTTCAAATTCATTTACTTTATAAGTGATGCGTCTATATATAAAAAAATTTTAAAATTAATTTTGTATATAGTTAAGCAGTAAAAAACGTTCAAGAAATGAATCTTTTAAAATTAATTTATAAATCTTCTAATTTTGATCACTTGACTTTACACTGCATTAATTCAAAAGTTTAAAATTTTCACATGCAGACACATCACTCGTAAAATGGATGAGTTTCAACAGTTTGGATTCGTTATTTAAATCCAATATGATATATTTTAAAGTTAAGATCGTAGAAGGACTTGGTGAACTTAAGAACACCATAGTTCTATTGTTCTTAAGCTCACCATGCCTTTTTTAACATAATGCCAAAACATATCAGAACGACTTTAAACGATGAATTTAAACTGTTGAAGTGGATATACTCCACAAGTGATGCATTTACATATCAAATTTATAATTTTCAAATTAATTTAATATCAAAATCAAACAGTAAAAAAATAATAAAAAATGAACGCATTAAAATTAACTTATAAACCTTGTTTTTTTACTATATGATTTTATACAAAATTAATTTAAAAAATTATAAATTTAACATTTAAACGTATAACACATGAAATGGATCGATCAGTTTTAACGATTTAGATTCATCATTTGAAATCATTCTAATAGATTTTTTTTTTAGTAAAGCTCACTAAAAAAAGTCAGCTTAAGAGCACTCTAGTTCTATATATATATATATTTTTTATATAAATATACAAGAAGAAATTGATCTAGGTCCAAGAAATTAAATAATTTTGTTTACAAGACATAAAGATTAGCTATGTTTTCGAAATATCGATGTACTTATCTCGTATAACTTTGAATTTGGTCTATATGGTAGTTAATAGAAAATATCAATCCATAAATTACACAACCATAACTATTTTTATTAAGGCTTAAAGTTATACCAAATTGTTACCAGCTTTTCTATATAAAAAAAAAACAATCTAGCTGTACTCTTTTCTTTCATATATATATATATATTTCACTTCTCTTCATTGTGTTGTAATATTTTTGTCTTTTCTTAATTTTAATGCATTCTCAATTGTTAATCACCAATTAACCTTAAAAATTAATAACAATCACTAGAGTCAATGTTTTGTCTTTCCATAAATATATTCGGTGAATTAAAATATGAGAATCAATATAGCATTAGCCCCAGCATCAAATTATTTTAAAGCTAAATAAATTAATGGACCGTATTAGTAATTTGAGAGTAATTATTGGGGATTCGTTCTAGAGATATGATTGGAATCCTACCAGGCCTACGTAACGTACCTTAATTACCTGGATGAAACTGCACCATATATATATATCTATATATACAACTCAAATGAAATGATATATAATTCCAGAGACCTAAGTTGAATAGATATAGGTGCATGGTTAATCATGTTATGGATGATGCCATTGCCAGTACATAATCCAGGTTTACAGGCCCCACAAAACAAACAGTGAGTCACATGTGACCCGTCAACAAACTATTATATGCATGCATGATTGCATGGCCTTGTCAATGTTTTGACTGTTGGACCAGGGACGACACAGTATTTGTCGCAGATTTCACATCATTTTTTTATCGAACTCTAATCAATAATTTGATTTCTTTAAAAATAAAATCAGAGTAGCTAGGGAGAATTTTTGTAGCATTGTTTGGCTTGTAGTATTTTTAATATAATTCTGTAATAAATTTATTAAACAGTGTAATTCACACATTTTAATATACGAATATTGCTACATGTCATTTTAATTTTTTTTTAGTTAAATAATAATTACCATCCAGTAAATATTAAATATTAGAGTAAAATTATTATAAAATTGATCCTCCATTATCTATAGATAATTTTTATATGATTGATTTGAATATTTATTTGACTCCATAATTTGAATGTCTAGCTTCACCTATGATAATTTAGATTATCGCTTGAAATATATCCAGTTAATACAAAAAACATCTATGCACGCAGTATGCTGTCAATTCTTTACCGTAGCTTATGCTGCGTAAAAATTGATTTATATGTTTGAAATTAATTTAATGAATATATGTTTCAGTAGTATATTATATTATATTGGGAGTACATGTAACTGTTAATTTAATGAATATATGTTTCAGTAGCTCAATGATTAATATTTGTGAAAACTGAAAATAAAATGACGAGCACTGCACTGTTACGACATCTACGAGAAAGATGTCGACTGAATGAATGATTGAGGCTTTGAATCAAAATTAGAGACAAGAAAGAAAGATTTCATGAAACGGGCCAAAGCCTTATTGGGTCAGATTATTAACTACTTGACCGATTCTTTCTTTAATAAGCAATCCATAGCCCATAGGATTAGGATTGCTTGCTTTTATGGGCCTATTCGGCACTATATCTATATTGGAGTCACTCAAATCAAATGAATGCTGAATTTTGAGTTGGATCCGAACCATCCGATATGAATTGGTGTGCAAGAGCAAGACGAGTGAATGAATGAATGAATATTGCTCATCAATCGTTACTCAAATCAAATGAACCCCAAAAATTCTCTGCACGAGCTGAGCTGAAAGTATTGCCCTTGCCCCTCCTCCCTCTCTCTCTCTTTTCCTTGTACAACACAACGCGGGTTTGATCAAACGGGTAAGCAAGCCTCTTCCCGTCCTTTATTTTACTTTTCACTATCAAATCTAGGGTTTCATACAGACCGATTTTTTTTTTTTTTTTTTGTTAATTTCATCTCAGTCTCGCCATATTTTTAAAGGTTCCATTTCTTAGCTCAATTTCAATTTATTGAGTTGAGACCATTTCGGTAACAAATTAAATAGTTGCATTAAAATACTTCTTTTGAGCTCGCAATAAGACCAACCAGAATAATTACTGTAAATGAAGCTGGGTCACTTAAATAAGTGACAGCGTTATTAATGTTCCATTTATCCATTCATCTAGGTGTAATGTTCTAAATGGATTGACTAGCTATCTATCTAGGCGAAAAATAATAATTTAATTGAAAACCACTTCTTGTTTACAGCATTACTATCTAAGATTGGCATATGTCGGATCAAAGCGAGTCTGATCCCTCTTCCGATGAAGAAACATCACTAGAGAACAATGAAGAAGAAAATGCCCAAACCCAAATCCAGGTGGTCAATAACACTAATCCTTTAAATACAACCGGAGATAATGCATCTGAGCCCAAAATCAGCATGGTGTTTAACTCTGAGGAGGAGGCCTTCCAGTTTTATGTGGCATATGGTTTTCGTACTGGCTTCGGTACTGTCAGGAGGTCCAACAATACCTTTGATGGTTTTCGCTACAGGTCAACATTTATTTGTTCAAAAGGTGGTAAATCAAGGCACCGACCTAATGCTAAGAGACCTCCTCGAAAGAAGGGCGGCAAAACTGGGTGTAAAGCTAAAATGATCGTAAAAGATGCACATTTTCAAAATCGGTGGGAAGTTATAGTACTGGAGTTAGAACACAACCATCCACTTGATCCAGGAAACCCTAAATTGAAGAAATATTTAAAAAAACACCCATTTTCAAAGAAAGAACGGGTACAAAATGCTGATGGTATAGATGCATTAAATGATAACATGGCATCTGCGAACCTGGAGTTAGATTATGGTGATGGTACTGATGCAATGAGAAAATTGAATTTTGCCAAGGGGGATTTGGATGCTTTGATGGAGTACTTTGATAAAATGCAAGACGAGAACCCATTTTTCTTCTATAGCTTGGATTTGAATGAATTGGGTCAGGTTAGAAGTGCTCTGTGGGTAGATGCGAGATCAAGAAGTGCATACCGGTACTTTGGTGATGTGGTGACTTTTGAAGTGAACAAATTCGCTGACCAGTACGATGATGTGTACTTTGTTTCTTTTATTGGTACAAACCACCATGCACAATCGGTCTTGCTTGGGTGTGGCGTAGTCTCTGGCACAACCGTTACTACATATCAATGGATTTTCAGGACATGGATGAGGTGCATGGACAATAAACCTCCAGTTGCAGTAATAACTGCATATAACAAAGAAATTGAGACCTCTGTAAAAAGTATATTTCCTGATGCGAAACACCGTTTTTGTCTGTGGCATGTGTTGAAAGATTTACCTGAGAAGATTGGTGCTTCAGAAAATATTGATACAATAATCTTTAGGTTAACTAATCTGGTATACGACTCGTTAACCATACCAGATTTCGAAAAAGATTGGAATGAGCTGGTACAACAATACGATCTCCAATCAAACGAGTGGTTGACTGACTTGTACGATGTCAGGAAACAGTGGGTCCCAGTTTTCGTGAAGGATTTCTTCTGGGCTGGAATGTCAACTATCGACAGAGGTGAGAGAGCAAGTTCCTTCTTTGACGGGTGGATCAGACCCGAAACCACCATTAAAACCTTTCTCGATCAATACGAGAGCAGCGCCAAATTGAATTCAGAAAAGGAAACATATGAGGATTTTAGGTGTCTCCAGATGCATCCACAGATAATTTCTGGCATGCCATTCGAAGAACAGATTGCAAAAGTATACACACTTGAGGTGTTCAATAAGTTTCAGGTTGAGGTGAAACAGTTGTTTCAGATGAGTGGTGTCCTGGTTGATCGTACCGGTTCGGTGGTTTCTTATGTGGTCACCGAGATTGAAAATGGGAGGGGTTATCGAGTCGCTTATGATAGTGTGGAGGAAGATATTTGGTGCCTTTGTAGGTAAGAACTATATGCAGGTACTTAAGTTGAAAATATGACCAAAATTGCTGTTTCAACTCGTATATAAGAGTTCTAACAAATAGAGGGAACTTCATGCCTTTCATCGTTTACTATAGTCAAAACTTCAAATTAGGCCTCTAGTCTATGGTCAAATGAATGGCCCCTGGGAGCATGGAAGACCTAGGATACTGTTTATTTTCAAACAAGTAGCTGATGTTGAAAGGGTATGTTGTCAATTTAATTTTTAAAATGTTAAGGGATAAAAGAGATAAAAATTAAGTTTGGTGGGGATATTGGATATATAGTGTTTTCATGGGGGAAATTGGCTATTTTAGAATTTGATATGGGTGCTATCTAGGAGCCAAGCATCTAACTTACCATGTCTTAATCTAGTCATTTTTTGTAAATTATCTCATCTTTAGTTCAGTTTGGTTTTACTGTAAATATAGGACTCTGACTTTAGTCCTAAAATTATCATTATTATCATAATATAACTTTTCTATGATGGTGAGATTCCATCACATAACCTGATTTCACAATCAACTACTAATTTCATCTGCAATGAAAGACTTTAAATACAAGTCCGAATTTACATCTACTAATATCATTTGAGACCCACACTGACACAACTTTTCTTTATGTTTTAGGTCCTTTCAGTACCGAGGCATACTCTGCCGGCACGCTTTATCAGTGCTCCGGCAAGAAATTGTGATGCTTATTCCCAACAAATATATCATAACGCGCTGGCGCAAGGATTACAAGCGCCTCCAGGCATCTATGGTTGCGTCTTCCTTGGTAGTCCCCACAACTCAGGACTCAGTCAGCTATGATGATCTGTACCAGCAGGCCCACAGCAACTTCTTAGAAACCCTTGAATTTGGGTGCGGGGCCCGTGAATCCATGGAGCACACTATATCAGTTTTGAAAGAAACAATGGACAAGGTATGCCCTTAAGATGCATATAAAATATCTGTTACATGTATCAAACTACAGGACCTTATTTTGCTTTACTTGCTTTAATTGAAGTATATTTTTGATAATTAATGTTCTCTGTGGCCATTCGATCTGTAGCTGAGCCTGTATCGGGTTGTATTCTGACAATATCAGTTTGAGTCAAATCAGGGTGGAGGGAGTGAAACCATATGGGGGTCAATTGACCCTCATTTTGTTTTTCATTTTTTTTGTACTTATATGTGATTTTCTATATAGTTTACAATAAAATGTTGTGGGAACTGTAAATTGACCCCCATTCACGGAATAAAAATTTTATACGATTGACCCTCACAATTTGAAAGTCTGGCTCCGCCCCTGAGTCAAATATGTCAATTTGTTATCCTAGGCCATGGGGACTTATCTGATATTCACTATTCACATATCAGAGTAGTATTGATTAAAGTAAATTTATTTCGCATGCTATTCGAAGGTGATCTCATTTGAGAAGTCGCTTAGAGAGCAGAGAATGAGGTTGGACGCTGATGTGGCACAAGTGCCTGCCACTTATACATACAACTTGATAAATGAGGACTTTACTGATGACTTGTCTCCAATTACGCTGAGTACGAGAGGGTGGGACCCAACCATGCCACAGCCAAAGAAGAAAAGAAAGAAGATACCAGGCCTGAGCGTGAGTGCACTTGGTGCGCTCAAGACAGGAAAGAAGAAGACCCCAAGCAAGAGTAGTGGGGCTGGCTCAAGTGGGGCCCTCGCAAGGACCAACATCAATGAGATGTTGCATGTAAGATCATATTGTCTTATTTGTCTTGTGCCAAACCAATGTATTCTGTCTCTAGGTTCTTTTTAGTAGTTTCTCATTTGTATTTCTTCTTAGTGGAAACTTCATCCCTGGCTGATATATTTTCTATTGAGTGGAACTAGGGTGCTCTTAATCTCACCAAGTTCTTTGTGAGCTCAACTCCAAAACCTATCTGATTGAATACAAATAACAAATCCAAACCATTGAAACCAATCTACTTACAAGTGATGCGTTTACATGTGAAGTTTATAATTTTTTGAATTAAAAAGTCAAGCAGTAAAAAATGATGAAAAATTAATGCATTAAAACTAACTTATAAACCTTATTTTTTTACCACTTTGACTTTATGCTAAATTAAGTCGAAATTATATAAATTTGGCATGTAAACCCATCACTCGTGAAGTACATCAGTTTTAACGGTTTGGACTCATTGTTTGAAGCTATTTCGATAGGTTTTAGAACTAAGCTCACCAAAGACTTGGTAAGCTTAAGGACACACTAGTTCTAGTCTATTTTCTATACTTCATAAAATTGCTGTGTGAGAAGAAAATGATGATTTACTTGACATCTGGCCAGTGTTTAGCCATATTTTGCTAGTTAGCAGTGCCCCTATGTTTGTAGAAGTATTGTGTAGTGTCAAGAGCCAAGATTTCACTTTTATTCAAGAGTATTACTTTTTAGCTATTTATGTTATGTTCCTCTAGTAATATAGATGTAGGTTGTTATGCTTGATTTTTTTATGATTGTTATTGTTGTTGTCATATGGCAGTTTAAATTTCTTTTCCAAGAGAATCATATTGTTTAATACATTAATTTATGTAGTTTGGGCAGTTGTAATAAAAGAACATAATTTTAATATGTTTTGTTATGTTCAGGTCCAACAGCTGAATGAGGGATGGTCACTGACACCTGGTGGGGCCCAGGAAGCCTATCCTTACGGGGTGAGTTTATCCACTTGTTAATTTTTCCTTTTATAGTATCTTAATTGGAAGGTAATTTAAAGTTACAATCAATATGATTATCTGTAAATTATTTTTTATTTAGTGATTTTTGTTTTGTTCTGATACCAGGTAGAGACGATATCTTTTGATTTGTCACAGTACAATGGAGCTCCAAACTTCCAATGGCCTGATACAAGAGGATCTCGGATTCTCTGAACAAATGTCCTTATATTGTTAACTTAGCATTAAATGTATAATAGAACAGCTTAAATGTTGTTTGAATTTGTTTTGTATTGGTAGTTTGAATGCTTTGTCTTGGCAAGCAAAGAACTATTTCTTTCGGTAGGAAAGTTGGAGTGCTAGCTTTGTAATTTACAGTGTAGAATATATCTAGTTTGTGGTTTCTGTTATTATTTCCAATATATGTTTATTGTATTGACTGTGCACATTAGTGGCTTCTATGAAATTAAAGTGCTCAACTTTAGCAAATGTGTACTGGCTTCTCTCCAATTATTATTAGGCTATTAATTAGCTGGGGCATGTGAATTATCTTTAATTCTGTAGCAAGTTAACACAAATATTGACAAATATTGAGAGATGGAGGGCAGAGGGAGGAGAAGAAGAGAGAAGAGGAAGAGGAAGAGAGAGAGGTGTGGTAGATACATCATACATGGTGAATTAAAGAATTTGTGCTGAGTGGGGTTGGCCACACCCACAATTAAAGAAGAGAGAGGGCTGGGACGGGCAAGAGGTTTTAAGTACACATATATGCATGCAGTGGGGTTGGCCACAATTTTTTTTTTTTTTTTTTTTTTTTTAAATTAATATAAAATTAATATAGATGTTAGATAAATTGAGTTAAAATTTTGATAACCCTTGGTTCCATCGGTTCTTTTAGCTTTGAACGTAGCCCGTTTAATTTTAGCTAAAATTGTCCTGCCTTCTTTTCTTTTCTTTTCTTCTTGTTTTAGCTAGCTGAACAATTTTATGGGTTCAACTCCGATGGTCTACCGTCGGTTTGGGAAAATAAACGTTCATAAAAAGATAAAAAGTTGTATCAAGAAATTAACAAGTACCAAAAATCTATATATATCAACTTCTCTCATTTAATTTGGTGTCAGGAAAGTACTTAATAAAATGTTGATAAATGAAATCAAATGTGTTCATGTTTGTAAGATTGCTTTCTTTGTCAATGTATTTTTCAAATGAAAAATGATAATGATAAAGTTGTAAAAAAATAATATGGTTAGTTAATTTGCATTGGAAATGGCTAATTAAAGCAGAATGGAGAGAATTAGAAGCGAGAATAAATTGTAGTTGATCAACTGTCTGTTCTGAAAATCTTTGCAGAAGCTGCAAGGTTGTGAGGAAGAATTGAACTCTCGACCTTTGAATAACCAACTATACTACTTCTCTTTTTCTAATAGTTTTTTTTTTTTTATCAAACCAAACATTTTATTTTCGTTCGCATTATTGAAGACAAACAAACAAAATTTAATAATTTTTTTTTCTTTTGGAAAAAATAGTTAGACCAAGAAAAGACAGACGTCCTTGTACATTTGAAAAGTAACATGATTTCTAAACAAATATACTTTTAACAAAAAAACAAACTATGTATTGAACAAGAGAGAAATAAAATTTCTAAATAACAGTTTTCATTTTAGTAAAAATTAGACCTAACTATTTAATATTCACAAGATGTTTTCTCATCCGAGTTTTAAATGCGCGACTTCCAACATAAAGAATATTGTCTTTATCACTGGAAATAATAGTTAACATTCTTGAACAAGGAAATGAAGAAACAATATTACTCGAGAAAATATCTCCCGTGCGCATCGTCTAAATTGAATTCAATCTTCCAATCAAAATATGCTTTAACAACATTAATACTTCATAGATAATTGACATAAGAATGCAACCTTTTTTTTTTAAACTTAATATGTAAATTTCTTTGAAAGTTAATAGATGAAGTATCTTTCTTCTTATAATATTTGAGTGACATATGGGCGAATATGTAGTTTTCAACGGAACATGTGAATTAATTCCGAATTAAGATGCCGGTGACATTTATATAAAAGACCCAAAATAATTAACTACATATTATGTATATATCATATATAGTGCCAAGCAATGCTTGCCAAGAGGACTTGGCAAAAAGACCATGTGTCATGTGATGCTTAATTTACCAAAAAAAAAAAAAAGAATAAATAAAACAATAAAAGATTCTTCATTACCATCTAATTAATACAATGCAGCACTCTCCAGATACATTTTTTCTTCATGGTTTCTCTTTTCGATCAGCTTGAATTAGATTACAATCATTAATACATATCCCTAAAATTAATTATCTATTTAGCCAAGTAATATATCGTTTTATTAAAAAGTTACAAGGAATTTGTAATAAATTACAACCACAAAAATATTTCTTGCCATTAAAATGTCAAAGGAAATTTTTATATAATTTATCGGCTTATCGCATTCGTGTACAAATTCAATAATATTCAAATGTGATTTCGTCATATAAGGTGGATATGATATTGTTCGAAAGATCTACATGTCGATTAATTGACTATCGAATACATTTTACTAATCTACATAATAATTAATTCATGCATATATTTAAATTGTCCATTTTAAAAAAAAAATAGTATACTACAAGAGTGTATATATATATATTTTCAAAAAGTAATATACACTACGTACAAGAGTTTTTATATATAAATACATTAAGTACGTAGTTTTTATATATAAATACATTAAGTGGTTTGGATCAACTGTTCGAATGTGATTAAAATATACGAGTGACGATATGGTATTTTGTAAAGCACATATCAGTTCATACTATGGATTCATATTTTTGTTTCTAAAATTCTACCAATCGATCTAAACAGCTCAACATGATCTCCATATAAACAAACTTAGATTTTTCTTTACTATTTCTTTTAGACAAATAGATAACCACTTTAATTTTTTTGCACATGTGAAAATAGTGATTTTATATCTACCTAAAAAATAATAAAATATTCTAAAAACATAAAATTTGGTCTCTTACCACATTTTCATAGCGTTCTAATAATGTGTTATCGCTATAATATTTTCGGACCTTAAACGCTAAGCTATAAAATAAAAGTGCGCTATTTGAGCTACAACCGCTGTAACGCGTAGCGTGTAGTGCAAATAGCACACTGTGCTATATAAGCTTTTATTTCAAAGTTCAAATTGAAAAATTCTTTTAAGGACCAATTTTTTTAAGACCCATATTACTTTTGCTTCTAAATATAAAAAATATAGATAGTTTTGACATGATGCTTATGTTATTTTGAATAAAAAATAATTAGTTTATGTCATGATGCTTAGGTTATTTTGAATAAAAAAAATACATATATTTTATGATATTACTAGAAATATTTCAAATAAATATTTAAATTTTGCACTGATTCAATATGAATATTATAATTTCTTAATTTTGGAGTTACTTACTGCTCTATGAGACTTTAGATAATGTTGATAATTAGTAGAATTATATAAGTGAAGGGTTCAAATGCCTCCATTTTTTGTGTCTCCGTAATTCCTCCATTTTTAAGAACTTTAATAACTCAAAATTTAAAACTTAAAAGTCAAAATAAAATAATTGGATATAATCTACATCATTTTATTTATGCACATGTAAAAAACTGTGACATTTCAACTTTGTTTTGATTGTCATCAATAACTTGTAAAAACATATTAATATGGATAATTTCTAGATATTGATTTTTTAAATGATTGATTCACATAAAAACAAAATGAAAATGTGATATTTTTTTATGAGCACATAGAAAAATAACATAGATCACATCTAACAGTTATATTTTGACGTTTATGATTTAAATTTTGATTTATTAACGTTTTTTAAAATGAAGGCATGATGGAAGCACAAAAAATGAAGGCATTTGAGCCCTCCTCATTATATAATTTAACTTTTGAAAAAAAAAACCCGCTATGTAGGATAGTTTTCGCTATAGCTACAGTATTCCTGATAGTTTTTCTTTTAACCTTCTCACAATGACGCGATAATCGCTATTTAGAACTTTGCATTTTCATATGAAAATCACGTCGAACAGTTCAGATCAATTATTTAAATTTATAATATGAAAATATAAATTTATAGTACGGACCAATTTGCGCTTTGCAAAGTAAAGTATCTTAGCCTCACTCAATTTTTTTTGTTATATATTTCAACCGAGTTATAAATGCTTGTACAAGAGTCTAACTCAGACTATAAATTAGCTCCCAACATCTTTGAGTATCAGTTAATATCAATTAATTATGTTGTAAGAAACGAACAATAAATAAATAATTAAGTAAATTACTCTTTTAACTATTGAGAGAAATCATTTTTATGACCGCGAAGTGTTCCAAAAACTATTTTCAGATCTACAAGACTACAACACATGGTTCCATGTTACAAATCTGAACCCCTACACAATCAGTCTGAAAACTAATAACGGGCTTCGAAATAAGGCCCAGCCCAGTTTGCATCTGGGCAGTCTGATTGGTGTCTGTCGAGAAATATTATTTAAGGGATTCGAATCGAATCGGGCAATGATTTGTCGGGTAAATATTTGAACAATTGAGTTTTGACTTGATGCAGCGCACAAACTCGACAATGAAAACTGCGATTCATATGGTTCATGAGCTGCATGAAGCGAAAAGTACTCTGTTAAGTTATTTGCCCGATTCATATGGTTCCTGTTCTCTCCCAAACTGTTTTTCAATACAATTCCAAATTTCCAATACCTAGACCTAAAGCCAAACTGTTAAGGCTAAACTTCGATTCTTCTTCCCTTTTCTTTCTTTCCCAATTTCAAATTTCAACGGATGATTTTTCACCGCAACCGCTGAAACAAGTATTCAATTAAGTGCAAGTGCAAGTGCAATCTTTACGAAGCCCATGGTATTTGATTTGGTTCTTGTACCCACCCGTAAATTGCTTTGCTTTGTTTCTCTCCTGTAAAATCAATCACTTAATCTCAAGAACAGGTTCTTAGAATTCCATGTATTTTTGGATTCAGTCTCCATTTAGTTTCTTTCTTTTTTCTTTAATGTGATACCTGTACGGCTATACCTATGAATGAACTGGTATTTAATTTATCATCTGATTTAGTGAAAATTATATTATTTGCAGATTAATTGGTAGCTATCTCTAATGGTGGCAATGGAATTATCTCTTCTTCCACCATCAATTGGTCGAGTGAAGATCTCAGATTTGGTACCAACTGAGGGCCTCCCTTCTAATTCTTACAAGCTGTCAGTATCCATACTTACCCAATCTCTAGCTCAGTATTCAGCTGTCATTGTCGAGCTTCCACCTGGCGATGCTGCACTGTTGCGGGCCAGCCTTGAATCCGCTCGTCTCTACTTCCATCAGCAGGGGTATGTCTGCTAACTGCCATCAATTACCTCAGATTTCAGCACCGTAATATCCAGGTGCGGTAACAAACTGGTTTTGGGTTTAATAAAAGTTGTAAAGCTTTTTCTTCAGGCAAAGGAAATTTATTCAAATTTATACTGGTACCAACTGTTTGGAACTACCAAATACCTTTCATTTTTGTAACTGTACCAATCAGTAATGATGGCAAACAATTTTAAACACTTTCAATGTTATTTCTTTAGTTAAATACAATTTTGAAACACTCAAATATTATCTCATTACACAGTTATGAGAAAAACAACAACCCAACTGACACAACAGAGTGGTGTCGCACGTCAGGGTATTATGCTGACCCTCAGTTATTGCAAGAGACCTACGACTACCGGCCTGGCTTAACCCCACTTGAGCCCGAGCCCGACAGGTCATCTGAACTCTCCCCATCAGCCCTGCCCGATATATTTTGCATCCTCGGAAAGGCCGCCAGGTGTGTACTAGATGCTGTCAGTTACTCTCTCAGCCTACGCAGCTGCTCTTTTAACGAGATATTAGACAACGTACCATTGAGAAACCAGGAAATTTCCTCCTCGGTGCTTTCGGTGTGTTGCCACTCGAGGCCATCTTTTGTGGCGGGCCCTCAGGAGGGGCAAACTGCAATTTTTCCTATTGACTATGAGCACCAGGTTGACAAAACTTTAGTGACTGTGGTTAAACCCGACAAACCCGGGTTACAGATAAAGGATTTAAATGGGCAGTGGGTGCTAGGGGATAGTAACCTGGGCCCACAAGAGGTGATGGTTTATCCCGGGCTTGCACTTTACCAGGCAACAGCTGGGTACGTGGGACCTGCCTTGCACAGGACCGATGTGGCGGTTGAGAATAATTTGTACGGGAGGTGCTCAATTGCATTTAAACTGATGCCAAAATCGATGGCAAGTCTGAGTTGTAGCGAGATGCAGGCTGCGGGCTATGGTGTGGAGGCCCAGTTTCAGAATTCAATACCAGTCAGTGACTTCATGCAGAGGTCGCACCCCATTGATCAGATGTTCACAAGGAATAATGTAAAGCCAATGCCGAATGAAGGGCAAAATGGTACTTTCTCACCTTGCTAGAGTACCTAAGAAACATTTGTGACTCACCTACCTGGCCAATTTAATAGATTAATTACCCATAAGCACTGAGGCCCGCCTAAGTCAATATACTGGTATATTAACTTTACTTTGTTTACAGATAGGTTAGGTTAGCAACAAATTTATTTATTTGAGAACTATGTCAATCGTCATGATGCTTATTAAAATAAAATAAAAAAATTAAAAGTATACATCTGTTTTCTAATTTTTGGTGAAATTTGAAAATCCATTTGTCATTCACCAGGCAATTAAAAAATTAAACGATTCAATTTCATCAGTATATGATCAAGTGTCCAAGTAAATTTTAAGTTGCTCCAAATCTGGTTGGTCTACTATTTAAATTCATAAAGAACAAATCTAATTGTAAATTTTTTTTTGAAGAACTTAGGGCCTGTTATAATGGTTGTAAATTATGTTCAATTTTCAATATTATTTCATCACATTTGTTTAGTTATATTTTTTATATTGTTATATGTCAGATTCATTAAAAAGCTCAACAAAGAAAAAAAGAGAGACTTCTTCCAGTCAGAAATCTCTCCCTCCTTCTAAGAGGCTACGACTGGAGGCACAGAGGGTCTTAAAAGAGAAGGTTATGGAAATAGCAGAAAAGAAAGGTCTCAAAATGAAATTTTGTAGGCTGGGGCCGTGCGAGGATCACATACGCACATCTAACGGCCCGTGCAATAACATTCGTACAGCGCTTGGATGGCCGCCAAGTGTCCCATTTGTTCACCCTCATGACCTTCCCAACAAAGCGAAAATTGCATTTCTAGAAGCTTATGAACCCGGCTGGAGCACATCCCGGCAAAATGTTGAGTAAGTATCTGATAATTCAAAAGCCGTTATCTGATTGTCTTTTCTTTCATTATTTTATACTTGTTAAACTGAATAATATTTTTAGATGTTAGAGAATGACATGTACCTGTCAGTTTTTTGGGAAGTACTTCAATTTTTTCTCATGTATACAGCTAAGAGGGCGATTTGGTAATCTTTTGAAGTAGCTGCAATAAATGGGATAACAAGGTTGTACTTTTTCATTATTGGATTGTGGGTATTTGGGAGGAAGGGGCACTCATTTTTGTAGGTATGGTCATATTGTATTTCTGATTTAGCATGGCATAGTATTTTGATAATTTGCAGGAGGTCAATATCTTTAGATGTCTCTAATATATGTTCCACGTGACGAGTCTTTTACTGAACTCATAATTTTTGTCCAGCTATTAAACTTAATTTTGTTCTAATCTTATTAGTCATCCCTCTTAATTTAAAGGTTATTTTTACATTTCTATCTAGTTTTTCTCCTTCCTACTTCTTCCGCTCCCAACAACTCATTTTCTCATTGTGTGACAAATATTATATTGCCTATAAGATAGTAGACAAGAAAAAGTAAAATAAAATGCAATATTTTTAATGGAGAGTTACAATGGAGAAAAATAATAGGTCAGAGGGAGGTGATGGAAGAATAGAAAGAAAATTTGAAAAGGGAAATTGGGAGACATGGAAAGTAATTCCTTTTTGTTGGGGTTTTAAACAGAGGGAGTTGAAGTGATCTAATTGGTACAGAATTTATGTTTAAATTTGGAAACAATAACAACATTATGAAAATTTTACAACCTTAAAAATAAAACATGATGGAAATTTTAAGTTTTAAATTATGTTTTTCTGCAGTGAAAAAAAAATTTACTCGATATGATTATGAAATGCATTATATTTGTAATTACATTATAAAATGGAAGTTTATCAAATAGATGTTGTTGTTAAGTGTTGACATTATTTCTGTTTTCTTAACTTTTTTACCTTTTGTCTTCTCTCTTGTAATTCTTATTATTATTACTGATGCAAATTATATTTCTGATTTGATCTTTGCAGGAATGGATCTCCATAGATTTCTTTGACCTCTGACTGCTAAAGGTGAGATTTTGAACTGTATAATTTGGTGAATTCCCAAGTAATTATTTCAGATAAGCCAGATCCCTTGTAAGAAATTTGGTTACTTTGCGAGGCCACAAGAGCTGTATCATAGTAGACATGCAGTAGTAGTGAAATCATATTGCTCTAGAAGTTGCATGGTTGTTTCTTGTTTGTTTTCTTCCAGTTTTTTTTTTTTTTTTTTTTTAGCTTCCGTGTCTTGTACAGGAGATCCTCTCTTTCAAACTTGATTTTTTATTGAAATGATCTTTTGTAAATCTTGTCCGAGTGTGTTTCAATAAAGATGCTCGACACGCTCCATTATCCCAAATTTATTTACATGTTATTACTACCATCGTTCAAAATTAAAACATAAACAATAAATGAAATAAGGTCTCATATTTAACTAGGCATGTCATTACCTTCTGTGTGACATAGTGATGGTTCTTATTGATATGCAAGAATATACAGAATATATAAAATGTAAATGTTTTTAACTCACATAGTAATTAATTTTATATGCATCCATGTCAAGTTGTTAACTGATGATATCTCCATTTTTATATTAAGCATGTAGATATCCTGATCCGTTAATGACTTTGATTAAAAGATGAGATTTCAGATTGAATATTAGCCGTTCAATCAAATAGTTTGTCTTTTATTGATTCTATGCATATGTTTGATTGATTTATTTATTTTTTTACATGTAAAAGTCTAAATTTATATAGAAGCACACTCGCCACACATTTAGCCACATGGAGATATCCTGATTTTTCCATTTATTTCGAAAATTTTCTTAAACCCCATTTTGATTATTAGATACTTGATTTTATTATTAATATTTCTTTTCATTTTTAAATAAATTATTATTAATATTTCTTTTCATTTTTAAAATATTATTTAAGAGCACAAACCCATTGTAATTCTTTGATTTCGTTGTATGTCAATGTGTCATGGCTAATATTTACTAATATGGTTAGAAATTTACTAATATTTATCGCTATGCGGTCCACTTGATTGTAGGGGTGTCAATGGGTACGGTACGGGTTGGGTGGAGGCATTTTCATACCCATATCCATTAAAATTGACCTTATCCATACCCTACTCTTACCCATAAAAAATTGACCGTACCCTACCCTACCCTTACCCGTTAATATTATTGGGTAACGAAACAGTAGAGGGTGAATAACGGATAATACTAATATGATAATTAATTTTATTATATTTTTACAAATAGAACATCAAAAACTAATTCATTTCACACATATGTCATTGCATTACTAATAAAACTAAAAATAAATATGCAATCAATTCCAACTAAATTATTTTTTATAAAGCAAGAAATTCAAAAGCATGGATATCTATTCGAAAAAAATTCAATTATTTAACTAAATAACAAAACATGCAAATAAATAATATTTTAAACATTTTTCTAATAACAAAAACATATGCAACTAAATAACAAAAACACATAACTAATTATTACTCAAACTTTATTACAGAGGCACCAAAATGAAATTATGGAAGAGTAAATAAATATTGAATTTGAATATATATAATTTTAGATTTTATAATTACCGTATAGGGTAACGGGCACGAAATAGTCATTACTCATACCCATACCCATTTGGTTAACGAAAAAAAATTCTTACCCGTACCCATATTCAATAAACTAACGAAAAAAAAACCTTATCCATATCCGCCTTATCGAATACGATATGGGTCGGATAAACTGCTAAAAAGGTACCATTGACACCCCTACTTGATTGAACTTTCTATAAAATATAGAGGTCAAATTGATGCAACTTTTTTATTTAAAAATATTGATGAAATTTTCGGCGCATTATGCTATAACTGGTAAGTAATCTTTTTTTTTTTATTTTTTTTTATCGAAAGAGCATCTTTTGTTTTGAATAATCCTGAAAATATGTTGGTCCTAAATCTAATTTTTTTTTGTACCACGGATCATCCAACCAAATTATTTGACTAAATTAAAATATATCTATGATTTTATGATTATTTCGAACATATTTATATCTTTGCTGCGAAGTTGAGGAAAATAAATAAGAAAAAACAATGAAATAGTTTTCCTTGATAAAAGGGTGCAAAAAGCTTCAAATTACATAATAACATAAGAGAATGGATCAAGTTACAACAAAATTATAATAACAGTTTATTTTTTTTCATTTTCAAAGTCCAAATCATTGATCCAAACTGTTCAACATGATTATCTAAATAAAAATGTGCTTCCAGATCAAATTTTACATTTTTTTGAATTTTTTTACTATTTATTAAGTATTTTACAAAAACTAGTCAAATTCAGATCATTGAATTTTGTACCCATCTTAATAAATAGTAAAAAGATTAAAAAAAAATGTAAAATTTGATCTGGAAGCACATTTTATTTAGATAATTATGTTGAAAATGAAAAAAACCATTGTTATAACTTGATCCCTCCTCATAACTTAATAATATAATATGGGTCAAATTACATGATTAATTAAAGAAATATATTGGTCTATTTTTTATTGTTGAATTATTATTTTTATTGATCTATAATTTTATGAAAATACGTCAGAATTTTTTTTTTCTCTTATAATTAATATTTCTCCGTTGCAATGTACGGGCACAATACTAGTATAAATATAATGTTGAATACAGCTCCTAGAGTAGTTGAATGATATATTATATGCACATGAAATAGACAAGGATTATGGAGAAATTTCACTCTTCCACTACTACCCCTTTCTCTGCAGTCTATGAATTTCTCTTATCCTTCATGTATTAATTTATTATAGTTACCTTGTTGGCAACTGATAAAGTCTGATCAAGGCCCAAGATTCAAACTAAGCCCCCTGCCAAATTTAAGAAAAAAAAAAAAAATTTAAATCAAAACTTAATCTTTTCCTTCTTTTTCGGCCTTACAATATTACAAAGAAAGGGACATCTGCAAATTTAACCAAGATTTACTCTCTTTTGTTGTTACCAATGCGAGACCAAATCCAATTTTGTGCCAGATCAACAAAATGCAATTTCTATACAACACATAAAACATAAATTATCAACTAACAAAGGACCAAATTGAATTTCAATACCTACTTTGATGGTCAATAGATATATATTCAACCAGATTGTTACTCTGTTAGCTTTGTTTTTAGATGCAAAATAGTAGTATTGCAAGGAGCACAAACTGAAATCAGAAGGACATGCTGGAACAGGCTGTCTTGGACGGCAACCGCCTTCTCACATTTGCAACTGGAACCGATCAGCCAAAGGCATCGGATACAGATTTGCAACAGTGTTTGGTGGTATCAAAGTGTGTTAGCTATTGCTCCATGAAAAAAAGAAAAAATAAATCTGATACAAAAAGAAGGCCTGTTTGCGGGAACAAAGAAAGCTAATGCATGGTACCAGTAGTACACATGCACTAGGCTAGGCAGCTGTAGGAACCAGTGACGACAGTATGGCATTAGTGGTAACTTGAGCAGTGTAATACAAGCAATACGTTCTTGGCTCCCCAGTGAACTTGCAATTGCATGACTTATTCAAGGTGGATCGATATTGTAATATCATATGAATAATCGTTCTACCAAATTAATCAAAGCATTAATTACGAAAGTCTATGTCAAAAACTGAGAATTGAAAAAGAGGAAAGCAGTGCAGCCAAAAGGAAATGAGGAAGAATTAATGATTATAAAAAAAGAGAGACAAACAATTAATAAAGATGCTTTCTGGCATTAAATTAAGCAAACGATTATAAATATTACAGAGGTTCGCAACACATGCATCACGAACCAAAAACCCACACGGGCAATAATCACACCATGTACATGTGCCACACAAATTATCCACAGACAAAAAACACCCAAATTCAAGAAAAGAATTAAAGCAATATAAATATAATACAAAGGAACGACGTCCCAGATGTCCCCAGTCGATCCAATGGCGCTGAAGGGAATAAATTAAGATATGGTAATTAAAAGGCCTTATTTTGAATCCCATACTGAGAAAGCACTCGCGGATTTCATCCACTTGTCAGTAATTTCAGGATAGTGGCGGTGGATCACATCTCTTAGGCCTTCTGTTGTATTAACCCATTGCAAACCCTTCTTGGTATACGTCTTCTCATTGAAATAGCTTGTGAAAAAACGATCTGCTTCTAGCCTCCTGTTGCCATGAAATTATATATTATGTTTGATTTGATCTCCCTTTTTGTACTTAATTTTGTTTTGGCTAATGTATAAACAATAAAGATTAACTTAGGCAAATTAATATTGGTTAAAACTAAATTTGACCTTGATGCCATTAGGATGAAAATGTTAAATGCGGTTTCGCTTATGGCAAAGCCCTTGATCTTTTTCTCTGCCATGAGGCCTACGAGAAGATCCAACTTCTCTACATCGTCTCCATATACTTCTCTTAAAACTTTTACTGCTTCCTCGTCACTTGTCAAATCCTCCCATTTTTCTATTGGAGGTAGTAGTAGTTTCCTCCTAAACATGTTGTACCTTGATACACTTCTCTCCCTATCACGATATACTTTCATATATATATAAGAAAACAAATTAAAGATGGTATTAGCTAGAGATGAAAATTGAAAAGATATATATAACTATATATATAGATGTATGGAAAATGAGAAATGTTTTTGGTAATGACAATGAAATGAGAACTAAAAAGCTACCAGACACAGTAAACCATTTAAATTGGCAATTGGCATGACTTCCAATTATGTATTGTTATACTGCTGTTTATAACAATGCAGTGATATACCCCATCTTTTTTCAATATAGTGTACATGTGAAGCTATTACTTCTTTGAGCATGCTGCAATAATATATAGTAATGTATTTGGTATGAAGGCAATTCTGGTACCATTTTACTTGGTACAGTTTCAGGAATTCAGGATCCTCTACTGGTAGGTACCCATTAGGTTTATGCATTGTACCTTCTAGGGCCGCAAGGTCGATATGATCAGGTCTACTGGTACCATCCATATTTTGAGGTATGACATCTCTGAAAAAAATTGGGTAGTTCCAAAGTTCAAGTGCTCCGCATGCTTGATGTCCCATTGATACTGTCTGTTTCTCAAATCCAATTTCTGATAGCAGTTGCTCCCCTTTGATACCCAATAAATCTTCAATATTGATGCTATTTGTGACACAAAAAGAATTAATGGTATTATTTTATTTCCAGTGTGCACATCCGGTACTACCTATATATTAAACTATATATAGTCCTTGTAGCATTAACGATTTTTCCTTATTTCCTTAATGTTATTTTTCATTAATTGTTTCCTTTTCTTTTTCTTTTTTATCATTTTGAATTTTGAACTACAAGGAAAAATGGAAACATACTAATTAATTTTATAGTTACATATATATGACATCATTAATTTAATGTAAAAATAAAAGATTTTAGAGGTAGAATAGGTACTCTTGGAGGTATGGGGGAGATTTAGTTTGGTCGGGTTGAGCGGTTGGATCTCTGAGCTTGAGAGTGGTGGGTATTAAGGGGTGCATTCTATAAACACTGGTGAACTCTTCAGTTAAAGAGTAAGGAACTCCATGGTTGTTTGCTTTCTTTAATCCCACAAGCCCACCCAACGCAGCTCCGCCTATGTGCCCCAATCTTTCTTTTATTCCTTTACCCAACAATCCGTACCTAATTAATTCACAATCCAAATCCAAATTAAAGGAGAAATATATATATATATATATATATATTTATTTTTTATTTATTGTTGTTAAACTTTTCCATCATCGATCAGTTGGTAATCATATGCATATCGGTGGTTCAAAATCGTACGCACGTTTTATTTGTGCAAATGAATACATGAAATGAGATAAATATATTCTCACCAATTTGCGTGCATTCCTGCATTCATGATTTTAGTTTTGAGAAGCTCCACTGTCCAATCAATTGTGTGAACTTTGGCAATGACAGCAGAAGTAGCTAATCTTGCATGACGGTATAATTCTTCGTCTGATAGCTTTGGATATTCTTTCTACATGCATATGCATGCAGGTAAAAGAATTAATTCCTTTTGAGATGGATATATATATATTATAAGATGCATCGATCTTACCTTTAATGCATCACAAACAGCATTATGTTCTTGAGTGAAGAGTGCTTGTAAGATGGAGACCCCGGCCCAACTGTTGCGCACGTCTCCTGAAATTGCCACGCCATTCTCTCCGTGCAAAAGAAGGCCGTCATTTCCAATCTTTAGTTTTCCATCAACAAAACTCCTCACACTGTCCAGTTTTTCCTCGTTTGCTCCATATATTGCACTCCCATCCCTAGCTTATTTCATTTCATTTCATTACAGAATTCGATCGTCAAAATTAATTAATTACAACTGCGCGCTAGCTGTTAATTGTATATGTGTGCCGGGCATTAATTAATTGGCAGCATGCAGCTGCCAATATATAGGTCAGATAATTAAAAATAATGACTCACCACCATGCCGTGCGGGTATTGAAGTGACCGGTCTTTATTCCCTCAGCATTTGTAGGTATCTCTTTTGTGGCAAAGAACTTGAATGACTTTAGTGGGCATTGACTGGCTACTTCTTCTGGAGCAATTATTTCAATCTATTTTTATACATATATATATATATATATATGATCAAAATATATTTGTGGCAAAGAACTTGAATTAATGAATGAATGTACGTACCCGTTGTGTATCCTCGAGGTGATCCATCCAGTCATGGACCATGAACTGGATCCATGCAGCGGCTAGTATATTAAACTGCTTTCCTGTGTCCTTGTATTGATCTGATCTCCTAGCCAACAGCTTCGTGGCCACCACCATTGGATCCGGACTCATGATCAAATGATGATGATCATGATTCTTTTGATCCAGTACTGGATCCATGTTTCTCCCAAAGAAGGTGTCTTGGCTTCCAGCCTCAGCATTATCTGGGTCGTTGTACTTTCCATCTCCAGTGCGGTACAAGTAATTATCAGGGTTAAACCGTGTACCGTTAGAGTTACCCACACCTATCAGATTGTATTTTTCAAGCAGGCCCCGCCGGGTGTTCAAGTAAACTAAACCGATTAACACCGGCATCTTGTGCCACTGCAGCTTCCCCTTATCCAATGAATGAACCAGCTGCATAATAATATATATATATATTCATGCATGGAATTAAGATCAGCAAATTAAACCTTAATTATACTTCATTATTTTCTAACGAATGTATTAATTAATTAATTTACCATACTTTACTTAACTAGTGTACATCATATATCAGGTCTAAGTATGCTAGCCTGTCAAAGGCCAAGCATTAATAGATCAAGCACGTACACAAAATGTATGAAAATAATATACTCAAACTCATTCGACAATAAAATTGTCAAATTTGAAAACTAAAATTATGTATTCTATAATTTAATTAGAAGATATTTTATATTTAATTTATTCTTATTTTTTTTAAACAAATTGCCCTCTTCAAAATTTTAAACAAGGGGGAATTTCACGTGTATCCCTCAAAAACTTGAAAATTACGTATTTCCCCCTCTAAAGTTTGAAATTACATATTTCCCCCTCTAAACTTCAAAAACTCACAAATTTATTCATTTTATTGTCTTTTATATTAAAACTTATTCTAAATTTATAAAATACCTATTTTACCCTTTATTAAAAACATGTAAATCTCATAGACTCAAATTTGAATATGAACGGTTCTTCTATCGTCTGAACTGCTTTAAGATTTGTGCACGCAAGATCAGCACGAATCTTGATGCAAAAACACATGCATATTGAAGCGACATGCACAGATCTTAATGCGATACGCGTTGATCGGAATTTCTTTAAGATTCGTGCATGTTAGATTAGCACGAATATTGAAGCGATGCGCACAAATCTTAATGCAATGAGCATGAATCTGATGGTAGAGGAACCCTTCAAATTCAAATAAATTGAGTGCGATGGGCTTTATATGCTTTTAATAAAGGGTAAAATGGGTATTTTAAAATTTTATGATGAGTTTTAATATAAAAAACAATAAAATGGATAAATTTGTGAGTTTTTAAAGTTTAGAGGGGGAAATACGTAATTTCAAACTTTAGAGGAGGAAATACGTAATTTTAAAGTTTTTGAGGGGTATACGTGAAATTCCCCCTTTAAACAATATGCCCTTGTGGGTCTTGCTTTACATCCCTTTCATTCACCTAATGCTATTTCATGTCTCTTGTAATACTTTTTTTTTTCTGCCCGTAATTAAAGAATATATCATATGATCATAAACAATTAATACCATGCATATAAATGTTGAATTTTCTCCATTAATTTACATTTGCTAAAGAAATATGTACATATATAATTAGCAATATGGAATTAAAGGTTAATTAATTATGTATTAGATCAAATAAAAAAGGGCGTGCAATAAAACCAAGCTTGTCACCAAAAGACATCTTTTTGAAAAGATCACGGAAGTCTGGATGGATAAAAGGCTTAACTTGCCAATTAGGTACAAACCAATGGCCGCAAATAGATTAAATATATTGTTTTTTGGATGATATAGAGTTATATATATACGATGTGGAGCAACTAATTATTAATGTACTCTTAATTTGGAAATAATCATCATAAGGTGACTGTTAATTATTTATTAAGAGAAGAAAGAAATTAAGGATAATCATCATAAGATTTTGTCTATGCTAAAAGTATATAAATAAATTTGTCGTTACTATATATATATATATATATAACCTAACTATATATCCCAAAATGTTTATGCATGCATATATATGCGTCCCCTCTCATTATCTCACTAAACGAGGACTAAACCATTAGTCACGTATATATACGTACTAATATCCGGTGCATAATGTAAGATTATATGATCATAATGCTCCATTAATTAATATATATATCATGCTAGCTAAAGACAAAGTAAAGTAATATGTAAAGGTTATTATATATATATATATATATATATGTTATATATATATCAAATTAATAAGAAATTGATATTACTATTAAGTATTAAGTATTAACTACAATTAAAAGAACGTACAATGAAGCCAAGCTTGTCACCAAAAGACATCCTTCTGAAAACATCACGGAAGTCTGGATGGATAAAGGGCTTGCCAAAACACAGACCCATGGCTAGCTAGCTGCAAATATAATTTATATATTAATTGTTTGTATATATATTGTATGATCGATATAGCTAGAGATATATAGACGATGAGGGGAAGGAAATTAATGTACTCTTTGATATAATCATCAAACGCTATGTAGGTGCTGTTATTTATAAGAGAAGAAAGAAGAAATAATATCCTTTGATTAATTTGTTCAAACATATGATACGTGCGCATGTGTATTCAATATTGCATACTAACCATTAATATTGTCCATTCTACGCTAGCTAGCTGTCCCGGCCCTACTACATATATATTATTATTATTATTTTAACATTACCTTGATCGTGAAATCTACCATATCTTGGATATAATGGCCTTTAATTTACTCTTTAATTAGATGGCAAATCCACTAAGATAGCTTGATATTCAATACGTCAGTCGTATATATATCTTTTCGTGATGAAGAAAAATTCAACGAATTGATTGACACATATGTTATGACTTCCAAATTAATTTCTCAAATTGTGACTGATGTACGTGTTAATTAGTTTATAATTGATAACTATGTCTATGTGGGTGCATGGTCGAAGAAAGTTCCACGATTGGTTGCTTTATTTTTGGTTATGACCAATTCCACGATATCTGTAATTGCACATGTTATGACTAGAGGCGACGTTATTGGATCGGGTAGCTAGGTTCTGGATACTATTATATTGAATCCATACTCTAAAAGTGTTCGGGTTCGAATTTTGATTCATATACTTATTAGTTTCAAATAAGATTAGGTTCGGATCCGGATACCTATCTACCCGTAGGTATTTCTTATTCAGTCTTTCAATTCCGGATAGATAGATATATACTCATAACTTGTTTGTAGATTATCGGGTCCGGTCCGGATCCGTAACTCATAAGCAATTGAGAAACCCATCTCTTGAACATCGGGTCATTAGTCTCTGGAGCGGATTCTGTGATATGCTTCAGTTTTTCTCGTCCCTTGATGTACATTCGCACAGATTGTGACCACAAGGAGTAATTCTTCCCATCTAATTTAATGGGAATCGTATTAGGATGAAGAGGAGTTTCTACTGTGGGTGGAGGAGAAACGAGTTGTGGTGTTGCTAAAGGAGCCTGTTGCATGACCATTAATTGGTTTTGTTGTAAGGTAATTAATTGAGTTAATTTCTCAAGTAGACTAGCTGTTTCAGAGGGATTATTAGAAGCGTCTGTCATGGTGGACACAAACAAGAATGAAAAACTCCTTAGAGCAATATAGTACAAAGAATAGTAGTTAAAGACAAAGAAGAACTATAATTCTCTTAACTATACCACCAGGTTAATCTTCTCGCTCTGATACCATGTTACGAAAAATAAACGAACACAACACTCCCAAGAATACCCTTCCCTCCCAGATTTTATATATTCAAACCATTGTTTTACAGAGACTACTCTATTTTTCTTCTATATTTCGGACTCCATATGCATGCCTATTTATTATATTTTCTATAGACATTCATGTATGTGAACTAAATATCACAAAGCTTATTTTAGAATAAAGAAAAAATTCTGCTGCTCCAATATCTTGCCATCCTTGTTTGCTTTGATACCGAATATTAGATGCTGCATATTATTTCTTTCCTTGCTTTGATATCTTGCAATATGGGCTGCTGTAATATTTCCTTCTTTGCTTTGATACGAAATGTGCCAGCTTGTTCTTTCCATAAAAATAAAATAGCATGCACCTCTGGTTATGACTCCCCAATTTCTCAAATTTGTCGTTAACTTTATATACACTATGACTATGGGCCGGTGTTCGAAGACGTTCCAACGTACGATTATTGGTTTCTCTTTTTGTTTCGTTATGACCAATTAATTCCATGATACATATATATATATATATATATGCATGTACTATATATAGCTAGATTCAAAATAAATTGGGGTCGGATCCCTTAAAAGTAACTAAAAATTTGAGTTTGCATCCGAACCATGCATCGATCGATCTGATCAGAATATATCCGATTCAATTCGGACGAGGTAAAACTGTGAAGAATTGAAGGTACGTACTGTATTCACAGTTAAGCTAGCTAATTAATGTGTAAGTTACAATATTTAATATTATCGATATCGTGTGGGTGGGTTATTAATTAGCTAGCTAGATAGGACATGCATGCATGTGAGATGCATTAATTCATGGTTTTCTACTCTCAAATTAAATTAGACAACGTACTAAAATGACAATTAGCTAGCTATATATATATATATATATATATCGCGCGCGTGAGATGGTTTTCTTGCGTGAGTCGTATCTGACAAGGTTTAAGGCATATGCATGCATGTATACCATTTCTTCCAAGGTACATATATATATAATTTTCTACATCTCGATCGAGTAAAAAGAAGAGTCAACCGTAGCTATATAACACTCCATCGATCGTGTTTTAAATATTAATTAATTTGTTTATAATTCATATATACTAACTTGTTCAATTAAGCAAATTCAAACACGTATATGACTTCCTATATATATTGTACTTGTCAAAAATTAATTAAATATTCGAAATTTGGTAGAGATGGATATATATATCCTTTTGTAATTATCTCTATTACATATCTATATATATTTTGAAAAAAAAAATTAAAATAGATATGTAGACCGCAATCTTTATCTTAAATTAATTAGTTGGACGCGCGTACGTCCAAACTCCTTTTTAGAAAATTAAAATGAACTCAAGTCAATTATATTGATTACTTATTACGCACTGTAGCTCCCGCACTAATTATTACTACTCTAGTACTGATCTAGTCTGTAGTCTGTTGATGAAAAAAAAGTTATATATATATATATATATTAGTAGCTAGCTAGTTAACTTGTAATTAATTAAGTATCCATTTTAATTAGGTACGGATCACGTTCTTCTTTTAACTCAAATACGTACCAACAACAAGAAAAATATATATATATAGTTGATGCAGGATATTGAGACTAATTAAAATAGACGACAAACATATATACGTCCGTGGCACCTACGCTAGGGCTGCATATATGCATGGTTGGAATCGGAGAGAATGGTCGAATAAATTAATTAATTAATTAAATTGGCAATTAAGTGTGTGTGTGTAGGTACGGTAGGCAAACTGTCCTGTTCTTCAGTTTGAGCAATAATTTGTTGATCATCAAAAGTCAAAACTAATTATTAGTAGGCCGTTCAACTCATTAATCCGACGGACGTACGATTACTTTTTTAATTAAACGCATGCACCCATCAATTATTTTCTGTTTAAATCATATATATATATATATATATATATATATAGTTTCTTAATTTATCCAACCTCTCATTTTGCTGCATGATATCATGCATGTTTCATCTAATTAATTCAAACATAAATTAAGTTCCACATTATTACAAACAAACTACAATTAACAAACTTAATTTCACATGCTTTTACTTTTTTCGGCACTCAAAAGATTACTTAATTGCCTTATTCTTTTGAACTGTAACTCCTCATAAAAACAAATTGAGGAAATTCCTATTTTTTTTTTGTTCCCTCTAATAGAAAAATAAATTTTGGAAAACTGTATTTTTATGAATAATCATATGTAATGATTTTTTTAAATGTAATTTGTTTGTTAATTGGATTGTAGCTAATTCTCTATAATTTTTTGAAAGATTGATTTTTTTTTAGTATATAAGCATCACAATTGTTGACTATAAATAGCATGTATTCTATTATTATTGTAGTACTCTCTAACCGGATGATGAATTTTTAAAAATAATTTAAGTCATAATTTAACTTTAAGTCACAACTAAATATAATTATCTTATGCCATTTTAACTTGAAAAGGAAGCAACTTGTTCTATCATAATTTTAATCTACAATTAATGACACATGCATGAGCATAGAGTGAATATATATATATATATATATATATATATATATATATATATATATATATATATATATATATATATATATATATATATATATATATAAATATATATATATATATATATATATATATATATATATATATAAATATATATATATATGCGCACCTGTATGAGGCTACGCACACTAATTAACTAACAAAGAGTTAACATGACGGGTCCATGATCTACGCAAAACAATTTGCGGAAGATCCGCCATTTATAGCTGGCATTTTCAATGATATCGTTTTCACTCAATGCACCATCCAAGTTTTATTATGCAATAATTAGAAAAATAAAACATTGATTTTTTCCCCAGAGAAAAACTATGTTATATTGATTGGGGGTGTCTTATTGGATCCAGTTTATTTGAATCTGAACAGAAAAAATTAAATTAAACGATTATGTTTTCATTTTAAATGAATCGGTTCGGTTGAATTTTTATATTTGGTTTAGTTTAAATTTTCTAAAACTGAAAGATCAAACCGACTCAGCTGTATATGATCATTCAAATCCATGATTTAGTGTGGTCGATGGTTTTTTTTTTGGACTTTAAATGAAGAAATAATTTGGTTTGGACCTTTTAAATCATCTACATATTTTCTATGAAATTGAAATGTCAACAAATGATATATATAATTCATATTTATTTCTATGATTATTAAATATATTTATGTATGTATTGAATTTTTATCTTTCAAAATTTAATCTCTCTTATTTTGATTCAAGAGAAACTGAAATTTACTTTGATTATTTTGATTTAGTTGTTATTTAGTTGACAAGTTTAATTCAGTTAGTTGGATTATATTTTAGAAAACCAGATAAAATTTTGATTTGAGTGTTTTAATTTGCTTTTAGATGAATCAACCCAATGAACACCTCTAATATTGACAATATTTTACTTTAATGATACAGTAGGTGCTTTAAGTTGCGTTATAATGCATAGCGGAGCTGGTGGTGGATGTTTTGTCTTTATGCATGCCAGAGTTGACTACCTTGTTGGACCGCTGACAGTATTCCATCATCATCGTGAACTAATGTACCAAATTTACCAATATCCCTCATAAGATAAAAGATACAACAACAATGGAAAAAGAGGAAACAGTAGTGAAGTAAACATTTAGTTAAGCCCACCACAAGTATGGGTGAGTTCCAAGCTCATTTTGAATTGTAGTTTTTATAGCAGCACAGTGTTTAAATGAGAAGAAGATGACAAGTTTGTTTTCAGCCTCCAACTTTGCGCGCAGTTGCCTCCTAAGAATTGCATGGTACTGCTTTGAATTAACATATATTGGTCCTCTGTTGTCGCCTCGAGAGGTAGCAGCACTCTAGAGTTGGAATTCATTCCCATCATTTGTGCATTTACCTATTAAAATAATTAAAAACTATAAAATTCAATTCTCTATGCAAAGCCCCCAATTCAAAACATAATATCTCGCAACAAAAAGACATACCATAGGAGGCGAATCATATGCAGCCATAGCGCCAACATAGCAAGGATTCGGATATGGATACGGCGCACAGGTCTGACAAATTTAAATAGAATATATTAGACCAACATAACCTGAAATGGTATAAATAAATAAATGAACTCTTGAATTATGAATAAATTAGAAATAACATACAAAGGACTGCGAAATATCAAGCTTAGAAGCAGTAAAAGAAGAATCGGCATTCCTAAGGGATAAAACTTATTTCAGTTGACCGTCTCTCTTATCATAACTGCCTCAGTAAACTCAACAAAAAATTTACCAGATATTAGAAGAACACAACTGCAGCCATGCCTGCTATAAGTAGCATTTTACATTCATGTTACTGTAATTGAAACCTCGAACTATAAGCAAGTTGATAATAAAGAAAAGTATACATATGCCTGAATGGACAGAAGTATCGCTCAATGCTGAACCATCTTGATGGGACCTGCTTGACGATGAGTTGTAGAGGAGACAGACTTGTCCATTACACACTGATTTGTGTTATTTGCACAATTGTTCCTGTGCATTTGCGAATTCCACCAGGAAGAGCAATTTTACAAATTGGTGTTTAGGCTTTGCATTTTACCAAATACCTCAACAATCAAACTATGCCAGTAGCAATTTTATAGTGGTCTGAGGACTGATTTCAATTGTAAACTTTATACAGCGATGAGAAAGATTGATTGTGTAAGGTTCAGGTCCAGCAAATATTGTTAATCGCATTTGGTTTCCAGATTAAAATATCAGTTTTGAGCGCCTTCAATTGTGATTATAGAGATCAATCCAGAATGAAACCAGTTTCTGCAGTTTAATCAGAGAAATGATGCATGCAAGAAAAAAGTACACCAATAAAGGAATTTCATCTCTTTGGGGATTTGAGGCTGACATTCTACAACAGGGAGGAACATTCAACCCAGTAATTTGAATCGGTACCCCCCCACCCCCACCCCCACCCCCACCCCACCCCACACACACACAACCGGCAACATTCACACACCAAAAAGAAAGGCTGGCATGGGAATTTCAGTAGCTCCCAAAATTTATAACTTGGCTCAACCACAGATGGCTATTCAAAAGAATTTCAAGAAAATCTCTTAGAGACCTTAAAATCTAAAAGTAAAGAAGGAAAAAAAAAATAGATTGAATTTACAAGTATCAAACAATTTCTTCTCATGGATAACCTCCAATTTGGAAAACCAAACTCCAAAAGAACAACTTCCAATTGAGACCTTAAACTACATCTGTTTGGAGCCATCGCCACCCTGTTGTATTCAGCATTTCCCAATACTCAGTGGTTGCAAATTCAGAAAATGAAATCAGATTCAGTCCATTCTTCTAACTTAAATACCAGTGAAAAAAGAATTTCAAAGTACCTTAGATCTATACTGCGCTCGCAGGTACAGTGCGTTTCTCAGTAGTCCCTTGTCGAATGATGCCTACAGAGATATCTACAGCTTGATAACATGAGTTCCCTATCTTTTTCTGTCCAAAAATGAACCTTGAGAAAATTGTAGTCACTTTTAACAGGTCACGGTTTTAACAGATTCAACAAAGGTTTCTTTATTTTACAAAGAGTGTATGTAATGTAGTATTGAATATAAATGGTACCGACGGATGTACCTGGCTAACTTTCTGAAAATAATTAGCCCGTTAATTTTGGCAGATCTTTTAATTGTTTCCAATTTCTAATAAATTAAGTGAGATTTGTGATATATATACATGTTTCAGTCGAACCCGATGTATCATGTTACTATTAAATTAGGTCAAATTGCTACCAATGACTTCAAAGGGAAAAAAAAAATGAAAGAGATGTGTAATGATACTCTCCATTGGTACAACAAACAATTCAGTTCCTTCTTAGATATGTTATTGCCGGTAAACAATCGATTTTGGCAATTGACGTAAGGATTAATTCATTAGGAGTACAAAAGAAGAACTTGCCATAGAACTTTCAGGTTGGTGTTTGCAAAGTTGTAAAAAAACTCACGGAAGCAAAGAAAGTGGTAAAAAAAAAAATAAAGGATGAGATTGTAAGCTGTAAGAGGAATTGAATTAATATCAAATTGGAAGTTCAATTTAACAATTAATTCATTTTGAAATGGAAACTACATGTGCAAGATAAATACCTAGTTTGGTTAACTCTACCTAGCTCCATTACCTGCTTTACCAACTACATGGATCTCTATCTTGCCAGAAACTCATACAAACATAGAGTTACTAAAGGGTTACCTGCTTTACCGACTGTCACTGAGCTATGCAAATCTCCAAAGCTTCTCTAGTCTCCCGATGTTTACTTGACCTGGGGCTCACTGACACCTTATATTTTAGTCTAACAAATTGAAAGGAACTTCTCCAAAAGGGGTTGATCCGAACTTCACAGAGTTTTTAGCCCTTAGATTAAAGTTATCAGAATTTGATGTACAGTGCCGGAATTCGAAGACAGCTGAAGAGAAAAAAAGGTAGAGGTATAAATCAGAATAGGGAAAAACTGAGACAGTTGTGTTTTTTTTTTCTGATCTACAGTAAGTTTTGTTGCCAGTGAGTGTATTAGGTGTGGTACAGCAGTGATTTTTTCTGGTAAACAATCAAATTTCTTGCCGAACAGTGAATTGTGTGTAGAAATGAATAAACTTGAGAGGAATCATACTAGCAGGAAGAGCCGAACCTACAACAGCAAGAATAGTCGATGGCAGTGAGAAACCAAGACTATGTGCAGAATAGTGAGAGAGAGAGAGAGAGGAGCGAATCTCAACGGAACACAATTGAGCAGCTGGAAGTAAACTGGTCAAGTAAAATGAAGAATCGCAAGAGAAGAAATACCGACAGAAATTGAAGAAGAGAAGGCACTGGGAGCGGGAGGAACAACACGTTGCGGAATCGCATAGACCGCACCAATGGAGATAGGGAGCAATGCATAGATGATGGGAGATGAGGTGAGCCTAAGTTCATCTTGTTCAACCATAGATGATCGGATGGCAAATCAGTGGGGTCGCACTATTCATCACTAATGTCACACTCCATCCAAAATTAAGGTTTTATAATTTTGGCAATGTCAACTGTGATGAAGAGAAGGTAAATGGATTCTATTTCATTGAAGAAAAAATAGGAAACATGTTCTTGGATTTTCCAATGTAAGCTCAAGCTATCATAAGAACCTTGAAAAGAGAAATATCTTATAAGCTCCTTTATAATTTTCTACTAAAAGTGTGCAACCTCATGACTGCCTCTTCTTCCTTATCATCGTAATGGAGGACAATTATGGCATTGTCACATTAAAATGGGAAATGGATGAGTATTAAGGTAACGGGTGTAGATCACATGCATTATGTCAAGGCCCCGAAGAAGATCATATGCAATATGTCAAGAAGGTGTTTCATTGAACGATATAGCCTCGTACTCTTACATATTATATGGAATTATGTTAAGGTTTCAAAGAAAAAATAACATTCAGATCAGTCATATATTATACTGAAATGGGAATGCATGAGATGTTTGGTTTGAAGTGTAATCAAGAGATCGATTATGGTTTTAAAATAAGAAATTTGTTCAGTGACTGTAGTGTTCATTTGGGGAATAAATGATTGCATAAGTCCTATTTTAGCTCTAGCTGAATCAAAAAAAAGGGAAGTGGATTTTGGGAATATATTGGAGAGGGAAGGGTTTGACCGCCTAAAAAAAAGAAGAGTTTATTGAATTGGGATGACGCCAGCCGACATCAGCGGACCCCATTCAGATTCATTTGATGCTCATCCGATGGCAGATAAACAGGATATCACTGTTCATCGCTCATGTCACACATCATTCAAAATTAAGGTATTATAATAATAATAATAATAACAAAAGACCCCGGGGGCGTGACCCGGACTGGACCGCCCGCGATCCGTATCCGACCGGACTATGTCCGTACACGGATCCACGGGTAGGACGGGCGGGCAAAATCACGGGCCGGACTACCATTTTTGAAAAAAAAGAACGGATTACCCGGACCGCCGTTTGACCCGGACCGACCTTGAACCGTGCTACCCAGACCGCCCTACCCGCCCTTCTCCACGTAATGTCTGATCCAACTTGTATTGAACTGATATATTAATGACAGTAGGTGAATAGGCTATTTTTTATTCTGAGTAGGTTATATTTTTTTTGTTTAATTCAGCGTGCTTACTTTTTTTGAGCATGCATCTTTATTTTATTGTCCTTCCTAATGTTTGTTTTTCTTTTTCTTGTAGCATCAATAGCAGCCTTTTTTTTTATTTTACTCACAGTAAAATTAAATATGCATATAGTTTGTGTTGAATAATATATTGAATCTATAAAAAATAACTTATATTGAGCTTACAAAAAAAAATCCGAGTATACTTCGTGAGAAATTTAAATTCCAGTTCATAAAACTATTTCTATAGCCTCATTTCTCAAATATTTTTCTCGTGATTTTTCATACAGATGCATATTTATTTATTGCATAATGCAGGTTTAATTATTGTAATATGAAAACTTATATATTTGAAATAAAGCATATACAATAGTTGTCTTTTTTAATAAAGTCAAAACGTATTTTTACAGTGAGCAATTGCTAATTGAAATTTTCTTCATGAGCATTTGGCCCTAAAATTATTGTATAGTCAGTACTACATTATTTTTCTTTGCATTTGGCTCTAAAATTATTGTATAGTCAATATACATTATTTTTTATTTCCATTTGCACCTATAATTAATATATAGTCAATATATATGTATTTAGAAATTTGGTAGCATTTGGCCACAAAATTAGTCTATAGTCAATAACATAATATACATTAAATTTCAAATAATTAATCTATAGTCAACAACTA